>CM052710.1:16920954-17032193 GCA_028551405.1 Uromys caudimaculatus
CTTAACGCCAGTGCTTGGGAGACAGAGGCAGGAGGATCACTATATGTTTGTGGCCAGCCTGGTGTACATACTGAGTTCTAGGCCGGCCTGAGCTATAGAATAAGACCCTGTCTCAAAAAATAAAGTGTTAGTGTTATTATTTACCTCCACTTTATGAGACCATGCTAGATACTTACTCATTACCTCTGCTTTATATACTTGCACGTGTGCATGAATTTGGTAGAGATTTAAAAAGAACTGTCAAGTGCAGTACATTTTAGAAAATAAAATTTAATTCTTTAAAGCACTACTGATGCATATGAATTTATTCTTTTTTCAATCACTTAAGGCGGAAAGGTGGAAGTGTGTTATTGTTTTTGCATCTATCTGTTTACTTATGAGCATGCACGTCTATGTGGAGCATGTGCGGAGCTGTGGCGCATGTGTGGAGCTCGAGGACAACTTGTGGAGTCTCCTTCCACCATGTGGGCCTGGATTTAGGGCTTGGATTCAGGATGCCAGACTTGGTGCCTTTACTTGCTAAACCGTCTCACCTGTCCAAAGGTCTATTATTTTACTGTAGAAAAATGTCTACTTGACAGAAGAGTGACCCCTTAGAAAGACTTTCATTTGCAGTACACCAAACACTTGCTGTAATGCTGGTTGTTTTTTCTTTGTTTTTGAGACAGGGTCTCCCAACGTAGCCCAGGCTGGCCTGGAATTCACTTTGTTGAATAGACTGGCCTATCCACAGAGATCTGCCTGCCGGTGCCCTCATGCTGGGACTAAATGTCTGTGCCATTCCCCGCAGCCCATTGCACATCAGCACCATACTCAGGGTCACTTACATTAAACTTAATATAAGACAAGCAAAATGATCTCATCAATGTAATTTCCGTTTTGTCCTGATTACCAGAGAGGCTGAGCATTTTTCCTATTGGTCCGGGGAGAGTTCCTCTGGGCATTATTACTGCACGGCTTCTGTGTACTCTTTAGTTGGGATATTCTTATTTTCTTATTTGTGTAGTTTTCCCTTTTGAGGAGGGCAGGACTTTCGTTAGAATCGTCTTTGTTAGCTGCAGATAGTTTCCAGATGATCATTTTTTTCCATGTTATTTACAAGGTCTTAGATTTAAATGTTATTGTTATATTTGCCCATTTTGGGGTCTATACAGTTTATACTTTTGTTTGATCTTCAAGAAAGCTCTCTTTGAAGTCATAAAGATCTTAAAGTTTTGTTTGCTTTGCCTGTTTTTGTGATTAATTCATCTGTAACTTATTTTTGTATTTGGTGTGAATTATGAAGTTAATTTTATCCTTCCATCTGTAAGCACAGTTGTCCCAATGTATATTGAGTCCACCCTTTATCCGCACTGATTTGTGATGCTCTGATTCAGGAATCCATTGCCTGTGTGGGGGTGCGGGTTCTAAGACTGGATTTTACTCTTTCGTTACTCCTTGGTGTCTCATGGAGTGTACTTCTTCCCCATTTTAAAAATGACATTCGTTCGGGTTTTGTGTGTATGTGTGTGGTTGGACATGCACAAGGCATGTATGTGTGACGGTCAGAGGTCCAAGGAGTCTGCTCTCTCCTTCCGCTGTGTGGGTGTGGGGGATGGGACTCTGCCTTGGAGCCATCTTTCCTGGCCAGCCGGCTCTTCCCTGTTTGTCCACATTTTCCATTTTCAGCCATCTCCATGTGAATTTTAGGAGTAACTCCCCCTCTTGCTTCTTCCAAGGAAAGTTACACTCTGTCTCTGTTGCCCTTGACGTTGACCTGCACATTTTCTGCTGTGTTTTACAAAGATAGATACAAAAACTAATAAATAAAATTCGGCTAAATAAGTTTTAAAAGCCATTTTATATTTTTTTGGGGCCGGGGGTTGGTTTTTGGTTTTAAGGCAAAAAGTATACTAGTTTATCACAACTTTTAGCTGTGCATGTGAAGCAAATGACCTGGCACCAGCTCTTTATGAACCATGCAGGGTGTCTGTCCTCTGCCTCAGTTAGAATGAGGTCAGGGGATTTTGCAATAGTGAAACGGGAGAAAATGGGAAAATCATTCAGGTAAGAATAGTGGGCTTTGAGATCACTGGACCAATAGAATGTCTCACAGAGGCACCATGGGATTGACGTTTGTTGTAATGAGGTTTTATATTAAAGCTTATGAACACGTAAGTTCATATGTGACTTGACAACTGATGTCAGTATTATCACCAAGTTCTGGATCTTCTAAAGAACCTCTTCATTGGTGATTTTTTTTTTTAAATTAGGTGTGGTTACTAAGGCATGTTTTCCTAAGGATTGATACTGATAACGTTTTGTGAGATAAGAGCTGGTTTAGTTCCCCTTGTTTAGAAAGGAGCCTGGAATGGATGCATTGCACTCAATAAGCTATTGCAGAACAAACCAGCACCTTTGAAGTATAATTCGGTATTAAATGTTATCTTCTCAACTGAGCCGTCAGATACTCCTAAGTAGTGCTGTTGCTTCTTGTATTATCCAAACTATTAATAACGTAGAACTAAATGTAAACAACTGCTTGACTCTAATATAGTTCTTTTTCTCTACCTGTAGATAAACTGAGTCTTTTAAAAATATTTAGCCTTTAAATCAGTTTAGAGTGAATTAAACAATATAAGCTTAATTTGTATTTGCTAAATTAAATGATGTGGTATATTGAGTATTACCATATACACATTGCTTATGTTCTACTCTGTGTGATATATCTATATCTATATGAATAATTTTCTATTTATGGTTTTCCCTCCTCCAATTCCCCCCAGATCTTACCCACCCACCCAACTCTACACCCTTTCTTTCTTTATTTAGAAAATAAACAGGCAAGCATAAGAAACAAATTATAATTAAAAGAAAAGAACAATAAACACACACACAAATAAAACCCACTCAAAACTCATAAGACACAAAAGAAGAAGCCATAATGTACAGCAAATGGGCAGTAATACAAAAGATGCCCAAACAAGCCGTAGGAGATAGAGTACAGAAATACTATTGAGTTCATTTTGTGTCTGCTGTTGGCCATTGGGTCTATCTACCTGTGAGCGCAGTTAATATGCCCATTGAGACTCCATTGGGGGAAAAAAGGTTTTTTTCTTTTGTAAGTGGATGTCAGTAGAAAATAGCTTCTTGGTTAGGGATGGGAGCCCGTGTCCATGTCCCTCTCTCAGTGCTGAGAACCTGTCTGCCTTGAACCTGTGGAGGCCCAGTGGAGGTTTCGATAGTCCCTGTTTGTTTGTTTGTATGTGTGTCCGTGGCTTTTTAAAAATGTGTATATGTTTTTTGTCTGCATATATTTCTGTGCACTACGTGTATCCCTGAGGAAGCCAGAAGAGGGGGCTCAAAATCACCTAGAACTGGAACTATAGACAGCTGTGCCTGTGGTGGTGCTTGAACTCAGGTCCTCTGGAAGAGCAGCCAATGCTCTTAGCCACTGAGCTGTCTCCAGTTTATGTATCCTGGGTACAACGATTCTCAGTGTGTTCTGCAGCCCAGCTGGCCAGCATCACCTGAGAACTGGTTAGGGAAGAGCTCCTCAGGCTGGCTCCAGGCTGAGGTACAGACTCAGCACTCTCCTTCAGCAGACTCCTCCAGTTTCCTCTGCCTTCAAGAGAAGGTTGAGAACTGTTGACTCTTGTGAATTTTTGAAGGTCTTTCTTTTTTTAATATTTCTGCAACCTTGATGTTTATAAGCTTCAAGGTCGTCTTTTCTCCTTTGTAAGTCCTCTGCTGGCATTCAGTTTTTCAGCTATTCAGTTATTCAGTATTTCAGTTATTTCTTATATATAGTGAATTAGACACCCCCCCCCCCATCCATCTTCCCACACAAAAAGTTTTAAATGCTAGATAAAATGCTGAGGGCTGGAGAAATGGCTCAGTGGCTATGACCACTTGCTGTTCTTTGGGAGGACCCAAGTTTGGTTGCCAGCATCCGTATTAGGTAGCTTACAAGCACCTGTAATTCCATTCCAGGGAATCTGATGCTCACTTCTGGCCCTAGGAGACTCCTGTACACATGTGGCACACGTATACACATAAATAACAATAAAAATAAATCTTAAAAATACTTAAATTCAGGCAGGTAGCCGGCTAGAGCTTAAGGAGTAATCAGGCCAAAGCCTATGTGCAAGTGGGTATTAGAAGCCGAGTGCCTTTGCCTCCAGAGAAGCTTGGAGACCGGAGGTAAACATCGGTGGTTTTAGTAGAATCCCCCTAGTGAAGATTGTACCTCCAGGGGATATACCTTATAATAAATGTCAGCTAGGAATAAACTTGTTCCATCCAGGGAAATGAAAGGAAAATTCCCTGTTGCACTTTGTTTGGTGCTGGGTAGGTCAAACAAACAAACAAACAAACAAACAAAATCCTCTTAATTTTTTTTTTTTTACCCACTGTATCACCTTGAAGTTTGGAATTCTTTGGTATGAAACTCTTAAGCTAGTAATTAGGTGTGAAGAGGGGCAGCACCTCCACGCTGCCAGTAGCAGCAAGCATAAAGCTTCTTGGAAGAAATCATCTTCCAATAACTTCAGGACTCAGGAAGTTCCTAAAAAGGAACTTTCGGGACACACACACACACACACACACACACACACACACACACACACACAGAGTCACAAATGACACATACAAACTCCGCAAATGAAAAGTCAGCAGAAGTCGGGCAGTGGTGGCGCACGCCTTTAATCCCAGCACTCGGAAGGCAGAGGCAGGCAGATTTCTGAGTTCGAGGCCAGCTTGGTCTACAGAGTGAGTTCCAGGACAGCCAGGGCTACACAGAGAAACCCTGTCTCAAAAAACCAAAAAAAAAAAAAAAAAAAAAAAAGTCAGCAGAAGCAGTAAAGAACGCAGTTAGAGAGCTGGTGTGATGGCTCCAGGGGTTCAGGTGCTGACCGCCAAGCCTGATGACTGGAGTTCGATCCCTGGGACCTGCATGATGCGAGGAGAAAACTGAACTGAGTCCTGCATGATTGTCTCTGACCTCCTCAAGATGAGGTGCACATACCTTCCCTTAGCGAATAAATAGGCAGAGGCAGGCTTGAACTCTTAAGAACTAGAGTCTAAATCTGGCCTGGTTTACATAGTGAGTTCCAAATCAGCGAAGGTTAAATAGTGAGACTCTGTCTCAAAAATAACAACAACAACAACAACAACAACAAAGAACCCAAACCACCACCACCAACAAAAACAAACAAAAAAAGGAGTTGGAATTTCCAAAGGCTTCAGATATTGAAATTAGCAGACACATAGTAACTATATATATTTAATATGCTTGTACAAATAAAACTTTAAGAGTGATGAGTAAGTGTATGGAATAATGATAGATTTGAAGAGGTGTAGGAAAATAAATTTGGTTTTTTATTATTTTTTTAGAGGTAGAGTTTCTCTGTGTAGCCCTGGCTGTTCTAGAACTCACTATGTAATGTCTACAGAGTGGTTGGTCTCAAACACAGAGATCTGCCTGCCTCTGCCAACCAAATTTTTAGACAATATATTCTAATCACACTTTCCCTTCTGTCAACTCCTCCCAGATCCTCTCTACCTCTCCACACATCAAACTCTACACTCTCCTTAAAAAAAAAAAAAAAAAAAAAAACCCAAGAAACATAACAAAAAACAAAAACAAACCAAAACCCCCAAAACCACCCCTACAGAAGTCAAAATTTACTAGCAAAAAAAAAAAAAAAGCAAAGGCAGAGAAGGGAGCTCAGGCTAGTCAGCCTCCTGGTGAGGAAAAACGAGGAAGCCATCATCTGATGAGAGACCACCAGAGAACCCATCTGTCCACCAGTTCAGAAAGTCTAAAGAAGCTAGGTGTGGTGGCTCTTCTTCAATCCTAGCTTCGGGGGCAGGAGGATTGCTTTGAGTCTGAGACCAGGCTGGGCTGCATAGCAAGACCCTGTTTCAAAACAAGAACAATGACAGTACTGATACTCAGAATAGACCAGTGCTGTCTTGTGGACGTTTTAGCCACTAGAACTATGCATCCGATGGCAGCTGCACCTGGGTGGGCGAGGGTGGGCACAGACGCAGGGCACTTTGTGATGTTCTCCTCAGAAAGGAGTCAGAGCTTCTTGAATAGCTTTAGGTTTAATATGTGTATTCGTGTTTTCAGGGTAACCACAGGAATAATGCAAATATGAATAACAATGGGAAATTGAATTTTAAAAATTTAAGAAAGTGAAAAATAAACATAGAAAAAATGCAATTAAGAGGAATCAAAGTGGTAAAAATAAAATAAGTAGAAGCAGAGGCAGGTGTGGTAGTATGTGCCTGCAGTCCCAGCACTCAGGAGGCTGAGGCATGAGGATTGAGAATTTGAGGGTAGCCTAGGCTATGTACCAAGACCCTGTGTCAAACAATGCCCATATTTCCAAAAAATGAATAAACATAGAACAAATTCTACTAGGACTAAATGCTTCATTCAAAAAAAAAAAAAAAAAAAGAGTGCCATTTTAGATTTTTAAAGAGTATATTGAAAAAAAATTCTAAGCTTGGCAACTATTTATTTGCTTATTTAGTCATCCATTCATTCATCCATTCACTTACTCGTCTATCTATCTATTTATCTATCAATCAATCACCTGTCTGTCTGTCTGAAAGAGGTTTCAAACTTGCTTATGTAGAACAGGCTGACTTTGAACTCACAGAGATCGGCCTGCTACTACCTCCCACTGCTGGGATGAAAGGCATGCATCACCTGGGCCTGGCTCCCAGCCATCCTTTTTAGGTTAGTCACTAAAGATACAGCTAGAAAGCAAAAAAAAGTAAAAGATAAAAAAAGATAAAACGTCTCATCAGATGATTTCCAAACAAAAAAGATGTAAAGTGGCTACAGTAACACCAGACAGGGCGGACTTGGAGACAGAAGGGGTATAGCGACTCTGGCAGCGATGGCTTCAGTTATCCAGAGATAAAACAGTGCTAAGCGTGTGTGCACCTAATTGCCTCCATATACAAACCAGAAAGTGATGGAACTGAGCAGCTAGGAGAACAGAAAACCACAGGGACATAGGACAAGAGAGGAACCTTCTCACCTCACAGTCTGCTTGTCTCTTACCAGCAGAGTTAAGAATGTCAGCACAGTTGATAAAATTTTCAGTGAAGGCCTACATGGAGACAAAGCCTTTTGTACAGAGGTATTAATAGATCCTGCTAATATTGCAGGACCCTTGCTTAAGGCCTAAGAGTGTATGACCTTTGGGTATAGCTCTGGTTTTTTCCCCCCACAAACTTGAAAATTTCTGAGAATCTCACAAGCAAGACTATACACTTGATTTATGATTTTTAAACGCCCTTTTTATAACCCTTGTGACCTATGCTTTTGCCTTACCAGCTGCAGTCCTACTCAGTACCCCTTAGGACTTACCAGCTGCAGTCCTACTCAGTACCCCTTAGGACTTACCGAAGAGAAAAGAAAATATGAAAAGGTGTCTTTGCGACCCTTGGAGGTGTAGCTTCAGATGCCCCTAAATCGCACGTCTGGCTGTTACAGAGAGTTTAAGTGCTTTCTCTTGAGAAGCCCACAGCAGTACGGGAGTGTGTAGTGCCCTTTCTTAAGCTCACCCAAGCTTAAGTGGTATTAATAACCTTTCCTAATACTACCTCATACTACCTCGTCTCGAAGCTATTATCTGCTGCTAAGTGTAGGCTCTTCCCTTCACCTGAATACTGAGTGGTCTGTCAGAGACTCCTTTGGCCACTCCAGGTGCTTCTGAAAGAAATGGTGATAGCAGGGAATTTCAGGCCCTAGTTATCGATGAGGAAACAATGGTTGTAGGTATAAAGTGATAAAAAGCAAATTAAAAATCCAGTTTCTCTCCAGGCCTGGTGGCGTTTGCCTACTTGGGGAGCTGAAGCAAGGTCCAATAGTTACGACCCTTTCTGGGCTTTAGTCCCAGTGTTGGGGTTGGGGGAATTTATTTAAAAACATAATAAACCCAGCTTCTCAGTTGCATTGACTGCATGGCAGGGGCTGCGTATGACTAATGGCTGCTGGAGCAGACAGCACAAAAACTATCTCCGCACTACTCCGATTTGGACGGCTCAGATTAGCATCTTATTCAGGGTAAATGTTGAGCAGCATAGCCAAGATGCAGAGCTCCGTACTGAACACAATGCAAGTCAACTAGAAGTAGTCAGACCACAAAATGACCGAACAGCCGTGGGCCAGCAGATGTCTTACTCGGAATAAAAATTGAAATGGTTATGGAGTAAAAATAGACTCATTATATTAAAGACTGCCCATCAAGGGGCACCCTTGTGCTTTGCTCAGACTGATGTAACAAAGTCTCACATACTGAGTGGCTTAAACAACAGAAATTTATTTTCTCCTAGTTCTGGAGGCCACAAGTTCAAAATCAGGGTGCTGATGAGTTACTCTTCTGGACCTGATGCAGCAGCATCATAGGGTGCGGGGAGAGGCGGAATGATGGGAGGGAGGGAGGAAGGGAGGGATGGGGGTTGGGGTGAGCTGCCTTTTCCTAGGAGGTCAGAACCCTTTCTGAGTAGAGCCCCATCCTCTTGATCTTGCTTAACCTTAATTACCCTCAAGGTTCTAACTCCAGAGTGGTCCCTGGGGGAGCAGTGCAGGCTTTAGGTTTCAGGGCCTTGGTATATAAATGTGAGTGGGTGGGAGATGACTGAAGTCCATCCACAGCACACACCATATAAGAGAAGGAAGACAGTCTGCAGAGTGCAAGAAGACATTAGAGCACATGCATTTGATAGAACTTGCACCTAGACTACAAACCAAAAAACCCCTGCCAATTAGTCATGAAAAGAAACAACAGAAAGCCAGTAGAAGAACAGGCCAAAGGTTCACACAGGCATTTCAGAAAGATGGTGTCTGTACCGTTCACTAAGTACTTGAGCTCATTCATCCTCAGAGAAACAGGAACTGAAGCTCGGGGAAGCTGAGCTGCTCTCACCAGGAAGTAGATTAAGAGCCCTAAGAGCCCCAAGATCCCAAGCGCACTGCTGTGGGGCAGCTGGACGTCCTCATGCTGGGAGGAATGAAGACAGACAGCCCTGCCCCGTACAGAACCTGCAATGTGCCGAAACCTGCACACACAAACACATCACTGTATTTGGATCTACATTTTTGTTTTGTTTTGTTTTGGCCAGGGTTTCTCTTTGTAGCTTTGGCCATCCTGGAACTCACTCTATAGACTAGGCCAGCTTCGAACTCTGAGATCCACCTGCCTCTGCCTCTGCCTCCTGAGTGCTGGGATTAAAGGTGTGCACTACCATGGCCCAACATCGTTTCTCCTTTTACAAAGGGAACTCACCCAGGGAAATCAATACCCAATTTAAGAAAGAAGATCCTCCCAGCATCCCACACTGCTGCCCCTGCCTGCATTATCCCCCTGGCCAAAACTGCTGCCACCTTCACCAGATCAGCCTGACCCGCCACCCCTCCCCAGATATTCCAGCCACTCTTCCCAGCCACTTGTATGCAATTCTGCCCTAAGTGTGTGTGGCCTCAGAATCAAGGGAAGATGCTGGAGTGTGGAGACGGAAGACTAGGGGAAAGGGGTCTTTATCTGTGTGGCCATGGGGTCGCCATCCTGCTGGGTGCAGACATCTTTCCCTTTTGTTTTTTTAATTTTTTGGTGTGCTAGGTAAACACTCCAGTGCTGAGCTGTATCCCCAGCTTGCCCAAAAGATCCTTTCTAACTAAGGAACAGAAATAGGCTAGTAATGCCTGAATGCCTTTCATCAGCCACTTTGACATAAGTATTTAAAAGTAATTTCTAGGCTTTTTGCTGGCTTGACCTCTTTCTCGATGGAAGGCTCATTTATCCTGTCTCTGAGGGTTTTTTAGTTTTTTTGGTTTTTTTGGGTTTTTGTTTTTTGAGACAGGATTTCTCTGTGTAGCCCTGGCTGTCCTGGAACTCACTCTGTAGACCAGGCTGACCTCGAACTCAGAAATCCACCTGCCTCTGCCTCCCAAGTGCTGGGATTAAAGGCGTGCGCCACCACTGCCCAGCACTCTGAGGTATTTTTAAATAGTATTAGAACCTACTTCTTTGGGATTCTGATGGATACTGAAGACCAGGAATGTCCTAGGACTCCAGCACTGGTTTGGGACTGCTAAGGCATCCAGCCGTGTGCACTGAGCTGCTACTCCATTGTGGCCTCCGTCAGAGACAGCCATTGTTGGACCACCCGGACCACTGCCAGTTAACAGTCCTTATAGTCTCTATCCATTCTCCTTTTTAGAGAGGCCTGACTAGCACACTATCCTTTCTCCAAAACCTGTGTACCTGTTCCACTTGTCTGAAGACCCGAAGCAGGTTTCCTCGAAGGACACCTTGAAGCTCTTGTTCACCCCAGCCGAGACTCAGCAGCTCCTCAATCAGCAATGGAACAGATGTGGACCAGGCCCAGCTACTTTCTGGAAGTGTGAGGGACTTGCGAGGAGTCCAGCCTCCCCCAGTGGGTCACTTTAACTTTGCTTCCTTTGTCAGGCCCATGCCCAGAAGGGCCTCACACCATTTGCTCATCCAGCGTCCAACAGTCCAACAGGCCACCCCGGCCAGGCTAGGCACTGTGCTCACCAGCGGTGCTGCAGATGAAGCGCGGCCGGTGCCTCCCTCAGCTCCTTCCCCCAGAAACTACTACATCCTCTATCTACAAAGGGCATGCACAAGCCCAGATGGCCTGGCATGGGGAGACATACTGCCTGATTGGAGGCTACTGTGTCTATGGGGATGCTCTGCTTCCCACACCTGCAAAGGCTGAGGAAGAGAAGCCAGCACCCAGGCGGGCTCCCAAGCGACAGCAAGTTCAGGAAGAGTCAGACCAAGATCTAGGGTGTCCCAGTGCAAAAATTCCTTGCCTGAAATTGAAGCATGGGGGCAAAGGGTAGCCCCACAGAAGCATGTTGCCTGAGCATCGCCGAAGAGAAGAAAGGCTGGTAGCTGCCTCAGAGGGCTGAGCCCTCTTCAGCAAGACCCTCCACTGACCACCAATGTAGACAGGACCTTAGCTGCTCTGCCTGCACTCTCTGCACCACCACCACCTGGTACAGCTAGTGTTCCTAACCATTGAGCCATCTCTAGCTCCTGGGCTTTTTAAACTTTGAGTTTGGAAGATTGAACTCAGGTTCTCATGCCTGCATGGCAAATGCTTCACTGACTGAGCTATCTTCCCAGCTCTTCTTTTTTTCTTTGGAGTCATGATCCTATGTATCACAAGCTGGTTATACTCTTTCTGACTCTACCTCTCAAGTGCTGGAGTCACAGGTGTGAATCTCCAAGACTGGTTTTATGTAGTGTTGGGGAACGGGGGAATCAAACCCAGGACTTTCTGCATGCTGGGCAAACACTCTACCAACTGAACTCCGTCAGCAGCCCAGTATTAGCTCTTATTATTACCTATGAGTATTGCAGTTGTTACTAATTTCCACTCCTGGCCCAGGTGTAGGATAGAATGGATGCCTAAGTAGTGTGTACCTGGTAGAGAGGACCTTCCTGGGGTCTGGAGATCACGACATATAAGGCAGTCCAACCATCGGAGGCCATGGCCTATTATATGTCCTGGCAGTCTCGGCTTTGTCCAAACAAGAATAAAAGTTATTTGTGATCCAGTCAGATTCCCTTCTTAGGAATCTAAGGAATTCTTTGAGGGATTATAAAGTAGAAGTCGGTGGTTCAGTTTGTGGATTGAGACGAAATACTAAGAAGGACCCCAAAATTCAAGACCGCTTTCCTGAAGCCAGACCCACCGCATTGGCTTCATCTTGTGCTGAGCCCAACCATCTGGGTTGGACAGGTCACTGCCAACTTCCTTGAAAAAATGGTGGCCAAAATGCCTAGTTCCACAGAGCACCAGTGCAGGAAGCCTGTGTTCACTTACTCTATTGCAGAGAAGGACTCACATCTGTTTCTATGTCCAAAACATTTACTTCTAGGAAATATTTGCCCCTGCACAAATGGAGGTGCTTTCAGGGTTCCAGAATGATATTTGAGAGGACCGGGTATCCTCTAAAAGTCACACAGTAAACCCTAAAAAGGTAAAAAAAAAAAGTAATTTCTAAATTATAAATACCTAAGTGATACTATTGTTATGCTTGTATTTGTTTTTTGGTTTTTTTAGTTTTTCGAGACAGGGTTTCTCTGTGTAACCCTGGCTTTCCTGGAACTCACTCTGTAGTCCAGGCTGGCCTCGAACTCAGAAATCCGACTGCCTCTGCTTCCCAAGTGCTGGGATTAAAGGGTGCGCCACCACTGCCCGGCTTGTATTTGTTATTAAGCTGTATTAAGTGAGAAACCTTTCAGTATTACAAATACATTGTGAACGTGTGTGTGTGTGTGTGTGTGTGTGTGTATGTGTGTGTGTGTGTATGTGTATTACAGGGGTACAGATCAACACCAGCAATTAAGGTAATTAGAGTGAGGCCCGTCAGTGTAAGTCAGTGGATTTTACTGCTTTGAAGACATGGTATTCATTAAACTTAGACTCCGTGATAGCCTTAGGTGCAGCACTGTTTTTTATTTTTATTTATTTATTTATTTGCTTGTTTTTGAAACTTTGGGGTCAAATTGACTTTTTTTTTTTTTTTTTGGTTTTTTGAGACAGGGTTTCTCTGTATAGCCCTGGCTGTCCTGGAACTCACTCTGTAGACCAGGCTGGTCTCCAACTCAGAAATCTGCCTGCCTCTGCCTCTGAGGTGCTGGGATTAAAGGCGTGCGCCACCACTGCCTGGCTGGGGTCAAATTGTTTTATTTAGGGACCTTCGGAGTGAACTCTGTTCAGAGTAAGAAAACTCTGTTGTGGAATACAGTCATAAACGAGATGGCGTTTCGCAGTTGTAAACACACCTTTACAGATGTTTTCTTATTAGACTCTCAAAGCAACCTTATGAGCTGGCACTGGCAAAATCTGGCTCACAAAATAAAACCCACCCAACTAAGAACCCACAGCTGTCATTGTACTTCTTCATGGTGAAGGTTAAAGGCTTCCCCTCAAGCTCTGGGCCAAGGCTAGGATGTCTCCTGGTCACTTCTATTCAACATCATTGCAAGCATTAGGTAGGGCAACTATGCCGGGAAAGGAGTAAAAGGCACCCATAACCACCACTCTATGCAGACAGCATGGTGCTGCACGGTTTCCTTTGTTGCTGTTGTTTTGGGTTGTACTGGGGATTGAACCTAGAGACTCAGTGCGTGCTGGGTAAGTGCTCTACCATTGGGCTACATCTTCAGTCCCAGATGACATTCCTAAAGAATGTATCTATGGGGTGGGGGGGATGAGAACTAGTAACAAAGTTCGGCAAAGTTGTAGCATAGGAGAACAATATCCAGAGGCAGCTGTGTTTCTGTCCCATGACAAGAGCTAATCTAAAAGAGGAAATAAGGAACAGTTCCCTGATCTAGCAGAAAGAATAAACAAGAACAATTCAAAGCCCTAACTCTATGATCCTTCCAAGAACAACCAGGTTGTTTAGAAATGCACGCTCTTGAATTAGGCAGTGGTTTTTAAAGACGTGATACAAAAGCAGCAGCAATCAGGACAAACAGGATTTTAACAAAATGGAAGCTTTAGTGTGTCACAGGAGAGGAGTAAGACAGTGAAGGCAACCCCAGAACGGGAGAAAAGCTCTGTGAATTAGGGATGTGGTGAGCATGTGTTAGAACACCGAAGATGTATGTTCACATCTAAACACACAGCCAGGCATGGTGGTGCACACTGTAATCCTGCCACTCCAAAAACGGAGGCAAGAGCATCACAAGTTAGAGACCACAGTTGGCTGTGTCGCAAGAAACCAAAACAACCAAGCAACAAATAATACCCCCAAACTCCACGTTCCACTTCTGCCTGGCCGTTCATAGCAGCGTTCTTCTTAAAGCCCCTAAGTGGAAACAGTCTGAATATTCACTGAGGATGAGATGATAGTGTGGCTGCCCGTGCGGTGGAACATAGCCCAGCTGCAGAAAAGAGTGGCATGCAAATGGGTATGGGCTGCAGCCTGCCAGGGCCTGCGAAGCATTACAGTGAGCGGAATGGGCCAGACACACGGACAAACACCGTCTGCTTGCGTTTTCACACAATGGCTTCTTTCACCCAGCATTACATCCATACACATACACATGCACATGGGCGCGCGCACACACACACACACTCACCACGCACACTCCCGTTGGAACGTGGCCCCAGGATGGAGTTGAGTGAGGGCCATGCTGAGTGCTTGTGAGAAAACTCTAAGAGTCTCGTGACCTCAGTTTGCTCAAAAAAACGAAACTGTTCTCGGAATGTGTTTTCATGCCCCTCCCAGGTAGAGCAGATAGGAGGGTGTTTACTCCAGATTGCCCACTATTGCTTGCTGACGTTATTAAATGTTTAAGCCATCCTTTCCGTGGCTCTATGGAAACACATGTTTTTGCCATGTACAGCTTGTCCTTGTGATTGTCTGCAGCTTGAGCTCATGAGAACTTAGGTGATTGCTCTTGGCCCTCAGAGTATAAACTGTATGATACTCTGACTAAAACCTCAGTTCACCTCACGTATTGGCTGTGTTCTCCCAGGTCCCACTGCCCATAGAATGGTAAATATATACACCAATGATTAAATGCTACTTAATACCTGAGTAGTATTCCATTTTATGGCTGTAACATAGTTGTTTATCCATTCATCTTTAGGAGGATATTTGTGACATTTCCACTTTGTCTACCATGAGTACAGATGCTATGAACCTTTATGTTTAGTGTTTGTGTGGACGTAGGTTTTCAGTTTATTGACCAAAGACCTGCGGTTACATTTGCTAGGCCACATAACCTTTATATGAAGCTGCTTTGTACTGTTGCCAGGACTTGATGTTGTTGGTGTTTGATGTTCTCATTTTTCGGCACGGATTTTCCCCCTGAAAGATCAAAGTGAAAGCTTCTTAAAATAGACATTTATAAAAGAATCTTGAGGACTCGACAGGTGTCAAGAGGTTCGCTCATTATGTGCCTAGCATTCGTCTGAGTCAGGGGATGTCAAGGATACTCCAAGAGACTTGAAAATAACTACAGCACACCAAGTTCTTCGTGTCTCCCCCTCCTCATCCCATACTCGTACCCCACGTCTTCAGAATTGTTCTTTTTAAAAATTAAATTACATTTATTTATGTGGGGTTGGGGCTAGAGAGGTTTCTGCATGAACCATGGTCTGCGTGTGGAAAGCCCGGGGAGTCGGTTCTCCTTCCACCATGTGGGGCTTGGGGATTGAACTCCTCTGCTTGGGGGAAAAGCACCTTTACCCACTGAGGCATCTCACCGGCCTGTCTTCAACATTTTAACAAGAAGACTAGGTGTGGTAGTTACACATCTGTAATTCAAGCACTGGGGAGGTAGAGATGGGAGGATTAGAAGTTCAGGGCCATCCTTGTTTATATAAAGAGTTGTAGGCCAGCCTGGGTTACTTGAAACTCTGTCTCAAAAAAACAAAAACAAAGAAACATAAAACAAACCAAAACCAACCAACCACTCACACACACATACACACACACACACACACACACACACACACACACAAACCAAAAACAAAACACCCCCCCCTTTTTTTTTTTTAAGCAGCAAGCATCACAGGAGTTTATAGTGTAGGAGGTTCTGTAGCCTTGCAGGTGGCCATTTGTGGTGACCTTTCTATGTTGCTCTGGACCAATTGTATCTACTGGAACCATCTGCAGTGGTAGAGATTGGGCACTTGTGACACTTGAAATGTAGTTAGTGATACTCCAAAATGGAATTCTAAGTTATCATTAATGTTAACAGTCATATGACTGGGAGTTACTTTGTTGAAAAGTGAAGGTTTCTTTTATCTTTCTCTGAGATGGTCAGTCCCACATTGAAACAGCCATGGATACTTGTGACCATCCTCTTCCTGCCTCAACTTTCCCAATGCTGGGATTACAGTTGTAAGTCATGGTCCCCAACACCCCCCCCCACACACACACCCTAACCCACATAAAAGGGCAATTTTAAATCCTTAGTTTTTCAGAGTGATTCCCTAGAAGAAATAATTGAGTGGGGGCATGTTAGCTAGGCTGGGCCTGGGGCGAGTTTCTGTATATTCCTCTCCTCTTTCCTGTAGGAATCTGCAAACCTCTGGATAAATGTAACCAAGGCCTGAGGCACAAGGCCTGAGGAAGAGACATCGTGTTCTTCTGGGTTATAGTCAGGGTAGGAGGGACTGTCTGGTGATGAGCCTTTTCTAGTCTGCTAGCACACTCCGGCTTTCATTTCCTCTTTCTTTTTGGAAAGGGTTTCTGGTGGTCCTGGCTGGTCTTTAGTCCCTTTGTAGCTGAAAAGTCGTCTTAAACTCCTGATCTTCCTGCCTCCACCACTCGAGTGCTGGGATTACAGGAGCATTACCACTCGCCACCTCATATTGTATTTTTCTTTGTTTATTTGGCTGTACTGTCATTTGATTTAAAAGTCACTCAAGTGATCTATTTTCTTCAGGAAACTTTTACATAAGAGTGTGTTATTTTAATTCACAAACTTAAATGTCGTCCAAAGAAATCTTGCTTAGGTCCGCACTTCCCTCCTTCCCCCCCTTTTTTGAAGAGAAGCAAATTCTCTGCCTTTTAAAGGCTCTGGAATAACCCATGTCATAATTCCTTCCACTGAAGGTCCCTTTTGTTTGATAACCTTGACATTCTTTATGAATTGCCAATGGCCTATAGCCCACCATCCAAAGTGTTTGGCATTTTAAGTTACAGTGAAGATATTTTTACATCCTTAAACAATTATGTGTTCCAGTAACTTGAACAACTCAATAAAACAACCCATCACTGATTGTAATTTCATGTTTAAAAGGCTATATGCCTGAGTTAGTGGTTGGCTTGTATTCTCTTTCCCTAGAGGCAAAGTCAATTTTAGAAAAAAATCATGGAATTTTCCCTTGGCATTTCTATGGTAAATAGACAACTTGACTATTTATAGAGACTTACACTTTTGTTTTAAAATGAGATACCCTGCCTGGCTTACCATAAAAACACAGATGCTCTGGCTTCTAATAGGGAGGCCTTTTACTGGTAGCATCTGTTTAAATTGGCCAGCCAGATGATATCCACAGATTTCCAGCCCCTTCTTATTAAAGGACATTGACAGGTAAACAGGTTTACAAATGAGGTTAACTTAGCATTTTGTAAAGTTTCTATTGTATTGGCTCTATCATGTAAGTAATTTTGTTTCATTTATTGATTTTTATTTTTCCAAGTGTGTGTATGTGCATGTATGTGGTGTGCATTTGTCTATGTATATTTTGCATGTGTGTAGGTGCACATATTTGTGTGTGTGCATGTCTTCTGTGTGTACATGTAAAGCAGGGGGATTATGTTAAGAATCACCCCTCAATTACTCCTCTTCTTCATCCACTGAGATCTCAGCTCTTGGTCAAACTCAGAGCTCCCGTATATGGCTAGGTTCCTCATCTACTTTGCTGTGTGGACCCCTTGTCCCTACCTTCGGAGCTATCTTCCTAGCCCCAAGTTGTGTAATGATTAAGTCATTTGAATCTAACTCTGTTATATCCTAAATGACCTTGAAGTGATACTGCTTTGGACACTTGTCCTTTGGGGTGGTTTGAAACAGGTTTGTAATCTGTGATTAGGAAGCACTCACTGTGTACCAGGCCCAGGAGTAGTCCTCTGGAATTACGGACATGAGCAAAATCTAGTCTCCGACCTTGAGAAGTGTCCTGTGTATGACTCTAGTGTACAGGCAGGCTTACGGTAAAGGCCATTTTCAGGGCTTCCACGTGTGTTTTATCAGTTTAGTTGGGAGGGGCAGCCTTCCAGGTTGTCTCCTAGAGTAAGTATTGTCTAAGCTGGGAACTGCAGAGGATATTAGAATTGGCCAAGGAATTATTGTTATTCAGTACCATGTGAAATATTTTCTGGTTTATTTCAAAGTGGAATTTTTGATCTTTAGCTTTTTTAACATCTAAGAAGAAACTGTATTTCAATGTAAAATATTTGACTTATACTTCAAAAAAATAAAAATAAAAATTGGCCAAGGAAGGGATGTTGGTTTAGGGGAAAGATAATCAAAGAAAGAAACTCGAAGGTGAAGAGACTCTTGGAAGATAGAGAACTTTAAATTGTTTGATATGTTTTTGATGGCTGGCTGATCCAGGCGTGACCTTAACCAAACGCTGTTTCCTTTGAAGGCAATCTTGTGACCTTGACTCTCTTCACGTCATGGCAAATAAGCACTTTCCAACCACTTGATCATGAATCCCACATGTCAAATTATTTATATATAACCCCAGTATGTCTATATTGTGTATTCACTGATGGGCTGAAATTTTATACACGCAGTGAAACATTCAAAAAAAAAAAAAAAAAAAAAAAAAAGCCAAGGATCAAATGTATAATCTCCTATCTTTACTAGTGGCCCCTGAAGCAAAGTGAGGGACCACTGTTCCTCAGCAGCTTGCTTACCTGCTTGGCGACGTGTCTGCTCAAATGTCCGTTCCCAAATGTAGCTTACCTTGTCACTTGATTTTAGTGACAATCAAAGCTTGGATCAAAGCAAAGGAATTTGGCAGCACTTTTGAAATTATGACATTTTTTAAAATCAAACTAATCACCATTTATGGAAATGTTTTACTGCGCCGCGGCTAGTACATTTCCATCTGTCTACTGTTTTTCTTCGAATTAATTAAAATGCATTGCACTTTCCCAAGTGCTAATAAATGTGTTCAGAAAAACCCTTGGACGCCGTCACTCGGATAACACAAAGGTTAAACTATTCTGCTTCTAACTTTAAAAAGCACACACTTAGGGGTTTGGGAATGTCAGGGAGGTCACAGGACAGCTTTCAGGAGTCAGTTCTGGGGCTCCTGGGGCTCCAGCTCAGGTTGTCAGACTTTGGCAGCAGGAGCCTTTACATGCTGAGCCACTGGCCTAAATATACTCTTTTCAATTTTTTTTTTTTTTTTTAAATAAAAGAATTAGGTAACTATTCTTGCTTTAAAACCCTCTTTGTTTTGTTTTTTGAGACAGGATTTTTCAGTGCCTTAAGCTGCCCAAAACTCACTGTGATGCTCAGACTGCCCTGAAAGTTGTAGTCTTCCTGCTGTAGCCTCGAGACAGCTGCAATTACAGACGTGCACCAACACCTTAAGCTCTTTTAAATATTTTGTAGTTACCAGTAATCCTATATGATCTTAGAGAGAGAGAGAGAGAGAGAGAGAGAGAGAGAGAGAGAGAGAGAAAAGGAGAGGCCGGAGCAATGGCTCAGTGGATGAGAGCCCTGAATGATCTTTAGAGGACCAGTCTGGTTCCCAGCACCCATTCTGGGTGGCTCACAACCATCTGTGACTCCAGCTACAGGTATTTGACACTGTCTTCTGTCCCCTCAGACACCCACACACATGTGACATCTATCACACAGACCCATACACATATATAAAAATAATTTTTAAAAGAAGAAAATGAGCCAGGCAGTGGTGGTGCACGCCTTTAATCCCAGCACTTGGGAGGCAGAGGCAGGCGGATTTCTGAGTTAGAGGCCAGCCTGGTCTACTGAGTGAGTTCCAGGACAGCCAGGGCTACACAGAGAAACCCTGTCTTGAAAAACCAAAAAAAAAAAAAAAAAAAAAATTAGAAGAAGAAGAAGAAGAAGGAAATGATGCTACTTCCTATCTCCATGTGGAGTGTAGGGAAGATTCAGAACTGTAAAGACCTTGTTTGGATAAAAAGACCTCAGGGACATCCTGTGACGTCCTGCACACCTCTGGTTCTGACCAACCTGTGTCAGTAATTTGCCTATGAATAGGGCAACAACTGCCAGTTTTTTCTACACTTCAGGACTGTAGCTCCTTGCCGGCAGGTACAGAAGAGAGGAGAGAACGTGGTCCAGCCTGGTCTGTCCGGGGCTGAGAGGGATGGCGAGTGTCGGCCCAAAAGAAACACACCAGGCCCGGAGTCTTGTCAAAGCAGGAACTCAACTTTATTGTATCAACCCCTCCCTTATATAGAGAAGGCAAAGGGGGTGGGCACTTAAGTATGGGGAGAGGTGATGTAGGAGGCGGGGAAGGGTGACAGAGGGTAAGGGGTAACTGACAGGGCCAATGGCAAAGGAGGTCTTGCTGAGTCACCCTGATATGGAAGTGACTGAGACAGGTCTCAAAACTCCAGGCTTAGGCTCTCCCACAAGACTGCAGAAACTCAACCAGGCTCTGGTTTGTCCTCAAGGCCCAAACCAGGGCCAAAATGGAGCCCAACACAGGACTTTGTGTCTCCTCTTCTAGGAAAGCAGCTATGCTGGCACCTGACTAACATTAACATTGCTTTGTGAAGTGCTGCATTAACCAGCCGTGCCTTTCAGCAGATAGAGAAGTTCATCTTGTGTAATGAAACTTAAAAGTTCTGACAGAATTTGAGGCTTTTTTCGTGTCATTGGGTCTGGAAAGCTTATCTTCAATAAAAACTATAAAATAAATAGAAGTAGTAATATCAGCTGGGCAGTGGTGGTGCACACCTTTAATCCTAGTACTTGGGAGGCAGAGGCAGGTAGATCTCTGAGAGTTTGAGCCAACCTGGTTCTAGGATAGCCAGGGCTACACACAGAGAAACCCTGTTTTGAAAAAACAAACAAACACCCCCCTCCTCAAAACCCTCAAAAACCAAAAGTTTGGTGTGGGCATACACACCTGGGATCCCAACACCCCAAGGCCAAGGGAAGAAGGGTCATCAGTTTAAGGCCAGCTTGTCTTGAACATGTCTCAAATAGTCAAAACATGAAAATAAAAAATAAATAAGTAAACATATGCAAGAAAAGGTCAAAGTTCATTGTATCAGTTTGTATTTGGGCAACAAATTTAAGGATGAGCGTCTTTGGCTTGAAGTTTGAAGAATAAACACTTAGAGCAATGGCTATTGATGTCAGAGCTGGCCAGAAAACTGTAGAGAACAAAAGCGTTCCTTAATAAAACCACCCAGGATGCCGGGGATGCAGCTCAGCGGTGGAGTGCCTGCCTAGCGTGCATGAAGCCCCAGGTTCAATCCCCAGAAGCACAGCGACCGGGCACGGAGGCACGCTCCCACAATGCCAGCACTCAGGAAGTGGAGGCAGGGGTTAGAAGTTCAGGGGCAAGTCTAAGCTATATATTGAGTTGGAGGCTAGCCTCAACGACACCAGGATGTACCATTATTTAAGAGAATATTTGGCTAGTAGGTATTAACCAAAAAGGCCATTGGTTGCTGTTTTTCTTTTTGGATACACCTTATAATTATTTTTGTTGAGAAAGCTTTTTGTGGTTTTTGTTTTATTTTTTGAGACAGAGCCTTGCTGTGTAGTCCGGTCTAACCTCAGACTTTCAGTAATCTTCCTGCCTTAGGCTGGAAGATGATTTCCTTTCATCTATAGGGAATACAATTGTTGTCACTTGAGATTTGTTATAAAAAGATGCTTTTCATAACACCTTTTATCAAATGTACTGCTTGACTTTATTGCATTTTATCAGTCATGATTCTTTTCTGTGAAAGAGATAGAAAATCAATTCAAATAAGCTTGAGCAAACCCAGAATATATCAGCTCTAAGCAGTAGTCGGGACTGGCCTCAAGGACTTTAACTTGGTTGTCGGGTCTGTGTTTCCAGGTGTGTATCTGCTGTCTGTGGCCTTTGCTTTCTGTAGGACACTGTTGATGGCATTTAGAGTGTAAAGCCTTTATGTACCCGTGGAGTGAGGAGGAGTGCTCTCTTCTAGTGCCGGGGGAGACGGGGAATAGGAGGGAACAGTGAATGGCTACACACAGGCTGTTACCTGCAGTCACACAGGCCACAGAAAATGAGAGACAGGCAGCTTCCCAAGTGAAGGGTTTGCTGCTACTCCAGAGGAAGAAACGCAGGATCAAGATGGAGGAATGTTTACTACAGCCTTTGTGGTGATTGAGAGCAAGGAGCAGGAGGCATGCGGTGTTCTTTGAGGTTGTAAACATGACTTATTCTTATGTTTCTCATTGATTCTTACAGACTATGCAAGCTGCGAGATGCCCTACTGATGAATTATCTTTAAGCAACTGTGCAGTTGTGAACGAAAAGGATTACCAGTCTGGCCAGTGAGTAGCTATCCGACTTGATTCTTTTAACTTGCTAGGTATTGTTTTAGACTATGATTCCAAAGAATCAGTTTAGGAAATCCTTTGGAAATTGTCTTTTTTATTACTCTTGCTAAGTTGGAAAATGGAGATGAGAGTTACATATTTCTGTCATTACTCTGTCAAACCTTGATAAATACAGCATATATACGTTATTCATAGAATTTTTTAAAAGCTGATTTTCTTAGGGTAGATGCACTGGGTATAGGTACCATGTAACATGGTTGGTAGTCACCTTGCTTCGGAGTCTCATTGTCCAAGTTTGGATCCTAGTGCTGACAGTCACAAACTGATGACCATAGGAAAGGCATTTGCCATTTTTGTGTTCCTGTGTCCTGATCTATAAAATGGGGGAGCTGTGAGGAATAAGTTGCTCTAATAAAACATTTACAACAGTGGCCAGCATGTTAGTGATCCCTTCATAGAGTTTTACTAGTGATCATTGTTACTATGGTAATATAAGCGGTGTGGAAACTGCAGGTATGCACAACCCTCGAATCTTCAAAAGCATTTCCATCATAATTTATCTTAACTGATTCATGTCACCTACTGACCTTCCAAAGACTGTTGGCAAGTTCAGCGCTGTCTTAGTCAGGGTTGCTATTCCTGCACAAACATCATGACCAAGATGCAAGTTGGGGAGGAAAGGGTTAATTCAGCTTACACTTCCATGCTGCTGTTCATCACAAAAGGAAGTCAGGACTGGAACTCAAGCAGGACAGGAAGCAGGATCTGATGCAGAGGCCGTGGAGGAATACTGCTTACTGGCTTGCTTGCTTGCTTCTCCTGGCTTGCTCAGCCTGCTTTCTTATAGAACCCAAGACTACCAGCCCACAGATGGCACCACCCACAAGGGGCCCTCCCCCCTTGATCACTAATTGAGAAAATGCCTTACCGCTGGATCTCATGGAGGCATTTCCTCAACTGAAACTCCTTTCTCTGTGATAACTCCAGCTTGTGTCAAGTTGACACACAAAACCAGCCAGTACAAATGCCATTGACATCAGAAGGCCATCTGGGGACTTCTGGAGTCAGCATGAGAGAGAGGCGTCTTGAGCATTCTGTGATGTCAAATTGAAGATAAGACTGACCAGTGAGGGAGTTCTGTGGTATTCTTTCCCACGCTGAGCTTCCCACTTAAAATATAGTAGATATAAGGGACAAACCATCAAATACAGCATTGTAAAAAAGCTGTTTGTTGAAAGACAAGGTGGGTCTGGAGGTGACACTTAGTGGCAGAGCGTGTGCCTGGTGTGAATAGCTCTGACGGATTTGCTCTGCAGCCATTCCCCAACCCCCTCTCACTCATATACAGAAGACAGTGCCAGCACTTAACAAGCATCATGGCTTCTATCTCAAAGGACTCATCAGCTTCCTGGGGTAGAAGATTACCATGAGATGGCATGCATACACACACACACACACACACATACATTCTGGTAACTTATGAATTGGTTCAGAGTTCTATGAAGTTAGACTTCTGTATGGAATTTGATGAATTTTGGGAAATTTTTCATTTTTCATTTGTAATTTCTGTTTTATACAGTGCTATCACAATATTCAGGCTCTGAGTCTGATAAAAGACTTAATAAACAGCCTTAAAAACTAACAGCTATCTCATATAGATCCTAGCTCTTCTGCCTTCAGTTCTCCTGCATTTATTTTACTGGGATGTGTGAAATTACCCTCAGAAAAGGAAATTTATCTTCCTCTTACTTAATAGCAAGGACTCTGAATCAGTGCTTCAGTTTCCTGTAAACTGGAAACCTCACAAAGTTAATGATTTGAATTGGATGTTCTCATTGGAACTTGGCTGGATTCTGCTGGTGTTGTGTGGGCCAAGATGTCTTTATGTCTAGAAGACATTTTGAGTTACAGGTTTTAAGAGCCCAGTCTGTGGTTTTATGTCAGGGCTCTCCTGTGTGCTATGTTTCTGTCTGTGTCCATCAAACATGAATAGGGGAAGAACACATGTAGAAGCCGTGTTCTCTTTGTCGCCCTGACTGTGCCCTGTCTTTTAGGCATGTGATGGTGAGGACGTCCCCCAGCCACAAGTACATATTTACACTGAGGACCCATCCATCAGTGGTTCCAGGGTGCATTGCATTCAGCTTACCTCAGGTAACAGAAATGTGTTCTCTTTAGCTGAAAAGTTGCAGGAATCAATTCATTTTAAGCAAGCCTTGCCCTCTACCTGTATTGATTCATATTGAAGAAAACCACCTAGATGTTGCACACAGAATTTAAAGATATTTTCTTTTTTGAAAAAAGTATTTATTTTACTTACAGGGAAGGCACTCATGCCACAGTGGAGGTCAGAGAACAGTTGTCAGGAGTCAGTCTGTCATGTGGGTCCTGGGGCTCAAGTTCATGTCATTAGGTTTCATGGCAGACACTTTAACCTTCTGAACCATCTCACTGGCCCTAAAGATACAGCTTTAATTTGTCAACTATTTATAGTGATACCTTTATATTATCTTTAGTTTTTTCAAATTAAAAAAAAAAGTCTGAGGTATTATCAGTTAGCTATTAGAAAAGGTGTGATGTTCTTTTAACACCAAATCCCAGGGTAACAGAAAATATATAAAACAACACATCTTTTATATTATTTATAAAATTGACATCTAATAATAGAGGTTTTATAATGCAGTGCTGTCCAACCTAACCTGTGAAGAATAGTTGTCTAGACTACTACGATCTAGCTTTCTGGGCTTCTCTAGAACTGGGAAGGTATAACTGTGGGTGGTTTGTGAGGAGTCCACAATCATGCTGCCCAGTGCTTACCCCCAATACCACAGATGCCACTTGACACCGATGACCCACATTCCTAGCAATGTTAAAAAAAAAAAAAAAAAAAAAAATTTGTTTCTATAGATTAAAATTTTGATCTATATGAGACCCTGACCCCCAAAAATAAATAAACTGATTAATTAGTTTAATTAATAGTTTAGTTAATATAGTTTAATAAAAAGTTTGGGCTATCCCTGGGTTTGCCAGCTTTGAACAGAGCTCCAGGCTAGCTAGGCCTATAAATCGAGACCCTGTCTCAAAAAACAAAATAAAATCCTCTCAAGATATACTCCAAGCATCGTGGAATGTGGTAACTGATCAAATTCTCAGGACAAACACTGGATACCGGTACTATCATCCAAAGACAGTCTTTGCAGGTAAAGTCTAGAACCTCAGTGTAACTGCTTTGTGTCCCAAAGTCTAGATTGACTAGCATGCTGCTAAACATCGTCTCAGCCAGAGAGAAAGTGGGATTTATAGAGGGTCTTTTAGGGGATATGGGGCAGAGGAAGAAGTGTGACCCCTGGGAAAGAAATTGGAAAGGATACACTCATTGCACATGTTCATGGTGCAGTACCTTTTAACCAACGCCCTAGAACCCGCTGCGGTCACGTGAGTGGGTTTTCAGCCAGAAGTTATTTTTCCCAGAATTCTATGCAGCGTGCTATCAGTAATAACTGATTTTAAAACTGACAAGGTAGCCCTGAATTCTTACCTAAATGCATTCTATTTCTGTCTCCTGCCAGTATAGTCAGGACAGGTGATTGGCTCTAAGCGTCCTAAAATCCTCTGGGCAGATTGCACAGCGTAATCCCGACCAGTTCACGGTTTAAGTCCCAGCTTAAGTTTCAGTGTGGATCATCTGACCAGTTTTAGTTTAATTTCATGAATTTAATTTGTTTTGTGGTATTTTAGCAAATCAGACACAACTGGCTGCAGTGGTGCACTGATACAGGAACATCTGCTGTAGTAAAGACTATGAGGTGTATTATGTTGTACAAAACTTTGCGTGCCGTGGATAGCTTTGCTCTAGGAGGGCACACTGGGCACGGTGACATTTGGTGGCATATGCTAATCCTTAGAGAGGAGGCAGAAAGATCTCAAGTTCTAAGGCCAGCCTGGGCTACATAGTCAAGCTTTGTATATTTTCTATAAGCTGTAATCTACATTCATTTCTGGGTTATCTGTAAAAAAGGAACCACACTTTGGTCACCTTAAAATAATAGAAAATTTAAATTATAATAAAAAGAAAAACAAAAATTGATAAAAATTTAAAAATATTATTCTCTCATAGTTCTGAAAGCTGGCAGCTTGCAAAAGTAGCACAGAGGCAAGATGCCTCTGAGAGCTCCCAGAAGACTGGCCATGCGCAGTCCTTGGCTGGCATCACTTCAGTTTCTACCTCTGGCATCACATGGCGTTCTCCTTGTGTCTCCAGTCATTTTGGCTTAGGGCTTCTCCTAATGCCGTCTGCAAAGACCCTGATTATAAATACAGTTAGAGTCACACACCCTGGGAGCTAAAGACTGGCGTTTTGGGTATGGGGGGGGGGTGTGGGGGCCACAGTTCAGCATATAACAACATACTGTGTCTTGGTTTTACAAAGTCTTTCTGAAGTTCATAGCTATTCATCTTTTTTTCATTTCTCTGATTTTGACTGACTTGCTTTTTAACTGTCCTTTTTTCTCTCATTTATTTCATAGCGAAAATGGGCTGGACTTTCTATTGGGCAGGACATAGAAGGTAGGTTTGGGGTTTTGTTTTTGTTTTTATTTTTGTAGCTACCTAAAGCTGATTTTCTGTATTATTCTGTTACTGAGATCTCTATTGATTATTGGGCCTTAAACATTGATTACCAATGACAGCTGCGCAAACAGGTGTTGTGTGTTGTGTAGCCTTTCCTTCCTCCTCAATAAACTATATCCTAAAATCACTATGCTTCATCAGGTTTTTTTAAAGGTTTATTTATTTATGTGAGTACACTGTAGCTATCTTCAGACACCAGAAGAGGGCGGCAGATCTTATTACAGATGGTTGTAAGCCACCATGTGGTTGCTGGGAATTGAACTCAGGACCTCTGGAAGGGCAATCAGTGCTCTTAACCGCTGAGCCATCTCTCCAGCCCCACTTCATCAGATTTTTACCTGGCTGCTGGAGCTGGAATTCAGATCCTCATACTTATGCAGCAAGCATTTTACTAGCTGAGCTATCTCCATGTCCCCTGATAATTTAATTTTTATCTTTAGAAGAAAAAAATCTTAGTTTTCCTCTCTTCATTCACAGAATCTTAATAAATTCATCTGAACTTATTCTCTCTTGAGTAGCTTGCTAAACTCATTGCCTGTCTTGTATTTATTTCTGTTCTTAGTTTTAATATTCCGATTTAGTCTTGAGGGGCTGGGATGCAGCGCAGTGAGCATTTGCCTCGTGTATTGGTTTGCTCTTCATTGCTGTGATAAAGATGATGACCAGAAGCAAGGTAGGGAGGCCAGGGTTCATTTGGCTTACACGTCCTGAGGGGGCCCCGGCTGAAGGAAGTCAAGCAGGGCAGGAAGCAGAGCAGAGACCATGGAGGAAGGCTGCTCATACGCTTGCTCTCCATGGCTCGCTAAGCTTGTGGTCTTATACAACCCAGGGCCAGCTGCAGGGGTAGCGCTGCCCAGACTGGGCTGGACCCTCCCACATCAATCATTAGTCAAGAAAAGGCCTCACTGATTTGCTGGTAGACCAGTCTAATGGAGCCACTTCCTCAGTTGAGGTTCCCACTTCCCAGATTACCCTAGTTGATGTCAAGTTGACCAGAACTGATTGGCACACCTAACGTACATCCGTACATAACCCTGGATTGGATCCCCAGATCACACAAAACAAGAAAAGCCCACATCACAGGCTGGAAAGATGGCTTAAGTGCTCATGAATGCAGGAGGACCGAGAGTTCTGACCCCCAGCATCCACATAAATGTCGGGTGGGTGTGGTAGCCTTCTTATGATCCCAGCATTTGGGAGGCAGAGATAGTACCGCTAGATCAAGCTGGCTAGGTATTCTGATTAGCAGGATCAGTAGCTCCTGGTAGAGCAAGACTCTGCCTCAATTATATAGAAATCAATGAAAGAAGGTCTCTACATGTATGTGCATGCACATGCACCCCCCCCCGATATAACACTGTGCCCAGACACATACACACACAGCACACATACAAATCAACAACAACAAAAGATTTGTCTAAGGATAGATAATTTAAATTGTGTTTGGTTTTCTGTTTCATGGATATTTAGGGAAGACATTTCACAATTAAAATGTTGTAGTATTTTGTTATATGTTACTTTCTTTTTATAGTGACTTTGCAAGCAAGTATCTTTCTCATGGTTTTGTAGATAAGACTATTGGTCTAGGAGCATTCTTTTCAGTTACTATGGAGAAATGCAGTCTTTATTGTAGGTGATTTATATGAAGTAGACGAGGAAGTAAAGAGGTTGGCTATTTCTCTGGTTCTGTATAATGCTTAAGTTTTGTCCTAACTGCCTTTTTCCTCTCCACTGCCACACTTCTTAAAGTACCATCCTTTATTTATCAAAAATAATTGATCTTGGGCCTGAGAAATGGCTCAGTGGGTAAGAGCACTGGCTACTCCTCCAGAGGACCTGAGTTTAATTCCCAATACCCAGGTAGAGGTTTCCAACCCTCTGTGATCCCACTTCTGGGGGCTCTGATGCCTCTTTATGTCCCCCAGAGGCTCCACCTGCACTGATACCTGGCTGTACGTAAAGACAAAACACCATGTACATTAAATTAAACGACTAGATTGGGGAAATGTTTTGGCTGTTAAAGTCTAAGCTCACAATCAAAACATTGATTAAAAAAAGGAAAAAGATTTATGTTGCTACCTCTATCTAGTCTTACTTATTTTCAAGTGATTTCTCTGTACCTGGAGTTGTAGATTGCCACAGCCTATGTTTGTTTGTTTCTCTATCTTGAGATAGTCTCACTACACAGCTCTAGATGGATGGAATTCACTAGGTAGACCAGGCTGGCCACCAGTCCACAGAGGTCTTCTCATGTTTGTCTTCCAAGTGCTAGGATTAGAGTCGTGCACACCACACCTGGCTGAATTCCAAACCTTTGCTCTACTGTCGCTTGGTGCTGTACTTACCTTTGGGAGGTGGTTTTACCTCGGTGTTGTCTGTAAGTATCCTTCCCGCCCTCCTTTTTCTGCTCCCCCTTTTCTGAAGTGGGAGCTCTGAATGTTCATACAGCTTTTAAATGATTCCGTTTTCATGGTGTTCTGGGACCGCTGCCGAGGACTATGTGTTGTCCTCGTTGCTATCACAGGGCCACCGTTATCTCTCAGCCCAGTGACTTTGAAGACATCCTCAGATGTAGTAGCTTTAAACTGGATCAAAGGTGATAATATTTGAGAGAAGTTGGTATAAAGTGCCAGCACATTGTTCAGCTCTCTCAGAACAGTGCCGGCAAAGAACTAGGAGAGGATCCCAGTGGGAGGGTTTGACCAGAAACACGCCAATTTACTTTTTTCCCCCTGAGCTGGAGGGAAGGCCGACACTGAGCTTACCTTTAGTAACTTACGTTTTTTTCCCCCTGAGTTGGTGGGAAGGCCAACACTGAGCTTACCTTCAGTTGGCTCTTTGTTCATTGTGGAAGCAAATAAGAGGGCTGAGAAAAGCTGGAGCGGGAATGAAGTCCCTTGGTTTAGACGGGGCCCTTGATGGAAAGAGATGCATAGCCAGAGCTTTCCAGACAAGCCTGAAAGGGTTACCTGGACGGCCTATCTTTAGAAACAGCTTCACAGGCTTTGGGGGAATCTGATTCATGCAACTGTGGTTTTAGCAACCACCGTAAGCTGTTCTTTTCAGTCACATTTTAGGAAACACTGACCTAAGTGATTCCCTTAACTGTCTCACCTGAAGCATAGCGTGGAGCTGGGAAAGTGGGGGAGTTAGTGCCAAAGCAAAGTAGGTCAGAGTGCGAGGCCAGGGTTCCCTGTCTGCAGAGACGAAAGCAACTCCCTGGCGAAATATTTAATGAGGCAATGTTTGAATGTAGGACAAGTTTCTAATTTCTTTAAATTTATTTGTTTAAATAGAAGGGCAAGAGTGTCTTTAAATCTAACTTGCAAAACATGCATTTGTGTGTGTGTGTGTGTGTGTGTGTGTATATGTGTGTGTGTGTGTGTGTGTGCATGACTTTGTGAGTTTATATTCATCTACACGCATGCTAGTGCCTCCAGAGGCCAGGGGCATTAGATCCCCTGGAATTGAAATTTCAAGCAGTTATAAGCTGCCCTGTGTAGATGCTAGGAACTAAACCCAGGTATATACTCTTAACTTCTGGGCTGACTCTCCCAGCCCTTAATTTTAACTTTTAACATAGTTGTTTTCTGTTTGAAAAGATGTATGTGGTGGTCTACAAGCTCATATATTCCAATGCTTGGTCCCCAGTTGGTGGAACTGTTTGGGAAGGATTCAAAGGTGTGGCCTTGTTGGAGAAAGCATGTCACTGGGGGCTAGCCTTGAGGTTTCAAAAGTCCATGCTACTCCCAGTTACCCATCTCTCTACCTCGTGTTTATGGACCAGAACGTAAGCCCCGGCACTGTCCAGTGCTATATCTGCTTTCCTGCTGCCATGCTCTCTGCTGCGATGGTCTAATCCCCCAAATTAAATGCTTTCTTCTCTCAGTTGTCTTGACCATGGTGTCTTATTATAGCAACAAAAAAGTAACCAAGACTGTGTACTGCAAGCTTTCATGGGTTAAAAAGTGTATCTTATGGCTGACAGTATGTTACAAAACCAGTTTTCTTCTACTAGAAATGGCTTTCTTGTCTAGAGTCAGATCCGTAGAGAGGTGAATCAAGGGGATTTATGGCTCAAACTGTAAGTGAAGTGACTTGAGCTGGACTAAGGCAGGTGTGGCAGATGTCTGAAGGATACATTGGGGCCTGGCTGGTGTGGAAAGTGTAGAGGCTGCTCGCCAATGTCGGTGTGACACAGATGTGCCAGTGTGAACAGGTGTGTCTGTGTGATGCAGGTGAGTTAATGAGACACAGGTGTTCAGGTGTGACACAGAAGTGCTTTGGAGAAATGGCATTTCAAGGACTCTGGAGTGGAAGTCCTGTCTGGGACACTTTATAGGTAAAGGGTCATTTCACTGTGAGAGTGTTTTCTGGAAGGATCACCTAGTGTGTCTTCTTTCTGTCTGACAGTGTCATACTTTATCAGACGTAAATTCAACTTTCTTGCCATATTTTCTGCCTCTCCTATGATTAAAAGGCCTAAGAGTATCCAAAAATGTTGTTTATAACTTAGTTTTTGCCTATTAAAGTTACTTAAAATATACATGAATGTTTTTGTCTGCAAAACATGTAAATCTACATGTTGTGCATGCCTAGAACTGGGTGAAGCCATTGGATTCCCTGGTCCTCTGCAAGAGCAGGAAGTGCCCATAAGTGCAGAGCCATTCCCCCAGCCTTTGTAAAAGTCACTTGAATTAGTATAATACTACTATAAAATAATATTTAAAAAAAATTAACACTTGCTTTATTTCTCGGTGGAACCTTCAGCCACTTTGGGACTGGCCATGGTCCTGACCTCGTGGGACACTGTCCATGGTGCTGACCACAGTCTCGGCCATTGTAGCAGCTTGGTTTGCTATTTAGGAACATGACCTTAAACTAAAATGCATTTAATAACTACAGCTTAGTGATGATATTTTAGTATACGCACTAGTAGTTGTCAAGTTGAAGACAGTGCACATATGTTATGTATGTATAACATATAACATGTGTGTTATACTGCCTTGGATTCCACAGAATAGTATCATAACATACAAAGCCTTATGAAGTATATTTCCCATTCACTATTTCAACTATCTTTACTAAATTAGAGCAAGTTTTTATTTTAATAAAATTGCTGTACAGTGTTCCACGTTGAGTTAACTGGATTTTTTTCCTTGTCCCTTTACTGATGAGTGCTTCTCGGTGCTTGGCCATTGCAGATGATGCTCTAGTGGGTCTCCCTATAGATTTCTCTTTAGACAAATGTTCAAGAGTATCTGGGGCAGATACCTGTAACATGCATTCATTTTTATCAATGTTTCAAACTACAAGCATTTTACTACAAGGAAAGCAACTAATCTCTTGTTCATAAAAGTTACTAAGCTTTTAATTATGTCCTACAGTTGTGGCTAGGCAGTGCGACAGGAGGACAGACCATCAGAATGGGAGGCAGGAGAGGATTCTAAAACTTGAATTTATTCTTTCGTCTTTAGCACATCTTCCAGCCCTTCCTGTGTCTCCATTATTTTGCTTTTGAAATATTTAAAATGCCTTTGCCCCATTTAAAATGCCAAGTGAAAGTATAAAAATATGATTTACACAAGCAGTTTTACTCAAAGGATTACAGGAAGTCTTTGTACACAAATCAAGTGGCTATAATCTATGAAGTAAGTTCAGAGTAGAACTTGGAGTTTTTCTGATCATTAAGACTTACCTAATCCAGTCTCCTTGATGACACATATGACAGTTGAAAGCACAGAGAGATTAAATGATTTATTTAGGTTCCAGAAGGATCTGTTGATACAGACTAAGAATTCCTTTGAAGAGAACATCTTTGTAAATCACTGAAATCCCAGACATTAATAATGACGAGTTGTTTGAAAGCTATACAGTGGCTTTTTGTTTCACTTCTTATTTCACCAGTGTAATTCATAAATGGACCATACCTCTTGTCCAAAATGAATTTTAAAAATCCGTATTTTATATGTTTTTAAGATTTATTTTTGGAAGCTTTCATTGCTCTTGCAGAAGACCTGAGTTTGGTTCTCAGAACCCACTTCTGGCCACGCACTGCTGCCTAGGATCCCAAGTCTAGGGTATCTGATACTGCTGGCCTCTGAGGGCACTTGCACACACATGATAAAACAAATCTTAAAGATTTTATTTTTCTTCTTTGACAGTTTCATACATGTATATAATAAATCTCAGCATGCTTGCCCTCCTATTGTCCTCGTATGCCCCTCCCCCCCTCACTGTTCCCCAGCGGCTCTTCTGCTTTTTTTTTTTTTTAATTTAGAAATTTATTCTGTTTAATCCACAAGCTTTATATAGCTTTAGTTAAAAAATAAAATAAAATAAAACAAGTGAAACCAAGACACTGTTCAGGCCCTTCCAACCCACCAAATACACAAGCTCTTCAGTTGTGTGTACCAATTGGAAGAGTAAGGAAAACCATGAATGGCAGCTACAAAGTTTCATAAAACAAGTTTATGATGGGTCCTTCCTGGGTCTAGTAAATCGCCTTTAAAAAAGAGGGAGAAAACAGGAGAAGGAAACAACACAACACAGCCTGAAGGAGAAAACCCAGAGTTCCCAGTCAGCTTAGAACTGTCCCAGCCCACGGGGCAGCCCTGCAGCCCGCCACTGCCTACGCTCTGCTCCAGAGCTGGGATCCTGCCACACAGCAGACTCCACAGGCAACAGAGTGAACACCATTCACTCGGCACTCAAACCTTTGTGGGACTTCAACAGTGGTCTCACTTCTGGGCAAGCTTACAAACCTATATAAGGTTGGAGGCAAAATTTACATGGGTGCTAAGATTCAAGAGAAATGGGAAGAAAAAAACAAAAACAAAAACCAAAACCAACCTCTTGGGAGAGGCAAGGGCATTTAAAGGAACCACAAGAATGCCAACAATATTCAAACCCCCTTTTTTTTAAAAAAGAGATTTTTTTTTTGGCTTAAAATATTTCACTCTAAATGTCAATGGAAGAATGTCACTAATACACTGTGGACACCTTTGTAATGTAAATCCATGCCCCCCTTTTTTTAAACATGGTGAACTTCAACCTAGCAATTATTACAACAAATGTTACAAGTCTAAAGCTCAAACACATTTTAGCAATTTTGAAATTGAATTGAGTATAAATCAAATAAAATTTACAAAGTAACAAACATGTCCGCCTAGGACTGTGGGGACACTTGAGCCTTGCGCATGGATCGCAGGGTCTTCTCCCATAGGTGCCTCTTTAAGTCATCAAGGTTGTCATCTTCAGCTTCGCTCTCAGTCTCCTTCCTGGGCTCTGGTGCTGCTGCAGGCTCTTCCTATGTTGATGTGGTTGGTGGTGGCAGCAGAAACAGCTGCAGGGGCTGCAGGAGTTGGGGTGGCTGCTTTTATGTCTTGTGCGTGCGTGCGTGCGTGCGTGTGTGTGTGTGTGTGTGTGTGTGTGTGTGTGTGTGTGTGTATGCATGTGTGTGTGCGTGTGTCCCCTGAGTTTATTTAGGGCTGTTTGCATGAGTATGGGTGGGAAGTTATTTACTGGAGCATGGGCAATTTTATCCATGGCTATATCACTGAGGAAAATGACACCCTTTCCCCAAATAGTGAACTGTCCATAGTCCTCCCAGGAAGGGGTGTAGCCCTGTGCACCCTCCCCTCTTCTATGATGAAATGCCGACAGGTCCAATCTTACACAGCTCTTATGTGGATAACAGATGGTTGTGTTCACGAGTTCCAAAGCTGTGTAATATCCAGAAGGCTTTTTTTTTTTTTTTTTTTTTTTTTTTTAAACCACATTGATTTGGCTATAGGGATTGAACTCAGGTTATCAGACCTAGCAGTGAGCACCTGCTAGCCCACTGAACCGTCGTGCTAGCCCAGATGTTCTTCTGCAGTGCCCTCCACATCCTCTGGCTCTTTCGTTCTTTGCACTCTGTCCTCTGGGGAACAAATCCTAAAGACGATCTTATGAGTATGTGGGTGGGTACGTGTAAGAGAAGGTGCCAATGGCCAGAAGCATTGGATCTGCTGGTGCTGGGGTTACAGATAGTTGTGAATTACTCATTATGGGACTTGAACTTGAGTCCTCTGGAAAGACAGAGAGCTTAGTCACTTAGCCCCCTCTCCAGGCCCTTTATCACCTATCTTTTGAGTACTATAGAAACACGTATTTTGGGGCTGGAAACTAGTCAATTGCGAGGTTGGTTAAAGGCCTTTTCTTGGGGGTTTGGTCTGTGGTCTAGAGTATTGTATGTCTTTTGTGTATAAATTTCAGTTGTGAGCTCTATATGGGTTCCTTTGAAATGCAAGGAGAACTTAGATCTTTTAAAACATGTGAAAGAATATGTTGATATACTTTTTAGATTTTAAAAAGTTGTTCTTTTTTTATTTATTTATTTTATGTGTATGGGTGTTTTGCTTACATGTATATCTGTGTGCCTGGTGCCCATGGAAGCTGGAAGAGGCTATCAGATCCCCTGAAACTGGACTTTCATGGCAGTGAGCCACCATGTGGGTGCTGGGAATTGAACCCCGGTCCTTTTAGAAGAGCAACAAGTGCTCTTAATCTCTAAGATATCTCTCCAGTCCCTCTATTGGATTTTTATGGATTTTATCCATAAACTTCCTAATTTTTTTGTTCATGCCTAGCTAATTTTTTTTCATTTTTAAGAACAAACTCTTCCTTTAAAGTGTTTTCCACAATTGTAGAATGTCAAAATTTCATATTTTAACTAATTATATTGTATAATTACTCTACCAGGCATAACTAGCACAAACAGATTAGAATGAGCATGACTAACCTATGGTTGTAGCAGCTCCAGAGCCTGGGGCCCTGCAGACACAGAGCATTAGGCAATGCACAGCTGAATCAGACCAGTGGCAGCTGCTCACAAGCACGTCCTCTGCGTTGGTAGGGACCTGATCATGAGACACAAGTACATATATACATTAGCCCTGCTGCAGGGCAGGGTGGACTCGTAGTTGCTAGGCGTGATCAGGTTGCCCTGTTGGTGAAAGTCAAATGTAAAAATGCCTTTGGACTTTCCTGGGTGCTTTTCCGCTCCTCCTGGTGCTCCAGGATTGTGTGCTGCAGTGTGATATCTTTTGCTTTTAAAGTTGGTTTAGAAACCAGCCTTTATTAATATGTACAAGCTGATTTTTTTTTAAAAATCAGCCTCTTTTCCTCTGAAAGTGCTGCTTTACAGTTATGTATCATTGAGAAATTCTCTTTTAATACCCATTTCTATCAATGTGATATGTAAATTTCGTACTGCACGGCTAAGCATTGGGGGCTGAATAGTTATTATGTAACATAAAATTATATGTAGTGCTTTAATATTTAAGTTCATGGCATTATAGCCTAAAAGGCTAGCTTGAGTAGGAATTTTCTTCCCCGGAGCTTTGATTTGCTTGTCTCGCGTTGCGGGGGAGTGGCCACAGCTCCCGGATGCAGTGGGTGCTCAGTAAACACACTTGCAGTGTTACAGAGAAGCATTAGTTAGAACTTACACTACAGGAAACTAACCCTGCAAACTGTGTTTCTCGGGTGCCCTCTCCCCGTTTTTGCTTCCTCTTGCTGACCCTCTTGGGGCAAGGACTCTGCCCACCTCTCCCATGGTAGCACATTCTTTGGTGACCACATGCTGTGCCCAAACCACTGAGACCCCCCATCCTGTCACAGTGTCCTCTGTTAAGTGAGGAGGAGGGAAGTGCAGGGACTGGGAAGAGTGATGTGATTTTTTTCTTTCTTTCTTTCTTTTTTTTTTTTGTAATGGAGAGATGAAGAGGTCAAAGGTGGGGGAGAGTATCATTTAATATTTTCTCCTTAACACCGATGAGTAAGGAAATCTCTGACTATTAATTTTTAAGTTTGTGCCTATGTGCCTCCAGGGAAGCCCACAGGGAGCTCAGTCTTGGTCAGGTATTGCTATAGTGCCTCATGCTGGGCTCTTAGTAACCAGATACATATTTTGGTGTCCCTGTGGTCCCTCTAGTTGCCTTGTATTCATTTGACAAAGCCAAGCAGTGCATCGGCACAATGACCATCGAGATCGACTTCCTGCAGAAAAAGAACATCGACTCCAACCCTTACGACACCGACAAGATGGCAGCCGAGTTCATCCAGCAGTTCAACAACCAGGCCTTCTCAGTGGGGCAGCAGGTAGGCACACCTGCACTTACCCCTTCCCTTTATAGTCACCCAAATGCTGACGCCCGGGGTTCTGCTTTGGAAGAGCTAAGAGGAGGAACTTTTCATAGGTAAACTGAAGGAGTGAGTTTGCTGAACCTATGGGAGTCTGTTCACAAAAACCTTCACCCAGCTTCAGGAGGTCAGAGAGATGGCTCAGCAGTCAAGAGCACTGACTGCTCTTCTGCAGGACCCAAGTTCAGTGCCCGGCACTCTTTTGGGGCAACTCACAACTGCCTGTACCTCCAGCTTCAGATGTGGTGCTTTCTTCCTGCGGCCTCTAAGGGTACCTGCACGTGGCACACCTACACATACGCATTTCAACAACTCTTTGAGATTGTGTTAAGATGTCCTACATAGTCACTGCAGGTTTTCTCCCTGAAATTTGAGAACTTAGTAGAGATACATAGTCTGAAATGGTTTGGTTTGGTTTTTCTCATTGTGGGACATGAGATTTGTTTCTGGGAAGTCTTCCTATGTCACTAGTATGTTTTTGTAGAAAAGCAGAACTTGGGGCTGGGGAGATAGCTCAGTAGTCAGTAAAGTGCCCGCTGAGCAAGCATGAAGACCCGAGGCTGACCCCTAGCACCCAGGCAGAAAGTAAATAGCAGGATGCTGGGGGCAGGGCTCTGGCATTGCCAAGCACACTCACTGGCATGGCTAACGATGCGCCTGTCCTGCCCCGAGGCCTCTGTCTCAGGAGGGTAACTGAGAGGGAGGGCGGCAGCAGTGGACAGCAAGAGCTATCGGAGTGGACTGAGTGTTACTTTTAATTCATTTTTCCTGATAAATCTGGAAGGATAGGAGTATAAAGTATTCATATATTATGATATTAAACTTTTGCAGGCAGAACCTGAATTACTGATGTACAGGAACAAAATACAGTTTTTAAAGAAAGCCTAGCAATTAGCTGAGTGTACTGATGCACACCTTTAATCCCAGCACTGGGGGGCAGCGGCAAGTGGACCTCTGTGAGTTCCAAGCCAGCCTGGTCTACATAGTAAGTAAGACCCTGTCTCAAAAAAGAAAGAAAGAAAGAAAGAAAGAAAGAAAGAAAGAAAGAAAGAAAGAAAGAAAGAAAGAAAGAAAGAAAGAAAGAATCCCCCCCCCAAAAAGCAGCAAAACAAACAAAAAACAAACAAACTAAAAAAAAAGGAAAAAATTAAATGAGAAGAGAACATTAGAATGAAAATGAACCTTAGAGATTTTCCTGTTTGACTTCCTCCCAGATGAAGTTTAGGTCCAGAGAAGGTCAATTCTGTGCCCATGGATGCACAGCTAGGGACTTAGATAAGAGTAAAGTAAATATTTAATAGCCCAAAGCCTATCCCAGTCACTATTTCTGGCACGGCAGTTGAGCAGGGAACCGAGAAGACACTGTTCCTGGTGCTGCAGAACTTTCTAGTTAGATGAACAGCAGGGAGCGGTGCCAAGCCCTGTGCTCTGAGGCGAAAGGAACCCGGTGCTGTGCTCAAGCTGCTGCTGTTTGCCTTAGGTAGTCTGGAAGGCTCCTGGATGCCAACCGACTGCATTTGTTGACTACTGTCCATTGCTGTTGGGTTGGGGTTTCATGGTGGTGGTTGTTCATTTGATTGATTGAGTTTTGGCTGTGCTATATTCCTTCTGGATTCCTGGAAATTTTGAGCCTGTTTGTACTCAGCTTGTGAGTTTTAACGTTTGACTTCAGTTTTGGTACTTTATTATAACATCAAAGAGTTTTAATTATTAAAACCCAATAAGATGTAGATTTCTGTAAACCATGAAAGAAAATAATTGAGAATATGAATGAATGAATACACACACACACACACACACACACACACACACATATATAACCTATCTGACCCCAACCAAGTTACCATTCTTGCCAGCAGTTGTATGGCAGAGTCGGTATTTACTGTGACATCTCAACACATAGAGGAGGCTGAACTTGTAGAAGGCACTCTGCAGGTACTTGGTAAGCGAACTATTGGGTTTACAAGGCTCCTGCATTTGTGTGACTGACAATTTGTATTATTTATAGGAAGAGCTGACGTCTACAATGACAGCTCCATGCCTGACCCAGCACTGTCATTTACTGTGTCTGAACCCCAATGCTTGGTCCATTTCTGGATCTCAGCTGTTTTGTTTGCTTGCTTTTTGAAACTGGGTCTCTCTGGGTAGCCTTGACTGTCTGCTCTGTAGACCAGGCTGGCCTCAAGCTTGCAGAGATCCTCCAGCCTCTGCCTCCCGAGTGCTGGGATTCAAGGTCTGTACCATCACTGCCCTGCTGGATCTCAGTTTTCTTACTAGTAGTTTCCCAAAGTGTTTTGAATGTTGACTAAGTCACCTCCTGTCATACTAATGCACAAGTTTCCTTTTCCTGTTTCTGGGTCTGTGATGGTATGACTGTGAAGTAGACCCAAGAAGGACTTTCAAAAGAAAACTGGGTTTTCACCTTTGGAAAACGTTGGTGATGTGGCAGGAAACCATTGTGCCATGAGCTAACCTTCCTCACCTTCCTTCTCTCCACAGCTTGTCTTTAGCTTCAATGATAAGCTCTTTGGATTACTGGTGAAGGATATTGAAGCCATGGATCCCAGCATCCTGAAGGGAGAGCCTGCGTCAGGCAAGAGGCAGAAGGTGAGCCTTGTTCCTAGTGACGTCCCTTGCGCAGGCTGATCTGTTTCTGACTATTCGCCTGGTGCAGATTTCCATATTGTTGTGTTCTCTCTCTGAACTCCTATGGCCTCACCGATGCTGTAGCCAATATTTCACTACTGAAATAGAAATTAAAGCATATCTAACCACAGATCTAGTAAGCTGTACTAGCTGAATACTGGTGTCTAGTATAAATCAGAGGAGACTAACTGTGAGGACACAGACATTGCCATGTAGGAACTGATGCAGATAGCTGTGAGAAAAGCAAATGTAACTCAGGTGACTGGTTGCAGTGTTTGCTTTGCACAGAGACTTTATTCCCCCTCAAGCCTAGCCTTTCTTTGAAACGCCTATAGCATACTAATTTTTGTCTTTCCATACAGATTGAAGTAGGCCTGGTTGTTGGAAACAGTCAAGTTGCATTTGAAAAAGCAGAAAATTCGTCACTCAATCTTATTGGTAAGACTTACAGCTTTACAGAATTTCAAATGAAGTGGCAACGTCTCTGATATTACATGTGAGTCGTATAAAATGACTTTCAGGTGGGGGGCCCTTCCCGCAAAGCTTGTCCTGTCAGTGCGCTGATCCAAGGTCTGAAGCCTGCAGCTGGGTGTGCAGTCCGGCCTAACAGTGTGAAACACACAGGCACGTTTTCATTTCCTTGTCTCATAGCCATACTAGAAACAATGACAGTTCTTGGTTTGAAAGTCTAAGATAATTTTAGGCTCACGAAGATTTATAAATGTGTCTCCCCGAATCCCAGGAGCCATTGTCAGTTTCCCCTGGTGTGAACCTCATACCGTGGAGTGACCCAGACAAATCCCCACTGATCCATTGCTACTGCCCAGACTATCTTAGCTTGGATTTCACCAGGTTGTCCACTGTGCTCTTTCTGTCTTCCATGGTCTCATCACGATCATGCCACCCCACACGGAGCTTTTCTCTGCGAGTCTTCTCCCAGCTCCTCAGAATTTCATTATCGTTTGTGACCTTCAGCACTGGGTTAAATGCAGAATTGTCTGTCACTGTTCCTCAGTGACGGGGCGATGAGTGTGCGCCCTTCCCAACAGATTGGATCTTGTTCAGCAGCCTTACTTTGATATGTTAAAACGACAGCAGTTCATCTGAAGGACGATGTGCTAACTCAGATTTATGCTTGACACAATTATGTTCATGTCTGTCCCAATAGAAGAGAGAAGGTTTTCATTGGCTACGCAGCCTTGTCCAAACCCACTTAACTTTGTTTAAATGTAGTGTGGGGGCATTTATTGTTTTTTGGGTTTTTTTGTTTTGTTGTTTGTTTTTTAGTCAATGATTTACCAGTGTATGTTGCTATTTCTTTTACCTTTCTAGCAAATGATTGTTTTATTTTCCATTGTGTGCATCTGTGTTTGTGTACTAAGTACAGGTATCCTTGGAGGCCAGAGAGACAGTGTCAGATCCTCCGGAAGTGGTTTTGTGGGTGGTTAGAAGCCTCCCAGCATGGGTGCTGGGAATCAAGCTAAGGTCCTCTGCAAGAACAGTGCGTGATCTTAACTGCTGAGCCATCCCGCCAGCCAGACATGCCTTAACTGTCGCCCAGTGCTGTCTAACGTGCTAGGACCAAGGCACGTGCCACGTGCCTATGGACAAGCATTAACTAAAAAACTTACACGCCAAATTTGATTTTATTTGTATATTATTTATAATTTATCTTATATAGTTTGTGTGTGTGTGTGTGTGTGTGTGTGTGTGTGTGTGTGTGTGTGTGTGTTTGAGCATGTGTGGCATGGTACATGTGTGGAGGTCAGAGGACAACTTTCTAGTCAGTTCCACAGTATGAGTCTCAAGGATCAAACTCAAGGATCAGTCAGTCCCCAAGAGCCGTAACTCACCAGGCCACACCAGTAACCCTTAATTTGCTTTTTTCTTTCTTTCTTTTTTTTTTTTTTTTACTTAAGATGTTTCAAGCATCTTAAATATATCTCTACAATATGATTTTAATGCCTGCCAAAATATCATTTTTATGAAGGCCATATCATAATGTCCTATTACTCCTATTACACAAGATATTTATGTTGTGATTTTCTTGTAATTTACTTTTGTATACCTTTTGTTAAAATCCCAAGGCAGTTCTATAACTTTTGCACAGTGTAGGTGTTTTCAAGTAACTTACATTACTTGGAAACAACAACTTTTCAGTTGGAAAATGAATGTGTATAGTAATTTGGTTTGCAGTAAATTTGACCACAAGAGAGCAGTAGAGTATAAGCAAACTATTTTTGATTGCCTAAAGGAAAGCTGTCGAAAGTCTATAAAATTCTAACCAGAAAATTATTATCTGAATGTGTGTGTGTGTGTGTGTGTGTGTGTGTGTGTGTGTGTGTGTGTGTGTGTGTGTGTGTGTGGTGTTTTCTTCTTTGGCTTTGTAAAAACCGTATTTCCCCTTTTATTGTTCAGAGCCTGCTATAAGGTATCTTGTTCTTTGTGTCTGAGACAGGCGTGGTTCTCTGGAGTTACTTTAGGTGGCAGTCTGACATTTAAATTAAACAGTTTGTATCATGAGAGAATTTGTAAGTCTAACTTTTCAGTCATTAAAGTCTTTAGAATGTTTTTCATATGACAAGCCATCAGATTCATTCCACATATCTTCATAAGCCGAGGTCTTGGTAAATAGTGTATCTCACACACACTTCCTGGGAGCTGTGAGAGAGCACTCGCAGTCAGTGAAACTTCTGGAACTAGCAGAGTTTATATCAGACATCACACGGTGTTTCCTTTCAACAACTAAGCTAATTTGGTTGGATTAAAGGTTAATGAAAGGGAGTTCTGTGGACTGATTGCAGGTAGCATAGATGAGCACCAGTTTAGTTGGCTTTGGAAGTTTATTACCGACTGTGAATGGAGACCAGACAAGATAGGAAAGTTGGTCTTACCCTTCTCACTAGACAGTCCTCCAAGAGCGTGCCGTCTGCCTTTACGTAATAGTAATAGCCGTGTGTCGGGTCACTTGAAGTCCAGGGCGTCTGTCCTTTTATACTTACTCATGGTATTTCCCTCACAAATTTGATTCTATCTGTTTGACACAGGCAAAGCCAAAACCAAGGAAAATCGCCAGTCGATCATCAATCCTGACTGGAACTTTGAGAAAATGGGGATCGGTGGTCTGGATAAGGAGTTTTCAGATATTTTCCGACGAGCATTTGCTTCTCGAGTGTTCCCTCCAGAGATCGTGGAACAGATGGGTGAGTTTCTGACCAAGCCTTGTGCTCTTAAGGAAGCACATAGATGATGAGAAGCTCTTCTCAATGGTTTTGAAATGACTTTTCAAATCCACCTAAGTATTTCTGATTTTAACTTCTTACCCCCTACCCCCCAAAAAAACCCATTATGTTTCAGGAGAAACTCAAAGTATTTACTCTTATGGGAGAAATAATAGAAATGGTACTTACAGTTGCTCCACTGTATCTGTTTGGGTTACATTGTTTTTCTGTGGGCATTTTAGAAATGGTCCCTCATTCTGAAGACGCACCGTGAGTCAGGTTTACCTGACAAACTGTTACTGTCCATCCAGCTGAGGACACTGCGTGGATGGATGCTGGCTGCCACGTTGTGTTGTGCTGCCTTACGGCCCCGGTCAGCACTTCTTCATCTAGTAAATGGATACTTGGCAAGGTTTTTAATTAGATAAGTCTGATCCCCAGAGACAAATGCAGGAGACATATGGGAGTCTCCATACTGCATGTGAAGAAAAACTCACTTTCTTCATTTGTCACTTTTCTCTTGACAGTTTATTTAATTTATCTGTGTGAAGTGATTTTCTTTGCCCAGTGGAAATACTGTCAGGACTGTTTTCAAACCCGTATCATTGGTTGGATTGGAGTGTGAGCCGCAGAGTATCTGAGAAAGGAATTTATAATAGCTTCTTACAGTGTGAAAACAGGATCCAAAAGGCTGCAGGAATACAAATGTACTGCCCCCCTCTCCCCCGTTCTTTCTCTTTAAATTGCTACTGGGAGATAAGAGTATATCCATCATGGTGGACAAGGGCTGCTTTCCAGGCACTAAGCGCTGGGTTGCATTAGCCGGCTGTGTCGGTTGCTTGTCTGCCCGGTTGCTCACTCTGTGACAAGCACAGCACACACCTGTTCGCTGGGTAAAGGTCGAGTTTAGAATTGGATTAAGACAAAATGACAGAGACCCTCATCACCTGAGTTTTATACACCTTGAAATGGCAGTGACATACTTCTTATCTGGAAGATACAAAGGCCAAATCCATTAAAAAACAAAAAACCCAGACTCTAATTTGGAAAGTTGGAAGAAATGTAGTAGTTCACTGCCCAACAAGGTGTATTTTGAGGCTCAGTAAATCCTTAAGGTGTTTTGATCAAGACTTGGAAATATTATTATTTTATATATATATACATACATACATACATATATGTGTGTGTGTGTGTGTGTGTGTGTGTGTTTGTGTGTGTGTTTTGAGACAGGGTTTCTCTGTGTAGCCCTGGCTGTCCTGGAACTCACTCTGTAGACCAGGCTGGCCTCGAACTCAGAAATCCACCTGCCTCTGCCTCCCAAGTATTTAAATATATTTTAGGTAAAAACAGAGTCAGTGGGCTGATTCTAAATGTTGAATGTTGCACATTATTCTTGCGGAAGTTTTTACTGGTTTCAGGGCTGAGCCCTGGAAGAGGGGAAGGATTCTGTGTCTTTTTTGACTGTGGGGTTGAGCCAACCAGCAGGGAAACAGCTGCTCCAGGAGGATGCTGACGTGCTGCCTCCCAGCTGAGACTAAATCAAGCAGGTTTGTTGTTTGCCCCATTTGATCTGTCTTTGGTGTGTTTTAGAAGAAATGAGCTGTAGTGGCTGTTTGTCAGAGCACTCAGGCTTGGTGACCAAGGACTTGAGATTTGGAGTCTGCATGTTGCTATCCAAAGCCTTTTTTATGGCTTTGGTTTTTTATTGCATTTATTTATTGTAAGACACACACACACACACACACACACACACACACACACACACACACAAGTTTTATTCTTTTAAAAGTATCCTGCCATGACTTTTTCCATCAAGAAGCACGTTATTATCAATTTAATTTAAATAACAGCCTGCTGTAAAGCTACCTGGGCTTTTGAGCTGAATTCAAAGCAAAATAACAAATAACAAAAACAACAAAACTCTGCTGTTTTCCTTATTTTAATGGAAGTGCCTAAATATCTTTTTATTTTAAAAAAGGGTTTGATGTCTGAGAAATAATTATCTTTTATGTAGATATCATTTCTTGAGATTCTTTTTTTTCCTTTAAATTTTGGGGAGAATTAATAAAGCATTTTATTGCCCTCCAAGAATAATTTGGTTGCACGCTTATCATTTGACTTGGTAAAAATAAAAAGCTCTACATAAGAATCAGATGTACACTTGAGCTTTGACAAAAGGCTGAGAAACAATCAAGCCAAATATAAATAGAATCACACGTGTTCACTTAGGCATATTTTATGTTCCTTCCTCTGCTAGGCGGAAATAAAATTAGCTGATTTTTTTCACTCTTTGTTCACTAAGTAGATTTAATAATGCACCTTGGGGGTTTAATAACCAGACAGTGTAAGATGAGTTAAATCAATCACATGAGAAAAGGTATTTAGAAAATAATAATTTCTGTAGATTATAAGGCGTTTATAGCTGAAAACTTTATTTTGGGCTCAACAGATGGTCCCTCCTGTGATGTCTAGAGTTATACTTACATTGAAATAAGAATGTTAATTGGGGGGCTGGAGAGATGGCTCAGCGGTTAAGAGCACTGACTGCTCTTCCAAAGGTCCTGAGTTCAATTCCCAGCAACCACATGGTGGCTCACAACCATCTGTAATGGTATCCGATGCTCTCTTCTAATATGTCTGAAGACAGCTACAGTGTGCTCATATACATAAAATGAATCTTTAAAAAAAAAAAAGAGCGTTAATTGGATTTGCAAGTGTACATATATCTTTATATGTATATCAAGATTTCTAATTTAGAAAGTGAGATGCTAATTTTTTTTCCTCTGGCCATTGTATCTATGAGACTGATGGTCACGTCTTTAGGTAACTTATATCTTTCATTTGGTTGTAAAATTTGATATTTTCTTCTAAAAACTGAAAATAGAGATTAGAATATTGTGGTGACAAAGGTGTTTAAGCAGAGACACAGTTATGAGGTGGTCAGCCTAGAGAACAGGTGAGGTGTACTCCTGCAGACCAACTCTCACTGATTCCAGGCTAGCATCTTTGTCTTCAGGTACTTTCAAGTACATGGCATATACCTTCCCGCTTTTTAAAATATTTTTTTATAGAATTAAAACTAAGGAAATCCTAGCTCCAGCACTCTGGAGACACAGGCAGGTAGATGGATCTTTGAGTTTGAGGCTAGCCTAGTCTACAAAATAAGTTCCAGGACAGCCAGGGCTCTGATACACAGAGAAAGCCTGTCCAAAACACCAAACCAAACAAACAACATACACACACACACAGGAAGTCCTTAAAGAAGAAAATAAGTCACATAGCGGTCTAGAGCCTGAAGGGTGGCGGCCATGTGTGGGAACAGATGGAGAGGGCTCAGCTCTGGTGGATGTCAGCAGAGGCTTCGGCTACTGTGTCTGATCAGTCTAGTCAGTCTGCTTCCTTTTTCTTTTCTTCCTTGTCTGTAGAAATTAGGCTTACTCAAGCCCACGCAGGGCAGATCTTTCTTGGAAATGATGGAAACTAAAGCTATATCTGACACCTAGTGAAGATCAAGTAGAGTGTGTCCCAGCCCCACGGTGACAGCCTGTCTCAAAACCAAGCCAAAACCACCACCACCACACACACACACACTCTCTCTCTCTCTCTCTCTCTCTCTCTCTCTCTCTCTCTCTCCCCTTAATCAACAGCTCCCTTAAGTCTTCCCACCCAGGATAACAGTGCCACCATTTTTTTGTACCACATAGCACTGTGTAGCTTAGCGTGAACATCAGAAGCTAGCGTTGGAAGGTTAGGTGAGTGAGCTCAGTAGCTAATGGCTGCCCTTGAGAGCATTCTCAGATGTCCCGTTCAGACATTCACCGTGCTTACCCCTTGCACGCAGTTTTGTGGGGAACAGTCGAGGTGGATAAATGAGTGATGAATCACCTCACTTCTCGTTGTAGCTCTTATTAGCAAAGGGTGTTTCTACAAAGAAACTACATTTTCAGCATCCCTGGCAATAACCTCGTAAATGTTAGAGCCAAAGAACAAATTCTTTTTAAGAGCACTGGAATATCAGCTAACAAGTCGCTCAGCAGCTTCGAACAGCATCCTGGGAGTAGGTTCACTCCTCCCCATGGTGAGGGACTGTGTCTTGAGAGCCAGGGAAAGGGTGTAGGGACCCAGAGTCACAGAGGCACTGCCCCTTCCTAAGGACTTCTGACCCACTCTTTGAATGGTTCTGGAGTCCATTTCCAACCTTCTTGCCTAAGATTTCTTTTGAAATTCAAGAGGCAAGCAACTCTCCTCTGTAAGTGAGACCAGCTCTCTGAAGGAGAGGCTGTAAGGGCCTTTCAGTCACACCCAGAGTCTCTCTGCTAAGAACTGCTAAGAACATCACAAATAAGACACAGGGGAAGAAAGGGGCTTGGAGCTCTGTGAGGGCCATATTGTGAGGAGGGGAGTTCTCCCTAAGATTAACATAAACACTGACAGTCTGGGAATGCATTTCACACCCCCACTCAGGAGGAGAGGTTGCAATTTAAATGGGGGTTAAGACATCTCTGCGAACTCCCGGGCTCTGTAAACGGAGCCCTGAGGCTAAAGAGCTTATCTGAAATTTGAAAAAAGGGGAGGAAAAAAAATGAAGGTTTCTGACATTCATCTTTTTTCCTTGTATTAGTCATAACTTGCTTTTCAGCTATATTTTAGGTTTTGAATGCCAAGCTGACATCTGTTCAAGTCTGCCTGTAATTTATTAGCAGAGGAAGAGAAAGCAGTTGCTCACTATGGGGAGATGCAGACGTCTCTCCCAGCTTTTGCGCTGGATTTAAGGAATGCAAGACTTACTAATTCTCACTTCAGGTCAGGATCATTAGAAAGGTTTTTATTCATTCTTTTTCTGATTAAAAGAAAATAGTTCATGATCGTGCAACTTCACCATCTCTACTGCAGGATAGAGCAAAGGGTATGTGCGTGAACACGAGAGGTAAGGTAGCCTTTTTTGCAGGTAGAAATTTGGTTTACCCAGGATTTTTTTTCTCCACTGTTTGCCTCCCCTCCCCACTCCTTTCCGCTCTTTCTTCTTCCTTCCTCCTTCCCTTTCTTTATAGCCCAGGCTTGCCTGGAAATTACTGTGTAGCACCGACTGGCCTCACAGGTGAGCCACCAGCCTCAGTCTTCTGAGCACTAGAATTAGAGACATGGAGCACAACACCTAATCCCATTGTTCTTTAACTTGTACATTACATTTATACCTGAATACTCCAGTGTTTTAAACTTTATAAACAGACTTTTGAAAAATTAATCTTTTGGCAAAGCAGTCAGCTGGTAGTGGATCAGATTTCCTGGTAACAGTGGTGTTGCCAGTAACTGGGTCGTTACAGAGCTGAAGTGTAATCTCTGGGGGATACAGCTCAGTGGGAGAGGGCTAGACCAGCATGCCATCAAGTCCTAGGTTCAATCCCCAATAGCAACAGACAGCCAGACAAGCCAGCAAACAAACATCTAAAAACATCTAAAAGTTGACCGGAATATGCCCCAGGAAGGAAATGACTAGTGGGCGTGGAGCACAGCACTGTAACGTCCAGACATGCAGCAATAAAACATGCAAACCGGGCAGTGGGGGCACAGGCCTTTGGGAGGCAGAGGCAGGTGAATCTCTGAGTTCAAGGCCAGCCTGGTCTACAGAGCAGTTCTAGGACAGCAAGGGCTGTACAGAGAAACCCTGTCTCAAAACAAAACAAATAAATGCAATATAAAAGCCCCATTGAATGAGAAGAAAATGTTTACCTCTAGAAGGGGTGAGGACCAGAGACCTTGTTCCTTTTCTATTTCCCTATGTATATTTTGAGCAAATACAATTTCTTTCTTTCTTTGTTTCTTTCTTTCTTTGTTTGTTTTTGCTTTCTGATACAAGGTTTCTCTGTGTAGCCCTGGCTGCCCAGGAATTTGCTCAGTAGACCAGGCTGGCCTTGAACTCTCAGAGATCTGTCTGCTTCTTCCTTCCTGAGAGCTGGAATTAAAAGCATGTGCCGCCATACTCAGCCCTGCTCTGTGTATTTTATTAGGAGTTTGTGTTTCTACTGTACAGTTTTAAAACAAGCAAATAGATACTAGCACAGGCTGTCTCGTGATGATATATTAGCACAGGCTATCTCTTAGGATGACCCTTAAAACAGAAAGGCATCTGAGCACAGGTCTGTCCCTTGGCCCTCACAAAGCACATAGGGTTCCAGGCCCAGATTCTTTGGACCCTGGTGGCTGAGTGACAGAGGGCAGACAAGACCCCTGTCCTACTCTACTGATGGGAGAAAGGTTTCTTGATGGGTAATAACGTCCTGTCAACTGCTTATCCCCAGTAATTCCCACACAGAGGGGTGTGAGTCCTGTGTCTTCTCTCCAAATGGGTGAGCAAATATTTTTGTGGAGGCCTTTAGGTGGCTGACCAAAGAAATGCGAGAGAGGGAAGACTGGGAGAAAGATGACTTGAGAGAGCAGAATTTCTGACAACTGAAAAACCGTGCCCAAATTCATCTTCAATAATCAAAAGCTTCTTGAGGACTCAGCCCCCTGTGACCCTGCAGTGAGACAGTGTCTCTCTGTCTTGTGCTGCTGCCGCTGAGCAGGAGACTCTGTTCTAAATACTTTGCTCACAACAATGTTATGAGACATCTACTATATTGTTCCTATTTTATGGAGCAAAAAACTGAGGCTCAGAAAGAGAAGTAAAAGTTAATCCAAGACACCAAGTAGACAGTAGGGGCAGCCCAGCATGACCTTGACCGCTCTATTGTTCTTCTTTAATGGAAGCCCACCATGTGAAATCACTGGAGTGGATCTTCTTGAAGCCAGTTTGGAGGAGTCAGTCTTTGAATTAGCCACGGCTGTTTCAGCCTGACTGGATAATTTGCAGGGCCAGGTAACCATTCAGCACGGAAGTCAGCTGCCCTTTGTGCTGTAAACAACTCTTTCTAGCAGTCCCATGTGTTTAGGTTGTCATGAGCTGGACACATGAAGACTGTAGTGCTTCATGTATGATGCCACCTTTTAACATGTGCAGGAAGTGATTGCTAGGTTGTGTCAGAGAAGCTGTCTTAAGGAGGCAGTCAACCTAGAGGCAAAGCACAGTCAAGTTAAAGGACCACTTTAAACAACGACCCTATTAAAGGATGTCACAGCCATCGTGTGATGAAGTCCCAACCAAGTGGTAAGGGCAGTAAGTCACCAGGGACTTAAGGAAGTTTACTTCAGCCTCCATGGAGAGGGAGAGCTTAAGCCAAGTGGCTGCTGTCCACACAGGGAACACAGCAAGGACAGTGCTGCTGTCCACACAGGGGACACAGCAAGGACAGTGCTGCTGTCCACACAGGGGACACAGTAAGGGCAGTGCTGCTGTCCGTACCTGGAAACACAGTAAGCCACATAGACAGTGGGAAGCTCAGAGCATTTAACAGTCCCGGTATGGGGAGCAACAATATTAAGATTCAAAGTGGAAGTCTGTGAATCAAATAACTTTTTCTGACCTTGACATAACCTTCCAGAGAGTCTGGCCTCTTTACTTCCTCTGTGCTGTTGATGTACGTAAACCTAGCTGCTCTGTCGTTCTTCTTGTTGTTGTTATTTGTTTTTTTTTTTTTTTGGTATTTGTTTTCTTAATGGTATTTGGTTTTGTTTTTGTTGTTTATTTGTCTTTTCGAGACAGGGTTTCTCTGTGTAGTCCTGGCTGTCCTGGAACTCACTCTGTAGACCAGGCTGGCCTCTAACTCAGAGATCTACCTGCCTCTCCCAAGTGCTGGGATTAAAGGTGTGCACCGTCCCCAGCTTGCTCTGTCAATCTTAGCATACTGTAATTGTATCACACTCCTAAGGCAGACTTTCTCAACCTTTGCCTGTGCGGACTTCAGGCAGGGTCATTCTTTGCTCTAAGGAACCCGCCCCCCCTGTGCATCACACAGCAGAGGTTTTTAGCAGCATCTCTCCCCTGAGAGAGTCTTTCCTTACATCCCCACTCCCACCCCATGTCAGTTAAATAATGTCTGGCCTGCTGCCAGAATCAGCCTCTTTCAGTGCTCAAAGGCTTTTGAAGGCCATAGCCATGCTGTCTTGAGTTGTCTGCATCTGGCTGTTTGGAGCGTAGTCCACCAGCTGTTGCTGGACTAGGAACCACTATTACCAGCCGACAGTAAGATAATCTGTTTGTTCATTTATGTATGTGAGTGCTGTATCTGCATGTACAGCTGCATGCAGGAAGAGGGCATCGGATCCCATTACAACAGATGGTTGTGAGCCACCATGTGGTTGCTGGGAATTGAGCTCAGGACCTCTGGAAGAGTAGCCAGCCAGTGCTCTTAACCTCTGAGCCATCTCTCCAGCCCCTTATTTTTTGTATTTTCAAGACAGGGTTTCACTGTGTAGCCTTGGCAGTCTTGGAACTCATTCTGTAGACCAAGCTGGTCTTAAACTCACAGAGATCTGCCTGCCTCTGCCTCCTGAGTGCTGGGATTAAAGGTGTGCGCCACCCACCACCTCTAACCTAAGCTAAACCTTGAGAGACCTAGAGTAAGCATCTAGAAATCCTTATAGCAATTGAGCATCACCATGTTTCAAATTGTATTTTATAAAAGTATTGCAATAGGTTGAAAGTTTTAAAGAAATTAGTGGACCACAAGTAGTTTAGATGGTCCAAGAAACATAGTCATACATATAAGTAAACATTTATCAGGTGAATGAGATGACTGAACAAATGATTTTAATGGGAAGTCATCTGAGACTTTTCAGCAGTGGAGTGGGGCAACTAAAGTTAGTCCTTTAGAGTAACTGCTACAGTTTCCCTGCGCCACAGGGTCACTGCAGAGGGCTGCTGAGTGGTCTGGGAGACCTGTGGCTGCCGGTCATCTGCTTGGGTGGTGTGCAGAGCCTTGGCTAGGACAGCACTAACAGGATGGGAAGAGAAACAGAGCTGGGAAGCAGAACTTGGTGATTAGGCCCTGTGGATGTCCGTCTTGGAAGTGACACTCGGGCCTTGTGAGAAGATGTGGGAATAAGGAAGTCACAGGGATCTAGATGTGGGGCAGTGGGAAGAGGCCACGACACATCTTCTCAACACTAAAAAGAACAGGAAGCTGAGCTGGAGAAGATCTCCTGACAACTCAATCTGGCCAGCATCAGTCTGCACATACTTAGGAATTAAGCACACAGTGGCACTGTCATGTCCTTAACTTGGCTTCTCTTACCTCCCTGCCTCCCCTTTTCCATCCCCTTCATGTCCCCTAAGATGGGGGTGGGGAAGATGGTCCTCAGGAGTCTGTCTTAGATCTCTCTTATCTTTATGTTTTCCCTAAGATGGATCCTGTCCACTTCCAAAGTGTTAATCAGTATCTTGATGCTATTGATGCTCTACGTGGATTCTGTTTCAGAGCCCAGGTTCTCACAGACCTAACCTATTGGTTGTGTCACCATTGTGCAGTAAATCCTTGATTAAACTCCTTTCCCTGCAGCCTTCCTTCCCCAGCATGCTTCCACCTTTGAGGTGTGTTTTCCTGGAAGTGTGACAGCTCAAAGCTGGGACTTCCTCTTCAGCTCCCCTCCTTTGCCTCTGCCCATTTCCAGTCAGTCAGAGAATAGGCCTTCAGTGCTGCCCCTCAGTGTCTCAGGCCTGCACTTCTAGTACCTCACCCTGCTGCTCTTCTTCGGGACTCTGGCCTGCATGGCTGTGAGCTGCCTTGCTCTTCTCTAAGCCATTCTCCACACTGGAACCAGAGTGGGTTGGTTTTTTGGGGGTTTTTTTTGTTTTGTTTTTTGTTTAAATAAAGGGGCAAGTCTGATCCTGTCATTCACTGCTTCAAACTCCTTAGCAGCGCCCAGTAACTCCTCGAACAGTTTACAAGCCCTGAGCAGCTGCCAAACTTTCCTGCCTCATCCGGGCCGGCTCCCCTCCCCCACGCGCTGGGTCCCAGCCAGAGAGAGCTATTTTCAGTGCGTCTAATTTGCTGTGCTACCGTCTCTTCCCTCCATATCTTGGGGCATGTTTTGACCATCGTTTCTTGACATCAATTCGTGTTCATCCTTCAGGCCTCAGCTTTGATCTGACTTTTTGCCAACTGCTCTAGCTCTAGCGTGCTTCCTGTGCATCCCGTGTGTCCTTGTATGCGTTGCTATGCTGTGTCGCCATTGCTTTTTAGTACACAGCTGTATGTTTTCTAGATATGAATAAATACCAGCAGCTTGATTAATCTAGACTAAATAGAACACGTATGCTCCTGCTCTCCCCTCAAGATGCTTCCAGTCCCTGTGGGAATAGCACTACATTTGTATATTCCGGAGCACTCAAGCCATGTGTACAGCACACATACGTAGGAAGAGTAGTGCTGAACCCTGTGCTTTGCAAGTCAGAGTAGATAGGGTGGCCCTGGTTCCCTACTAAGTCTGAGGAGGTTGTCTTTGATTCCATTTTACTCTAGGAAAGACATCTTGGGTTGGTTCCAGGTGGGTCCGATTCCAGAACTGGCAAGGGGGCAAGTTTTCTTAGGCATCGCTCAGCTGCTGTTGATTTCTTTGGTGATGGCTTTTCATGTGTGTGGGTGTTAGAAGAACAGAGTTCCAGTGTCAGAGCATCCGCTCGGGGGTCGGGGAGGGCACAGCACTCACTACTGGTACGCATACCCATGCGTATGCAGTGTTACAGATTATAAAAGTCATGCAGCCTTGTAAAGCAGTGCTGATATGCAGAGGGGAACAGAAGATCTCCACTGTGTCCTCCTCAGGTCCTATCAGAAGTAGTCACTGTAACATCAGTGGGTGTTTTCAGACCCTTCCATGACTATCTGTACACACATCAATATTTGGCTCTATGTACTCAAGTATAGGTGTTTTTTCTTTCTTTCTTTTAAATAAGATCACTACTGTTCTGTGACTTCTTTTTTTTAACCCAATAATGTATATTGGGTTTTTTTCCATGATAAAATATGGATAAAATGTTATCCATATTTTCTAAAAATAAAAGATAAATCTCATTCAAATATTATGTGTATGCCTGCCCCTTTAATGGTTAGCCCATAATCCTTGGGTACCACAGAAGGTTGGCTTAGAGTCTTACTGCTTGTCACTTATGTGACCCTGGACCTGGAAATGCTTCAGGGCACTAGCCCCCAAACTCTCTGAGCCTTGTGTCCTTACCCACAAAAGCATTTCTTGGTGGGCTCGTTGTCAGGTTAGCATTCTTGTGAAAATTTTCTAACCTGGTACCTTGCTATAACAAGATTGCCAAACAGTGTAACTCTGTGAAAGGCAAAAATGTGTGAGCCAACCCTTTTAATCAGGTGTTGAGGTGTTTCCTTTTCACCTTAAACTTTCCTCGCTGTTGAGAAAAGTTAACACCCGGGATTATCTTCTCAGGCTGTTTTGTAATTACCCATTCTGAATAGTGTTTGTTGATGGGTAGTCAAGGGGACACTTGGCGATCCTCTTCTGTTTGTGAACTCAAACTTGGGCTGATTTGTATTTGCTCTTTGTCACATTCCATCAGAGGACTGATAAATGCTCTACCACTGCTATAAATCTTGTCGGTTCTTTATATGTGACACACTGAGCCAGAAAACACCAGCCTCTGGTAGAAACGTAGCGAATACAGATAGGTGACACACTGGGCCACTGATGGATACAGCAGAGAGTACAGTGCTGGAGAAGAGAAGCAGAGGAAAGAATTAGTAGTCATGATAACAAATGTCACCTGGAAGTTAGCTGCTAACTCAAAGAGTACCACCTCAACTCAATAAGAATGTCTCAGAGTTTCAAACAGTTTGTTATTAGAGCAGTCTACCTCTGATATGTTTAATACGCTTATACTTTAAAAATGCCTACAAGGAACGTGGTTTTCACTTTGTTTCCTAAAGAATTAGCATGCGACTTGAGTTTGATCCATGCAACCCACGTGGTAGGAGAGAACCAGCTCCAGCAATTTTCTATTACTGCCACATGTGCTGGCACGCACACACACACACACACACACACACACACACACACACACACACACACTAAATAAGTGTTTAAAAGGAGAAGCACTAACATAGACAGGATGCGATGCTGGGGGCGGGAGCAGAGGAGGGTTTAGAGACAGGTGCTTCCCTCTACACATCATTTTACAAATATTTTATAAATATTGCACAATTTGACCTTGAAAGAAATGATTAATGTACCAAATGCTCAGAGATTCACTTGTGACTCCAGTTCTGCAGCACCACCTCTGGCTTTCATTTTCTCTCTGAGCAAATCATAGTGCGAGAAGTCCTGTTCCTACTTCAGCAGCTAAACATTGGACGTGTAAAGGTACATGCATCCGTACCTTAAACTTCTGTGCTGCTTACATGTGTGCTTATTCTAGTTTGTCTTTGATTTCTGTGACTTTTAAAATTCTTTGTTTTAAAAAAATCTGTCTAGAACTCTGCAGTGAGAAGACTCTTAGACCCAGAGCCTTTGATTGTCTATGCATCGTTTAGTAGGACACACCCGTCATGAGGTCACCACCATCCCACGTGCCACTTCTCTCTCTGCTACCAAATGACAACCCTTCCTTTGTGAATCTTATTTAGGTACCAATCGAGGCTGTGGTGTGCTTAGGAATAGAGAGATGGTCAGGGTTACCCACCTGCATCAGAGATTCTCGACAGCTGCTCTGCTTTAGTCGGCCGTAGCGGGCTGACCACAAGCAATAGAAGGTGGCCGTGGAAATGGTGGGTTGTTGAAGCTCTCTGTGCGTCATGGGTGGGGATAGCTTCAGTGGGATACTGTCAGTCTATAGTGAGAGACCGCAGTTCACAGCTGCAGTTCAACGGCTGAGCCCATTCCGTATCTCGTTTCTAAAAAGAAAATCAATGTTTTTAAACAAACAAAATGGGTTGAACTCATGTTGAAATAATTCTGCTCTTAGAAAGTCATGAAAGAATCTGAAGAAAAATATGATTTGGAAGGACAGACAGAAATTGGACAAAAGACACTGTTTAGATTCATCATTTGCCCTCTTCCTGGTAAACTTTGGCTTTTTGTTCTCAATCGCTGCTGGCAAGCTGTGGGATTTTTTTTCAAGAGGGTTGTCACTTATTGTGGCATTATTTAATACTTCTCTCTGTGTCTGCGATGAAACCAGAAGTGGATGTGTGTCTTTACACACAGGTTTCGGTGCATCAGGGAGCGTTGACTGAGATCTAGACTGTGTTAGGATGGGGACCTCGGAGATCTCTAGTCTAGCATGTCCTTAATTAGCAAGTATTCTTATGAAAATGCGCCCACAAGTAGTCCACAGGGCACCGTCTGAGAAGTGTTGCTTTTCATTCTTCACGCTGGAGAGCACCAGGCTCCCAGGAGACCAAACACCTTATTTAGACTAAAGTCCTAGGCAGGGAGTCTAGGCTGCCTTGCCCCCAGTCTGGTGCCCTTTAGGCTTTGTGACTCAGACACGTAAATGATCTGATTTATCGTTGGCTTTTTTTTAAATTTCAGATTTCACAACTTGATTGAGAAATTCTTGAGAGCAAGCTTCATAGTCTTCCAGAGTCTGTGGTTGATGCACAGAGCCCCTTCTTGCCTTTGTCAGTCAGTCACTGCAGGTTCCCTGCCGGGCCCAGAAAGCTTGGGGGAGGCATAGTCACCACCCCTTGCCTTTTTCATGAATGGTTTAGATCTGGACTCCCGAGAACATTAGGAATTTATGTTCGGCATGGATCACTAGAAAGAAAAGTAAGAGAATAACTTTTTAAAAAGTAAAAAAGTAACTATTAGTATTCTTAGGGGTATCATTCTGTTAGTTTTTGTTATATTTCTCTCTCTTTCTCTCTCTCTCTCTCTCTCTCTCTCTCTCTCTGTGTGTGGTGTGTATTTACACATAATTTATTTTTTAATTTTGTAACTGGTTTTCTGCCTACACAAGTTAACTTTTTAAAAAGCAGGTGACATGCCATTTCATAAAAAGATAATGCCATCACTTATTTAATCAGTTCCCTATAATCTTCTGAGTTCCTCATGATTATATACCATGTATGCCAAACATCCCTGGAGCTTTATATTTCTGCCTAACCATGGTTCTGGAAGTGGAAATGCTGAATCAGAAAGCATTAGTAATTATACCCATTTTTGTTATGCACTGCCAAAGTTAGCCTTCCTTTTGATGTATTACCACCACCATCCTCCTCCTCCTCCTCCTCCTCCTCCTCCTCCTCCTCCTCCTCCTCCTCCTCCTCCTCCTCCTCCTCCTCTTCTTCCTCCTCCTCCTCCTCCTCATCATCATCATAGGTTTTTCAGGACAGGATCTCACTCTGTAACCCAGGCTGGCCTAGAATTCATAGCAATGCTTCTGCCTCAGTTTCTTGAGTGCTGAGAATACAGGTTGAGCCACTGTGCTAACGTTAGATGTCTTTTTTTTTTTTTTAAGTCAAAATGTCCTATAAATGAAAGCTGATCCTATGGAAGGGTGCTGGAAAAGAAGTAACAATATTAAAAGTGTCACAGGAAACTGACGGGCAGTGTGGAGGCACTGGTTTAGTTTGAGATTTACTCTTGGGCCTCAGTTCCCTCATCTCTATAGAGGGAAAGGTAGAGCAGGCATCAGAACTTTGTGAGTTCCCCATCACATGAGTGCATCCCAGAAAAATATGGAGGCTGTACATACAAGCTCTGGCCAGGAGGACGCTGCGTGTGCTTGACCATCTTTGGAAGAGTTGCCACACAGACATGCTCCCAAGTAGGAATAGTTATTTTCCTCTGGATTCTCACAGCATTTTAAAAGTTTGTTTCCTTTTGTTGTATCTTTGATTTTTAATATAAGAGTTACTTCTAACAGAGACTGTCTTGTGTCCTGAAAGAACTTCCCTTAGCACAGTTCTTGATTATGTACTAGAACAGTGGTTCTCAGCCTTCCTAATGCTGTGACCCTTTAATATAGTTCCTCATGCTATGGTGACCCCCAACAGTAAAATTATTGCATTGCTACTTCATAACTGTAATCTTGCTACTATCATCAATCATAATATAGACATCTGATATGTGACCCCCAGAGGGCTGTGATCCACAGGTTGAGAACCACTGTACTAGAGTCTGAGCAAATATCTATGGGAGTTGAGTGTCATACATTGAAATCACATCGATGGCCATATGAAGGCAAATATCCTACTCGTTTTTTTCTCTTCTGAAGACCACACTTCTTGCTCCATTTTTTGTTGCTATAACGGAATACCTGAGGCCGGTTGGCTTATAAAGAAACAGGTATTTGCTCACAGGTATCAGAGCTGAAAGCCCATGATCAGACAGATGCAACTGGCAAGGGCTTTGTGCTGTGTCCTAACCTAGCAAACCCCAGAAGGACAAGCAGAGATGTGCAGAAGATGTGGAGTGTGCAGAGCAGGCACTCCTCATAGCAGCTTGAAGAGCAATCAGTTCAGCAAGAATGGGAGCCACCCATCCCAAGTACAGTTAGCCCGCTTCCTGGAGGGAGACGTCACTCCCTCTTAGCAAGTTGGTGACCTCTTTTAAAAATGTTTTTAAATTTATTTATTTTTATTTTATGTGCATGGGTGTTTTGCCTGCATGTATGGCTGTGTACCATGTGCATGCCTGGTGCCTATAGACGTCAGTAAAGGACATTGACTCCTTTGGAACTGGAGTTACAGAGGGTTGTGAACCACCATGTGGGTGCTAGGACTCACACTCAGGTCCTCTAGAAGAGTGGCAAGTGCTCTTAACTCCTAGGCCATACATAGCTCTATCCCCCAAAAGTATATATATATTCGATTACCCTAGTTTATTTTTTATTGTCTTGTTTGTTTGCCTTTTTTTTTTTTTCTTTTTGAGGCAGTGTCTTACTATGTAGCCCTGGCTGTCCTGGACCTGCCTTTGTAGACCAGGCTATTCTTGAACTTGCAGATATCAACCTACCTAACAAGTGTTGGGATTAAATATGTGCCACCATGCCTGGCGCCCCAATCCTCTCACCTCTCAACATTTCCATTTTGGGGACTTTATTTCAACTTGAGTTTTAGAGGGCACATACCATATTCAAGGCAGAGCACCTACTATATTTCTTCATTTTGAGATGTTATTCCAAGTGTCTCCCATCCCTTCTGATGCTTTTCCTAGTCACTAACACAGTATCTCTTTCTCTGGTGTACATAAGAATTTTTGAGGCTTTAAAGGAATATAGACTTTTCAGTCTGGGCCTCAGATGCACTGGATCTGAGGGCCAGGCAAGTCGAGGCCCAGCCCCTGCGCAGCTGAGTCACCTCCCTAGGCCTTCAGCTCTGTCAGGGAGACTGCTGTTCAAGATCCAAATCTGCTTCTTACTGGATGTCTCCATGAGAAAGTCATCTGGGCTCTGGGCTCGTTCCAAAGAGAGGAAGACCAGCACCTTGTCCTAGAACTTGGTGATTATGAGAGAACACGCTAATGGTTTAAGCCTATATCCCTTAATAGAGACTGTATAAAGCTCTTAGTATAGTCCTGCCCACTTTGTAGTTATTTATTCCCTAACTTCTTGGATCCTATATGCATTTACTATTTATTTACTTATTTAAAAATAATGTTTGTATTTTTTCCAAGTTTTGGGGGTCAGCATACTCACAGAATACTGAAAATCGTAAGAAGCAAAGCACGAGAAAACTGTCTAACTACCAGCAATGTTGATATACCCTTTTACTCCTTATATATGTGTGTCCATGTATATAACAGAATATACATTTTCTACACGGCTGAGCTCATATAGTATGTATCTCACTTGCCCACATATCATGGATATTTATAAAGTCCCAAAGCCTTTGAGTATTTTCATAACCAAGCACATGATACCAAGGTGTATTTTATTATCATTCTTGAAAACAAACAAAAAGAAATCTTAAAATCAAAGTGCCGTTAAGTCTTCAGAAATACATACTGGCAGATCAGCAGCTTACATAGCTGTTCATGTAATGCCTCATTTAAAACAAAGCCCATGGCATTAGAGTGGAAACTTTTTAGACACTTGAGTATCAGATTTGTACTATCATAATATCTATATAAACAGTGTTCCCATTTAATTATTTAATATCACATTCCTATACTACAGCCTAAAGAAAGGCATCACCTATCAGCGGTTATAATCACAGTGTAAACGTGGACTATCCGAATGCATCTCTACTTCTTAACAACCTCGTAAAGTATTGATAACGCGGCTCAGAGGCGGTTAACAATGCTGCATCCCAGATGTTTCTTTTTGTTCTCTGTCAAGTTCGCTGGTCCCACTCTTACCATATGTTATCATCTATAAACATCTAAGAGCTTTGTATTGTGAAATAAGGGCTGATGAACACAGGCACGTTACCACAACACATCATGTCTATAGAAACAGGTTATTATCTAAAAGTGTCTCTGGAGGTGAAGGTCCTAGCAAGGAGCTTTCCCCTCGCCTTTCCTCTCCCTTCTCCCCCCATTCAGTGTGGAAGTGCAGAGCTGTTAGCTTAAGTCAGTTAATAATGGTCGGTCCCAGAAAATAGGCCTTCCTAACTTAACAAAAGGACATCTATAAGCCTGTCACTCTACTGCCTTTTTTTATTTAAAATGGGTATGGCTCAGCGTTGCGGACCTGTTTATGCTTTACGTAGCTACCACTACTAACGCAGTATGCTTACAGAACAATGAGTTGGTCTGCATTTATCTAATGAAAAGCACATGGACCATTTCCATGCCCTTTCTCTTCACCTCCTTTACCACCCAGTGACCAATCAGAGGGCAGGTCAAACAGGTGAAGTTTAACAGTTCCATTTGAAAATGCTTAAAATGGGGGTCAGGGAGATGGTTCAGTTGGTCAAGTGTTTGCCAAACAAGCATGGGAACCTCAGTTCAGCTCCCCAACACTTGTGCAAAAGCTGGGTGTAGCCTCTGTGACCCCAGTGCTAGTAGGGGGTAGAGACATGTCGATTCCTGGGGCTCAGTATCCAATCAGTATAGCCACATACATCAGTCTCAAAAATAAGGTAGTGAGCTAGAGAGATGACTCAGTGCTTAAGAGAGCTTGCTGGTCTTACAGAGGACCTGGGTTCAGTCCCAGTCCAGTTTGGTACCAGTATGGCAGCTTATAGCCATAATTCAGTTCCAGGGGAGTCTGACACCCTCTTCTGGGTCTTCAGGTACCAAGCACACAGGGAGTACTCATACATACATGTAGACAAACACACTCATACACATAAAATAGATAAATCTTTTCCAAAACCAGGTAGAGAGTGAAGGAAGCAGACGCCCAACAACTCTTCTTCCATGAAGTTGCTTGTGCTGAGTATTTGTTCACTAGGACATGGTCCTGGAATACTTCAGACCCCCACAGCACTAGTTAGCCCCTCCAGAGACCATCAGCTCTGCACCAGGTCCTGCAGCTCAGCTAGTCTACACACCTGCCTTGTGTTCGAATCAGCTCCGTTTTTCCTGAGTGACTTCTGCCACTCCAGGTGAAGTGTGTCTATGAGCAGCTCTGGTTTTCTTGAGACCATAGAGAAGGAGAACACACCTACTTTTTCCTCATGAATCTTCTTGAAGTCTGTGAAGAAAGCAGTTTCACTGACCTCAGCTCTCCTCAGAGCCGTTGTTTCTCCAAGGCTCATTTTCCAGTTGCATTGGTGCTGCAGCCTTCTGGAGTCTGGTTTTAGCCCTTTATCATCCTACCCCACATATCTGTACCTTTTTAAATGTCTGTTTATAGTTACTTTGAACTGGGTACCCAGGGTTCAGTGGAGTAGTAAGACTATGGCACCATCCTTTAGTGAAAACGCCAGTCTTCCAGCACAGGCTGAGACTGTATTAACTTTCAGACATCCTCAGTCTGCCTTCACTCCTATTGAATTTACACCTGATAATTTGGTCTCCTTAGACTTGCTCAATCACCAACAACTGTCAAGGGACAAGAAATGTACTCTTCCCAGCTTGTGATTCAGTGGAGGCCAAGGACATATACTCAGAGAAGTAAAAACTCAAGGATACTTAGGCAGCTGAGTCCATTATCAGTTGTAACTACCCCAGAGTGTCCTCTGGCTTGCTTTTAGAGACATGTAGGGGCACATGTTAAATACTCACCTACCTCAGGTCCCCTCCAGACTTCATGAGTTTCCGTTTCTTGGAGTGATCCCAGAAATAAGCATTTAAATAAACCCTGTAGGACCTTAATACATTGTTTTGAGAGTTGCTACTGTAATTATTGGAGAATTGAACCCAAAAGATAGGACCAAAGTCAGATGGTGTTAATTAAGGAAGTGAGATATATATATATATTTTGTTGTTGTTGTTGTTTGTTTGGTTTTTTTTGTTTTTGTTTTTTTTTGGTGGCCAGCCTTAAACTCAGCCCAAGTTGGCCTTGAACTACAGCAGTCTTCACTCCCCCCCCACCCCACCCCACCCCCCGAGTGCTAGGGTTACACCATGCCTGGCTTCAGGCTGTGATTTCTGAGGAACAAGAGAACCTGAACTAGACTAGAGGTTCTCTGCAAAGGAAAGAAGCCACATGTCTGCAGAGCAGTGTGTTTCAGTTGAAGCAAAAGGGCTGCTGAAACCCGAATGCACACGATGCCAGATGACAGCAAGGCAGGACCTGCTACAGAAGCAGCATGATCTTTGTCATCAAGAATCCGTGAAATACCAGGCAACACCCTAGGAGGGAGTGTAGAAGGGTGGGGGTGTCAGCAAAGATTAGGTGGGAGCGTTGCTCCACACGTCCCATCTCTCCTTGGTTATCTGATGAGAAGATCTATATGAATTTCAGTTGACTAATTTGGATATAGACCAGTCAGGTGGTAGACAGCTAGCACAGCTGCTCGATGCTCAGGGCACGAGTCCTTTCAGGCACTCACAGTGGAGCTCAGTGCACCCTGGGCTCTTTGGAGCCAGCAACTGCATACCTTACCTAAACAAAATGATGTCAAGAGACTGGGGTCCACATTGGCTTGAATGTCTCCTTAAGGGTTTAGAAAGTACATAGACGGGGTACAGAGAGTGACCCACCTTCCACACTCGTCAACGAACACTCTTTGAAACAGAAGTTGATGAAAGCCATGCTCCAAGCCCTTCCTGTATGGCTAGAAAAAACCAAGTGGTACTGGGAAGGAGCTCAGTGTTCAGAGTCTGAAGCATGGACCTTAGTTCGGTTCCCAGCACTACACTCTTATCCTGCAGCACACAATGGCCTGTCACTCCGGCTCCCTGGATCTAAAGCTCTCTCACCTCCGCCAGCCCTGCTCTTATATGGCATGCACCTTTAATCCCAGCACTGGGGAGGTGGAACTCCGTGAGTTCAAGGCCAGCCTGGTCTCTGTGACAAGTTCCAGAACAGCCAGGACTACATAGATAGACCCTGTCTCAAAATAAATAGTATAAATAAGTAAATCTGTTTTTAAAAAAGCCTGTTTCCTGACATTCTGTACTCTGAAAAGAGGAATTTAAGAAGAACCAGTGCGGCCGGGCAGTGGTGGTGCACACCTTTAATCCCAGCACTTGGGAGGCAGAAGCAGGCAGATTTCTGAGTTCGAGGCCAGCCTGGTCTACAGAGTGAGTTCCAGGACAGCCAGGGCTACACAGAGAAACTCTGTCTCGAAAAACCAAAAAAAAAGAAAGAAAGAAAAAAAAGAAGAAGAAGAACTAGTGCTTGTTAGTTTCAATTAATACTTTTTAGAGACGCAGGCTGAAATTATGGGAAGCTAGTGAGATCAAGTACTAGCAATGGCTGAGACATTCAGCCCTGGTTTGCACAACTGCTTAGAGAAGCTTCGAGACTTGTGACGATGCCCTGACTTGCACTGGCCTCCACAGACTCATCCTTGGCAGGCAGTGCTGTCTGTGTCTGAGCTGGAAGCGCTGGGATTCCCCATTTAAGTCTCACTAAGCATTCCTCTCCTGCCCCCACCCCTGAAATAAACTAGGCACTCCTAACCCAATGCTAATTTGATAGAGATCATTTCTAATTTATTGACATCCTGACAATGAGTTTCCCCCTTTGAATACCTGCAATTTTGCTGACAGTTTTTTCTTGATGCAGTTAGCCTCTGGTGACATCTAGGAAAGAAAACAGTTGTTTAACTCCCATTGAAAAAGAAAAGCTTAGCCGGGTAGTGGTGGCACACGCCTTTAATCCCAGCACTTGGGAGGCAGAGGCAGGTGGATTTCTGAGTTCGAGGCCAGCCTGGTCTACAGAGTGAGTTCCAGGACAGCCAGGGTTACACAGAGAAACCCTGTCTTGAAAAACCAAAAAAAAAAAAAAAAAAAAAAGAAAGCTAGGCCAACACAATGTGTTTCGTTTTGGACAGTATTATAAACAGCAAACATTGCTGTTTATCCCTTAAATTGCAAAACTAAGTCTCTGTAACTGTTATAATGCTATTTTAAGGAAATGATAATGAACTTATTAGATACTCTATAAATATTTTTGTGCACTACTTTAGCCAGTGGGGCTGCCGGTGCCTGACAGTGGTAAAGCCCTGCTCTGTGTAGAGTTTTAGACGGGAAGTCTCCATGCTGTCTGTAATGCCCACCTTAACATCACTTGATGTTTACCCAATCAGAAGTTTTACAGGTATGTTCATGTCTGGGTCTCAGCGGGTATCCTGGGTTTGTATGTTGTGGAAGGATGTTGATTCAGCTAAGAGATTAGTAGTTAAACGAGGGAAAAGAACGTATTGCTGGTTCCCCTCAAACTAAAGCAAAAGATACACTATGCTAATCTGGACTGCAGTTTTCCACTTTGGGGCAAATACTGAGAACTGGCTCGTGTGCCTCCCAATGGAAGGAGGTCCTGTCGTGTGAGTACAAGCAGAACAAGGAATGTGCCCCAAGAGCCCCTGTCAGCTTCCTAATGCTTGTAGAGACTTTACGAGGGCCGCAGTTGGGGAAATGAAGACCGTGGAACAGAAACCTACTAAGATAAATGGGGGCAAAGAGAGGGGCGTGCACAAGTGGTATTGATAATCATGCCGCTTGGCTTTTACAGAGGGGCTACACAGTGACTCTATGACGTGGTCTCTGCTCGAGGTTCAGAGAAGTGAGAGAATTGGTTCTGACAGTCCATCTGGAAGAGAGCTAACACTGGGAAATCCTGACCTCACTAAACCACTAGCCGAGGTGTTACGATGTAGTGTGTGTGTGCTGTGTTCACTTGGAGCTTGAGCTTCATCAATAATGCAGCAGACACGAGAATCCTCAGCATCCCATGGCAGCAGTAGCACCAGAGAAAGCCTTAAGGCCCAAGATGGCCACCATGTCACTCTCAGAAGTAATTAACTGAAGCAAAATAATCATTTATTTCGAGCTTTACGGTTTCACCTAATGCGCTCTAATTCTTAAGTAGCAGTTGAAGGTCTGGTTCTACTTCATTACTCATCATGGCCAGATGATAGCACTGCTCAGCGCAGATACTTAGGCGCCCCGCTGTGCGTCAGCAGGGGCTTGCTGTGCCAGGCTTGATCACCGCACTGACCTTCAGCTTACTGTTACCATTTCCACCTGGTAAGTGGAAGACTGGGATTTTAATCTAGACAAACAGATCCCAGCATTGCACGCTTGTGTGCACACTTGTGCATGTGGTATAGAACATGGCGCACATGCATGTGGAAGACAGGCCAGCACCAGGTGTCCTTCTTAGCGCCTTCTCTTTCTTCTCATTTTTCCTTTATTTTTGAAATGATAATATAATTACATGGCTTCTCCCTTCCCTTCCCTCCCCAGAACAGCCCCTGCTTTATTTTAGAATCCCTACAACCCCACATATATATAACTGAGTTTAGCACAAAAGAATGCCCTTTATTCTAAGATTACTTTAATAACAAAAGGAATTCTAAAAATTCTTTTATTTTTAAGTGTGTTTTCTGTTATGAAATAATAGTCATATTTTATATTTATTTACTTTTGAGACAAGGTCTTACTGTGTCATCATGGCTGTCCTAGAACTTACAATATAGACCCAGCTAGCCTTAAACTCATAAAGATTCACCTGTTTCTGCTTCCTGGATCCTGGGATTGAAGGCGTATATATCTTTTTAAAAAAGAAATCTTGAACTGATAAAATTTAAAACAAACAAAAACCCTAAACAACACAATTACAGCATTTCTCCCAGTTTTTAGGTGGGGGTTCTTGTTTATAGGGAGTCATTTTGTTTTGTTTTATGAGTGTGGTTATTATTTTGAGTCTTGGTCTTGCTACATGGCCCAGGATGGCCTAGAACTCTATTAATATCTAGTATTATCATCATCATTATTATTATACTAACTACTACTACATGTATTTACCCTGCATGTATGTGTGTGCGTGTGCATGTGCCGTAGTTCACATGTGGAGGTCAGAGGACTACTTGCAGTAGTTGCTTCTCAGCCTTCTCAGCCTCTCAATGTTCATCAGCCTTGCCGGTGAACATTGTCACTCCCTGAATCATCTCACCAGCCTGCTCTGGAACTCACCATCCTCCTGCCTCTGTCCTCTGAGCGCCTGGTGTCACAGGTGCACACCACCACACCTGGCCTTCGACTCTTTTAAAACATGTTTGGTTTGGTTTTGTAGATTGTGAAGTCCCAAGTCTAAGAACTGGCTAGAAAATCAGTGCATAGTAATTTTTAATGTTCCCTAGAAATCTCAACTTATTTTCTGTTTAGTTCAGTCAATCGTCAACCTTTCTTTCACCTAAATACACCATACCCTCAGTCTTCTTGACAAATATCTATTGAGAAATATAATTAAGATGCAGCTTTGTGCTGCAGATTCTAGGAAATGTCTAGAAATGCTTTATTTTAAGGAATCTGGAATGGTTACCAATCAGTTTTCAACTAGGTTCTTTCTAGACAGCCTGCCAGTGTCTCATCACTTAAGTCATTACTAAAGCAGCGTGTGATCATTCACTATGTGGTGGCGTGAATGAAAACGGCCCCCATAGGCTCACAAGGAATGGCACTATTGGGAGGTGTGGCCTTGTTAGAGTAAGTGTGTCACTCCATGGTGTCCCTTCACCACAATAGAATCCCTAAGACAAGCTGTTTCTTTGGTGTTTTGTATTATTTGTATCTTCGTAATAGCTTAGTGCGTGTGTGCCAGTGAAGGCTGGTACAGTTGTTGACTGTTTGGATAACAAAATGAGGGTGAAGGTAGCCATGCTGGAGAGGAGCAAGCAGGAGAGCCCAGCAAAAGCTGAGTGTATCACTTGCCCCTAAGTGTGGTCTTCACTGTGCGTTTTAGTTATCTGCGTGTTGTCAGCAACTTTACCATCCTTGTTATATGGTTTTATCCATTGAACTTCTCTCTTGGTCCATCTCACACACCTACTTTTTGATTATAATCAAGACTGCATTACCAGCAACCACTTTGGAGACCTCAGATTTGAGCTTCCTGCCATCTTCCTTTTTAACTTTGTCTTCTCTGTTCTTGTAACACACACACACACACACACACACACACACACACACACACACACGCACGCACGCGTGCGCGCGCCCTGTCCCAACTCTAATAAGTTAGAGTCCAGTGGAGCCTCAGTTAATTCCCAGCATTAGCCGCCCTCTTCTCCCTCTTTATCCAGCTTATGTAGCATGATTTACCAGAGTCATTCTCTCTCTCCAATAGCCTTGCTCCTCATCTGTGTCAGCGTCTCAGATGTTCCTCAGCCTACGAGCCTATGCAAGCATCTGGTTGCTAAGTTTGGCTTTAGAAAACATACACACTTGTGGTGTTGGATCTCACTTTAAATCTAGGATCCGCGCCTCAGGTGGTCCCTGAGTGTCTCTCGTTCCTGGGCTTCCCTTGCCCAGGCAATTTCCTCTCCTGTTCTGAGATGACCAGCTCTTTTCTGCTCTCTCTAGCTCCTAACACAGCTTCCTCTGGCCTTCTGTCTCCACCAGCAGGCAGTAACCTAGCATCTTTATTTCACTGAACACAGAAGCTCCCAGAAGAGAGTTTCCCTATCTTCTGTGGTCCGTACTATCTGCTGACATGGTACCCGGGCTTCATTTACCTCTGTAGTCAACTGTAACAGGAGGCCTGGAGATGGAGCTGAGCAGTAGGCTCCAGGCCCTGGACTGGATCTTCCCCAGATGTATGCGCACGTACCATAAACGTAAATATGCTATAAATGTAAGAGAATAAGGAGAAAAAAAGATGGGAATGACTTGGAGACAAAAGTTAAAGCCTCAAAGTTGATGGAGATGAAAAAAAGTTGAAATTAAGCATAGATTTGCTTTTTTTCCCCCTTTTGACAGCTCTGTGTTCTGCTAGAGATCACTCTCTCTTGCAGACCAAAGCCCAGTCCTTAGGAATTACATATCAATTCAGTCGTTACCCCAGGTTCCCTTTTGATTATCCCACAATTATGACCTTAGCCATTTGACCCTAAAGACAGAGCCACATGAATGAAGCTGCCAAGTTCTGCTTCTTGCTGGGGCTGGAAGCATAGATTTTCTTATGTCACAATTTTTTGTTGGTATTTTGAGACAGGGTCTCTCTATATAGACCAGGATGGCCTTGAATTCACAGAGCTCCCTTGAACAAGGGTTTTCTTTTCTTTCTCCTTCCTTCCTTCCTTCCTTCCTTCCTTCCTTCCTTCCTTCCTTCCTTCCTTCCTTCCTTCCTTCCTTCCTTCCTTCCTTCCTTCCTTGTTGCATGGGATGGGAGGTGGGGCGTTCAGTGTGCCCTGCACACATGTGCAAATCTGGGGACAGCTTGCTAGGGTCGGTTCTCTCCTTCCACTATGTAGGCTCTGGGCCTCCAATTTAGGTCCTCAGGCTTGGCTGCAAGTGCCTTTACCCACTGAGCCATCTTGCTGGCTCCTATATATTATTTTTGTGTTTCTAATGCTGTGCAGGTTAAACCCAAACCCTTGCACACACTAGGCAAGGGCTCTGCCTGAGCTGCATCCCTGTACCTCAGAGTCTTTCACCTAAGTCTCCATGGGTTGGCCTCAGAGAGTGTAGGCGTCCCCTCCATCGTGTGGAAAGGCATGTGTGCATTTTCCTGCAGAGGTCCATTGGACTGTTCGTGGGACAGACCAGAGGAGTAAGCTGAGCTGGAAATTGTGTACCTGTAATTCTATGACATAGGAGCCTCAGGCAAGAGGATCAGGAGTTCAAGCTCAGCTTGAGCTGTATGAGAACCTGTCTCAAAGGAACTTAATCAACACAAGACACACACACACACACTCACACACACACACACACACACACACACACACTCACACATGGGGGTGGGGGGTGGGAATGAGGATGAATGAAAGAATATGTCAACCTAAACAATTTCCACTAGTTTCTTTTTCTTCTATATCTTGCCTTTCATATTTAATTTACTGGTTCAGTAAAGCCTATACAGTATTAAGGGAGGAAAAAATGGCAGCAGATGATTCTGAAGGCTGAGACCAGAGGGTCCCCCAAATCAGAGCCAGGAAAAGTTCAGGAGAAACCTGGGCATCAGCAAGGGAGTAGGGCTCCTTTTGAGGCCTACATCCCAGAGAATGTGAGTGATCTGAAAGTTCACCTGGCAAAAATAACAATCAGCTAGTAAGTCAGTGTCTGCAGAAAAAGGCTGAGTATCCCTTTGCCTACCCTTGCACCCTCTGCAAGTTCAAAACTCATGTATGAGTTGGTGAGATGACTCAGAGGCTAAGGGTTGATTGCTGCCAAGCCTGGGGACCTGAGTTCAACCCCCAGGTCCCACATGATGGGAGGAGAGACTCTATCCCTCCAGTTGTCCTCTGACCTCTATACTCTAACCACATAACATTCTAGCATAGCAGGCTTGTGCCCTTCTCAACCAAATAACAGATAAAATGTTAGCTCATTGGCAGTGAAGGTCTGCCACAGAGTGTCAGTCTCTAGGCACCTCCAGGGCTCTAGCAGGTCACTGCTGGCATCTATGCCCCTACCTCTGTGCCTCTGGCCCCCTTAGTCTCTCTTTATGGTATCATTTCCTTTCCACTGCCCAAACACGACTCTTGTGCATCCTTCTAGGCCAGACTCAGTATCTCTTTGTTCCTGAGTCCAGTCCTAATTTTCTACTATCAGTCTGTCTTGGGTAGATGCCAAAGATATTTCATGCATCTCACTGATGCGTTAGGGTATGGTTTAGATGCTTGTCTCCTGGCTTTTCTACCAAGCCAGGAATTCCATGCAGGTAGGGACTGCTCTTTGCGTGTTTCGTGTCCCTAACACCTACCTCTGTGCTTCATCCAACAGAAGCTTAATACGCTTTTGTGTTGAATGGAATCAGTTGCTATGATTCACTGAAAATTAGAGACCAGTGCTTGTTTAATAAGTCAGGAAAGACTGTAATAATAGTAATAACAAGGTCTCATTTCCACTGCTTATTCAAATAACTGATTCTTTTGTGGAGCTGGATTTTGAGAATCTTCTTGTCAATGTGTATTTGATATGCTAGAACGGGTTCTTGTCCTGATACCAACTTGAAGCTGCTAAGACACCCTGTCCATGTTACCCTGACTGTATTGTCATTTCAAAGATAACATATGCTGCATCTCATAAGCATACACGTCAGCCTTCTCTCTTAGTTTTCATGGCAATATTTTGTGAACTGTTTATAAGATCTGAGTTAGTTTAATTCAAACCACATTAAGCATTTCTGTTCACAAAAACAGAATTGCAAAGTTCAGATTCTACTATTCATGAGCAGTTTGTTTTGATAATCTGAAAAGGTTTGGACACTGCAAATAGGTGGTATATTTATATACATACATACATATATATATATACACACACATACACATACATATATACATATGTATGTGTGTGTGTGTGTGTGTGTGTGTGTGTGTGTATATATATATATATATATATATATATATATATTACAGATTTAAATTAGTTTAGTAGTGAGATCCATAAATTGAAAACTAGATTCTTCTCCCTCGGACTCTGAATTTTGGAGAAAAGGAATCAAGAATTTACCTATTTGTCCCTTTTTTGTGTGTGCATGCTATGGGCTAAACATTATGCTGGGTCAGTTGTGAGTCAAGATCAATAAAACAATATTCCCCTTAAACAGCACATCATCTCAGAGAGAAGGTATATAAACAAATGATTGACATATAAACCTCTGAGATGGGAAAGGGAAACTCCTCCTTTGAGAGCCATGGTTGAGGTTAGGGACGGATGCGCCAGTGGGGGCCGGCCAGTGGGGCTGGTGAAGCAGAGAGCTGCCAGGAGGTCACGATTGATAGATAATCTCTTTTTTAAATATGTGAAGTGGGAATCTAGGTCATCTCCGAGAGTTAGAGGCATGAGGTAGCTCTTGAGAAGAACTGAGTATTTCAATAATTCATAAGGAGAATTAGAAAAGAGATAACAAAGGCGAGTAGGAGGCGGCATGTGAGAGCTGAGAGTGAAGGAAAGCCTGCACACTCTTGAGCTGAAATTGGATAGTGTGGGGGAGGAGGCGTCAGTCAGCACACTGCTGCAGTTTGCTCCTGCTCTGCTCTATGGCCATATTGTGCTCAGAGCTCACAGGGCAGGGATAACAGAAGGCGTGAAGAGCCTTTCGAAGAAAGCATGGCCCAGCCTGGGAGGGGGGTCTTCTTACGAGGAGATTGACAAACTTGGGGAAATCTAGACAGATGAGAATAGGCCTGGGCTCTGGGTCCTCTGCAAACCTTGCTGCTCTGCTTTTGCTCTTTCTCCTCCTCTTCATGTTTACTTATCTTTATTTTTATGCATGTGATGGTTTTGCCTACATGTATGTAAGTGGATGCACCGTGTGCATGCCTGAAGAGGGCATTGAATGCCCTGGAACTGGAGTTACAGACAGTTGTGAGCTGCCATGAGGGCGCAGGCAGCTGAACCCAGATCCTCTGGAGGAGCAGCTCGTGCTGCTAACCACTGAGCCCTCACCCGGCTTCTTGCACATCAGTCAGCTGCATATGGTCTGTGCATATGGTCACATGGTAACTGCTGGCTTGAAGAGGAAGATTAAGAGTAAGTTTTCAAAGCCTGCTCGTCCTGGAGGCTTGGGTGTGGGCTGTGATGGGTGGTGCCAACCTCTAGGAGAAGAGCCAGCCTTACCCATAATGCAGTATAAACCTTCTGCTTGAGGGCTGGGCCAAAGGTCAAAGACATTATACTGCCCATGGTTCTTGGGCAGAGCTTTACCCTGTGATGAGAAAGGTTGTGGCGCCAAGCTGTCACGAGTTTCACTAAAGTTCTCTTTCTGCCTGCAAGCTTAACCAGGAGTGCAGATCTCATTGTTTTCGAGAATTTTTAATGCATCTTTTCTTGACATAATGATGTTACCTTTGGATGTCACTGGCAACCCAAAAGCTCTTCCTCCTCCTCCTCAGAGGCTTGCTTCTGGCAGTTAGTTGTGTCTTGTGATTTCTTTTACCTGTTGTCATTGATATCATTGTACTTTTCTCCTTAAAGATAGAATTTTTAAGACTCTAATTTCAGAGAGAGACAAGTCTTTTTCACAAGAACACACCGTGTGTTGCGTTTCCAGTTTCTTCACCTGTAGTTACGAGAATAACAATGGAGTCTAATACTTAGTCACTGCACAGAGTGCTATGTCAGTGTAGTAGAAAAGAAGAACGTACTCAACAGAAACCATGGGCCATAGCAGTGCTACGGTGAAGGTCAGTGTCCCCAGAAGAGTGAAAAGAATCACAGGTCATTTTCAATCTAAGGAATGGAGCAAACAGTCCTATAGAGTAAACCGGAGACACTCTGGGGATCCCAGGCGATCAGTCTTGATAATTTGGCTTGTTAGTGACAAGTACTTGAAAACTATTTTCATCTGGGTGGCCCTAAAAAGTCATGCCCATTTGTCATGTGACATTTGTCACTGAAGACATCTATCCTTACTCGCAAAGTTGTTGCCATCAATCTAGACCTTGGAACTCTTCTGTGTCCATCCATCCAGCCCAGGCACACTTGCTGCTTCTCCAAGTTTGTTTCCATTGGTTGACCTCTTATCTTGTGACTAAGATGTAGTTCCCATAGCCTGCAGTATTGTAATAGATGTATTTTCCACTGGAATTTCCCCAAGTCGGACTTTCCTCTTGATCTCAAGAGACAATAAAGCAAGTAATAATTCCTAGTTAGATATCAGGTCAAAGAGACACTTCCAGAGTAAAAGTGTTCATTCTAAGTGATAAAAGAGTATTTCAAAACTCTGTAACTTGCAGCTTCCTTTCTCCCTTCAAATATAGCAGCAGCTAGGCCTGGCCTCTGGACGTTCTGTTTAAAACAACATAAGAGGCTTTACTGTTCACCCTTGTCTACTGGCAGCACCCAGATGTTACTGTGTGTGTGTGATGTGGGTGGTCTGTCCTAAGGGGCACGTGAAGAAGGCAGGCCCCATCGGACGCCCTCAGTTGCAGTGAGTTGGTGTAAGACTGTCTCTTCTTCCTTTTTAGGCTGTAAGCATGTGAAAGGCATCCTGTTATACGGGCCCCCTGGCTGTGGTAAGACTCTCTTGGCTCGACAGATCGGCAAGATGCTGAACGCGAGAGAGCCCAAGGTGGTCAACGGGCCAGAAATCCTTAACAAGTATGTGGGAGAATCGGAAGCTAACATTCGTAAACTCTTTGCTGATGCTGAAGAGGAGCAAAGGAGGGTATGTGGAGTAAGACTAACTTACTAAAAATGTAATGGGCTCACATGGAAAGTGATGCCCAGACAAATGGAGCTCATTTGTTACTGTGATCTATAGTTTGAAACAACTTGCAGGTAAAATATAGTTGGTATCAATAATTACATGCAGAATTTCCCTAGAGCAGTGGTTCTCAACCTTCCTAACCCTGTAACCCTTAAATGTAGCCTCTCATGCTGTGATGACCCCCCAACCATAAAATTATTTTCATTGCTACTTCATAACTGTAATTTTGCTACTGTTATGAATTGTAGTATAATATCTGTGCTTTCTGATGGTCTTAGGTGACCTCTGTGAAAGGGTCATTTGACCTCCCAAAGGGGTCATGACCCACAGCTTGAGAACCTGTGTCCTAGTTACATGAGGTTCACATGATATGAAATGCTACTACTATCCACAGGGTCAAAAACAAACCTTGAATATATTTTCAAGTGATGCTTTTGGACTCCCTTGTTTCCAAACACTTGAACCCAGTTTGTCTTTTGGGAAAGGAGGGAAGTTAAGCCCGTGAACAGAAGTTAGGAATTTTCTATGTCAAGTTCCACACGAAGTAGGCTTCCTCCATCACCCCGACTGAGTTAGCTCAGTTACCAAGTAGTATCTTTCTAATTATAGCATTACCCATTATTCCCACCTATAATGACATGGAAGAATGTGGACATTATTTGGAACTCAAAAGGCCATATTTAAACTGACTGAGTTTAAAAACTCAAAAGCTGGGAGGCTGGAGAGATGGCTCAATGGTTAAGAGCGCTTTCTGTTCTTCCAGAGGACCTGGGTTCAATTCCCAGTTTTCATATGGTGACTCATAGTTATCCATAACTCCAGTTTCAGGGGCTCTGATGTCCTCTTCTACTCTCCTAAGGCAGTAGGCACACACATATATTTACATATATGCAAGCAAAGCATTCATACACGTAATATAAAAGTAGGAAGTCTTAAAAACAAAAAACCTCAAAAGCTGGATTTGGGCCTTAGGTGGGAAAACCCGACCGAGTTCTTAACCGTGACAGCTATTTCATGTGTCATCTTGACTGGGTCATAAGTTGCCCAGATGTTTAGTTGTACATCCTGGGTGTACTTATAAAAGTGTTTCTGGGTAAAATTAACTTTTTTACTAATCAGTAAGCTGAGTAAAGCAGATTGTCCTCTCAATGTGAGCAGATCTCATCCAGTCAGAGGCCACCTGGCACCTTCTAAACAGAAACAAAGGCACTAGAAGCCACAGAATGACATTTTAAGAGCCCGAGAGAAAAATCTAGTTTTAAAAATTTTAATATGAGATATAGGGCTAGGGATATAGTTCCGTGGCGGAGCAGTGCGTGAGGCCCGAGGTTCAGTCTGCAGCGCTGCAAAACATCTGAATGAAGTTCTGTGTCCTACTGCGAGGGCGTGGGGATGTTTCTTCTCTGTCGGTTTTCCTTTGCTGCACATGGCCTGTGACGTCAGGGGGTTCTTGCATCGTTCGGCACATAACTACGGCATCCTTCCTCTTTACAGTGGTTGCCATCACAACCTCCTTGAACTCGGGTGGAAATAGTTGCTGATGCTGTGATTTCAAAGATGGTGAAATAGCATAAAATACATCTTAGAGTTAAGAAAAAGTCTGGTGGACTTACGTGGTTATGGAAAGATAAAATGAGCTTTAGTGCATTTGAAGAATTCATTTTTCTTTTTGTTCTTTGGAAACTTAGAAAAAAGGAAAAGCATGAGGCAGCAGTCCTTATAGTTAGTTCCAACTGAAAAAAAAAAAACTAAAAAGTAAAACTGAGCCGGGCAGTGGTGGCGCACGCCTTTAATCCCAGCACTTGGGAGGCAGAGGCAGGCGGATTTCTGAGTTCGAGGCCAGCCTGGTCTACAGAGTGAGTTCCAGGACAGCCAGGGCTACACAGAGAAACCCTGTCTCAAAAAACCAAAAAAAAAAAAAATAAATAAATAAAACTGAGTCTAATGGGCCCTGATAGTTATACACTAAACAAGGGTGAGTTGAACACAGTATGGAGAAACTGCTCATAAAAGCTCACTTGTGAGGGTTTCCGTGCAGCCGCGTAGATAACTTTGGTACTGTTTTTGAACTCAGTCAGTTTAAACATGACGCTACTAATGCTGAAACTGCATTGGCAAAGAATTTCTAGATAGATGTTAGTCACACCCAGCCTCTTCTGTCACATCCAGACATGACTTGGTATGCCCAGCTAAGGACCCCATGGAGGCTAATGGGGGTTACATCATAAAGAAAAGGCTCTCCTTGGTGACTCTGGACACTCCCAGCCAATAGAGACAAGTACTTCCATATAGGTCAACTAGATAAACTTAGAGCAGCCACTTCCGAAGGCTGCTGCCAGGGCTCAGTAGCATCAGCCCTGTTTCTATGGGAAAGATGGCAAATGGTAGAAGCAGAGCCAGGAGCCTGTAAGTTGACGAGGGTTGCACTCTGGAAAGTCAAATCCTTTGGCACACGTTAATTGATGTCTCGGTTATATTCATCTGTGAGCCTGACTCCTAACTCATTATACTATGAACTTGCCTTAAACCAACACTCTGTGAAACTGGATGTTGTGCTGACTGGGTGGGGAGAGGGAGCTGCTGGCAGGACACAAGGTCTGTAAAGCTCTGGAAAGGCCCGGATTGTACTGACATGTGCTTGGGACAGCGCGCCCTTGGTCAGTTTGCAAAACAGGATCTTGCAGTCTTTGGCGTCCTTCTTGGCTCATGGGTAGCAGGGTTAGATGTCGATGGAAGTTGTGATACCACACAGCTAAGGGCATGTGGATGGACATGCCAGCAGGGCAGCTCCTTCCCCTTCTTGTCCATAAATGTTTTATGTTCAAAGGTTTTTGTGTGTCAGACCGAGTCTCACTCTGTAGGCCAGAGCAGACTGGCCTCTTAGAGGTCCACCTGCTTCTGCCTCCCATGCTCAGCCAGGCTATGAATGCCTTTTAAAATGTAAAATCCTACAGTTTCCCAGTCACAAACAATAGTGTCCTGGCTTTACATGAGTTAATTATAGCTCTATGAAGTGCTCTCTGGCAAAGCGAAGCTTGAAGTTCCAGTTTTTCTGCGGGTTGGTCAATGAACAGTTTTTGGCATGGGATTTTTTTTTTTTTATTACAAATCAAAGTATCATTTGTCACTAGACAAATGTATAGTGTATATTCAGTATACACAGTGACACTGAGAAATGAAAATTTTTAAACGTTAATTTAGCTTTTAAAATATTTATGGAAGGAGAATAATTTTAAGTGATTGTTTAGAGAAAAAAATAAAACTTAAATTCCAAGAATTTTGAAGGACACCTGGGTATCGTTTCAATATAGAATTGCGCTAAAGAACGAGCAGTCCTTTACTTAGGAGGGCAGGAGCAGCCTAAGGCTTTTATCTGTTGGATGAGTGAGTATACAGCAATTTTGGCTTTTTCTCTTCTGGCATATACTTCTGTGAATTTGTGGAACTACCACTAAAGTTGAGATCTAACGTTAGAATTTCCTAAGTTTATTTATTTGTAGATTTAATCCAATTCTAATTAATGCTTGTTTTCTTTCATCCTTGATGTGTATGTGAGCATGAGGAACGCGTGTTTGCAAGCATGCCCGTGTGGGATGTACATGCCAGAGGTCACGGTTGGTGTGATAGGTGTGCCAGAGGTCATGGTTGGCGCCTAACTCTACTCCTCTCCCCTTTATTTTTTTAAGATGAACTTTCTCAGTGAAGCCATGGCTGCCATTTGGCTAGACTTGCTAGCTAACATCCCCCTAGGATCTGCATGTCTCTCCCACCTACTTCTGGGGTTTCAGGTGCATACCACTGGCCCCCTTTTACATGGGTGCTGGAGATCAATATTTACAATTATACATCAATAGACTTAATTAAAAAGCATGTTTATAAACCAATAAAAGAAACACACAGGAGACATAGCAAATAATAAGAGAAAAATTAGCAATGGTAAAAAATATATACTATATATTTTTGGTTGTGAGCTTAGTCTTGTGAGCTGAGCTATCTCTTCTGCTCAAAAATACATAATTTATAAAATGTGCCAGCATCTTCAGTAATTAGAAAAATGTGATTTAGAAGCAAAAAAAATCAGCTCCATTAAAACCAACGAACCAAGCATACACAGAAAGACAGTAGTATTGATTTGTCGCATTGGCAATTAGTTTTTAATGTTTTTTATATGCCTTATTTGCGACAATATGCCAAAATAGGCACAGTCATGCATTGTGGGAGGTGCTGAGGATGTAACCCTAGACTTATCCCCAGCACTACAAAACAGCAAAGACAAAACTTTGTAGAAAAGCATTTGATGCCCTATTTTAAGGTCTTTAAAATATTCAGTATACCTTTTAACCTAACAGTTATGTTTAGGAAGTAATTATGTATTTTGTCAAGGATTTAGGTAAAAAATTTTCATTGCAGCCAAATATATAATTAGAAATATATAATTATAAATAATTAAATATCTAACGGAAAGGAATTAGAGTATGGGGCTGAGAGAGCTACTAATAGTCACATTGTAGTTCTGGAAGAGGAAATAAGATAATAACTAGACTGGAAAACAAGCCGGCTCAGCTACCGCAGAGTGATGCATGGGACTCCGCTTTGGTTACCTGCCTTTAATGCCTATCAGCTTACATAGTTTTCCAGATCTCTTCTAATTATGTTACTTTGCCGTTGGAGAGAGTGGGAGGTTTTGGAGTACTCAGCCCTAAAAACCTTTATGAAACCCCTCCCTCAGGTGTCAGGGGCCATAGGGAAGAGAGGCAGGAAGAGTGCAAGAGCCAGAGGTAGCAGATCATTCCCAGGGAACCTCTTCCAGACACAACAGGACTGGTTGGTGCACATGGATTCAGAGACCATGGCAGCACGCACAAGACCTACTCAAGTTCAAACCAGACAAAACTGCAACCGGGAGAGAAGAAAGTGGCCACAGAATCCCACCCCTAACCAAGTTATTGCAATTGATACCAGCTGGGAAAGAATGCAGCAGTTTTCTGCAGTGGACTGTCCCTGGGGATAGCGGCCACACTGCAGAGCAGTGGACTGTCACTGGGTATAGCGGCCACACTGCGGAGCAGGCCCCACACGCAGGAGCGCTTAGTTTAACACGAAATGGATTCCATGGCTTATTTTTTGTTTTTATTTTGTGTGTACATGTAGTTTTTGTCTTGGCATTTTTGCCTTATTGGGTTTGGTGGTGGTGGGTTGTTGACTTGTTTTTTGTATTGTTTTTTGTTTTGAGAGAGAGAAAGAATATAAAGTTGGCTGGATAGGGAGGTGGAGAGGATCTGGGAAGAATTGGGGGAGGGGATAGAACATGAACAAAATATTTTACTGTAAGATGATTTTAATAAACAAAAGCAAAATATTTCACATTAAAAAAAAAACAATTAAAAACAGAAACAACTATTTGAACTTCTTTCAAAGACCAATAAATGTTCAAGAGAAGACAAGGTGTGATGAGCCCCTTAAAAATAACTGAGACCCCCCCACCACCACCAAAAGCCATCAACTGTAAAAAGCCATCATACATTTCAGCATCCTTATCACAGTTTTTAAGAGTTCTCTTCAATGACTTCCTGTCTAGGCTGTTTCTTTTTGGAGAGTAGAGGTGGGGGAGGAGGTGTAAGAGAGGTTGTCACAGAAGTCTTCTATGACTCTGATTCTCAACTGTGAGTCTGCAGTCATTGATACCAATGAAAAGAAGCTTTCTTGCCCTTTATAGTCAGCAGCAGCAAGGATCCTAGACGTCCACATGGTTTCTGGCTACAGCACAGACCACAGATATCACCGTGGCCTTTGGTGGTAACATGGGCCATGGGTATCAACACAACCCCCAACAGCAGCAGGACCATGGCCTCATGGCACAAGCCACACACAGAAACATGGCCTTCAGTGATAACACAAATCATGGGTATCAACATGCCCTCTAGCAGGAGCAGACCATGGACCCACACAGCCTAGGGCCACAACATAAAGCATGGATGTGAACAGGAACGCAGGTGACCATACAGACCATGGTCATTCTCATAGCTCTCGATGGTAGCATGGACCATGGACATCAACCCTGCCCTTGGCTGCAGTATACAGTCCATCGACACCATCATGGCTCTTGGCAGCAGCACAGGCCACGGACATCCATACAGGCTCCTGCAGCAACACAAACCACAGCTACTAACATGGCCTGCGGTGGCAGCATGAGCCACAGACATCCCCATGGCTTCAGAGGGCAGCACAGACCATAGACATCCCCACTGACTTCGGTGGTGACATAGGCCACAGCTGCCCGTGTCACTTGCATACCCTTTGTCACTGGGTCTGTGGTTTTGCTGTTCTCCCCTGCACACGTGGCTCTGTTCTATCATTTGTCCTTCCAATTTCATGAGACCACTTTTAAAAAATATTTCCATAGGACTTGCCCTTCTCTGGTTTTTTCGGGGGATACCGCAGGCTCGTCAGGCTCCCCTCCTCCTCCCCCGCCCCCACTGCCACCTGGTCTACCCTCAGAGCCTCCGTGATCTCTCTTCAGAGCTGCTCCAGTCCCATTACGGCCGTGCTTCACGTTTTCATCCTTGATGGCTAGAACGAGCTCCCGATCTGGTTCTGCAGCACTGGCTCCTCCACATGCTCCAGCAGCTCGTAGAGGAGATGTTGGTGTGGACTGACTCTCTGGATCCGGGTCAGGGTGGCAGCTGAGTCAGCCAGCCCGTGAGCAGCAGGTCTTCAAGTTCCCATTTTTAAAAATTAAAACGTAGACATCTACAGAGGCTGGCTAGATGATTCCGTGGGTAAAGGACTCTGGTACTCACCTGGTGGAAGGAGAGATCCAACTCCCACAATTTGTTCTCTGACCTCCACATGTGAGCCCTGGCTCTCAGACATATGCTCTCACACACACACACCCCATAAATACTGTAAATTTTAAAAGTAGAAATATATAATATTAGTAGCATTTATCGTTAGTGATAAGGGTAGTTATAGGGTAGTTTTTAACTTTATTTAAAATTGTTTTACAACTTTCGCTAAGTTCACACATTTTCTAAGGTAAGACTGCATCTCTTAATTTAATTTATTATTATTTTGGGTTTGTGTGCATGTATGTGTGTGGAGATCAGGGGACCGACCTCCCTTTGAGAGCCGCCTTCCATCAGCGATTCCAGGGATCTAACTCGGGTCACTAGGCTTGACCTATCCTGCATCCCTAAGCCTCATTTTTAAAATTATGTCTGTCTGTGTTTGTGTGTGTATAAGTATCTGTATAACTATGTATGGACTATGACATGCATGTGGAGGTTAAAGGGAACCTGTGGGAATCAATCCGCATTCTGTGTGAGTCCCAGGGATTGATATCATGTCATCGGGCTTGGGGACAAGTGCCTTTAGCTGCTGAGCCATTTCAGTGGCACTCAGGAGTTAAAGGCAGGTGGATTTTTGTTCCAGGCCAGCCAAGGCTACACAGAAAGACTGTCTCAAACAACACACACACACACGCCCCCCAGAAAGGATTGTATTTTCATCAGAGATTAATAGATTCTAATCATACCTAATCCTTAGGTTCACTATGCTTATCTCTTAATTTATATTATTTATATATTTTCATATTTAGGTTATGTCCAATCTCTTCTGTTTTATTATTCCTTGTTGTTTGCCTTAGTGTTAAACATAGAAAGTAAAAGAATCATGACTGACATCAATTAAGTCTATATTTCAAGACAGTAGAGAGGATTTTGATCACCCCCTAAATGAAGAACTGTTGCGTGTTTGGTACGTCAGTTACCCTATCTGATCATTGCAGGCTCTGTGCACACATTGCAATGTCACTGCACCCCATAATAACCATGTGCTTATTGCCTTAAGTTTTCTAGCTCGCTCCCTCTGGCCCCTCATGGGAAGCATAATTACTAAATATAAATTGTGAGAAAGCCCATGTTAATTTAAGTTAATGGATAATTAGCTATTTGGAATTCCAGTATCTTTGAGAGGGCAACATCCATGATTTAATTTACACTCATCTAAATTTATTAGTCAACATGCAGCAAAACCAACCTGTAGAACGCTTTGTTTTTTGCATTTCTTGATCAGTTTGTTTATTGATGCATTCAGATTGTGACCTTTAGCAGAATTTTCTTCCTTTCTAGCTCGGTGCTAACAGTGGCTTACACATCATCATCTTTGATGAAATCGATGCCATCTGCAAGCAGCGAGGGAGCATGGCCGGCAGCACTGGCGTGCACGACACCGTTGTCAACCAGCTGCTGTCCAAGATCGATGGCGTGGAGCAGCTGAACAACATCCTTGTTATTGGTATGTCTGAGGGGCACGCGTCTGTGGGGCGCGCTTTAGCTGCTGGCTCGCTTGCCTACAGTGGGCTTCAGGGCCCGAGCTGCTTTCTCCAAGAACATTTTAACTGTTGTACATTCTGAGCTGCTGCTTAGGATGCTTTTTAGAAAAGAAAAAGGTTACTGCTTCTTACGGACGTGGAAATCGCTACATGCAGAAGAGGGGACACCGGGGAGCTGGACAGACAGCCCTGCTCTCTTTCAGCCACGCACTTGCTCCTTAACTTTGCTTTTTAGATAGAGATCTCACTGCAGAGTCTTTCCATGTTTTCTACTAGGTAAAAAACAACTGCTGTTCTTGGTTCAGTGCTGTTTGGTTTGTGTTTGACTTTTGTAAAGGGTCCTTATAGAGGTTACACTTTTCACATAGACTGAGAGTATGTTTTCTCTTACTTTTGAACTCTGTGGCCATTTGCTCACTGCTCTTAATATCTGCATTCAGGGATGACCAATAGACCAGATTTGATAGATGAGGCTCTCCTTCGACCCGGAAGACTGGAAGTTAAAATGGAGATAGGTAAGTAAAGTAGGTCATAGAGGTGCATGCATGCATGCATGCATGTGCATGCGAGTGTGTGTGTGCGTGTGTGTATGTGTACACATTTGCATGCATGCTTGCATCCATGTGTATGTGCCTGTGTGTGTCCGTGCACACGTGTTTTCACACATGGCTTCAGAGTTTATTAATGAGAGCAACCTCATATTAAATAATGTTCATTGTCAACTATCTACAACTGGACTGCCTAGAAGAAAACTTCTAGGACTGTGACCGTGTCTTCTGATGGATCTCCAAGCCTAGGAACATGTCTGTTTTTGTCTCGTCAGGCTTGCCAGATGAGAAGGGTCGACTACAGATCCTTCATATCCACACAGCAAGGATGAGAGGGCACCAGTTACTGTCTGCAGATGTGGACATTAAGGAACTGGCTGTGGAGACTAAGAATTTCAGTGGCGCTGAGCTGGAGGGTCTGGTGCGAGCAGCACAGTCCACAGCCATGAACAGACACATAAAGGTCAGGAAACTCAATGGACAGACGAGAATATCTGGCCTGTGCAGGCCATGGCACCATCCTTTACCACATGTGCCAAGGAGAGTAAGCTGGCCTTTGGTGTCGGAGAGAGGTGGAGTCAGGACTGTTGTCCACTGAAAGACAAATGTCAGTGTCTGCCCAGGGGTGACCACCAGCTTATTCACCTTTGACCTCCTGGCAGATGTGGTTTTGAAGACTGTTGTTTCCAACCTTTGCACTGTCTTAACTTAGATGAAGCTGAGCTTTTGCATGCAGGAGCAGTTTCCTGCAGCAGACACTGGATATCTGCTAGTTTTTTTAAGTTTTGGGCTAGACACGAAAGATGAATCTTGACCTTGTCCCTCAAAGGGTTCAGAGTCAGGAAAATGGACTAGTACAGAGTATTGGGGGCGGCTCTGATTTTTGTTTGTTTCTTTCTTTCTTTAATTGTCTTTATTCTGCTGAGGACTAAACTCAGGGCTTAATGCATGTTTTGCAAGTATTCTACCACTGAGCCACAGCCCTAACCCTTTTGATTATTTTTATGTTAGTCTTGCTAATTTGTACAACCGGGCCTTGAACTTGCTATGTATCACAGGTAAGCTCTGAGCTTGTGATGCTCCTGCCTCAGATTCCTGTGTAGCTGGAATCACAGGCACACACGACGATTGGCTTAGTACAATCATAATAGATACTATGGTAAGAACACCTTCGAGGGGCCTTTTGTTTGGATCAGTGGAAGTTGGTGCCTAAGTGCAGGTGGTTATCTCTCACGCCGCAGACGTCCCTGTAATTCTCCCCGGCTTCCGTCTCATCCCTGACAGGGCCTGTCTTCTAACTTTCTGACTCATAGATAGTAATTCTACTTGGGTGTTTTCTCAGATCTCAAATATAAGATCCAACAAACCACCTGTCCTCTTGCATCTGTTTCTTTTTATGCCAGCATCCCAGGTTAAAATTGTAGAGTCATCTCTGATACACACCTCTGTGTCCTACATCAGGTCACCTGTTCATCCTACTGGTTCTGTCCCTGAGCAATGCTTTTCTACTGTCATGGCTGCCACCTATTTCCTATGCACTAACTGTCCTGGTTCAGATCATTTTACCTTCATGACAGCCATGTCTGCAAAGCAGGGTCATAGTGCCTTGCCTGGTTTAGGTCCTTCAGATCCAATTAACTGGCCCTTCCAGACATTTCCCCAATTTATCTTCATGTATTCTGAATACTGAAATTCTCACCAAACTTTATTATGTTTTCAGACTCTCCATTCTTGCTGGTTTGGTTTGGTTTTGTTGGGGGCTGGGGGGTATCTTCTGTGAGCCTCTACATGCTTTGTTTACCTGGCATCTCCACTGTCCTTCGCTTAAACCTTTCCTGATTCTCCCTTTCGTAATGCTGTGCTGTCTTCCTTCCTGAAGTAGTCACACAGCATGTGGGATACCTCTAGCTAACTTAGACTCCAAATAGTTTATCAGGCTGGTGTGGTGCTCACTGGGTAAAGGTACGTAATATGGAAGCCTTATGACTGGAGCTGATCACTAGACCCATGTGAAGGCAGAAGGCGAGAACCAACTCCACAGAGTTCATATGCACTGTCCCAATGCTGCCCTCCTCCTCATCACACCCACACACACACACACACACACACACACACACACACAAATAATAAATTCTAAAACAATATAAATACACCAAGAAGTGGTGGCACATACCTCTAATCCCAGCAATCAGGAGACAGAGACAGGCAGATCTCTAAATTTGAGGCCAGCATAGTCTACAGAGTGATAGTGTTAAACCCTGGGAGGGTTTTGAGAACAATAGTGACATGGTGTTAAAACAGAAGATCTCTCTGGCAGCTGTGCCAACTGGGAGTGGGGTTGGTGCCACGGGACAAGAGAAGGAAGAGTTTTCTAACAAGTCAGGCAGGAAGTAATAGCCTGAGGTTGAGCATGTCTTCATTATTTGAGGGCTTCCTGTCATTGGTTCTAGACTGCACTTGACCAGACCCAGCCACCATGAGTTCTTCTGAATAAAGTTAAACATATACAGTCTTATCCGTCACTGTGTGTCTTTGTGGCTGTATTTATGCAATAATGGCAGCACTTATTTTGCAGCAGAATATGTGGCCCATAAAGGCTATACAGAAAATGTTTGCTCATCAATATTCTAACCCTGAGGTCCACATCGTATTCCTCTTAGAATCACCCACAGTTCCTGGAAACACTGAGCACACAGTACATGTCGTTTTTAAAGTTTTTATTAAATCTATTCATTTGTGCGTGTGTAGGGGGATTGGGCAGCAAGTGTCCTTACTTACTGAGTCATCTCCCAACCCATGCATATTTTGTAAAGCAATAAACCTACATATGTATTATTTTTAAATTGTCTATTTATTACTGATTACATGGGAGAGGGATATGCTTGGAGTGTGCACACATGCCAGGGCACTCGTGGGAGGTCAGAGGGCAACCTTGCAGAAACTAATTTCCCTCCACCTTCATGTGGGCTTAGGGAGCCTTAAGGTCCCCAGGCCTGCACACTGATCGCCGTTACTACCCAAGCCATCAGCCCGAGAGAAGGGTTCCTAATCAGACTCTGTCCATGTTCCCAATGTCCCTACATAGCTTCAGTAACTCTTTTAAGCCCATGTTGCTCCCCAGGGGTTTTCTAAACAGGAAACATAGGAAGAGGATATAGTATTGGGCCCCTGATAAAATGGATCCATTCATCTGTGAAGAACCTGTTTGATTTTTTTTTTTTTCATTCCTTTTCCTTGACATAGACAGTGTTAATAAGGCGCTTGCTGCCAAGCCCGACAACCCGAGTTTTACCCCAGGACCCACTGGGTAGAAGGAAAGAAGTAACTCTTCTAAGTTGTCATCTGACCGCCATAGGCACACAGTGTCAGGCATGCCCCAACCCACACGTACAGCATACTGCTCACACAAACACACACTACATTGTTGTTGTTGTTGTTGTTTTTAGAAACAGGGTTTTTTTTGTGTAGCCCTGGCTGTCCTGGAACTCACTCTGTGGACCAGGCTGGCCAATCTACCTGCCTCCCCCTCCTGAGTGCTGGAATTAGAGGCATGTGCCCTGCCACCCAGTATATTAATAATAAATTTAAGAAATAAAATTTAAAGGTTGGTTAGAACTTTAAAACATTTACAATATTCAGCAAGTCATTATGATATTCTGTCTTCAGGGTACAAAAAAAAAAAATGTTGGTTTTATTTCTATTTCCTTTTCAAAACATTTGGGCCAAAGCAAAGACTGAGTTGGGTCGACAAGAGGGGCCTTCCTGGTGGACAGTGGTTTTCAGTTTTCTGTAACAAGCGGGAAGTATAGTCATGAATTGCCTGGTGTGTGTCGTTGTACTTGAACCTATGTTCTTGGTCAACTAAACCTCACGTGACATTGGTTGCTTTTATGTTGAGAGGAATTTCTGCTTCAGGTGGAGAAGATTCGTAACTCAGATTTCTTCCCTGAGCTGTGTTGGTGAACTTCAGTAAAATGACTTCTTTTCCGGAGACCTTTTGACTGATTAAAGTCGTTCTCCCCTTAATTTCAGAGGAATGATGAGAGCCTGGAAAGGTCAGGTTTAGAAGGTTATGGAGCGTAAGGGTGACCACTGATATTTGCTGGTGTTGAAATACAAGTTTATGAGTTTGAGTCTCAGTTGTAAGGTGTCGCTGTTTCCATATTGATCAGCTGGCACAAATAAAATGCAGAAAATAGCTTGTCAGCTCAGCCAAATCAGGGGAAAGGGTTTTTGAATGAGTAGAAGTTCAGAATTGTTGATTTTTAAAAAATAAAATTGTATTGATATCGATAAAATAGTAGCTATCAGCTGGGAAGAACTCAGCATTTATTCTAATGAACAACAAGAAGAAATTTAGCACTAGAATATGTTTTATGGTTAGGTAACTTTAATAATTAATTCCTGGAGTGCCTGAAAACAGCTTATTCTCCTACTTCAACTCCATTTTAATTCATTTATAACCTTCTGCTGCTGACTCAGAATCTTCTGTGTAACTCTATCTTTACTATGTAGTCCAGGCTAGCCTAGAACTCTCTCCTCCTGCCCCAGCCTCCCAAGTTCTGGGATTACACATAAAAAGCCACAATGTCTGACTTAAATTTTTTTTTTAAAAAAATTGTAATTGATGTATAAAACAATTAGCTATATTTATAGGCTAGATTCTAATAAATGTGTGCAGTGTATAATGAGCGATTAGACTAAATGGCATACTCTGGGTTTGGGGACATTCAGCATCTCTGCACTAGCAGGCTTGAAATAAGCACTAGCTGTTGCCAGCCTTGGTAAGCATCCTCTCCGTACCTTCATGCCTGAAGCCCCTGGTAATCTATTATCTCTGTGTTTTTAGGCCTCCTGCCTCAGTCTCCTTAGTTGCTAGATCCCTGGGGGGTCCTGCCTTTAGGAATAGCTGAGTCATGTCTTCTGGGGGCCCTGTTAGTGCATAAGAGAGGGTTCTTAGTAAAGCAAGCCTCCCAGCTTCCTGCTTGGAGATGGGACTGTTTTCTCTGACACATGTCCCTCCTTACGCTGGGGCTCCTGCCAGAGCCTACACCAGGTTGTTTAGGCTTCCAGCATCCCAAACTGAGATCAGTAACATCTTTTCTTTATAAAGCCAGTCTGTATCAGGTATTAAGATTCAAGGGTGCCAGAGAAAATGAGAAAAGCTCTAGCACCCCTCTCTTTCCCTCTCTAGAGTCAACCAGTATTGGGGATATACCCTTGTTATTTGCTTTCTCCGAATTTATATTCATAGACACATATGCTTTATAGAGAGGGCATAAGTATAATTGTACTGAGATCTGCATTTTTCATTTTCCAGTATATCTTGAGCCCCATTTCATGTCAGTACTTGTAAGGTCCCTACATTCTTTGTACCAATGCCCAACTAGTCTAGAATACTACCACATAAAATGCAAGATAGATCAACTGGGCATAGTAGTGAAGAAGATGAAGTCAGGAAGTTGGAAGGTGGGATGCACGCCTTTAATCCCAGCACTCGGGAGGCAGAGGCAGGCAGATCTCTGAGCTTGAGGCCAGCATAGACTACAGAGTGAGTTCCAGGACAGCCAGGGCTACACAGTGAAACCCTGTCTCAAAATGAAACAAACAAAACAGAACAAAACAAAAAAATGAAGTCCACTCTGGGCCAGGAATGTGAGGCCAGCCAGCACAAGCTGTGAGGTCAGAGAACATGCACATTTTATCTCATGCTTTATCTTTAGTTTTTGGGGCACTTGATAATATAATGAATGAATGTGCTGGTAACCTACTTGACACTGAGTGATTTCTGGTTGTTGCTATTTTAAATGCCGTTGGAACAGTGCTCACCCATGCCTGCTTATCTAATGAGAGAGGCAAGGTCTAGAATGGCTATTTAGATGTGTTCGTGAATACTGTTCCCATTGTCTCCTGGGTTCTAGTACTGACAGTGAGAACGATCACACCAATTCAACTCCAGGTTTGCAGGCTTGGTTTTGTGTCTCAGAAAGGCTCTGGGACTTTACCTCGTCTTTGGTGTTCAGTGGGTTTGCACCGGGGTGTCTAGACAGTCTGGATTTCTTTCTATTGATCCCAACCAGCACTCACTGAGCTACAGAGACACCCCGTTCTTGGGTTCTGGAGGCACTCCCCTCCCCTTTTATTGCCGCTTCTGTATTAATGAGTCTTTCTGTCCTCTGCTCCTAAGACTTCAGGTTAGTGGCAGGTTTCCCATGGTTTTCATCTTTCTTACTGCTCTTGCCATTTGTTGGGATTTAGGACCGAAAAGGAAATAAATACATGTCTTCTGTTTGCCATCTTGATCCAGTTTCCTGACATAGTCCTTTTTATCCCTCAAGGCTGAATTTTTCTTTTTAAATGTCTTTTTTTTTTTTTTGTCTCAGCAGTCTAAAGGAACATGACTCATATTTTATAGTATCAATGGAAGGTTGATATGTGCTTTGCATAATTTTGTTTTATGATCATTTTTTAAGATGCTTTAAAAAAAAAAAGGGCCATGATATCGATTTAAAAATGATGAAACTCACTTGCTTTGTGCTATTGGGAATGAGCCCAGTCACATTAAAAAGAAAAAAAAAAATGTTGCTATCTTAATCACTCATCAGGTCCAGGCAGCAAAAGTGCTGAGAGAGGCCTGGATACTCCTCCAGATGTTCAGGTGGTAGCTCCAGGTGCAGTGAGCAGACTGTTTGGAGCTGGCACGTAGGCTCCTGGAGTAACTCATGGTTCTTAAACGCCACTCAGTGCCAGAATCGTCTGTGGCACTTTCTAACACTAGAGGTGCCTAGGCCCTCGCCTGCACTGTTCAACACCCTGCAGGGTGGGGCTGGCCTCTACAAGTCCCGAAGGACCCTAGAGGGCATCCTGATGTGCATCCAAGGCTGGACACCATCCCCACCCCCCCCAGTATCTCTTTGTTGTGTTAAAATAGATGTAACCTCAACGGCTTCTATTGTACACTTTAGTAACTTTAAACACATTTATAATGTGCAGCCATCTCTGCTTCAGACCTCTTTTCATCTTGTACGTCTGAAACTTTGTATCCATTTAAAAAGTAACGCTCTATTCTGCTCTCCCCGCAACCCAGGATAACCACTGCTCCACTTTCCATAGGACTTTGAGAACCCTAAAGATGTCATCAAGTGGGGTCCTGCAGTGTTTGTCTTTTTGTGACTGGCTTGCCTCCATCACCAGTGTCTTCAGGGTCATCCATGTGGTATGATACCCACTCCCTTCGGTGAACAACTGGGTGCCTTCCTCAGCTTCGCTGCCTTGTTCCATGCTCTTGGGAACATGGCTGTAAAATTCCTAAGCCCCAGTTGCCGCTCCCTGGGAAGGACACCAAAGGAGACGTCGTTAGATCATAAGGCAATCCCAGTTTCCTGTCTTTTCTTTTTTTTCCCTTTTTTTCCTTTTTTCCTGAGACAGAGTTTTTCTGTGTACCCTCTGCTGTCCTAGAACTCCCTCTGTAGATCAGGCTGGCCCTGGCCTCAGAGATCACATGCCCCTGACTCCCCAGGGCTGGGATTAAAGAGATGCACCACCATGGATGGCCTTAGTCCTAGTTTTCTTTCTATGAGAGCTTTTGAATTTTGCACCCCCACCAACAGCCCAAGGGTTCCGGTCTCTCTAAACCTTGGCTACTGCTTATTTTCTGAATTGTTTGTTCAGTTGGGTTTTTTTGTTTTTTGGTTTTTTTTTGGTTTTGTTTTTGTTTGTTTATTTTTTTCTTAGTTGTAGCTGCTCTTTAAGTGTGAGGTGAAATTTCATTGTGTTTTGGTTATTTGGGGGTTTTGAAACAGTGTTTTGATGTGTATCCTATACTGGCCTTGAACTTGCCAACTTCATGCCTCAGTCTCCCGAGTGCTAGCTATCACCACACTTGGCTTTAAAGTTCTCTGAGAACTAGTGGTGTCAGCCAGTTTTCATGTGCTCTTGGTCATTCACAGCGTGGCTGGAAAGGCTCTGCAGGACACTCTGATGTTGGCCAACGTTGGATACCACTGTCTCTATTCCTTGGAGAAATGTCTGTTCAAGTACCTAGTTCTTGTTATTGGGTTTTAGAAGCTTTATATATTCTAACCATTAATCTCTTTAGCATATATTTACAGACATCTGAGAATTTGATGTATGCGAATGTCTGTTTTACTCTTCTATTCTTAGGCTGGGAATACTACTAAGTTTTCTTCAACTCTTGTGTTTTTTTAATTTCTTTCAGGCCAGCACAAAAGTAGAAGTAGACATGGAAAAAGCAGAGAGCCTGCAGGTGACAAGAGGGGACTTCTTTGCTTCTCTGGAGAACGATATCAAACCAGTGAGTGTGCACGCTGAGTAGGGTGTGGCCCCACAGAGCAATGTGTGCTGTTATCAAGGAGGGAAAGCACCGGTTGGCCTCCTGGTGTCTGGGCTGTCATCTGTGGTTTCATGTCATCTGTAACATGAGAGAATCTTACTGTAGACACGTCAGTGGAACACTGATGACTGGTAGTTGACCAATAATTACCCAAATACTTCCTGTGGTAGAGAGCTTACTATCAGTTTTGAGACTTTCTGGTTTTGTTTTTCCAGGTTTTGTTTTGTTTTGTTTGTTTGTTTGTTTGTTTGTTTGTTTGTTTCCAAGACAGGGTTTCTCTGTGTAGCCCCAGCTGTCCTGGGACTTGCTCTGCAGACCAGGCTGGCCTCCAGCTCAGATCAGCCTGCCTCTGCCTCCACAGAGCAGAGCTATTTCCATGGGCTGCCTGAGCTCCATACCACTGATCTGCACTTCAGCCCTCAGCTTGGTTCTTCTCCAAAGTCTTCGTAGAGTTATATCTGATTTTACTGCCAGTTTTTATCCAAGTCTTTGGGGAATGAGAAAGTTTTTTATTTCTTGATCAGAAATCACTTAATTCAAAATGTCTTTGAAGAGATCACGACAAGGACTGGGTCGTGTGACCCAAACAACACAGTGACAGAGACACCAAGAGATGGGACAGTTTAGTTTCAATACTGATGACGAAAACGCTTCAAACCGCCCTTTACCTCGATAGGCATTTGGCACAAACCAAGAGGACTATGCAAGTTACATTATGAATGGAATCATCAAGTGGGGTGACCCCGTGACCCGAGTTCTAGATGACGGAGAGCTACTGGTCCAGCAAACAAAAAACAGTGACCGCACCCCACTTGTTAGCGTCCTTCTAGAAGGTAAGAAGGATGAGTGATGGCCTTAGAGGGTTGGAAAACCCAGAGCAGGGGGCATTTGTCTTAAGAGCTATTTACTAGATTTCAGAGAGGCAAGTGCTTTTCAGTTCTAAACTTTGAGATCTGCAAATGATATCCTAGCCTGTGTCTACATTAGGACAGATTAAAATTAGGGGGTAGAATGTCTCTGACAAATGACAGCAACTAGTTTTCTTACAGGAATGTATTTCTCTAGTACTTAATAATAGATTGATACTGCACAGCTCAGTGCAGGGACTGATGATGTGGACACAGAGACATCCGAGCATCAGTCCAGTCCTAGAACAGACTTGTAAAGAAATCCTGCCGGGCAGTGGTGGCGCACGCCTTTATTCCTAGCATTGGGAGGCAGAGGCAGGTGGATCTCCGAGTTTGAGGCCAGCCTGGTCTACACAACGAGTTCCAGGATGGCCAGGGCTACACAGAGAAACCCTGTCTTGAAAAAAAAATCAATCAAACAAAAAATCCTAATTTTCAAATGCACACCTAAAGGTGTGTGTGGGTACCAACCAGTCAGTTTGCCCAGGAGTGGTCAGAGAGAACTAGAGGTGATGCTTAATTCAGGCCATGAAGGTGCAGTTCAGATTTTATAAAGTAGACAAAAGAAAGACATTCCATTCACAACTATTTAGCTTAACTAATAATAGTATGACAGCAGAGAAGTTCAGGGAAACCAGGTGACAGGGGAGCCCAGCCCCCTTAAGGTCTAGAGGGGAAGGCTCCTCAGAGAAGCACGTGAACCCAAGAGCCAAAGGAGGAGTAGAAGAAGCTAGCCCAGCCGAAGGAATTGAGAAAGATATTCTATGAAAGGGAGCAGTCTGTGAACAGTGCCTTGGCAGGAAAGGTGATCGAAACCAGGGTTGGTTGAAGCCGATGGGAGGGGCAGTGAGATGGCTTAGAGGATAAAGGTTCTTGCCCTGCAAGCTTGGTGTCCCCAGAACTCGCAGTAGGAAGAGAACTGTCCCACAGACATACCGCGGCATGCACATACACACGTGCACATAGTAAAGGTAAATAATAATCATAACAGTGAACTGGACAGGAGCCAGCTCTAGAAAAAGCCTCCTAAGGTTAAAGATCTGCACTCCATGGGGCTAGGATGTTGCTCCCTAACTGCCAGTGACTGTTAGCACTTCACAAGTACTGGCCCAGGTCGTCCTCACGCAAGGCCTGTGTGTAGATGCTGTTGGTTCTGGGTTTGGTGGTGGTGGTGGTGGTTGTCATTATCAGTTTTTCTAGATGGCTGTCCTGGAACTCTATCCAGGCTGGCCTCGATCCACCTGCCTCTGCCTTCCAAGTGCTGGATCAAATGTGCATGCCACCACACCGAGCCATAGATATTGTTTTTATTCCTGTGTCATACACAGGGAACCAGAAGCTTAGAAATACTGGTAAGATTAAATATTGGCAGAGGGCCAAAGAGGTGGCTTAGTAGTTAGGAGCACTCTCTGCTTTTGTAGACAACCTGAGTTCAGTTCCCAGCCCTGTGTGAGGCAGCTCACATCAGCGGTAACTCCAGCTCCAGGGGATCGGACGCCCTCTTCTGGCCTTTTCTGACACACTGCACACACATTCATAACACACACAGATTTTTAAAAGAAAATAAATCTCTTAGAAATAAAAAGATAAATACGAGTAAAGGCGTCAAACACAACTCCCAGCCTGGTAAGTGGGCTGTTTATCAGAGTTCACTGGGAGAGAAACAGAAATTAGGAGGGAAGATCATGCACTCACTTTTGAGCAGTTAAATTGTAAGGCCCTGTAGGATAATGAGATTAGAAATGGCGACCAGCGTGTTTGATTTGCAGGTCTGAAGCTCACAGAAGCAGGCTGGCTGCCCCAGATCAGGATGTGCCCGGCAGTTCCAAGAGTAGAAGCAGTGCTTTAGAGAAAGGATGTGGCTGAGATACAGGCAGAACCTGGGACTTTTATCTGAGACTCGTTAACAGTTCAGGACTAAATAGAGCAGGAAAAAAAGACAAGGGAGCCTAAGCAGAAATAATCAAGGGGAGGGGGAAGGTAGAGGACGACTGTCATGAGCCAAGAAAGGCACTTCAGGACAGAGGGGGGGCATCCAATGCCCCAGAAAAATACCTGCGTGGAGTTTGGGGACCTTGAGGGGAGTCTGACCAGTGTGGGCAGAAGTGCTGCAGTTGGGTAAGCGAGGTCTGGCAGCCAGGGAGCTGTCTCACTTTAAAGAGATAAGAGAGGAACTGTCACTAATGTCCCATTCCAAAGAGGATGGCAAGGAAGGATGGACTGGTTATGACTGGGAGGAGGGGCATGTCTTCAAATACACAGGATGGGGGTTGTCCAAGTGCAGGTGACTTTATGGATCTGATTGCCTCTGTAAAAACATATGAGTCCTCAGCACTGTAGCCTTAAGACACCTCTGCTTCAAATAAAGCAGTTAGTCCCTGCTCCCAGTATCATCTCCTAAAAACAGAAACGTATTTTTTTTGCTCCCGAAAGCACATCCTGATATGCAGTTGTATACATTTTCTTTCATTTCAGAAGCAAACTCCTTATGTGGTTGCTTAGTCAGAAGGCTGGGAGCTTAAGCCATGTGAGGAAGCATGAAGGCACGCATTCACCACACTTTTGAGAAATGCTAATCAGTTCATTAAGTTTAGTTGCTAATAAATAAAAGGAAACATGTCTACTGTGAAACTGTCAGGAAATGTTAATGAGCAACTAGTTGAGACCTCAGTACTGTGTGGATAAAAGTTTAAACTTGTTTGATTCCCCGTGCTCAGGTTGGCTTTCTTCCTCTGCCTGTCTTTTTATGCAGGCCCTCCTCACAGCGGGAAGACTGCCCTAGCTGCAAAGATTGCAGAGGAATCCAACTTCCCCTTCATCAAGATCTGCTCCCCTGATAAGATGATTGGCTTCTCTGAGACAGCCAAGTGTCAGGCCATGAAGAAGGTATCAAGATTTTGATGTTATTTTAATTTCTAGTCTCAGATGAGTGTGTGTGCATAGGTGCACGCTTACGTGTACCTATGTACACGTGCATGCAAAGCTGTGGTTATCACCAGAATCTGAGAGCAGGCAGTGACTATTTCAGATTCTAAAACTTTGTTAATGCATTTTTGTTGAGAATTTCTTTGCCTTCCAAATGTTACTCATAGTACATATCAACATTAATTTTTACTTCTTTTTGTTGTTGTTTCTTCAGGCAGGGTTTCTCCATGAACCCCTAGCTGTCCTGGAACTCTCTGTAGACCAGGCTGGCCTCAAATTCAAAAAGATCTGTCTACTTCAGCCTCCCAAATGCTGGGATTAAAGGCGTGTGCCACCACCACCTGGCTCAATTTTCACTTCTGTCGGTATCAGTTTAATTAAAGAAAGATCACTTGAGAGGGTCATATAGAATGGAACAAATTCATTTGAGTTTTGTTTCTTTAGTTCTTTATCAATGTGCAAACCAAACTGTTCACTTCAATTAAGTTGACTGTAGTTTGGAAGAGAACACATTAAAATACGGAAGCTTTTTCCAGAACCCCCACATTTGTGTATGAAGAGGAGCCTCCTTAAACTTAACGCCTCCTCACCCCTCTCCCTTTCTTCAGTGTTTGTTACCTCTGAGCCATTAGTGGAGTTAGAGACACAGAGTAGCACTGGGATCATCTGGCTCACCTCACTTGTATCCTGGCAAGTACCAAGTCAGCCTTCTGCAGCAGCCACCGACTGCTTAAAAGTCAGAGATGAGAACACAGTGGCAGAACTTTCCCCTCGGAAGCCGTGCTGATGGAGTGGGTCTGGCACAGGCCACACAGGAGCTCTACCTCTGGGCTCTTCTCCGCCCCCCACATCCCCCCCCCCACCCTTCCAGGCTTGCGTTTCCCTCTACAGAAAACCCCCAAGCTACCCGAGGTGAAACATTAACCGTTGGAATCTGGAGCTGCTGGACGGCACACCATATGGGAAAGTGGGCTATATCTTCATTGCCTTAAACCATCCTCTCCCACAGCTCTGTTCAAAAACAGGAGTGTGTGCAGGCAGTGAAGAACTCCATTTCTTTCCAGCTGCTGCCAGCTCCTACCTCAGGAGTGCTCTGAGATGTGGGTGGATGGTCCTTGTTTTTCTATAAAGTTTTTTTTAAAAAGTACTTTAGGCTTCTGCAGATCAAAGCCACTTTGCTGAGTGTAAGATAGTATCATTTTTATTATTTTAATCTCTTGCAAATTGACTTGAGGGGGGAAAGGTAATATGTGCTGATTTTAGAGGCTTAAATGGTTAAATTAATGACTTAATAACTTATGATTTAATCTTTAAATTGCCGAAGCCTTTCAAGGTAGAGGTTTAGATGAGCAGAATGCTAAGGAATATAAAACTAAGAGTCCGTACCAGCTTATTCAAAATCGTTCTGACTCATAATTCGCCGTCTGCATCATCCGTGTACACTTAAAATTAAAAAAAAAAAAACTGCTCCAGCAGATTAATAATAACTCTACATTAGACTTTTAGTTTTCCTTGGAGTAGGGGAAATATTATTTCCTGTCACTAAACATTAGGACAGAGAAAATAATGAAGGATTGGTGTCTTAGAAACATATCATATTAGAAATATTACAAACTTTGCCAGCAAACAGTTTTCACATTATTCCCTAGTGGCAGGCCCACAAATGCCTGAGGGTTCGCCCCAGTCTAAGTACTCACGGTTGATTTTGAAAATGAAAGGTAAGCGCCATCCTCCAGTCCTTCCAGCCGCCTCCCTCCACTCCTCTCGTCCCCCCAGTTTTAATGTGAGCATGGGAAGGGGGTGTTTTAACTTTCTTTTCAGATCACATATAATTTGCTGTATTCTGAAACAAGACAGTTCTTTCCGTTACGTGTCCTCTGTCCGTGTAGCTTTTGTTCATAACAGACCTAAGAGAAGGCTGGAGATGGTGAGTTGTTAAGAACACTGACTGCTCTTCCAGAGAACTCAGGTTCAATTCCCAACACCCACATGGCAGCTCACAACCATCTGTAATTCCAAGATCTCACACCCTCCCACAGACCTCCATGCAGGCAAAACGCCATTGCACATTAAAAAAAAAATAGAGAAAATGCAAAAATGACAGATTAAAAAGGTAAAATAATCTGTGTCCTTCCACTCTCTGTTAAGGCTTGTCATCTATACACACACTCACAGGCTGTCACTGAAGAGCATGTCAGAAATACTACTTTAAACTCAAGATAAACTCAAGGTACAACCTTTAATCCCAGAACTCAGGAGATAAAGGCAGGTGGATCTCTGTGATCTGGGGACCAGCCTAGTCTATGTAGAGTTCCAGGACAGCCTGGTCTACATAGTGAGATCTTGTTGCAAAAAAAAGAAAACAATGAATGAAAGGAAGGAAGGAAGGAAGGAAGGAAGGAAGGAAGGAAGGAAGGAAGGAAGGAAGGAAGGAACCTGAATACAGCTTTCCTCAGTATTAATGGCTAAGTAGTATGCATTCAAACAGTTCTTCTGGGGAATTAAGAAAGCATGCTGCACCTGCAGAGGACCCTAGTTCAGTCCCCAGCACCCCACATCAGGCAGCTCACAATGGCCAATAATCCCAGCTCCAGCTTTAGGGGGACCTGATGCTTCTGTCTTCCACAGCCACCTCCACTCATGTACCCAGAAATATACACACAGTTTAAAAGTAATACAAATATTTTTTAAAATCATTTTGTTTTAAATTATTTTTTCACAATTATAAATAGTATTCTATAGGATTACCAAACTAGAGAGATCACTGCTCCACGTTTTTACTAGATTTTTCTTAGTTTGATTAACATCATGTGACTGAGTACTTGGGTTTTAATGCAAATAGACCCAAATTTGAATCACATCTCTGTCACACTTATGGTCTCTGTTACCGTGAGTAAGTTATTTTCTCTAGAAGCCTTTAAACCTTTGGCTTTTCTCTATAATAGGAAGAATAATGCTTATTTAGAGCATGCCGGTATGTACCTGAATCCCAGCACTCTGTAGACTGAGGCAGGAGAATTGCCACAGATCTTGTGAGCTAAATGAGATGGTAATTTATTTAAAGTAAAATAGCATTTCTGGGACAGAATATGCACTTCAGTAAAGTATGGTGGGCAGTTTTACTTATTGTACAGTTTCTGCTTATTTCTTTAAGGTCAGGATTCAGATTGCTAATATTCATTACTATTTTTATTATAAATCTTTATTCTTTAGATTATAATAAGTTTACACCATTTACCCCTTCTATTTCCTCCTTCCAGCCCTTCCTATGCGCTTTCTCTCTCTCTCTCTCTCTCTCTCTCTCTCTCTCTCTCTCTCTCTCTCTCTCTCTCTCATTCATGGCTTCTTTTTCTTTATTGTTGGAGTGTGTGTGTGTGTGTGTGTGTGTGTGTGTATCCCTATGTATTCCTAAAAATATAAACACAACCTGCCTGCTCGGTGCATATAGTGTTACTTGTATGTATGTTTTCAGGGCTGCTGTCTGGTATTGGACAACCAGTTGGGGGGGAAGACCATCTCAGCATTCCTTAGCTGCCCACAGTCTCTTGTCTAGGACTGAGGCACGTGAGCTTCCCCCTTTCACGTGAGCATGTCTGTTGCTGTCATCCTTGTTCAGGTCATGTTTAGGCAGCCATGTTGGTGAGGCTTGATGGGTTTAGCTTCTCTGACATTTCTAGGAGACACAGTTTTTTCTAAGGGAAAACAAAACTTTGTGAAGATTGTTTATGCATATCACTATCAAATCCTTTATGTAAAGATGTTGCGGGAATTATTTAAAAAGAAAGAATATATATAGCGGCATGTTCCTACGCTATGCCCTGGTTCTCTCATCCCGGCGGGCCGGCCAGCCATGCACTGGTGAGCAATGGCTGAGCTGCTTTCATCTCGGAGCTCTGACTCAGACTCCACGATCTCTCCACCCAGCTCACTAGGTTCCCACTGGCGGGTCACTACCATGCCAGCCCTATGCTTCAATGCCCCCATGACCTCGGTGGTGCACACCAGGCAAACCCACACTTTGCAGCTGTACCTTTCTATCTGGAACCCAGACGAGCTGCCGCATGAAGGAAAACGCAAGGCTCAGAAACAATAGTAGCTCAATCTCTGGGCGCAACAACTAAAACCTAATCTTGTAAACGTTACCAAAGTCTGATTCCTCTGGTGGTGAATCTGCAGATCTCCCATACCAGGAGACTCTAGTAGCTACATCTTACCTCTCTCTCTCCTGCTTCCTCTCTTCCTCTCTCCAACCTGGAAGTCCCCCTACGCGCCCAGTGATTGGCTCTTTTATTCATTAGGAGATTGGTTCATAAGAAGTCACAGGTGTAACTCACTCCTTGTCAGAAGCCCCTCCGGAGGGCAGAATTAGAATACGAAAAGCCCCAGGGCTATCCACAACACCACCACTACTGCTGCTACTACTACTACTACTGCTGCTGATTTTCCATGCCCCATCCCTTTAGAAAGTTCTGCTAATTTACACTTGAAAAGAATGAGTTTGTCTGCACTTTTGCCCCAACTTAATGGTATTAAAATTTTCTCTTCCAATTTGTTAGGTAAAAAGTTGGCACTCAGTTATTTCTTTAGCTAGAGTACCTGTTTAGCACATGCAAGGCCTGGTGCTCTGTCTTCAGTGGTGTGTGTGTGTGCCCATGTGTGCACACATTTATTTCCCCAGATGTTTTATAGTTATAATAGTTTATAAGCTCAGAAGTAACATAAGTTAACTGTGTTAAATAGAGTAGTCTGAATTAGTTCATTCAATATCTTTATTATCATTTCATTACTTAGATCCAGTAGCAGGTACTTTTTATGAGGAAAGAGGGCCATAATTATGCTATTACTTTTTTTCCCAAAATGAACGCAAAAATACTTGAAAATAGTTTATTCTCAATTAATTTAAATTTCACCTTGTTACCTTCTTCAATAAATCCTTTCTGCATGGATAAACTCAACACTGTCAAAGCATTTATGAAGTGTTATCCTCTTGTTCTGGGGCCTGGGGGAGTGCCATATGCTCCACTAAGATATTTGAAATATTTATAGATATTTCTCTTTTCTCCTATTTTATGTTTGCTTCCCAAAGTTTATACTGTTCTAAAACTTTCACTCTTATATCCATTTTTTTTTCTTTTTTTTTTTGCATCTGTACGGCAAAAACCTATTTTGCTGGCTGTTAATGACATCAAATGAAAAGAACATAGCAATAGGATTTGATTTTACCTAATTACCTAGTCATGATGCTTCTGAGTACATGTTTAGTACCAATATAAAATACACAAGCCAGATATCAGTAAATTTTTTAAACAAAGGTAAATAATGACAGACAGGGCTACACAGAGAAACCCTGTCTCGAAAAAAAAAACCAAAAAAAAAAAAAAGTAAATAATGTTTATGGACCTTCTATTAATAACATGATACTTCTTATTCTCAAAGGTTTGAAAATGAACAGAAGAAAATTTCCTTCCCACTAGCTTTGCGAGAAAGAAATAATCTTCTGTGAATATCCTGCTGTAAATCCACTGCAAACTGTAGTCTGCACAGAACAGTCCTGGTGCTAATCCCCCTCCCCTCATGCTTTAGTCCATACAAAGAGCAAAGCTGGAAACTGGATCTCCTGACAGCAGTTGCTAAGCAACAGAATTTGGATGTTTTGGGTTGACATCCTAATGTATCGTGGAGCTGATTCCGTGAGTTGGAGCATGCGTGAGTTAAGCCGTGGGGTGCTCCCGAAGTGTCCAAGGGTCCTGGTGGCCGTCCTCTGGCTTTGAGGGAACATACTGTCTTGAGCAGAGCTTTGAGGCCATGCGGCTTTTAGCCGGTGGAGCACAGAGCAGCACACCCTCTCTGTGGATCACGATAGTGAAAAATGTAAGACTTTTTCCTGAAAAGCGGGGAGAACAAATAAGGGATTTTAAGGTCAATCCAAAAAGCTGAGGTCCACTTCCTGTCAGGAGACAGCTGATGTTTGCTTGGTCTGCTCCCAAATTATTTTTAGAGGCCAGAGATTATTACTGATAGTGCCAATTTAAATTTGCTCATTTACGTTTTTATATGCTACCAAATATGATTAGCGTGTGCTTTCCACTAATTGCTGACAGATTTACTGCATCGGGGATTTTCTAAGTCATTAGCTTCCTCTTGTCATTAGATTTCTGCTAACTAGGTTGGGGTGCTCCATGCCATCTACTCCAAAATTGAAGTGAACCCTTCCAGTCTCTGTCAGAGAGAGCTTAGCTTTCCTTACTTAAGAGCACTAAAGAGGTTATAGAAAGTGAAGGATAGAAGCTCCTTACAGCACACTTTGCTGCGGCTTGTGACTCTGAAAGGCTGGGATTAACATGGAGCTAATAATGCCGGCATCCTCCCTGGAGCGTTCAAGTCAGCCAGAGGAGCAGCTGCTGCCCCGCCTCTCCTCACAGGTGGCTCTAGCTTGTCTGTAGAGTCCAAGGCTGAGTGAGCCTTGAGCACTTGCGGTGCCCTGCCCCCACCCGGCCTGCCCCAGTCCCGGTTCCTCTGCTTAGGCTGTATCTCCAGCATGCTGTCTTGGAGCCCAGGTCATCCGTGGTCTGCTTGTCTCTTAGGACCCTCAGGTCTGTGTTGTACTCTCTGCCTTTACAAGCAGGAGAGGTGGTGCAGCCTGTTTAACTGTGACAGGCTCCTCAGTGTCCACAGCTGGGGATAGACTCTGGGAATCTGTTTTCTGGAGATTATCTTTATCCTTCAGAGCAAATCTCATCATTTCCACACCGACCCAGACTGGCCTTCCCTCTGGTCCTTCAGTCCTTCCCCTCCAGCCCTTCTTCAGGCTTCCCAGCTGACTAGACCCTGACTATGCATGTTGCCGACTCGCATGCTTTGCAGGACTCTCCCTGATGACTGGACATTCCTTACATTAATGTTTTGGAGTCAGTGAGGTATATAGAACTCCTAACCGCAGCTTTAGCCACCTTGACTGCTCCGGGTGGTGGTTTATTTGGTCTAGAGTATGCACCCTGCGAGCATCCACTCTGTATTGTACTGAGGGCATGCTGTGGCACCATTCTAACTGGGGCAGTTTACATGAGTTTATTTTTTCTGCATTTTTTCTTCCAATACCTCACCTCCTTTTTGAATTGATTTACATAAAATTACAGTAGAACTTTCCAGCTCAGTATGTAAATAGCTCATTAGATTTAGGCTGGCAGCTAATCTCCTGTGCTTGCCCGTCAAGTCTGAGTCTCGTCTTAGTGAGCATTCTGCTGGGGCCCAGGCCGGGAAACAGTTTCTCAGAAGATTGCACATAAATCGTGGTGCAGTGGATGAGGGGGACCTCATTTTAGACCGGTGACGAGATAAAGAGGGGCCTGTGACTGCAGGAAATGAAAGGGGTGTGTGCACATTCAGATTAGAGCAGAGGAGTCTGAGCTACTAGTCAAGTTACAACTGGCTTTGGCACGGCCTTTGTCAGGGTGAGTACATGTCAAGAGAGCTGTGCATGCTCCTCTCTGTGTAACACTCACACCGAGAGCTGTTTATTCTTTTAAAAAACAAGTTCAAAACACTTTCTGTTAAATGAATACCATTGGTATTTTTCTTCTGAATTGTGAAGTCCCTAAGTTGTTTCCACTACATAACAAGAAAAAAATCTGTTTACATACATACACACATGCACACACACACACACATACATACACATGTAGCCCCTAGCCTCAGACTTTCTGATGTAGCTGAGACTGGCCTAGCTCTGAGCTTGCTGTCTCCACCTCCCAGGGGCTGTGATCACAGGTGGGCACCATCACACCAGGCCCACAGATGCCTGGAGTTTGCTGTAGTAAGGCTGCTCTGTAAGTTACACATTGCCTTGAGAAAGAAGAAGCACCGATTTAGGAAGAGTGTAGACCTGCAGCAGCCAGCCAGGCCCTGACGCCCCAGGCTTCCGTCACTCTTAATCTACGATTTCATAGCTTGAATGATAGACCTATATTCCTGCCTCTAAACCTTAAGTAGATCTCTGAAAAAAATGTTTGCAGGGCAAAGTTTATTTATTAGTAATTCTGAGTTCACACAACACGATAGACGGTGGCTTTAATACCAATCCAGACTTCAGAAATAGCTAAGAACCGCTGCTGCCAAGCCTTTCTGTGGTGGAACTCACTAACTCAAAGCCAGAGGTAACTGTCAGGAAGCTGAACACCTCTTCATCCCTCCTCCTCCTCTTCCTCCTCCTTCTTCTTTTCTCTCCCCCCCCCCCCCCAATTGGGTCCTTTTTCTCTCTCATCACTGCACTCATCCTCGGCTCAGCCCCTCTCTGCCCCACAGATACCATGACGTCTGCCTTCTTCTCTGTACTGACTTCCCTCACCATCTCTCACCTGACACTCCGTACAAACTTTTGTTCTTCTGTACATCAGCCTGGAAAATGTTCCCAAAACGTAAAACTCACATCTCAGCTCATTGTTTTAAAACTCTGTAGTGAATTATTTTTTAATTGCTTTTACAATAAATTTTAACTCACAGAAAATGTTAAGATCCTCTAGGGCAAGCCGGGCAGTGCTGGCACACGCCCTTTATCCCAGCACTCAGGAGGCAGAGGCAAGCGCATCTCTGAGTTCAAGGCCAGCCGGTCTACATATCGAGTTCCAAGACAAGTCAGGGCTACATAGTAAGATGCCATTTGATGGTGTCTTACTTCATTGTTTGACAGCTGCTCAGTGCTCAGTTTTGTCAGTCCCTCCTGTGCCTCAGCCCCACCCACATCGATACTGTCACGTCTTCATTTCATCAATTAAACACCAGTTGCTTGCCACAGCATTCCTGAATCTTCTCTGGACCGTGACATTCGGTACTCAATACATTCTTCTCCGTTTTAAAATCCGGCTTAAATGTCTTTTTTTTTTTTTTTTAATTTGGGAATCCACCCGTGTTGGATGTATGTGCCTCATGGCTCAGAAGGTGACCCTTGCTCACTGTAGCTTCTCAAAGATTCAACCGTTGGTAACGTGGGGCTCTGTGGCACCCAGGATAGGAGAAGGACTATGGTGGCTCATGCGGTGACTCACTCTGAAGCCCTCTCTCAGACAGGCCTCTTCACAGTCACATGGGACCTTTCCCCTTTCCCCATTCCAGCTTTTGACAGGGCACAGTTACCTGCCTCACTGTTTTCTCCCGTGGTTTTGTTAACACTTGACATACGATAAGCATTTGTTCATGGTGACTGAAATGACTGAATGAGTATGGTGTGAACACTTCCACTGCATCCTCCCGTGGTACTGTGTCCTTTTCCCTCTGCCGCCGTTTCCTGAGAGTCCCATCCAGCCATGCATTCACTTACCACTGTCCTGAGAGCATTTCCTCAGCCTGACCTCAGTTGGACCTCCAACTACCTACTTGATATTTCTGCTTTACATTTTTTTTGTTTTATATTTTTTAAAGCATAAATAATAATAATAATAATTATTATTATTATTAATTGTTGTTGTTTGAGATAGGGTTTCTCTGTGTAACACTGTCTGGAACTTACTCTGTAGACCAGGCTGGCCTCAAACTCAGAGATTCACCTGCCTCTGCTGAGATGAAAGGCATGTGCCCCACAGCTTAGCTATAAACTTATTTCTGGCCAGCATTATATTAATTGATAGAGGATGTAGAGATAATGAAACACACATGCTTTCTGGGTTTTTACAGTCTAGTGTAATATACAGGAAAATATATTGAGTCCACGGTTTATACACAGTACAGAAAATGCTGAGACAACAGAGTACAATGAAAAATGATGCGGACAAGGTGGATTCGGAGCTTGTGCTATCTCAGCTGTTGAATCTACTGAGCAGACATCATCACTGGATATTGTCTTGTGCTGGGTGCTAAAGGTGTTATGAACAGAGCAATGTTTTTATCCACTTCACATTCCAGTGAGGAGACAGGTAGCTAAGGAGAAAGTGGAGCCGTGGTCTCTTCAGTAAGTCCCCCATCTTGAAAAAAAAAGTTAGCCAAATGTAATCTTCTTTGGATTGTCATTACTGTGGAAGACAATGAGGTGGTCATACTTGGTTTCTTTCTTCCAGATCTTTGATGATGCTTACAAATCTCAGCTCAGTTGTGTGGTCGTGGATGACATTGAGAGACTGCTCGGTGAGTCCGAACTTTGGCTATTGTCCTCTGCCACATGACAACATCCCTGTCTAACAGGGACTATAGCAGCGCCTCTTATATGACATCAGTAGTCATGATGAGCTAGCTGCCTCAGTTTCTCCAGTGTGCCCCATCCATAATAAATGAGCAATGTAGAGTAATAAATACTGAAGTTCTGAAAATTGAAAAGTACTTGTTAGACATCTTAGGTTGAGGTACTTTAGGTACAAAGATGAATAAGACTCGGTCCCTGCGCTCAACCCAGAAATATACGAGCAAATGTCAGGAAAGCTTGTTACTTTGACAGCTTGTTCACTGTGAATTCAGTCAGTCTGGTTTGTATCATGATAACAGTAGATCAGAATGAGATAAACACCATCGAAACTGAAACATCCAGTGACCTGGGTCATCTGCTATTTCCTTTTTAAGTCTTGGTAATGTTTATTGTAAAACAAAGCAAGTATATCTATAAGGCCTCTTTAAATTAGTAGTGTTTACCTAATGGCCAGGATTCGAGGTGTGCCCTGTTTGGGACATCTCAGTCCAATATATAGAATTATTTCTCTAAGAACTTTTAGTCATATTCATTGTTCTGTGTAAACATAATCTGAACACAATCGAGGCAAGTGGTCATAGCAACACTGTCAAGAGTAGATTTTCACATTATGAAGTTATTTTTTGTACTTGTATGTTTATTTATTCAAGTGTTACTACTGTGCTAGAGTGACTGGTGTTCTAGAAGGATCTCAGAAAAGACACTACCTAACCTTCATGGCATACATTGACAAGAAATAATGTAAAGTCGGGCGTGTCTATATCCTGGGTGTTCAGAAAACCTTGACTTTGTGGAGTTGATGCCTGCAGGGCTCCACGGGCAGGAGGAGATGTGCAGGCAGAAGAAGCAAGGGCCGAAGTTTCCCAGGGTAGAAAGTTCTCTAACTGCAGACCCTGCCTTCTCAGAAGGCCAGCCTGAGCGCTCTCCATTCTTGTAGTTATGTTATTGGGTTTTTTTTGTATCCTGTTCAGCTCCACCTTTTTCTCTTCCTGGGATCTCCACCACTGAGCCACATCCCAGCTCCTATCTACCTATGGTTGGTGTCAAACTTCGTCGCCAGTGTAATATACGTAAATGCGCCATGATGGTTTCTGGTAATTTCTTGGAAATGCTTGGTAAATACACCTGGATATTCTCTCCTTTAGAAGACAGTCTCTGAAGACCAGAAAACATGACCACATAAATCACAGTGGATATTTAGCTTTTTAAGTGTACAGATACACTCTTATGTACCGTTTTGAGAATGTAGATCATTAAGGGTCTTTTTTCACAGCAGAGCTGCCTGCCTCTTACTAGAGCTGATGTTTACTCCTGATGGGGACAGTCAGCGTGCCTAGAGTGTGCCCCAAGGTCTCAATCCCTGAACCACGTCTTGTTTCTCTTTCAGATTATGTCCCCATTGGCCCTCGGTTCTCCAACCTGGTGTTGCAAGCTCTTCTTGTGTTACTGAAAAAGGCGCCTCCTCAGGTAAATTAGTAAAAACAAGATTTCTACAGAATCTTCTGTAAAGCTTACACAGTGGTACAGTCCGAATATATGGATTATCACAGACATACAATTCTGTTGTTAAGAGTTCTGGAATGCCCACCTGATCTAGCCTCTGTCTTAAGATAAATTGTCTTCTTTTAAAAAAAATTATCTACTTTATTTAAGTGCATTGGTGTTTTGCCTGCATGTATGTCTGTGTGAGGGTGTCGGATCCCCTGGAACTGAGGTACCATGTGGGCACTGGGAAATTGAACCTGGGGCCATCTCTCTAGCCTGTAAATTGTTTTCTTTTCTTTTTTTTTTTTTTGGTTTTTTTTGAGACAGGGTTTCTCTGTGTAGTTCTGGCTGTCCTGGAACTCACTCCGTAGACCAGGCTGGCCTCGGACTCGGAAATCCGCCTGCCTCTGCCTCCCGAGTGCTGGGATTAAAGGCGTGCGCCAACAGATATTTTTCTTTTCCTTTTCTGAAAATACCAAGATCTGACAGTTTCAGTTAGTTTTGTTCTGTGAATTCCCCAGCATCTTCTGGAATCAGTAAGTCATCCCCTCTGGAGGGAGGTTGTGATGCAGATGAAGAGGATGAAATGTGTGTTCCTGTTTGTGTCATGTATCAGTTCGTAGTTTCCCTGACGACTTGAATTTGATGACTGCGAGTGAATGTGCCAGGCAGCAGGTTTGCTGGCATGGTTTTTAGCTCGAAAGGATGACTTGAAGTTGTTTCTCCTGTGCCACACTCTGCCATTAAGTGACAGAGCTGGCACCTCCGTTCATTTGCTTGCATCCTTACTGATGTGGCTGCTGGAGATGGTGATTCCGGTCCCTAAACAAATGCAGAAGCATCCTGTGAGGGTCAGGCTTCACTTATGATGAGGTCTCCAAGTAAGCCCGGCTGCGCCACAAAAGAGATTATCTAGGTTGACTCTGTATGGTAGAGTGTTGAGAAATGCCAATCAAAGGGAGACAGGAAGAGAGTGAGCAATCACTTGAAAACATCTTAGTGTCCGTATGGAGGAAATCTCATATATAATATTTGGAGAAAGAAACAATTATATTAGTTTGTAACTCTAATATGTAATTAACAGTAGAAAATACACATGCATAGTGTAGACTAGTCTTGATTTTCTAGGTTTTTAGGGCTTCTTAAAAATTTTCTAAAGTCATAAAAGATACATAACAGCCTTGAAAATTTTCAGTATATGCAATATGAAAGGATTTTTTTTTCATGTGCTGAGGATCAAACCCAGGGCTTCCTGCATACTAGGCAAGTTCTCTACCACTAATCAATAGTTTCTCTTTTGATTTTGAGATGGGGTTCCCACTGTGTTGCCCAGACTCCCTCAAATTCCTTGACTTGAATGATTCTCCTGCCTTAGCCTATTGAAACTTTCCCTATGCTAAGGCTGAAGTCAAGAGAAGTGAGGGTTTTCTGCCTTCTTTAGAGTCCTCCCATTTTTAAATAGATGCCTATACCTACAGTTCCTAAAACAAAATGAATAACTTCTCTATACTCAAACTTTTTTTTTTTTTTTTTTTTGGTTTTTCGAGACAGGGTTTCTCTGTGTAGCCCTGGCTGTCCTGGAACTCACTCTGTAGACCAGGCTGGCCTGGAACTCAGAAATCCACCTGCCTCTGCCTCCCAAGTGCTGGGATTAAAGTCGTGCGCCACCACTGCCCTGCTACTCAAACTTTTTTATGGAGCTAGCATATTTAAATGTTTTAGAATAGGAGAAATTGTTCAGGCATTTAAATATTTTATTATAATATTCAGCTTTTTGTTTAAGAAGAATTTATGCAAAAAATTCACTTAGAAAAATTAATAGCTTTCCGATATTATTGTAAAACTCCTTTACTTGGTTATGTGCTGTCCGTGAGACTTTAAATAAAATACATTTCTTCCCTGAAAGCTTGTCATACCCAAAGTGATATAAGTAGAAAATACTAACAAATGGTATGGTTTTAAATGTTTTAAATATCATTTCATTGTACATATAATTGGGGGCACACGCCATAGGCCCCTGTGGAGGAGACCAGAGGACAGCCTTTAGGGGTTAGTTCTCTCCGTTCACCTTTAAATGGGATTTTAGGGTTGAACGTGGGCTGTTAGGTTTCCTGGAAAGCACTTTTACCCCCAGTCTTCTTGATGCATTTTGATTAGAGACTAAAGAATAACTATTTCTGTTTCTTTTTTTTTTTTGGTTTTTTCGAGACAGGGTTTCTCTGTGTAGCCCTGACTGTCCTGGAACTCACTCTGTAGACCAGGCTGGCCTCGAACTCAGAAATCCACCTGCCTCTGCCTCCCAAGTGCTGGGATTAAAGGCGTGCGCCACCACCGCCCGGCTCTATTTCTGTTTCTTAAACAGAAAAATATTTGTAAGACTCTAAGGGAAGGAAAACTATCTTATGCTTCTAAATCTCACAGCACACATGCATACACACACATCCTTCCTAGTTTATTCCACAGACACATTGAGACATACATATAGTGGTGTACGCATCATCTTGCATTGATGACCTTAAGTTATAAAACAAGATTTGGTCAGTGGAAAACATTTAAAATAGACGGTGTCACACGCCTTTAATCCCAGCACTCAGGAGGCAGAGGCAGGCAAATCTCTGAGTTCGAGGCCAGGCTCATCTCAGCAAGTTCCTGGAGCAACCAGGACTATACACAGAGAAAGTACCTCCCAAAACAACAGCAACAAAAAGTTTAGGAGGCAGCAAATGGCTCAGCAGATAGAGGTTCTGCAGTGCAAGCCGGAGTTCATTCCCCAGAAATCCATGACAAGGTTGAAGGAGAAAACCAATTACACAAGGTGTCCTCTGACCTCACATTTATAATCCATGCTACATGATCTCCCCCACCACACACACACACACACACACACACACACACACACACACACACAGAGACACACACACACCTTAATTTTTAAAAAAATTTTTATGTGAAATTCAAATGACTACTTAACACATGAGTAAGTCATTCACATTATTGTTCATCACAGACTGTAAATCAAGACCAATACAGTGAAATTCTTTATATTTTGGATTATAGATGACTATGATCCAAAAGTCAGGTAAAAATGAGTGTTAGTGAGGAGTTAGAAAAAATTGGAAACCATACAAACCGTTAATAAAAACGTTTAGCCGGGCAGTGGTGGCGCATGCCTTTAATCCCAGCACGTGGGAGGCAGAGGCAGGTGGATTTCTGAGTTCGAGGCCAGCCTGGTCTACAGAGTGAGTTCCAGGACAGCCAGGGCTACACAGAGAAACCCTGTTTCGAAAAACCAAAAAAAAAAAAAAAAAAAAAAAGTTTAAAATCTGTTGCCTTCGGGAAAGTTTAGCCGCTCCTCAGAAGGTTCGACTTGAAGCAAGGTGCTCCATCAGTTCACTGCTAGAATACAAATAAAACAAATGAGAACACACGCCTGCACCAAAGCGTGCTTGTTCACAGCAAGACTATTCAGAGAATCCTTAAAGGACACCACTGTGAGTCTCAGTAGAGTGAAATCTACCATAGTTATGAAGTAGAGTATTATCCAGCAATGAAAATGCACTCAGAGCATACTTCGACATAAATGGACCTTGAAAATGTGCTCAGTCAGAAAGACAATCATGGGCTGAAGAGATGGCTCAGTGGTTAAGAGCACTGGCTCTTCTTCCAGAGGTCCTGAGTTCAAATTCCAGCAATCCCATGGTGGCTCACAACCATCTGTAATGGGATCTGATGCCCTCCTCTGGTGTGTCTGAGGAGAACCACAACGTACTCACATACGTAGAATAAATAAATCTTAAAAAACAAAAAGAAAAGACAGTCACAAAAGACCATATACTGATTCCCTTCCTCCCTCCCTCCCTCCTTCCTTCCCTTTTCTTTCTCTTTCTCTCTTAGATCTGTTTATTTTACTTTATATGTATGAATGCTTTGAATGCATGTTTGTGATTGGTGCCCATAGAGACCAGAAGGGAGCAGAAGTTCTCGTGGAATTGGAGTTAGAGATGGTTAAAGCCACCATGTGGACGCTGGGAATCAAATTTGGGTCCTCATCAAGGGCAGCCAGGACCCTAAACTGCTGAGCCACCTCTGCAGCCCCTATTTGTACGAAGTGTCTGCAGTTGCCCATGCTGTAGAGATAGAAAGTGCATTATCAGTGGTTGCTAGGGGCTGGGAAGGCTGGATTGGGAGAATTAGAGGCAACTGCTAATGAGTGTGGGATTCTCCTTGAAGAGATGAAAATATTCTAAGATAAGCGTGGTGACAGGTGCCCACATCTGCAATGGACTGAAAGCTATTGATTTACACACTCTTAAGTTATTGAACTGTGTGCTTCGCAAATTATATCCAATAAAATCATCACATTTTTAAGCTCTATAAACGATGAAAGAAGAACTATATAGAAGGTTAAAAGTAGGGGGCAAGCCCCCAGGGTAGACGGAGAAATCCCAGCTTGGGAGCGCTCTTACACCCAGCCACCGGATCATTAAAGGGTCTGTGAAATAGATTTCTCTAAGAAGTGAAGATGTATGTAAGAAGTAAGAAACCTGGTTGCCTTAGTGACAGGGACTGGCAGGGACTCTCTTTTAAGGGAACACTGGCCTATCATTAGTCAGAATCTGGTGACTGACCCCAGCTGCCAGGTGACCTGCTGCATCAGGGAATTTATGGCAGAAGAAATTAGTATTGGGAATATTTCTAGTTGGCACAAGTTTAACAATAAAAATGTGCCTCGTCTGCATGACCTCACTTTGTAAATGTGTTGTACATTGTCTCAAGAGAATGAAAATGATTTGTGAGGTGGTCCAGCATCAAGAATGCTGGTGACATCCACTTGGGCAAGCCAGCGCCGCATGGGTTTTTCAATTTAACGTTAAAGCTAGAGTCAGGTAGAGAGTGGGTCACAGAAAACTGTTCTTTCTGGCAAGAAGACAAAAGCTGTGGGCAGCCTTTTTTAGAAAGCACCATATTTACAAGACAGCAATCGTGGCCATCACAGGAGCCTTAATTTCCCATTTGTTGTCATTCCAGCTTTCTCATAGAAATATTGTGTGTGCATGTGTGCACATGCTCCAATGAAAGAATCCCTCCAGGGCTAGTGTTGTTCTGTATCCGGATACTCCCTTTCCACCTCCCCTCCCCCACCCCTCCCCCTTTCCACCTCCCCTCCCCCACCCCTCCCCCTTTCCACCTCCCCTCCCCCACCCCTC
>CM052710.1:17032293-17247655 GCA_028551405.1 Uromys caudimaculatus
TTAATGAACCTGGTATCCAGTGGGTTTGCTTTAAATGTATCTGGAGAGTTACTATCATGATTGATTTATTAGTCCTTTGAAAGTATAAGAAGTGGTATCGGTAGTTCATGAAAACTGAGAAACATCATCACATTTTGTTTAGCATCTTTTTAAAACCAATTAAAAGCTTTTCTAAAATGGATTGAACAGGAGAAAATAAAACATGTTCCCTAGGTCTTTATTTCAATCAAGTTTCCCCTGTGTTCTGCGGGAGAAGAGATCGAGGCGGGATAGAAAGCCTGAAAAGGGCTGTCCCAGCAGGGGGCCGAGCTGGAGAAAAGGCTTCTCTGAGAACTCCGCCGCAGCAGCTCCGAAAGCTCCCAGCCGGCTTCATCTACATGCAGAGTCACACAAGGCATGGGGGCGCCCAGCGGCACACAGAGGCTCCACATGTGCCTCCCTGCTGATTCCTGTGAAAAGCTAACAATTGGCTTGGAGGGTAAAAGACCACTGCCGTTCACCCTCCCTGAGCTGGACGTACAATTTGTCCAGTGTTAGGAAATGTCCGGCTTAGCAGTGAGAGGCCTGAAGACAGCCCTGCTTGCAGTGAGATCCTAATGCCTGCCGGGCTTTCACTCCATGACACTGGGGCTCTTTTCAAGGTTTGCAGATTTATGGAAGTTGAGGGGGATGTGCTTTTCCAGGTCGGAAGGATGAAAGCGAAGGTCTGCATGTCAGGGAAGAGTTGCAGTAAAGAGAGAAGGCCAGGTGAACTGCCTGCACCAGCAGCCCCCAGGGCTTTAAGGTTGCCTCTTGGGTCTCTGATAGCACACTTAAAACAATAGCTTTATCATTTGGAACACAAGTACCCAAAAGGGAGCTCTTTGGGCATAAACAACATAAACAACACCATTTCCTGGTTTCCCCAACAAGTCCAAGGGCATTTGAGTCATTAATTGGCTTCTTAATTCTGGGTGTTCCTGACATTGTTTGGAATCCTGCTAGAAGTCCCATCAGAATAGAGCAGAGTAGAATATGTAGGAAGAATAGCCTTGCGGTGCCTGGGGAGCCAATCTTTGCTGGGTGCCTCCCAACCTTCTTTTATTATGGCATATAGAAAATGGCACCCGATCATACATGTTGCCAAGAACACTCAAAGCTGGCCGGGGCCCATTCACCAGGTACCCTTTGCCTCCTCCTCTACTGATGGGCACCAACACATTAATTCACATATATTTGTGCCATATCCATAGTATAATCTTTGGAAACTATAAGCTATAAAAAAGAATATTCAAATTGATAGCAATATCACTGAAGTAAAGCTCAGACCTAATAGTTAAAAGTTTAAACTGAATCTAAATACAAGAACTCTATTGCTCTGAAGCCTAGGAATGCATTGTTGTTGTTGTTGTTGTTGTTGTTGTTGTTTTAAAGGAAACAAAAAGGAATCAGGGCATGCAGGTGCACTCTTAAAATCCTAACTTCAGGGAAACAGGCAGAAGAATTGTGAGTTTAAGGCCAGCCTGGGCTACATTGTGAAACCTTGTCTCAGGAAGAAGAAAGAAAGCTAGGTGTGGAGGGGCGTACACATATAATCCTAGCCCTTGGGAGGTAAAAGCAAGAGGACCAGAAGTTCAAGGCCATCCTCAGCTATGTAGACTGTTCAGGGTCAGCCTGGGCTACACGAGTTCCTATCTCAAAAAAGGTATGTGGGGGATGGTATTGTCAGGGCATAACTGGGCCAGTGGAAAAAACTATAGCCAGGCAGGCAGTGATCTCTGGTAACTCTTTGGAAGAGTGTTCAATCAAATATCCTCTAAAAAGGAAAATAAAAGCTATAGGTCTCTGGATCCGCATCTGCGCTCCTCGCTGGTTTCATGTAGGTCCCCTGGGACATTTCAGTGCAGTCCTGCTATAGCTGCAATAGTGGGAAGGTCTTGCTAATATGAGGCAACTCTTCAGGCTTTGAGTTGCTTTCGTGAATAAACAGATAATGGGAGACTCCAAACCCTACAGGCCTAAACACGAGAATCTTTCTATCTATCTGTTTAAAATTAACTCTGGCTAATGACTACAGGATGACTCAATAAGATGTATAACCACCCCAGGAAAGAGGTGTAGTCATTTTGCCAGACACATTCATTGTAACCACTTGACAGGGTGACTTCTGCAGTGGACTTCTTTTTTTTTTTTTTTTCAAGTGATTACTGACAGTTCAGTAGCTTAATTTTTCCATTTGTTAATAAGTCAATGATATATAGCTACTGTGTTTTATAAAACTATTTTATATGTACTTTTCTTAGAATAGTAGGTTTTCTTAGAAAGCTACATGTAAATTAAATAAAATGTGTAAGTATGGATTAGTTTCAAATGTATCAAAAATAGTAAAACATTTGATGAACCCTTTTATAAAACATTGTTACAAATATCTGCTGAGCAAATATCTCAAAGGGTTTGATTTTTTTGTTTTGTTTTGTTTTTGGAAGAATACATCTATGATAGGCATTAATACTAAAATCAGTATCACAGTGTGTGTATGTGAGAGAGAGAGAGAGAGAGAGAGTGCATTCTGGTGTGAGCGGGCATGTACGCATGCTTGTGGTATAAACCTATTCCAATAACTCAGAATATCTAAATTTTTATCAGCAGAGAAATGTTAATAAAAAATTTACCTCCCAGCCAGATCTTAGCCTTAATCTCTCTCATCCTAGGTAAGATGCCCACTATGGCACCAGCTCTCACGGGAGCCATTCACCTCTTAGGAGCACCTTCTCTGTAAAACTCGCTCTTTGTGTCGGGTTAGGGTCGTAAATCCTGAATTCAAGTCTTGCCTCAGACCCCTTCTGACATCATTGCCTTAAACTGCACTGTAGTTTCTCTGGGCATGTTTCTTTATCTATAGCAGTAGAAAGAATTCTTTTCCTATCCTGTTGAGAGTCAACTAAGATACTACATAACGAAGGCCTTTATAAATGTGTGAATTGTAACCATGTAAGATACTAAAGCAAAGAAGTGCCTTTCCCCACCCTCTGGACTTTTTCAGCTGGTGAGCTAGACAGCTGGGGAGTGCACCTGCTGTGTAGAAGAAATGTCCCAGAGTAAGCTCAGAGTTCCAGCTTGTCTCCCTTCATGTGCAGCACTAAGAAGGGAACAGGGCGGGCGTCTACCCTCTGTCCACATTCAGTGAGATTTGTAGGCTAAGTCCTAAGACAGATGCACTTGTCTGAGTATTAGAGAATTTGGGGTTTGTTTTGTTTTGTTTTGTTTTGTTTTTTTGGTTGTTTTTTTCGAGACAGGGTTTCTCTGTGTAGCCCTGGCTGTCCTGGAACTCACTCTGTAGACCAGGCTGGCCTCGAACTCAGAAATCCGCCTGCCTCTGCCTCCCAAGTGCTGGGATTAAAGGCGTGCGCCACCACTGCCCGGCCAGAATTTTGTTTTAAAAGACTGAGATAGAGACAAGAATTTCAGAACTCGGTAAGGCAGGGGTGGGGGTTGGGTTGGCAGGGCATCTAGCCACTGAGGACACTGCTGGCTGCACTTGCTTTGACCCACCTGTTGCCTCTCCTTGAGGTCCCTGGAGGCTGTGACCTTTCTCCCAGCTCCCAGCACAACTGAATAGCGACTCATTTTCTCTCATATGTCCCTAAAATCAGGACACAGGTCTCTAAGCATCCTTGGGGCTTCATGGGGCTTCATTCCATTCAGTGTGTGTCTAACAGCCAGTGTGTAAGAGCCAACCTTCGTAAAGGGCTAGGACAATCTACCAGGATTCCTGCTGTTTGTTGGAATGTAATTAGAACTGGAACTTGAGGTTTTAAGTCATAGTGTTTGTAAACCACACACTGTGACAGCTTTTCTGGTACACTGGGAAGGACAAAGAGTCCTTCTCACTGGGTATGATCCAGGCTGCCATATACCTGACACGTGCACACAGACACACAGACACACACACACACACACACACACACACACACAGACACACACACACACGAACAAACGAACAAATGAAAATGAGAGGAAAGAAAACGGGCTTTTATGTATGATGGCACACTCTTGGGTGTAGAGGCAAGTTTAAGGCCAGCCTGGGCTACATAGCAAGACCTATCTCAATCAATCAATCAATCAGTCAATCAATCATAAGTGGTGGAGCACATACCCACAAACTGTCATAATTGCCTTTCCATCTGTTGGCCTCCAAATTGTCTGCATACATGCCCATACTGGAACAAATAAGAAAAATTGAGCTCAGTATCCCCTAAATTTTCAAACAAGCATTATTCTGTGAGATGGTGTCCACTGTAAAACACCAAAAGAGCAATATCCTACGGTAATGAAAATTCTACCGTCTCATCTTAAGCACAGCCACCCTCCCTGATGGTAACATAGTAGAGAGCTTTTCCTGCCTCGTTAGTTCTTATATATCATAAAATTTCTACTGTAAACATGTTACTTCAATAATCAGAAAAAAAAACACTTTTTTTTTCCCCGTTTTTTGAGACATGGTTTCTGTGTAGTCCTGGCTGTCCTGGAACTCCATCTGTAGACTAGGATGGCCTTGAACTCACAGATCCACCTGCCTCTGCCTCCCCAGTGCTAGAATTAAAGGCATACGTCACCACTGCCCGGCTTAGGAAAAATAAAATTTTAAAGTTTATATATAGCTATTTTCATTTTATAGCCAGCAGCATACTTCTTTGTTTTATTTTGTTTGCTTTGTTGAAATAGGATCTTGTGTAACTCAGGATGGTTTTAAACAGCAGTTGCGTCCCATCTGTTGGAGCATGCGTGATGTGTATTCCTAGCCTTATTCTTTCCTTTCAGATGAATGTTGTATTGTCTGTCGGGTTCTCTGGTGGCGGGAGGGCCCGTGACTCTCTTAAATTGACCTTGGCTTCCTTACAGTGACAAGGATGTACCTGTGCCCAAGTTAGCACTGGATAGTGATGAGGCACCAGCCTCTGTGTAAACCAGAAAACCAGCAGCAGGGACAACAGCAGCAAACTCCCGAGTACAGAGACGGGATCCTTGCCCTCCAGGCTAGCATCCTGTGTGAGGAAGCAAGCCCCTTCTTCCTCAGGCTTGGGGCTGCCATAGAAGCCCTCCAGATAAATATGCATGTCCCACACATGGGATTCAGGGACACTGTGAACTTGTTTGATATCTTAAAAAAAAACAAAAAACAATCAGATTGAAGGAAGCACCCTGGCAGCCACCCAAGGGCAGCCCCAGCCCCGTGCCAGGCCTGACAGTGGGCGCCACTTGCACTGCACCTGTGCACACCTCGCTCACAAGTCCCACAACTGAGTGGAGTATCATATGCACCCTCACTTTCTCTAAGGTAGAATAGTTATTACCTGTGGTTATTCCTTAAGGCAGTATTCCAACCTTGCATGTCTAGAGAAATGTTACAGATGGCAAAAGCAACCTTTCCACCAGCAACAACTGTCACTTATCTTGGTCACCTTTAGCTATGTGGGTGTCAACCGTCAGCCATTCAGATGGCAGGCACAGCACTGAAGGAAGCCTTTCATACAAAGATTTATGGGAATGTGAGGATATGTTTTGAGTACAGTAAAACCATCTTAGATTTCACGTGACCTATTCAGTTTTCCTGGGGACAAGAACAGAATTCATAAGAAAGCGAATGCTTCACTTTTTTTGACCCAAGCATATTTTTTTCTGGGTGGGGGTGTTTTGCTCTCATGCATTTCTGGGGCCCTCAGAGTCCAGAAGAGGGCAATGGCTCCCCAGAACTGAGTTACAGATAGCTGTGAGTGCTGGGAGTTGAACCACGGTCCTCTATATGAGCACCCAGTGCTGTAACAAGTGAGCCATCATCTCTCCAGCGCCCAAAGTGTATTCTTATTTATCAGATGTTATACATGCTAGGTGGGGATGGCACACACCTTTAATCCCAGCACTCGGGAGGCAGAGACAGGCAGATCTCTGTGAGTTTGAGACCAACCTGGTCTACAAAGTAAGTTCCAGGACATCCAGGGCTATTATGCAGAGGAAACCCCTTCTTGATAAACAAAAACAAAAACCAAGTTATACTTTCAGGCTTTTAAAAAAGATTTTAAGAGGAAATGTTTGCTGTGTATATCTTTGGTATGTGTGGTAAAATATGCTGAACACTGTGGATGACACTGGTGACAGTAAGAATTGTCATCGCCACCCGTGTGTTGGTGTGCTCAGTGAGGCACGCTGGCATATGCAGACCGTGTGTGGCAGTCACTAGGGAAACCCACATGCCCTGGGTGTTAAGGGCTCTGTGCCTAGTTCCTTGGTGACATTGCTAATAGCTGCTACCTGCAGGTCTCCAGTGAGGCCATCTGCCAGTCTCTGAAGAGTCCCTCACTAGTTCGATGCTTCTGTCTGAAAGAACTAAGGAGGACAGCCACCAGGGCTCAGGAACATCTTACCGTGAGAGTCATGAGGCTCTGGTGTTAGCAGAACAGGGACACAGTGACTGCAGGCAGGGGAAGCTTTGTCCATGGATCAATACCAGCTAAATAGTGAGAGTCTTATTTCTTTATTATTGCTATAAAGATGGATGTGTTACCATAGTTTTTAAAAACACCTTCAACCTAAGAATCTACCTCTTTTAACTGTAAAAGAAATTAAAATTTTCATGGGCCCCTCAAAGTCTTAGGGCCTTTGCTAGTATGTCTAACGGTAAGTTGTAAGGCTGACTAAACTGTACACTCACGTTCAGTCCTAGACACTCTTTGCTTCTTTCTTAGTTCTTGTCTTGAGTTCTGGGTAATTGAACTTGTTGGTCAGGTTGTCTCTTCACAGGGGAGGTGTCATTACTGAACACACTGAGTTGTGTTCAATGGTTAAGTGAGGACAGAGCACGGGGAAGAAAGGTTCTGAAATACAGACATGGTGCAGCTGCACACCGGCACAAAACTCCCAACAGCTGTGTTGAAAAGAGAGGTTCCCTGAGTGAACCCCACAGTGGTGGAAATCAGGAAGAACAGACATGGGTCAGAATGGGGAAAGGGGAGGAGGCGCCTTACGAATACCAAGCTGAACGAATACCAAGCTGAAGGCTGAGCTAGGCGCCTGGGCCCAGCCAGGACTGCGTGGCTAAACAACCGTGGGAAGAAGTATCTCCACAAACCATTGCTTTTGGCGTTAAGAATAGTGTGGCATGGCCAGTACAACTTTATTTTCTTGAGTTATTTACCCTTTTCTCCTAAGAGTTTAGAGGTCATCATTTCTAGGAGATCCATCTCCCAAACTTGTAATTAGGAGGACAACTAGTTTAGACATGGGTTTAAAATCACACATGGTACCAGGTGTGGTGGTGCACGTTCCTTTAATCTCAACACCGGGGAGGCAGAGAGTTTCAGGCCAGCCTCGTTACAAAGCAAGTTCCAGGGTTACAATTGCTCATGGTGGCACCCCTAACTGATAAGGCCCCAGGTTTATTTCCCAGTCACAAAAACCAAATAAATGAACAGCCAACAATGAACCCTATAAGGTTAGGAAAATTAGCCAGCCTGAGCTCCTGGGTCAGCCCCTTTCTGGAGCTAAGAGCCCAGACAAATCACACACACACACACACACACACACACACACACACACAGGTTCCTCAGCTACTGAATGAAGAAGAGTAAGAAGACAGAAAGCTTCTCCAAGTGTAAGATCAAGTGAGCTGGGTCTTTCTGGTGAATTGCTGCAACAGGTTCTTCAGCATCACAGTAGCCGGCTTTGCCCACTTGAGACCCCCAGCGTCCAGGCTCTGGTTCCTGCCCTGTCAGCCAGGGCCTTCCTTTTGTCCTCTTCTCTGCTTACAGCACCAGGCTGGCTACAAAGGGCTAGGCAAAGAATTTGCTCCAGGGTAAAGTCTAATGGAGAATTTAAGTGTAGTTGTCTGCCTAGTTACAGCATGATTTATTCGAAACATCCTTCCTTTGGAATTCAACTTCAGCATTTAACTGAAGGAGAAGGAAAAGAAAGCAAAAAAAAAAAAAAAAAAAAAAAAGGAGGAAGAGAGTTAAAAGAGAAGGAGCCTTGGCAGTTACAGAAGTTTGAGCCATGGTCCCAAATGCAGGCTGGACAAGGAGAGGCCTGAGCGGCCATCACTGCTGCTGCCCTGACTCCTGGTTGTTGGTGTGTTTGTTTGTTTGTTCGCTGAGGCTTAAAGCCGGGTTTCTCCCTTGTGGGCAAGCTCTCATTGAGCCACAGTCTCAGCCCTGTTGGCTAGTCTTCAGGGTAGTTAGTCTTTTCACTTGCTTTATGACAAACCAAGAGTTGCACAAGGCAATAATACTTCTTGTCTCACCAACTTGGGTTCCTAGCTTCCCGTAAACCCCTTTCCTTTGCCAGTGAAGCCTGTAGCATGCAGTCAATAGCTAAGGCTTGATCAGCTAGAAAGAAAGTTAAGACAGCCTTCGCATCAACTTAAATTGTAGCTTAAATAAAGTGTCATCCATCTAGAGTGTTCTCATAACTTAGTACATCACAGCATTCAACACTTAGGGCTCAGAGCCGTGGATTCTGAAACAGTAGTTTCCTGTTAAACATTTGCTGTAATGTACATTTTTCCAGGCTAGAAGAGAGATGGCTATGACAGAGTGATGTATTGAAACCTAAACTGGGAGCATCATTCATTCATTCAACATATATTTATTAACTGTCCCTGCACAAGGCCCTGTGTTAGCCCTGGATAGTTCAGTAATACCAAACAAACCTCAGCCCTGCCTCACAAAAGACTCGTGAGACATGCAATAGTAAGCAAATACAGGGAATGCGTCGAGTGGCTCTGTAAAGGGTGATCTGATCGGGGACAAAGGAACATGGTAAGGGAAGCATGTGGGCGTGGGACTTGCGTAAGCTATGGAAAAGCAGACATTCAAGCAAGCCCTTGATGAGGGAAAAAGCCGTGCTGATAGGGAGAGGGGATATGGCTTGTAGGTGCACCTGCGTGTGGCAGACAGCTGGGCCCAAATGCTTCAGAGGCCGGGCACACAAGATGAGCGTAGAGCTGACAAGCTGAAGAGTGCTTAGGTCTGTAAGGTGGCACAGTGAAGGAAGCCATAGGAGCAGGCAAAAATGTTCTTAAGGTCTCAGTAATGAACAATATAAACTAACTAAAAACAAGAATTGTTCCCTTCCCAAGAAGGAAACCAGGAAAAGTAAAAGGTGAAAACACTCTGTGTAGGGAAAGCCTCCTGCCGGGTCTCTGTCCTGAACTGAGTTCTCCCTCACAAGTTACTGGCTCTCAGAGACCCTACTGCAGTGACTCTTCCCAAGAGGGTGTGTGGCCTAAGCCTCATTGTCACCCCAGGCTGAGTATTGGGACCCTGTCCTACCTCTGCAAAGCAAGCCTGGTGTCTGGGAGCATGCTTGTCCCAAATCACTGTTGGGGTCCCAGGTGTTGGAAAAGAACCTTGTGTCTGTCCTGCTGCTCACTTGCCTGACCTGACAGGAGCCCTGACCTTCCACGCTTCCCTCGGAAGCACCCCTGCGTGCTCTTGCTTCTTCTTCCTGTCTGTTGTGACAGTTATGTCGGAGAGCACTCTCCCCAGTGTTCTTTATCTGTTTCCACACGTAGGTAGGATTTTTTTCTCATCCCGTTTTTTGTGGTTGAGGAGGAATCTGGCACTGAGGTAGTCTACCCGCATGTCTGCCATACGGCTGCGAATGATGGTACCTGTCCCTTTTCTCCTGCACAAGCCCCCCAGCCTTCAGAAGAACTCCACTGCTCCCCTCCCCAGGCCCCACCCAGGCTGGCTTCAGAAGCACTCCATTACGTATAAGCCATGGGCTAAATGGGTGCAGGGCCCTTCGTGGGGAGGTTCACCCAGAACTGATGTGGCGTCCCTCTGGCTGGTTTGTCCCAGGCCACGAGAGGAGAGCACCTTGCGGGCACATGCCAGGATTCTTTCTCTCTGCCACAGTCCTTTCTCCGTAAGACCCGCTTTTGGTTTCTCCTGGTGCTTTTTATATTAAAAGCATTCCTTCCTTCTATTAGCATTCTGAGCCTTCCTTTTGTTGGCTGCCCTCGTCTCCCCAGAGAGACCTGGTGCTGTGGCAGAGCTGCTTCCACCAACGGCATGAAGTTCGGTAGCATTGGCGACCTGTCTGTCCTGCCCCTGTGCCTCCTGTCACTGGCCTTGCAGCTCACCCCAATCCGAGACGCTCTGTGTGCTTCAGGGTCTCCACAGCCATTGCCACTTGATATTTGCTGGTATGTGACTTGGTAGTGGGCCCCGGGTGCTGACCAGCCAGTTTCCCAACTAAATTGAAATCATTCTGAAGGTGCAAACTAAATTTTACCATCCACACACCTAAAAAGATAAATTCTTGTTCATGTTCCAGTCAGCAAATGTTAATTTCATCTTTTACTCACTGAGTTTGCAAATTTCCTAATATTCCAACTCTTCAGTCTTTTACAAAAATGTCAGATCATGATCGTCAGAAAACAGTGTAAGGCCCATAGCACATGACAGTTTTGAGCCTCGCTTTCAAACTCACTTCTTAATCCATCCCAGGGTTTCTGATTGTTCCGGGTTAATTCTTCTTACCGAGGGTGTGTTCCATTTGCTGCATTGAATGGTAAGAAAGGCCTTTCTCTCCCGCATAGCTGGCTTCACTGTTGTTTGGGGTGAAGCCAGCCCTTCCATTTCACTGCAGATATTATATTAGTGGCATTTTTTTATTTAGGAAAAGAAAAAAAAAAGCTTTATTCCACATGAACTTTTGTTACAAATCAGTTGATTGGGGCCAATCAATGGCAGAACTCTGAAAGGGTGTGGATTATCTGGTTAGCCCTTTGTGTGGCACAAGGCTTAGATGATGCTCGGGGCTTGGCTCATTCTTCATCCTGTAAAGAAGTGGGTTTCTGAAGGATCAGCACCTGACCGAGCCCTGCCTTTTTTCATGGTAATGTTTTCACCTGAGTTGCTCCTTGAGAGCGCTAAGACTTGGTTAACTAATACTTACTTAACCTTGGAACAATGTTCATCGTAATCCGATTGGCAAATAGTCATTTTATTTCAGCCTTTTCTGTGTCTCATCAGGACCAGCAAATCTCCGTAGAGTATGCTGAGGGAGCAACTCCCTGCCCCCTAAATAGGTTACTGTTGCTTCCCCCTCCCCTTCCATGGAGTATGTTTGGGCACTGTGGCTACTAAAGCAGTAGCCACACATTAGTAAGACAGAGTTCCCCATTGGATGGAATCTGCCTCTTCTAAAGCCGCTGTCCCATCGCACGCCGCTGGTGGCTCCTACCCTTCACATGTGACCCACTGCGGCTCCCTACATTAGTACATCCGCAACCGTTTTCCCTGAGAACGCTTCCAGTTGCACATTACCACTAATTAATACGTAAAACAATCCAGCACAATTTAATGATTTGGTAATGTTTTTCAGTGTTTTCTTAAAGATGATGCTTTACAAGTCAAGGCCTGAGCTGGCCTGGGTCATGACCTCACCACAGTGTTTGCAGTCTTGTTAAACAAGAAGACAGGCAAAACATAAATTAGCATCTCCATTATAAGTTACCCCACACTTCCCAATCTTTCAACACTCTGAAGACATGGAAGTCGCTGTAGGAGAGAGGTGGTGGTGGTGGAAAGTCCAGCTCTCTGTAGTGAGCAAGGAGCTTCTGCAGAGTGCTCTCTTAGGGAGGCCACTGTTTCCTTCCGAGAAGAGAGAAACGAGGATGCTAGGAGCCCAGGGAGAGGAGAAGCAGCTAACTTTCCTAAGCTGTGATGAGCCAGAAGACCAAGACCAGGCTCAGGGGTGAAGGTCAGCCATGGCACATAGCCAGACACTGTCAAACAGTAATGGTTGTAATAGAAACTGCCACAGCATTGCTGTCTGTTAGCTCCAGGGACCATGTTCCAAAGTTAGCATTAGAATTATTTGGGGTTTTTTAGTATAAAGTTTTTTTTTTTAGTATAAAAGCCTTATTTGTTATAGTAGAAATAATGTGTGTGTGTGTGTGTGTGTGTGTGTGTGTGAGAGAGAGAGAGAGAGAGAGAGAGAGAGAGAGAGAGAGAGAGGGAGAGAGAAAGAGAGAGAGATATTACCTCAGCACCCAACTTTTATTTTTGCCTTTGGACTTATGCTCCCTCTGACTTAGAGCCCTCTCCATCTTCCAACCAGCTTACCCATTTCATAAAACTCAGCCAGCACTCAGGAAGAAGAGGCAGGTGGATCTCTGTGAGTTCGAGGCCAGCCTGGTCTACAGAGTGAGTTCCAGGCCAGCCAGAGCTACACAGAGAAACCCTGTCTCAAGAAAGGAAGGAGTAAAGACAGACAAGAAAAGAAAAAAGATGTGGCCTGTGGATTCCTCCCTGCAGAGAAGGCAGTTCATCTGCCAGGCTCCTCCCCTGGGGGTAGTGTGCCTCCTTCCTGTGCAGCACAGTCTTTGAGTTTGTTGTTGTCGTCCTCTTTAGTCTTCTACTTCTCTATTCAAGGTCATTCCATAGTCATTCAGGAGCTTGGCAAAGGTCTGTTGATAAGCATTTGATTTTTTGGGGTTAATATTTTTTTTTCTATTTGATTTATTGAATATCAATAATGATTAGCCTTTAATACGTATACATCACAAATAAGCTTCTGCCTTGGAATCTTTGCACATTCATCTGTAAAACCAAGGAGCTCTTAGTGTCGAGGGTTTCTGCCTGTGTGTGTTGTGGGGTTGTGTGCACATACGTGCATATGCTGCAACTTGACCCTAGTCTCTGCACGCTAGGCTAGTGCTCCACTAGCGAGCTGCAGCCCCGCCTCCATGCTGAGGTGATGCATTGTTGTCCTTGGCGCACAACAGACAAAAACGGTGAGTTAAGAGGTTACGGAAAGCTCCCTTACTTTGCTGACAATTGGTAATATGTACAAAGCCCAAGCTGAAGGTTTGTGTGGGGGGGCAGTTGTTTTAGACACAAGGTCTCACTGTGAAACCCTGGCTAACACGGAATTCATTATGAAGACCAATCTGGCAGAGTCCAGCAGATTCCTGTGAGTTTGAGGCCAACTAGTCTGTATAGTGAGTTCAAGGCCAGCCACAGCTGCATAATGAGACCCTGTCTAAAACAAACAAACAAACAAAGACCTACTTCCCATCACAGGATAGAACTGTAGTGTACATCTCGATGTCTCTGGCTTTGCTTTGGTGTCCCAGATCTCCTGGTCCCTTGTCCAGCTGGGGGGGGGGGGGGCCTCATTGTTGCTGCTTCCGAGTTGTATCATCGATGCCTCGTTTAGAGTTTTATTTGGAAAATCCTGGGTTTTGTATAGCTTGCCTGCTTATTACCATACACAAATAAGTGGACTCTGCTCATTTCAGTCAAGCCTCCTCTGGTTTCCTCGTTAGTGCTTTTCTGTGTGCTATAACGCATCTGTCTCAATCACCAGGGCCGCAAGCTTCTCATCATCGGGACCACCAGCCGCAAAGATGTCCTGCAGGAAATGGAGATGCTTAACGCCTTCAGCACCACCATCCACGTGCCCAACATTGCCACAGGAGAGCAGCTGCTGGAAGCTCTGGAGGTAAAGATGAGTCACTGCTCAAAACTGTGTATCAGAAAGGAGTTGAGGCCTGAGGTAATTCAGAAGGGTCCCCTCGATGCAACCGGCACTTAGCGGCACGTTTCGCTGGAGTACGGGACCCTGGGATGTTTTCGCCAAGGCTTTTCAGAAACTGGGAGAAGATGCAAAGAAGAGCACATAGCTTCTTGTTCCTTGTGTGGGCAGCACACATACTGCAGGGGCCACTCACTCTCTTCCCAGCCTGCATGTGGTACTCCTAGATGACACGGCGGGGGCTCACTGGGATCCACACAGGGTGGGCATAATCACAGTTTCTTCACAGTGTCCGGCAACACATTTCTTTGCATTTAATAAACTAGAGCAACAATTAAAGCCTTTGGAACTACCAAAAAAAAGAAAAAGCTGCCCAAACCTCACAACTTTATAACGTAGAAATGTTTCCTTAGTTTTTTTGAAGCTGATAAAGCCTTCAATTACAAAAAGTGAATCTTTGAGTGAGTCCTGATTACTAGTACTGTGCACAGATGACTAAATGGAATCTGATGGAAAAGGTGGTGTAAGTCGAGTCAGGGAGGCTCCTTAAAGGCCCCACAGCTTCAGAGTTGCTGTGCGCTCCCAACAGAACAGGAGCCCACAGTGTGAGAAGTGTTTCTGGGTCACCTGTCCGAACATCACATTGTAGCTGGAGTGGGAAGGAGGAAAGGTCAGTCCACTTTGACACAGACTTGTGCAGAGGAAGGAATGGTGACGTGTTAACTTGTATTTGTCATGGATCGGAGCTGTTTGCACCCAGCAAACATGTCTCTCAGTTTAGTGGTGGTCCCTAGAAAAACAGCGTAAGATTTATCTCTTCTAGATGAAGTAGTCTCAGCACCAGGGAGGCTGAGGCAGGAGGAGTACCATGAGTTCAAGGCTAGTCTGGGCTACAAAATAAGACCTTGCCTTTTATGGTCATAGAGGACTAGGTGGGTCAGTTCATCCTAGTCAGCTAGCTCCTCCCACTGTTCACTCAAGGGTGAATGTTGGTGTGCAATGTAAAAGTGTCTAAGTGTTGTTTATTGCTTTCCTAGCTTTTGGGCAACTTCAAAGATAAGGAGCGCACCACAATTGCTCAGCAAGTCAAAGGGAAGAAAGTCTGGATAGGAATCAAGAAGTTACTAATGCTGATTGAGATGTCCCTGCAGGTAAGGCGGTCCCTCCTCTTCGTGACTCACTGGAACGGCTGTAGCACCCCAGGAGGGCCTGCTCTGCTCTCCCAGGGCTCAGGGGCACCCACCCGTCTTCTCTCTCCTCTTACTCTTCAGCCATAGCCAAGAAGAGCAGAGAGTGACTTTTTTTTTTTTTTTTTGGTTTTGTTTTTTCGAGACAGGGTTTCTCTGTGTAGCCCTGGCTGTCCTGGAACTCACTCTGTAGACCAGGCTGGCCTCGAACTCAGAAATCTGCCTGCCTCTGCCTCCCAAGTGCTGGGATTAAAGGCTCATACCACCATGCCCAGTTCCCTAGAAATCTCAGACTGACTCCCGGCCTCTGCTAGGCCCAGGCAGATGAGGCTAATTTTGGAACTTTCTCATATGACTGCAACTCCCTCTCTCCTGGAATGCCTTGCCTTTGTGTACCTGAATGCGTGCATACACGTGTACATAATACGCTTGTGTAGACTAAGGTCTGTGTGTTCAGACCCCTGGGCTGCCACCCACTGCCGACCGACGGCCCCTGGAACAGTTCAGCGCATATCAGAGAGCTCAGTAAATTTCACTCCAATGAAAGGAGAAAAAGTGACTGAATGGGGAGTGAGCCATCCCCAGACCTGAGGAGGTGCGGCACCACAGAGCCCTGCCCTCCCCCCAATGTAAGCAGTGGGGTTCCCCAGCTTCACATCTGAAGGAGGCTCTAAGGCCAATAGATAAGAACTATGGAGAGAATTGCCTTAAGTCTCTCTGATAAAGTCAGTTTAAAATTAAATTTTTGTGGTTTTTCAGAAACCAAAAGTTTCCTGAGCTTCCAGCAACTGTTTTTAAGTCCATTTATATATTTTCCATTATGAGCAGTAAATTATTGTCGTAGGCTGAGTGCCCTGCTCAGACTTATTCCTGGTAAAGGCATACATACAGGTGTATTGGCTCTGTCCCCGAAAAAAGATAAATCTGTCAGAAGTCAGCTCTACCCTTCTCTTTCCAGTTTCAGTACAATCTTTTAAAATAATTGCAAGAAGAAACTATGCGAGTTTTCCTCCCCACCCCTGCCTCCACTTCCTTTGATGCCTGCAGCGCAGTGATCAAGTTAATACTTCTTACGTATGTGAGGTAGAAGGTGAGAGTGGGGTGCTCGGCCTGATCTTGAGCGACTGACGCTTCATAGGCCTGGAGTTTGAACCCCTTCATGTCAGATGGATTCCAAGCGGCTGAGTGACTTTCGATCTGCCTCGGGAGCGGAGCCCGAGTGGAGAGGCATGCAGGTCAGCAGAACGGAAGCCATGCCCGCTCTGCTTGCTGTACCCGATTCTGTTAAAACTTGCTCCATGTTAAGGATCTGCTCTGACTGGATGTCACCTGAGGGAATAAAGTCATTTATCTAGGTTACTTTTTTCCTCCCTTTTCTCTTGACTTTTAATTCCATAGCTACAGGCAAGTCAGTAAGTCGCTCCTCACACATATTAAATATAGTTAATGGGCGAAGACCTGCATGTACTGACTCCAGCGAGCTCCAGCCAGTGCCATTTTTTTAGAAAAAGCTTTGACAATTGATTCATGTGTAATTCTAGTCCCAAAGATGAAAAAAAAAATGGCTCTTTTGTTGGCTGTTCACACTTTTTCTTAGTTCTTTGTAGTCTGACCCCTTAGCTTTGATACATTTGAAACTTATGTTCCATGCTTCGCTGGGACAGAAGAGAAGAGAAGGATCTCTCTTCCAAAGTGGTTGCAGGGAGTTTGATTGCGCCCTTGCCCACAGCTTCGCGAGCAGAGCACTTGCAAGCCACTCCTAGAGGGCAGGGAGTTCCCTCTTGCCAACAGACTTCTGCCCTACAACATGCTTTAAAAGTGAGGTGTTTCTTACATAAAAATTCATACTAAGTAATTAAAGATGTTTGTTTGTGATCATCCTTTTCCAGACCTCCACACCCTAGTCAGGCCAGTAAGAATATGGCACACTTTGAAGTAAGTGAAGAAACTTAGATACAAAATGACAGCTAGGAGAGATAATTAGTAATAATGACTTGAACCAGCACCAGGGTAAGACCCCACCACCTTGTCTTGAGTCTGTGACTTTGGGCAACCAGAAGCCAACAGCACTTTCTGCTCTCTTAGGTGTGGCAGCATCTCCACCAGTCCCAAAGGGCCAGCTCATTGAGTATGTGAAAGTCAAAACTGTATTTTGGTCACTTAGTCAACCTCAATTTGGCTTCTTCAAGTTCTGCCCTCCTCCCTCAGTAAGATGTATGAATGTTAGCATTTGAACTCCCATGATTCATAGCACCCTGAGTGCACCCAGGCATGTCTGGGCCTCCCATGACACCTTGCTGCTGTGCTTTTCCTCCTCACGTCAGCACACCCAAAGCAATACTTGGCTGAGGCGCCTGAGAATGACCAGTGGCTTCTCCATGTTGGGAAGTTCCACTGGCTTCTAAATAACATAATCTGCTTTATTGGGCTGCAAAACAACAGCTAGGGAGTAGGTGGCAGGCTTCTGGAATGATACTGTGGAAGCATGTGACCAAGCCTCTCCCTGGTGTGGAGAAAGCACATCTTTGTGAAAAAGGGCATCAAGTGTCTGATTTGTTTCTTCTGATGCTTTTTAGATGGATCCTGAGTACCGTGTGAGGAAATTCTTGGCCCTCATGAGAGAAGAAGGCGCGTAAGTACACGCAGTGCTCACCCGTGTGCGAGGTCCCAGGCTTTCCCGAGCATGCATACCGTGCAGTGCCTGGGTCTGCGATGGTCCCCTCCTGCATAACCTGTTATCGCACACTAGCCTCTTCCTGTGTTGTTGGTCTGAGGGAGCCAGGAAACAGGCTGTCTGTCTGTCCTGCTTCATAAGGCTTCCTTGTCACAGCGCAGGGAGAACTTGATGGTTCGTCACTTACTGCAACTTGCTTTTATGTGCATGGAGCTCTGGCCATTTTCTTTTAGAAAGCGCCCATCAAATAGCAAGTGAATGGTGGAGAATATAGAGAAAACACGAAGCTGCTAGTGACTTCTTAGTGACTAGGGGTTATGTAAGTTATAAGTGCAGAGCTTATGGTTTTGTGTGTGCTTTGGGATTTCTTTTGCAGTAGTCCCCTGGACTTTGATTGAAAATGGACTGTTCACAACAGCAACCAAGGGAAACGACCAAGGTGAAGGTGGCCTGGGATCGTCACTCCTCAAACTCAAGACACTGGACTAAGTGAAGTGTCCACCTTCCTCAACACACTTGCTCTGCATGGCTAGTGCAGTGAACTCCCTCGTGCTTTTGAGATGTCCTGTGTTCCCCGGACTGCTGTGCTTCCCTCCCATGCTAGCTAAGATGATTCCTGCTTACGTGGGAGGCATGCCACACCTGTACACACTGCCCACACCAGCTCCCTGCCACGCCCACCCTCGGAAAGCACTTGACCTACCGGAAGGTAGGCTTCTCCATGTGACCAAGAGCAAGGGTAGAGGTTCCAAGGGAATCACTTAGCGCTTCCCTGTGCGCTAAGTGACTAACGCACAGAACGGGTTATTATCTTTGCCCAAAGAACACGGGCTTTGAATATCTAAGATGCTGTTCTCAATCATTCTCAGAGATATTTCCAAGTTGCAATCAGGAGAGCTTTCCTAATCGTTAGTCAGATCGTTCCTGTGGTGGCTGTGATATGCCCTGGGTGTAATTAATTTGCTCTGTGGTAAGAGATATGCTAATCATTACCACTTGGTAGATGCTGTTAAAACCTTATGAAAGATATGGAAATCTGTACATCCCTAAACAGAAAAAAAAAAATTAAAATAATTTACAAGCCTCTCAGTTCTAATTAGTGTCCAGCCCTAAGTGGGTCAGTTCCTCGGGATGCCGTTAGAGGCCTGTTAGTGCAGTACTCTTCTTTTTCCTCAGCCTGATGACTTATAATCCATCCTCCCTGTATCTCAAGTGACGTGTAATGTCTAAAGCACATAAATAAAACACTACTCTCCAGAAGAACAAGCCACCCCATAGTCCTCTCCCTCAGGCCTCGAATATCCATTCCAGTGTACTCAACACACTTCTTCCCAAAAGAGGAGGAACGCACCCAGCCCTTAGAGGGTGGTTTGCCTAATCAGTGGGTTAGAAGGAATTTAATTAGGTCGTCATTCGAGGAGATGAGTCTTAAGGAGCATGTCACCCTCCCTGCTGCTGCCTAGAACACAAAGACAGCCATCAGAAGCCACCTAGGGGGCTTGCTGCCGCAGGGGCACCTGGGTGTGACTCGACACCGTCCCCACAGTAGAAGGCAAATCATCTCCTAATCTTGCCCTCTGTATACCTTGTTTGTGGTTTTCACCCCTGGCTTAGTTTGTGGCTTTGAAAGAGTGGATTGTGTTGTGAAGCTGTGATTCTGTGGCCAGTACCGTGGCTCCCAGTCCATCACCATGGTCCCTGTTGTCTGTGACCCTGCCTTCCTCCTCCCAACAAAGTCGTACATGGATTAACTTATGTTTCTCGTCCAACAAAGTCAATGTCTTGTGTTTTTGTCCAAAATTATATTGAAAAAGATAAATATATTGTGTAATGCAAATTGAAGGAATGCAATAAAGAGTAAATATACTTGAAATGTTGTATAGACCAGTATTTATACGGAGCAGCACCAATCACCGATGAGACTGTATGAAGAAGTGGGACTCAGAAACCCTTCCTTGTTTTGTTACAGCATAGGAGATTTATGTTTTTAAAATTTCTTTAAAAAAAAAAAACAAAAAAAACATTAAGGAGGCTGGAGAGGTGGCTTAGTGGGTAAGAGCTCTTACTGCTCTTCCAGGGGACCCAGGTTCAATTCCCAGAATTCACATGGCAGTGTACAACTGTAACTCACATGGTACACAGATACATATGCAAGCAAAGCACATAAAACAAATTTTAGGCTGATGGCACATGCCTTTAATCCCAGCACTCAGGAAGCAGAGGCAGGCAGACCTCTGAGTTCGAGGCCAGCCTGGTCTACATATTGAGTCCCAGGACTCTGTAGAACAATAGTTCTCAACCTATCGGTCCAGACCCCTCTGGGGGTCACCAAAGACCATCAGAAAACATGGGTATTTAACTTATAGTTCATAACAGGAGCAACAAAATAATAGCAACAAAATTCTTTTTTTTTTTTTTTTGTTTTTTCGAGACAGGGTTTCTCTGTGTAGCCCTGGCTGTCCTAGAACTCACTCTGTAGACCAGGCTGTCCTAGAACTCACTCTGTAGACCAGGCTGGCCTCGAACTCAGAAATCCACCTGCCTCTGCCTCCCAAGTGCTGGGTTTAAAGGCGTGCGCCACCACTGCCCAGCTAACAAAAATAATTTTATGGTTGGGCTCACCATGACAGGAAGAATTGAATTAAAGGGTCACAGCATTAGGAAGGTCGAGAAGCATTAATGAGAGACTCTGTTTCAAAAAAACAACTAAAAAAGAAAACTTGCTAATATACAAGAATCTTCATACTCATGTTTGATACTTATTTTACCTTAAAAAAAGTGAACTGAAGCCATGAACTAGGTTGGTCAGGAGCCAGATGGAAGCTGCTTCTCAGTACAAGTGACTCCTCTGAAGCATGCAAACCGGAGACTCCTGCGCTCAGATGTCTTTCTGTGGCCCACTTTGGTGTTCTTCACACCTCTGTATCTCTCATACCAGATGCCACAGCCCCAGTCCTTGGCATCACTAAGCCCAGAAATGGATACTGTGTAGAGAAGAAGCATCTCCAGCAATCTGGGGGACAGCAGTTGTCCTACCCCCAGCTCTGGGAAGAGCCCCAAAGGCCTTCCTACCTCCAGCCCACAGCATGGCCAGGTGAACAGCATGGGGGACTCTGATGAACCATTCCCGACTGTCGGGAAATACTAAATCTTCCAAAGAGGAGCTCGAATCTAAGATGTGTTTTAAGATGTCTTTAAGACTGCCTAAAAATTACAGTGAGCAGCCTTTATGTTTTCACCGTATGTCACAGAATTGTGGAGGAGATCCAGTTATCGTTTAATAACCAAAGCCTGGTCAACAGGCCTGCCGAAGCAGAATCAGCTATAAATATCCACCTGACCAAACACAGAAGGCAAGGCCAGGATTTCAGTTTGCTCGCCTGGCAGCTGGGTCGCTGCCTTCAAATAAGTGACCGGCCAGGCAAGGTTTGTTAAGAGTTCAAAAGCAAGCCAGGCAGTGGTGGTGCACGCCTTTAATCCCAGCACTTGGGAGGCAGAGGCAGGTGGATTTCTGAGTTCGAGGCCAGCCTGGTCTACAGAGTGAGTTCCAGGACAGCCAGGGCTACACAGAGAAACCCTGTCTTGAAAAACAACAACAACAAAAAAAAGAGTTCAAAAGCATCATTTAAATTTTAGAAATTATTGCAAGATGAAAGCCACTCATCTGCTGGTAACTGCTGAGGCTGAGTCCTAGCGACAGCCCAGGGGGGTGTTAGTGAGACATGAAGCCAGAGCATCAAGATGCACGGATAACACCTGTGATCTGCAGGAGTCCAAGATGGGGAGGATGGATTTGCAAGGCGGATGGGGTACGGTGGTACACACCTCTAATCCCAGAGGCAGAGGCAGGAGGGTCAGCATGAGATTAAGGCCAGCCTGTTCTACATGCTTCCAGGAAAGCCAGCACTACAGAGTGAGAAATTATAATGCCATGTATTTCTGATTCTCCAGCAGTGTCCATAATGAACATTTGGTGACTGATTAGTGATGAGATAGCTGTTCCCCTCCCAGGTTCTGTTAAGCCAGGCAAGGCTTAGCATCATACTTGTTGCTGAACTCACTTCCTGAGTGTAGACCCACCCATGCTGCATGCTGTTGTGCCCAGCACCACAAGAGTGGACCAGCACCACATGGGTCAACCAGCACTCCACCCAGAACAAGCTGTCTCGTTTGCCTTGCTTTTCCTGCCTTTCTCCTCAGCCCCTTTTCCTGTCTTTGTGCCCATTCGTGAACCCACAGCCTGTCTTCAGAATAATGTTGCTTTCAATAAAACCTCACCATATTGACCCTTTATCTTCTCTCAAATTATTCTCAAAACTTTTTTTAAAGACTCACTAAGTCTTGCTGTGTAGCACTGGCTGCCTAGAACAGAAGGATCTGCCTGTCTCTGCCTCCCAGATGCTGGAATTAAAGGCGCACAACTTGAAACTTGCTCTTTCCGGTGTTTCTAGCTAATGTTCAAGCACAGCTATAAACTGTGTTCTCTTTAATGGAATACAATGATCAATGGCCTTGGTGAGTATGATAGGGACCATCTAAATATTTGGCAGTCTTATCCAATCAAAAAAACAAACAAACAAACAAACTGAGAATGCTGGGAGAAAAGTATTCACCTCAAGGAAAAAAGAAATGAAGATGGCCAATGCTTATGCCGAGAGGTCTGCCTCCACCCTCAAAGGACTTCACACAGGTGAAAAAAGATTCTAGGAGCAAAAGATGTGCCAAATGGAGGCTCAGGCAGCCGTTCTCAACCAAGGGGCATAAGGCTAGGGATCTGGAATTGGCAACCCGTCTCCACCATCAGAAGCAGACTGCCTCATTTCCCTGTGATCAATGTGAATAAGTTATCTAATAATGGTAGACCAGAAGAAAGAAAAAACCCTTTAGCTATCTATCCTCTGAAGCAACGTGCCAGAAATGCTGAAGGGGGCGTTTTGTAGGTAGGATCACCACCCATCACCCTAAAACTGAGTTACAGCACAGCATCCGGATGATGGACGAGGGCTTCAGGTGAGTCACTGAAACTCCAGCCCTTCCCAGAGCACTGCCCAGCAACCTATCCAAACCAAACTGCAACTCCATTGTCACTTGGCCCAGAGCACAGGCAGAGCACCATCTGGTCAACCTACCTACCAACCTCTTCCACAGTTCAGCTGTTGTCCGGTTCTGGCAGGGGAGCAGCCGTTTCTGGTCCAGCTTTGTTTACAGTTGAGCAATTCCTCTTTCCCCAACAACTGGAGTTGGGGATGTGGTGAGGAAGGTAGTAAGACAATGTAAGGCAGGCTCTGTGACCCACTGACCTGGGCCGAACCTTGACAGAAAGACCTGAGACATCAACATGCATTCCTGAAAACGTTCACGTCTGTGAATGAATCGTTGACCAGGTTTGTTCTTCCCCAAATTGACAATTCCTTATTTGATATTGACTTAGTATCAAGTAATGCTTTAAGGCTCACATCACAGCTGCTGTCTATCATGCCTTATCTTGCTTAGAGAGCAGAGGAAATGACCATAAATTTGGCCATTTAATTAGCACAACACTCAGACACCTTTGACCTAAGGATGAATCTGGAGACTCCACACGTCGTACAATGTGTCCGTTTGAAGTTTACCTTCTCTTTAATGATTGAACAGAAAAAAACTGCATGATGAAATAGATTTTCTCCAAATATATATATATTTATATAATATATAATCTTAGTTAACTCAAAGGTATATACATTGTATAATAAATAATATTTATAAAAAGAGACTTTTTGAATATAAAATCAAAAAGATCAACAACTTCTACAACTTTTTACAAAACTTTGGATACAGCAGGTTGGTAGGAAACTCCCATTGGATGCTATTACCTGACTATGGCAAGGATAATTACAATGTGCTCATGTACTATTATTAATTACTTGTCAGCTACTTGAATACGCCCCAGAAACATGACTTTATCACTTTTAATATAGAATACATAGATATGAAGAGACTTGTAAATTGTTGTATCCGTTTCTGCTCAAGTGTCCTCACACAAGCAAGCGTTATCCAGTTGACTTGATTTCCAACTTCTGGAAGGAGAGATGGGAAGGGGCATTTGGGGTGCCAGGAAGGCTGGGAGGTGTACCCAGAGCAGTGCTCATGGTCACAGGGTAGAGAGTGCAGGCAAGGGCCCACTGGAGCCTGCTCGGCAAGCCAACTGCACAACGGGAAAGTAAGTGGCTGACCCCACGTCAGGTCAGCATTAGCAGACCCCAGACAGAGGTAGGAAAGAACAAATCTCTGCCCTGCCTCATTCCCCCCCCCCCCCCCCGTATCTTCTCTTTCTGATTCTCCTTAAGACAGTTAATGAATTGATCCATGCTGCCCCGCCCATCTTACTAACCCTAGCCAGGACTATCTGCATCAGGAACATGCTTGCCTCCTTTGAATATCTAATCCAGATCCTTGGGAACTGCGATAGGCTATCCCATTCACAAGTGGGGGAAGGGCTTGTTAAGGATCTCTTGTCTTTCGAGTTACTTCAGCCAGAGGGAGAAAAGGACACAGGGTGGGTGGTCTGCCTCCTAACACAAAGGAAATGGGACTCTTCACTCTCCCTACCTAGCAGTCACATAGATGGCCCAGCTGCTCTCCTTGGTGTCTGCTGCTTAGCAAGGCGGAGAAGGGCAACCAGCCCATTCTTTCTGCATATGGTGGATGGAGCCGGAAAGACCTGCCTCCGCATCTAACCTATACAAGGTCATCATGGAAAGTATGTGTAGTAAAGGTGCAGAACAGAGAAGGGTGTGGAGATCTGACTGTCACTCTAGGACAAGCGGGGCTAGAGAAGACATGAGCTTACAAGGAACTCAGCTGTTCTGCTGATGGCTTCCCAGGCTGCCCAGAACTCTGAGGTCTTCAAAACTCAAGATCCTGCTCCAAGCACTGGCCAGGGGCCTCCCCAACACTACATCCCAGCTATTGCTATGGCTTTCTCAGAATGACAAAGTATGTCCAATTTGAATGGGAGTCGATGGACAAGAGGGGACTGCAGGGCTCTGTCCTAGTTCACAGTTCCCACCTCAGAGGCACCTTGGAATGTCACGAGTAGAGGCAGCTTGGACACAGAATCTCACCATGTTCTTGTCTCTCCCACCAGGCCAAGAGCTCACACTAACCCACCCTGTTCTGTTGCAGTAGATTTTTTTTTTTCATTTTTATTTTAACATGTGCAAAGGTAAGCCTCAGGTCTGTCCCCAGCAGACCCTGGAAAACCATAAAGAAAGCCCCTCTGTAAAGCCACACACCATCCAGAGCAGGGTGAGAGACGTTAGTTGAGAAAGAAGCCGCCCATCCGAGGCTGGCTGGGTCCAGGTCGTTTGTCACATGCAGCTGGCAATAGTCCGTGCTCCTTGCCCGCCAGTGCCGAAGACTGGCCCAGATCTAGATCCTGCTTCCCATGGGACTTCGATGAATGGATCCAGCCGCACAATCTACCCCTTCCCAGTGCCCTTTGGGAAATAAACAAGAAGAATCAGAAACCTAATAACTGCTGTCAACATCACCCCCTGGGATGCAGAGATCCCAGGCTGCCTACACTGCTAGCCCTGCTCCCTCATGACAGAGCCTGCTGTTGAGGGAAGACATGTCATCCTCAGGAAGAACAGAGCCTGCACCTCCTTCTAGCTGAGGAAGTCCACTGTAAGTAACTAAAGCAGCACTGTCCTACATGGAGATGGAAAAGCCTGCTTATCTGAGCCACCAGTCAAGGCAGGGCTAGAGCCATGGGACTCACGCCTGCTGTGAGTTGTCTAAAAGAAATGGAGTCAACCTAACTAATGATGAATTCCCTCCCAGGATGCTTTCCCGAGAATTGTCACTCTGTACAGCCTTATCCCGTGGGATCTGAGGTACTAAGCCATGCCCCAGGCACCCCCAGCCAACCCTCAGCTCTGGTGCTGCTGGCAGAGCTGACCCAGGCATAGCAAGATGACCTGGATATGCCCAAGGTCACACAAAAGACTAGTGACAGGCCCAGTTAGATGGGGTGACTGGATCTAGCTAGTGGCTAACTGGAGACAGTGGACAAACCTCAAGCAATGGAGAAGGTGTCTTCCCCACTTAGGAAGGACTGGATGCTACCACTATGCTGCACTCTCCTCAGAGAGTATGAAGGGCATGTGGTCTGCTTGGCTCCGCTTTGTGGCTCCTTTACACAAGACAAAAGCCAGAGGTTCTCTGTGCCTGCTGTCTTCCTGCCTACTTGTCCCTTGGGTTCCATCAGTAGTAGCGCCTTCAGGGGTGAAAGGTTAGGGAAGAACCAGATCTCAACCACCTTCTGGCCTATGGCTCCAAACCAGGCTGCAAGAGCCTAGAGCAAGTGACTCTTATCAGCCTTGCTGGGCCTCAGAGTCTCGGCTGCCTCTTCAAGAGAACTGGACCCCAGAGCAGGCTCATGACTGCATCTAGCTCCCAGACAGCCCTGCAGGGCACAGATCTTATCACTTCACAGAGGAGGAAACCAGGACTCAGAAAGGCAAAGGACACAGTGGGAGGGAGCTCCCTTCTTATCAGGAGGTGTGGGTTTGAGAGTCTCCCCCCCCCATGTGAGGGGATTAAGGCTGTGAACTATGTGGGCATGGCTTCTTGAAAACATGTCTGCACAATACTGAAAAAACATCAAGGGTCTACTGCTGTAGAAATGTGGAGAACGGGCTGCTTTCCCTCTCCCCAGTCCTGGAGATTCATTCCAGGGGTTTAAGTGTTCTACTGCCCAGCTACGTGGATTCTTCTTAGGAGATCATTTTAAGGTAAGGGTTAGAGTGAAGTGATTTTTTTGGACAACAAAGGCTAACCCAGAACCTCCTTCCCTGCCTGGAAGATCTCAGCTGCCCACATGGGCAAGGACAGAGTCATGGGCTCTGTATCTTGGACCCACACTGCCCCATGTGTCAGTTGTGAGGCTTGGGCTGACAATGTGATGGCCTGTGCAAGCCTACATAGGGGGCTTCTGGAAGCAGACATCTGGGCCTATCTAACTCAAGTCTAACCTTCAATGAAATGGGTGGGCTAGACAAATGGCCCTTCTACCTGTCCAGTAGGGGACCACACCAATAGCTTCCTCAAAATGGCCAGAGCTATGTGCCATCTGATATTGGAGGTACAGGGCCACCTCTTGCCCTAGTGAATACCAGAGAAGGTGGCCACGGTGGTTTGCTTCCTTCCACCTAAGCCGATACTGTCAGCCTGTGAGTCTTCCTACTTGCTGACTTTTCTCCCACTCCCTTGAGAAGCAGAAAGTACGCCTACGAGATCTCCTTCCTATGCAGCAACCCTGTACCAACACTGATGGCATCTTGACGCTTCTGCTTAGAGCTATCTCCAGAGAAGCATTCACACCCGCTAACCTGAACTTTATAAACACCCATCAAGATCCTCATTCTGCCTTCACTGCACAGAGGAGGAGCAAGGCTCAGCAGTGGGTAAGTGGAGTACTGAAGCACACAGCTGTCCTCCTCCCACCCTTGACCTTGACACAGAAAACCCACGCCTCCTGTATGGTTCTAGAGGGACCCTGCCAGAATGGAACTAAAGCCCTACAAGGAACTTCTTAGATGGGCTTGTGATATCAGGCGCCTCCCTCCCTTACAGAGCATAGACATGTGCCACCAGCTCTGGTGCGCCACCAGCTCCAAGATGCCTGGGTGGCACACACTGCTCTGGCCATCCATAAATGGACAGAAGGTTGTTTTTCTATGAACCAGGCACTGTCCCGAGTGTGGTTTCCCATGTTCCTCACAGCAGCTCTGGGAAGGTAACAGATGTTGAGGCCAGAGCTGTTGGTTGACAAATGGGAGTTAGACCTACTAGCAGAGCCTTCTCAGGGGAGAGGATAAAGACAAGGGTCATACTGGCCCCTGCCAGAGGCTCTAGGCTCACTCTGCTTCTAGGCTGACCTTTCTTGGGGTCCTCCCACGCAGGCCACCTCTGGGAAGCTTGGAAGCGTACTCCAGCAGCCTTTTATCCCACGGTTACTCAGCCCAGTCACTCTGAACTGGGATCCCTCCTCTTTCCATCTCCCTCCATAAACTTGGTGAGAGTGCTCCCGCTCCACCCAAGCTTCTGAGCTGGCTTCCCCCACCCACCTCCCCCAAGCTCTGGAGGATGTGTGTTAGGTCAAAGCGTGCCCTCTTAGCTCATGGTTGATGTGAAATGACTCTGCCCCAGGGTTAGGAGAGACTTTTTAGCCTACTGTCTCAGGGTCTCACTGGGTAGCCCTGACCTAGAGCTCTCTATGTAGACCAGACTGGCCTCACACTCAGAGACCCATCTGCCTCTGCCTCCTGAGTGCTGGAATTAAGGGCCAGTACCACCATACTCTGCCTCTGTTACTAACATTTGAACCTTTCCTTTAGACAGTAGGGAAACTGAGGCCCCGAAATATGACACTTAGGGGCACGGCTGGAACCAGACCTCAACATCTCTCTTCTGGCTGCACCTCAGTAAGGACAGCCAGCAGCCATGAACAAATCTGGTCCGGCTCATCATCGCTAATTTGTGTAAGAATTTTAATCAATTGCTTGTGGCTTCCGTGCACACCCTCAGTTATTATCTGAGCCTGGTGTAAATCCACCAAGCTGCTGCTCAAGACCATTCCCATGGAAGCGTGGGAAGCCTGGTTTCTGACTGCAACTTTGGGAACTTGTTTGTCTTGGGAAGCTGAGAAACAGAAGGGCAGGCCCTAGGGGAGGAGAGGAGAGGGCAGCCCTGGGCCCCGCCCCACGCCCTACCTGGCTCCCTACTTGCAGGTGTGCACATCGTAGATTCGGATGCACTCTTGGCAGCTGACATAGCAGCACCAGTGGAAGACGCAATGGCATTTCTCCTTCCGTTTCTCCGTCCTCGTGTTGTGGCCCCGGCCACAGCACAGCAGATCGCAGCCATCGATGCCATGGGAGGTGACATTGCAAGTCCGGTCTCTGGTACCAAAGGAGCCCGTCTCTGGGTTGGGCTCACAAAAGTTGGGGGAGTTCTCGTAATAGACCAGGTCCCTCTCGGTGGGTGGCTTAAAGAGTGCATACTTGGCCCGTAGGGTCTCCACCCAGCCTCGAGACTCCCGGTGCTTCTCCACCACCATCTCGGAGGCACTGTCATACTTGTCCTTGAGGAAGTCACCAATGGCACGGAAGTCGGGCTGGGCCCACCAACAGGTCTTCACCTCGCAGCTGCCTGACAACCCATGGCATTTGCACTTCAGGTGCATGTGGTCCAAGATGGTCTAGGGAAAAGAAGCAGCAGCTAGCCCAGACTGACCCACCTGGAGAACCTTCCCCTCTGTACCACACCCTCCTTTACTCTTACTTGGTGCCAGGAAGAATGGATGGAAACTAGTGTCCCCAGTCACACCCCAAGCACCAGCAGGCTTCATGTTCACCTCATCCACAGAAGTGGTGCAAACTAGGGACTGTTGTCCTCATTTAACAGATGGAGACACTGAGGCTGAGAGCTAAGTGTTCCACAACCGTAGGAAGGGCTATGGAAGCCCTACTTTGGACTCAAAGTCAGTCCCCACCCCACAACCACATCACAGACCTACACAGACACAGCCTGCCAACCAGTATAGTATAGTCTACAGGTGATGTTTCTATAGGGCAGCCATACTGCACTCCCCGGCAGATTCCCCGAAAGAGCCAGGATCAAGGCCAAGCTCGATTTGAGCTTGCCACAGGAACCTACATGGTGGGAAGAACTGAGTGCTATAAGTTACCCTCTGACTTCTACACACAAAACATGAAATGTATACACACAGACAATGATAAATAAATATACTTTTTAAAAAACCTACTCAAGGGGCAGCTGAAGGAGAGGAAGGAGGGTGGTCAAGGGGTACTATGGGGTGTAGATGGGAGCCTAGCCCATGAGGAGCAGGGGTCCAGGGTCCCCCCCACCCCACCCCCGAATTGTGGGTAGCTAGCTGCCTCACCGTTCGGCCTGCCTCATTGTTGTGCTTGTTCATAGCTGAGCGAGCATCTGGCCTGTTCTCCCGTGCATCCGCAAACTCCCGGGACACCAGCACCCCGAAGTCGGCGTCCTCGCTGCAGCCGCCCCACTTCCAGCCTTCTCCAGGTGGCCCCTTATGATGCGAGTCGCAGCCGCAGATGGTGGAGGTTCCCTCAGCGCAGGAGCGCGTGACTGCGAAGGCTACACCAGCCGAGGCAATGGCATGCACGAAGGCCGATTCGCGGGTGGCTGCAGGGGGGGATGTCGTGAGAAGATGCTCAAGCTGGAGCCTAGGGTACACAGCCTTGCCCCGAGGGCTGTGGAAGAGCTCAAAGGCTCACCAGTCAACGAGGGAAGAGCCAGGAGCCTTCTTTATGGGTGAGCAAACTGAGTCCAGGGCTGCAAGGCTACTAAGATAGAGGGGCCTACGATGGGACGGAATGCTCACTAAAGAGCTAAGTTGGCCACGCCCTGTCCCTGGGCTCTTGGTCTCCAACCTTGAACCTTCACAGTCACTCCTCCAAACAATTCTGAGCCCTCCATCCTGGAGACTGGAACCTGCAGCCTCAACCTACTAATCCACGCATTCCACCCGGACCTCAGTTCCCCATAGGCAGATTTCTCATCAGCGCTTCGCAGTACACCCTGTAAGATGGGTGCAGCATCTTCAGCCATGGCTGCCCATTCCCTGTCTTCCCCCTTCAAAGCCACAAGGGTCGAGACAAGGCAGTTTCTAGGCCTCAGGCCCAGGGTTCGTCGAAGAGGAGATTCTCAGCAGGTATCACCAGCCTTGTTACAATGAGAACCACTCCCTGAATGCTGCCTACGCGCAGATGTGTCTTTCAGGTGCTTTATTCCCTACAATGTTCTAAACCCTATTTTACAGACAGGGCCCGGCGAGGCCAGCGGCCTGGCCATCTCTTTTTATAGGTCCCCAGAGCGGGTCGTGCTAAACTGCACAGGTGGTCGGACCCGGATCTCCTTTCCGAGGTCGTGACCCGTCGTGAATATGCAGGGAACGAAATACTTAAGAGCCACAGCAGCCTTTGCAGACACGAAGCCCTCGTGCGCCACCTGCACAGCAGGGGCGCGTCCCACTTTCCCCGCAGCCTGGCAGGGAGCGCGGAGAGCGGAGCGGGAGCTGGCACAGCAGTCGAGCCAAGCCGGGGGACCGCGCGCGGCAGTGATCCGGGCCTCCCGGCCCTCTCGCCCCAGGGGAGGGCGCCCCTGGCTTCCGGCGACCCGGCCCCGCCACGCTCAGTTCCCAGCGCCGGGGCCGTGGGGGTGGCGGGGGCGGGGCGGGGATTAGCCTGGGAGCGGCGCTGCCAGCCCCGCTGTGCCGGTCCCCGTCCGGCGGGACCCGCTGCGCCGCTCAATCCGCCTTTGTTCGCGCGGTGTCACACCGCATTACCCGCATAATGCGGCCGCCGGGCCCGGGCCGCCGGGCCGGCCGCCACCGCGTAGCAACGGGCGGCTCCCGAGGCCGGGCCGCGCCCCCAGCCCCGGCGCCGGGCAGCGCGATCCCCGGGAGGCGGCGGCCAGAGGGCGTGTGAATGGCGCGGCGACGGCTGCGGGCGCGCGGCGGGGGGCGGCGCTCGCGCCCTCGGGGAGCCCCGGAGGACCGCGGCCTCGGGCCTTCCGGCCGCCCACCCCGCACCTGATAGGACGTGCGCAAAAGTGGCCAGGACCCACCGTCTGCTCACCGGGTACCGGGGCGCGGGTACACCTTCCCGGAACCTCACTCCCACTGCCTTCCTCAAATCCCCATGTCTCAGCCCCATCTTTCCTTGCACACCGGGACACAAACTGCCCTCTCGCTGTGGGATCGAAGCATGTGACACAACCCACTGCGGCGAATCTAAACATCAGACCCAATGCGAGCTGGTATAATTGCTGAAAGGTCTCGGTGAACGCTATCCTGGGTGGGAGGACTGATCAGAAGGCCAGTGTTGCTTTTGGGGAGGCGTCGGGACGCCGGGCAGTTTTGATTAAGCGCTACCTGGACTGAGGTGGGGCGCCGGAAGGCGGTGAGACCAACAGGCAGGCGAGATCTGTTTTGAAAAGCCAGCCGCCGCCACCACTTGGCCCCAATTAGAGGCCAAACCTTTTATGTAAACAAGGAATAATTAGCTTTGGTAATAGAAGCGTAAACAGAATCATCATCCATTGATTTGCTAATTGCCCTCCTGTCCCACGACAATAGCCTGCGTTTTCTGTCCATAGGTTGTACAGATCCTTCGCACTTGAAGCACAGGTAAAGGGAGGAGGGGGCTCTCTCTAATGGGGGAGGATAGCTCCCCTCTCCCAAACTCTGTGCCCACCCTCCAGCTAGCTCTCAGACTCCTCCCTTCCTGGCTGTGAAGGCAGCTTTTACCAATCCTAATAGTAGGCTCTCCCCCATCGGCTGGCAAAAGTCCAGTCGAGGCCAGCCCAGCTAGGGCCATTAAATTCCTGGACAGGAGAGGTTCTAGAGTCAAAGTCCCCTACTTAGGAGCAGTTGAGCGACTGCTTTCATCCACTAGGGTCACAGCTGGTTAGACTTCCAGGTCTCAAAATCGCGGAGAGCGATCCACAGGCCATCAGTTTATGGGCATGTCTTGCTTTCAGGACATGGGAACCAACAGGAACTCTCAGGGGACCCTCGGGGGCCATGTAGTGCTATCAGCAGCAAACAGCTTCGTCAAAGCCTGGAGACTCTTCCGTGGCACAACACCTAGCCTGGCACCATCCCACCCCACATCCCAAAGCTGTATTTGCATAGCACTTAACACAGCATAAGGGAAATGTAACACAAGTCTACATCAAAGCCTGGGCCCCCGCTGTGTCATCCGGGAAGGAAGGCTCTAGGCTCCTTGGTGCCTGCCCTCCAATCTCAGGACCCTAGGACATCCCAGGGCTACCCACCCCCCTGCAGCACTGAAAAAGATGTAGATGCTATGGAGACAGCTTGACCTGTCCAGAGATGGACCCCACCCACTTTCCACCAGCTTTATTACCCTCCTAGGGAGAACTTGGACTCGAGAGTTTCCCACAGTGGGAGGAAGGGGGCAGGGTCCCAGGACCCTTCCCACCAACCCCAGTCTCCCAGCCACCTCCCACCCAGCCTCAGGCAAGTACCTTTGTCCAGGACAGGCCCAAAGATGGCGAGGCTGTCATCTATGGTGGTACAGTTCCAGCGGCGGCCCCGGAACTGATGCTGGCACTCCTGGATGCCCAGTTTCACGCCTTCTGCGACACTGGGCATGATCTCGATGTAATTGCGGCAGAAGCGCAGTTGCTTGGGGACCAGGCCTGGGATGGAGCCGCAGAGCAGAGGCTGGGAGGCCAGAGATGTGTACTGCTGGCCCAGGGCCAGGGACCTGCAGGCAGACAATGGGGATGGCACTGTAGAACATGTGGCCCAGTATGGATGTCATTTCTTCCCAGAGGATGGGCTGGGGTGGGGGTGGAATGATCCGTGGCTCTGAGAAGCCTGACACCTCATGTGCTTCCTTGGGGACACAGTGACCCACAAAGGGCCCAGCACTGGGTTAAGCAGTGTCCCTCTGACATGGGCACATCTGACCTGCAGGGCATGTGGAGCAGCAGAGCCTCTGGGGGAGGGGCACTTTGTAGGTCTGTACTGTGTCACGAAAATAACCCTCAATTGGAAATGAAGAACTGGAAGAGGGGATCAAGTTCTGCCCAGTGCCTGAGCCCAGTCGCCCTGGTGGGAACTGCAGGACTCCCGCAAAGTGATCTCCCAGGGACTCCAGGATTCATGGGCCATGTGGAGACTAACAGCCATGCATGGGAAGGATTCCAAACATAAAGGACAAAGGAAGCAGAGGCCATTGTGTTTCAGCTCCATCTTAGGGGGGAAAAAGCATAAGTCTTAGCAGAGTTCTCTCTCTCTCTCTCTCTCTCTCTCTCTCTCTCTCTCTCTCTTTCCAAAGCCCTCTAGCCTCTTCCAAGAGTACAGACACCAAGAGCCTGTTTGTGTCTGATGGCATCAAGTGCTGTGTCTACAAGGGCCTCCGCCACCATCTTTATAGTTCCCTAGAAGTTTCTAGAGTACCACCTCCCCTCTCACTAGAGACAGAGGCTCCATTTGATGACTAGTTTAACTCAAGAGCAAAAGGAAAATCTCAGCAGGCATTCCCCCCAACCCTGTCACTTCAGTCAAGCCACCCCATTATCCCAGCCCTTACATTTCAACCCTTGGGATTTTACAGCGTTGGTAAGTACATGAGGGGGGAAAGGGTTAAATACTGTAGAAAAATCAAGATACCACCAGAACCTTTTCCTTTCCTCTTCCAGGTCCATAATAGAGGGCAGAGTGTCCTGGAAGAAAGAGACCTAGGCACTGGCTAAGCCAAGTCCTGGATGCAGGAGCCTTGGGAAGAGGGCCAGGGTTAAACTCCGGAGTAGGTCAGAAGAAACACACAAAAGCATTGTTGGCTGGATGTGGGTAAACCAAACACTGGCCACTGAGGGGCTCTCTAGTTGCTCAGAACTTTGGATGTAACAGGCTTGATCAGGTTTTGATCATCTCTGTCCCCTGATGAAGAATCTGGGTTTTCAGAACAAACTAGCATGCCCTAGGCTTCTTGGGCACAGGTATGTGGCCAATCCGAGTATGCTATGAGCTGCCTCCCCACACCCTTCCCGATACTCAACACCCAGAGCTTTAGTTGCTCAGTTCGGAGGCTCCAGCACAACGTGGCACATGGCACCACCACTTCCAGCAGCCTCTGGCCTCAGCTGTCAGGGGAGGAAGTCCAGGTTTCCCCACTGGGACGAGAGACTGGGAGTGGGCAGAACTGGGGGTTTTGAATTGGTGGCCTTGAGGAGTCACGTCCTGATCTGAGAGTCCCCATGCCCACCTCTCAGAGCCTGTCAGGCAAGTGATCTCCCTCTGAGCTCTCCCCAACCCAAGCCCTGGGCCCTTTAGGAAAGGGAAAGCTAAGAATGTGGTAGTACATTCCTGTAGTCCCAACACTTGGAGCCAGAAGCAAGAGGGTCAGGAGTTGCAAGCTAGCCTGGGCTACAAGAGACTGTCTCTTGTTGAGACTGGACAAGAGTGAAATGAAGGAGGTGGCCGTTGAAACAGTGTCAAACCATCCATCATGGCTCACTACCAGCTCTTCACTAACTTCCTTGAGTTGCCTGATCATAACCCAGCACACAGTGGGGGCTTTACTAGCTGCCCAGACCATAGTTTCTAACAGCTGCTAGAAACTAGACTACCTGACTCCACAGCTCCTAGGCAAGCCACTTACCTCTGCCTTATGGGTAATGCCCGGGTCCCCAGGGAGCTGGAGTGGCTTCAGGCCTGGCCTGCCTACCCCCTGGTGGGCTCACAACTGAGTGGGGAACAATGGGGAGCTTAGAGCCTGAAGACACACAGCACATAAAGGCCTGGGGTGGGGGAGTCCAGCGAAAACACCTAATGTGGATTATGTCTGACCTGAGTTGAGCATGGATAGTTCTAAACGTTTATGTCTTTAACTTATTTAATCCTCACAACCAGTCCATGAGGTAGAGATATCATCCCATTTCACAGAAAGGGAAACAGAGGCAAGGGAGCTAAGTAAGCTGCCTGGATCTTGGGGCTTAAAGTGCCAGAGTTGAGCCTCCCTCTTGGTGTGTCTTTCTTCTCTTCCTTCCCTATTGACCCCCGCCCCCAACTAGGCCCTTTATCTGCACACACTTGGCCAGCACAAGGCCCTGGCCTGCCACTCACGCCTTAAGCCCTACTGACACTAGAAAGGAAAACCCAGCAAGGGTTCAGTGTAGACACTTGTCACCCAGAGTTAGGTTCCCTCCTCCCTCCAAACCTGTCTCTTTACCCCAGATCACATCCAGCTCTGCCTATCTCAAGCTCCAATCCAAGCAATTTCCTTAACTTCTCCACATCCCACTTTCTTCATCTGTGAGACAGAGCTCACGGGAAGAGTAAATGTGTACAGCTCAATGCCAGGCACATCAGAATCTCTCAAGCAATGACAGCCACCTCAGGTTCCATGCTCTCAGGACTTTGTCCCTGCCATGTCGCCAACCTCATTTCCCTCAGCCGCAATTCCCTGACTTGGTACAACACATCAGAATCTCTAAATCCACCTCCCATCAAGCGTGAGAAGGAGGCCCCAGGACAGAGCAGACACCCTTCACCAACAGCCCTGACAGGGCTGGCCAAGCAAATCCCTCTGTGACTGACAGGCTGAGCTGAGCAAAGCCATGTGTGACTAGGATAAATGTTCAAACCAACCAAAGGGCATGGGAGCATTTCCAGGATGCTCTGGTCAAAGGTCTCAATAGGCTCTATCTGGATATCCTGTGGTAATTAGCCAGGGTCTCTGGGGACAGGGATCTATGGACAGCCTTGAGGCTGTGGCCTTGGGATTGAATTCTGCAGGACAGCTGCCCTCCCTGACATACCCTGCCGGCCCTGAGCCGTGCCCACACAGCACGGCTGACATTCCATTGCTGCAGACATATCAGTGTAACCCACTTCTTGTCCCCATTACAGAAGATCTTGTCCCCCTGGGAGAGTCAACAGGAGAGCCTCCTGATCTTCTCTGTCTCCCCAGTGTGAGAGGCTTTGATTAGATTTGCCTTGAGGCCAGCTGAAGCTGCTTCACACCCTTTAAGCATGCTGAGCCCTCTACTTGAGTACCTCTCTGCAGCCCATACCCAAGGCAAACTTTCCCTGAATCATTTCCACAAGCTCCCAGCCACAAGGAACCTTTTTGCTGAGCCGAATTCTCCCTTTCTCACCACAGAAAGCTGGCTAATTTGTTTGCAGAATGACACAAAAAGAGGAATATCTCCTAGTGTTTCCCCACACACATACACTTGGCCTTCCAGTCAAGAAATAGAGGACACCCCAAAGAGCCAGCTTGATGCCCCCACTCAGCAGGTTCCAGGCAGCCGGAGGTCTCACCCACACACAGGACAAGACTCCTCAGTTCCGCTGAGGGACTTCCTCCAGTGAGGATCTGAGATGGTGACCAGGCTCCCAAAGGAGGTCGGGGCATGGCTGGCACCGGCAGCTGGTGAGGGGGAGGATGGAGGGATTGCCAGGCCTGCCCAGCTGGGTAGGGACTATTTATACCCAGCTCCTGTCCCTGACTTGGCCTGCTTTGCCCAAGGTCCTGTTGTCTTCAGCCCCGGGGACAGCTAGCTCATCCTCCATCCCAGCCACCTACCATCCAGGCCCAGGCAGATGCGAGCAGCCAGGTGGATGAGCCATAGATGCCAGTTAAGGTCCAGGCTGATAATAGGACCAATGCCACTGTCCAATTAGGCCAGACTGAAAACATCCCCGTGGCCCTGTCAGCTTCCCGCTGACACCCAGTTCTTTGTCACCTGTTCTGCAAAGGGTTGTGGGAGGGTGTGCATGAGGACAAGAGCAGATACAGGTTTTCTTGCTGCAGAGGGAGCCTGGGACCTTACCCATGCTAAGGCTAGGGCTCTACTGCTGAGCCACTACAGACACAGTCTGTGACTCATGTGGGCCTTGGCTTTGCAATCTTTCTGTCTCCATCACCTGAGTATTAGGATTACAGGTGTGCTCCCCACATCCAACCCAGACAACCATTTCAGTGGGTTAATTCATAGTTTTTTACTTACAGATGTAAATCAATTGGAAGGAAAATGGGGAAAGGATCTGCAGCAGTTCCCAAAGAACGCAGAAGTGGCCTGTTAATACTTTTCATACAAATGTAGAATTATATATAGATATCCAAGACTCTTCATGAAGTATAGAATTCTTTGTTTTGTTTTAGAGACAGGATTTCATGTATCCCAGGCTGGCTTTGAACTCCCTATGTAGCCAAGGATGATCTTGAAGTTCTGAGCCTCCTAACCCTACCTGAGTGCCAGGACTGTTGGCATAGGCCACCACATCCAGTTTATCCAGTATTGGGGATCAAACTCAGGCCTTTGTGCCTGCTGGGAAGGCAGTCTACCAATACCTCCAGCCCCTGGGAGAATTCAGGGCAGCTTAGCTGCCGCATGGACTTACAAAGAGATGGTCCTGTGGCCTTAAAGACCGGCAGACTCTGCCATCCCTCTGCATGACTGAGCCCCTGCTGAGGCCAGGCCGGCTCTGCCTGCTTACACCAGGCTCATCCTACAGGGAGCCTCCCTGTATCCAAGCCTAGCCTGATTTGCTTTTAAGTTTAGAGCCTTCCCAACAGGATCTTAGATCTTAGGGAGATGTTAGATGCTGGGGGCTGGGGGTGTCACCAAGTTCAGGCTGTCTTAATGGTTGAGTATTTTTGTTTGGAAGCGGGCACAAACACAACCTCCCTCCTTTCCCTATATATAAAACATTTCAAAAGAGAATTTGCTATATACCAGAGGATCCAGCAGTCTCAGCCTAGGCTCCTCCTATTCCACAACAATGACAGTTTAGGATGAGAAGAATGTTCTAGATAGAAACAACAGTGGTAGTTGCCTGACATTGGAATGTACTTAATGCATTGATTTACACAATTAAGAATGATAGCTAAAATGACCAGGACCGTGACTACCTGAATCCCTCAATTTTTTTCTATAAAATTTTTCATTTATTTACCTTTATTTTATGTGCATTGGTGTTTTGCCTGCATGTATGTCTATGTGAGAGTGTCAGATCTTGGAGTTAAAGACAGTTGTGAGTTGGCATGTGGGTGCTGAAATTTGAACCCAGGTCCTCTTTAAGAGCAGTCAGTGCCCCCAACCACTGAGCCATCTCTCCAGGTTTAAATCCCTCAATTTTAGGTAACTTTCAGAGAGCCACTGGTCTGGTCTAGTTTAATGGGGCTACCGAAGCTCAATTGACTGGAAAGATGGGAAGCCGTGGCCACCTCCCCTGCCCCATTGCCAAGAGACTCTTCCCTGAACCATTGTCCCTTCCTGTGAGCCCTAGACTGTGACAAAGGCACATTCTCAGAAGCTTCTCTAGGACCCAGCAGCATGAACAGAGTGTATTTCGGGGCCATAGCATAGGGAGAGGCTCCCTGGCTTCTCTATTAGTCTTGGGATGAGTTTGGATGAGTCTTACTCTTCTTGGGATCATGGGATTTGTTGCCCTTCTCTTATAGTGGTAAGTAGCCATCATTTGACCATGAAATTCTGACCCAAACGTCTAGGCTCTCATGAAATAAATACCCAAGCATTGAGAGGGAGAGGAAGGCAAAGGGTCTCCAAAACCCCATAGGACACAGAGTCGGGCATTCTGTCTGCCGACTTCTAGGCCATACTAGACAGAAGCCCAACCTGATTTTGGTCCAGTAGAACTCTACCTCCTGGGCAATATGGAAACTTCTAGAAGCCAGAAGAAAATCTTGAGAAACGGACAGAAAGAACCAAAATATTGCCTTTCCACTTAGGGAAGTTAGAGCTACTGGTTATTACAAGGAAGAGGCAAAGTTCAGGGGTCTATCTGCCTGATGTCTGGGAAGGAGCTGGGCCTGGTGGGCCAGGGTTCTCTCAACTCATGGAGCCTCTATGGGCCCTGCAAGAGGATATTTGCCCTGGAACGTTGGCAAGAAGCTTCATAGAGAGGAGGGAGAAATCCCTAGATGCATCTGCTGCCACCTTTCCTAAGAATCCATGTTGATTTCGAACACACAGGGCCCTGTGAAGCCAAACACACAACTACACCTTTCACAGGATCACAGTGCATGGCCAAGGAGAGGCTGTTTCCGAGTGATGTCATGGCTGTCAGTTCACAAGGGGAACCTAGATGCTGTCCTTCATAGAAATGAGGAGTCCCCGGACCTCTCTCCATCCCTTACATCTGCCTTTCTGGATGGGGGGGGGGGGGGGCAGAGACAACTTTAGCTCACAGACAGGGGCTGAAGAGAAAAGGGTGGAGCCCAGGGCAGGGCTGGGTTTCCAGTTTGCCTGAGTCTGGGCCTGCAGACTGGGCCCAGCGAGGGTAAGCAAATGGAGGGCTTGGTCTCAGCAGCTGGGCTCAAGTCCTCCCTTGGTAAACGCGTTCACTCAGCGCCTGCTCACTCAACATTGCTTACTGAGAGATGACTCCAAATCTGGCAGAGCTCCAGGTGCTAGGAACACAGAGATGAATGAAGCCCCACGGAGGAGCACCCAGGCCAGGAGACATCTGTCAACGGCAGGCCAACGAGCCCTCTTCAAGCACCTACCAGATCAGGGTACTGTGTATGCCACACGTGAGCAGGAGATGGTCTTTGGCTACTTGTCACTTACGTTCTCAGTCATCATTACCATAGCATAGGAAAGAACACTGAGTCTTCCAGGGTGGGGCCAGCAGGTCCCCACTGCTGTGATCAGGAGCAGCTACACACCTGGTGAATAAAGCTGGGCTCACTTAAGCACCTGGAACGGCCTCAGACTAGGAGGCTGGGGACAACAGCTGGTGGACCCAGGTTACCGTTTGTCTCTCACCTGAAGTCTTGGACTATTCAGGAGGGGGTGGAGGGGCTGGCAAGGGGCCCCACCTGCCACTCTGGACAAGCTGGCAGAGCTGGACGAATCCTGAGCTGGACTTTGGTTTGTTGATCTATCTCCCACCTACAACGGACCAAGGGCAGTACTAGAGATCAAAAGCTGGGAGACAGATGGAAGGCTGGCAAGACAGTTGGCACTAAGGAGATTTGAGGACCTGGCAATACATTGCCACCACCGGAGACCTTGATGTCACTGGCCTTAGGTGAGCCTGAGAGGCTAACGGGCTGTGGCAGTGGATGGGTCCACTGACCATTGCAAGATGAAGGCTTCAGGGAACATATACTGAGAAGGGCAGGGTGGCCACCTTCCATATGCTGTGGATAAGGACAAAGAGAGAGAAGGAGTATGGAAGGTCTGAACCAGGGTAATCATGGAGATGGCATCCATAAGAGGCTAGAAACAACAGGAAAAGGAAGCCTTGGTGACAGTGACAGCTGCAGACCCCATATCTAGACCATGGGGAGGTGCAGACCCCAAAGAGGAATACAGAAGGCAGCCATTCCCACTTGAGGACAGTTGTTCAGAAGGTACAGCAGAAAGGTGTTCTAACCTGATCTCTCAAAAGGTACCGGGGGAGCTGGGCCAGCTGGCAACCGTAGCCCCAACTGGGGCTGCTGGTACCATATGCCAGGCAGGGAGGAGTGATGCTGGAACAGCCTGATATGCCCAAACCTCACACGGATGGGCCTAAAGCCTGAGGGACCGTAGGCTGTGTCCCTGGCTCCTGTTTCATGGTCCTTACAGAGGCACACAGCCTGTATGTGTGGTCAATCACCACAATGTCCCTTCCTCTGCTCTGTTCCTTGTCTATGTTTCCTCCCTAGGTGAGAGCTCTCCTCCTGTGGAGACTCCTTTCTGACAGAGTGGGGTTTACCCACAGGGTGACCCCCCCATCCAGTGAGAGCTGCCAAGGCAGTTGCTCTCTATGGCCTGGGGACCAGCCTCTGGGTATGTTTCTCAGGCTGAACTCTGAGTCTTTGGGCTTTGGCTAGTCTTTGCCATGTCATCAGGGCTACCACTAACATGGCTGGAGCAGGGAAGCAGAGTCTCTTGGAGAATATGAAGCAAGGACAATACCAAGCTGGCAGCCCACATCATAGGGCGAAACCCTCCGGTGTGAAGAGAGAAATCCAGTGTCCAAGCCATTCCTTCTGGAAGGAAGCACTGAGAAGGACAGGGTGGTCGCTGTCCCCTCTCCCTGAGGTTCCCATGGAACAAGCAACAGAACTTACTGGTGTTGCTGGCCAAAAGACTGTCTACATCCTGGAAGTAACTGCAGCAACTCATCTTCACCCGATACTTCTAGAAGCTCCTTTCAGGGCCAAGAGCCTTTAAAGGAAGCAGTGCATTTGCTGGGGACCCCAAAGATCCTGGATTCTGGGCACCCACAAAGGAAGATGATATGGGAAAAAACATGCAGTCAGGGGGCCCCTTTCAGAGGGAAGTGGTAACGATCCTGCCTCCATCCAAGAAGCTGGGTGGACCCTTCCCACCAAAGGGAGCCCAGCCTGACTGGAATGTACCAGCGTCTACTCTGTGCCGCAGAGGGCCTGCAGGCCCTGATCTGATAAGGTGTGTGACAAGTCTGCCTGAAAAATGTTGAAACCTGTGAAATGTTGAAACCTGTTTTTTGAGGTGTCCTGAGCATGAGCCACCACCCCCACCCCATTTCATAGGAAGGGGGAGTTGATCACAGTGAAGAAGGGAGGTGGCAGGGACAGAAGGACTGTCCCTCCTGGCCAAATTGGGGGTTGGAGAATGGAGCAGGCTGATGGGTCCTAAAGAGGACATAAGGGAGTTAGTAAACTGTACAGAGAGGGAGGGACCAGAGAATTGGAAGGGGAAAGAGTGGAAGATGAGAAAGAAGGAAACAGGGCTCCCTGCAGCCTGGCCTGGTCTATCTTCTCTAGAAAGATTTACCAGAAGCAAACTCAGCCCAGAACATCCAGATAGCGGGTCCAGGTCAGGGTCCTCCCACCTCAGACCCCAAGAAGGTCTCTCTGAGAAGTGCCAGCTGTCTCAGAGACATAGCTTCCAGGAGGTCAGGGCAAGAACTGAGTCATTTCCTCTAACCAAGCAGTTCCCAAGTGAGTCCCCATGATCTTCCCTTCCCCACCCCCACTGAGCAGGTCGGGTCCTTGCCTTTGGAAAGTGCGGTCTGGCCTCTGGCCCCAGAGGCCACAGTTAGGCTCAGTTTCACAGAGAAGATAATCAAGGATCAAAGGCTTGCTTGGGTTGCTTGCTTGCAGTTGCAAATGACTCTCCTAGGATGCACTTTGTCTTTCCAGTGGGGACATGTTGACTCTCCCTGAAGCTATGGTTAGTTAGAGCAGGGGTTTCTGAGTACAAGGTTGATGAATAATACAGGCTTGCTGAAGAGAAGTTTCTGCCTGAAGAGTGTCCCTTGCTGGCCCAGGGCTGGCTGGAGGGCAGATGGAATGTAAGCGGCCATGGAAAGCCACTGGAAGCCTCCTGTAAATGGTCACATAGCCAGCCACTCATTAAAGCATCAAGTCACAAAATGTCAAAGCTTGATGGGACAATTAACTTCTTTTTCTCCCAAATGATGCGACTCACCCAATGTCCTTCACTGGTTCAAGGTGAAGGGAGGGTGGTCTAGGCTTTTAACCTTGAGCCAGAGCTCCAAACCACAAAGAACCTCCTCCATGCCTCACAGAGCCTCGGTCAGCACACTGGGACTCTATAGTTACTAGCATAGTTCTTGCTTCGGATATGTTGGACGGGGCCTCCCATTCTAGGCAGAAGAGGCAGTCTGTAGTTGACCAAGTGTGAGGAGTCCCATTTGGGGTAGGAATTCTAAAAACCAGGAGTGCTTAGGGGCGAGAGGCTGAGAGCTGGCCTCAGCTTTGGGCTTGAAATTCCAGCTCAGCTTGATTTGGTCATCCTTTTCTCTCCGGGCTCTGCCATTGATTTCTTTGCCTACTGACCTGCCAATCAGAACTATAAACGTTCCTTAAGCCCAGTTTGCTTCATTAGTTCCTTTGAACCCTGTACCACTTCCTCCCAGCTGACCCTCTAAGGCGGAGTTACAGATGGCAGGGGCAGTCTCCCACTTGCAATGAAGTGAGGGCTTGACAAGGTCTGGTTAATTGTTCTGGGAAAGCAGATAGCTGGTTCCCAGGTCAGAACTCTTCCCAGTTCTCCTGTAGCTTTCCCTTCAAGCCAAGTTTTGGTAAAAGACAAAACAGCTTGCCTCGCCATTCATTTTTACTTGGAGCTCTTATTCACCCCTCAAGATCTGAGGTTAAAATCCCCTCTTGTTGCCTTCAGTTTAAACTGTTCCTCCTGGTCAGCTCTTCAGCTTATGAGAGGAAGACAGAACTTGAACACCCTCTATGGGTTGTCTATAGAGTCCATCTCTCCACTACAAGGTGAGGTTTTTCAGAGGACAAATTCTCTCACTGGCAGCTACTAAGCGGAGAGTCTGTCTTTCAAATGGGCACAGGATACCCTTGGACTGAACTCAGAGGCTCCCACTCACTTCCCCAGCCTTTCCTCCCCACTCAGGCTACCACCTGATAATCTGAGGGCAGAAGCCACCCTGCTGGTTCTCTGGGTTTTTCTCACAACAGCCGCACAGCCTGGGAAGTCTTTATCTGAGCCTTCAAATGCAGAAAGCTGAGCTGGAAGCTCATACCAGAGACCATCTTTCTGGGGGCTCATCGAGGGTCAGCAACCTGGTTTATATCTTTATTTTAGGGACAATTACAGTAGGCCAGCTGTGTGCTAGATGTTGAGAGCATACAGATGTTTGTGGGTGTGGTTATAATCTATAAGAACTATCAATTCCCAGATCCAGACATTCAGATCTGCTGAACCAGAGCCATGAGAAGTCACCTTTTCCCACACCTCCCTCATCATCCCCTTTGGAGGGTCAAGGATGATCACTACCCAGTTGGCTGCTGGGGCCAGGAAGGCAGGTGAGACACTTAAGCAGTCAGCTTACTAGGGGCAGATTTGCAAAACCCAGACACATGGACTCCAGTACTAACCCGCTGGACCAGCCCATCTGGGAAAGAGACTGAGGAACCCTATTAAACACCTCCAAAGAAGCAGGACGACTGGATGGCTCAGATGGCGTAATGTGGGGTACCCAACCTCCTCTATAAAGCTCACCAGCCAAAGACGGTTCATCTAAGAGGTAACCCTCGGTTGTCAGGAAAACGAGACAGAAGAACAAGCCATATGACTCTAAGGAAGCAGGCAGATGATCTGAGAATAGGTCACATGATCAAAGACTACAGACCATAGCTCTCTGAAGAGCCAATGTCATATCAAAAAGTGTGTTGGGCATGAAGAGAATTACCTTGAGGTTAAAATGAAGACAAGAGAAAAGAAATGACTGGAGCCTAGGTCGAAAACCCTAAGTAAAGACAGAGAGGAGGACACCTAGGAAACCTCCATTATCCGGAATCCTTAGTAGTTTTGTTAGCTTGAGGTCGGGGGTTGGGGGTCAGGGCAACCTCACATATCAGAATCTCAGAGTTCGTGATGAATAGAATTTACTTTGCAATTGTTTGGCAAAAACAAACGCACACCTGTAAAACATTAAAAAATGGCAGCCCTAGGAGGCGTGTGAATGCTTGCTTCTTGTATTATTTTCCTCTACTTTTCGTTATGTAGCTCTGACTGGCCTGGAACTTGCTATGTAGAATAAGCTGACCGGGACTAGCTCTAACCTTCCGGGCTCCCCATCCAAATAGGATGGGGTTTATCAAAACCATGGCCTCAGGTATGCTGAGGTAAGCATCTCTATCAGTTGAGCGGCATCTCCTGCCCCCTTTCTAGTTCACTTCCCCTGCTGCTTCGTAGTGACGAACGCCAGGCTCTCTGTCGGCCCTAAACCTCTAAGCGAGATCCGCAGCCCTCATAACGATGGTCATAATAAAACTTTAAAGAATAGAAACTCCCAATTCATTTGTGGGGACTTCTAGATGGAACCCATTCAGGGCAGGAACCTCGATGGTTACTGGGAGCACCACCAGGTCGGGGAGCCCTGGAATCGGCACCGCACCGGTACCAGCACCAGCAGCAGGTGCGCGCTGCAGCGGGCGGCGGGTGGGGATGGGGGCGGGAGCAGCGCCACACCCGGCGCTCAGGGCTATGTTCCCGCTCCCTGCCTTTCAAGGTGGGTATTTCCACTGCATTCCCAGGAGGTCTTCCTTGCGCCTCGTCCCCCACAGCGCCAAGGATCCGCAGGTGAAGGCAGCCCGGCCGGCACCTGGACTTCCCCCGCCCTCCTTCTGAAGGCTGCGCGCAAGTTCAAAGCGCTGCCTGCTCCTCCCTCCCGGGCCCATTCCCGGGAGCGAGCCTCAACACCTTCCTTCGCACCCCCTGCCCCGCACCCACACCGTCACATTCATCAGTCCTGGGCTCCTGCCTCCATTTCCTCCACCGAGCCTAGCTTTTCTTCTCTGGGTTTGTTGAGTGCCTACTCCACACTCCTAGCAGCTTGCAGACCCAAGCAGGACCCCCGCTAGGTATTCCAGCACTCAAAGAAGGGCCGCTCAGCCTCAATGCTGGCTACACGCAGAATTCAGTCTGATGACTGCTCCTCCTCGCATCCGCATGATGGAGGGGTCTGGGTGCTCAGTGGGTCTTCGCTGCATTTCAAGGAGCAAGCCAGGAGCCAAAGGAGTCTAGGGTCATTCACGGGGCTCCAACGCTAGGCCCTACCCACTCTGCCCCGCGCCACACATCCTGTTACCCAGGGTCAGCCTCCCTCTCCTTCCCAAGCCTGATATTTTCCTCTTCCTAGCTCTCCAGGTTTCTCAAGCCTCCATCTTGACAGCCGCAGCAGCCAAACTGTTTTTGATCAGCAGCGCAAGCGAAAAGTGTTTGGGCATGTCCCTCATCTACATAGGCCAGGTATAAATCACAGGCGCCTCCGAGCTCGGAGTTTAAGAGCCTCAACTAACCGCTCGCTAACTAACAACCAATCGAAAAGGAAGGTCACCATGAAAAATACTTTCAAAAGAAACCTGTCTTCGGCACTGATGGGGAACCCCACCCTCTTGCCCACACTACATTCCTCCTTGCATCTCTCTCTCTTCCTCCTCCGGGAGTTTTCCCTTTCCCTGATTTCTCCACCCAGACTGCTGGGTCTTAACAGTGGGGTTTACGTGCCTGTGAGTACAAAAGCTCCCAGACGCGCTGGGTGTCCACAAAAGTTCTGGGTTCAAGGTCTCAAGACGTGGCTCCTACAGGGATTCACATCTTTCTGAGTTCCTTTGCTTAACCCAGGGGGAAAGGATGCATTCTGCAGGCTGAAGCCTTCCTGTTCATTCATGTTCTCTCACTGTGCCCAACCCTGTCACCCCAGAAGGCTGCAGGGACCAGCTGATGCATTTCTGCCTCTACAGTCTGATGCTTTGTTGTATTTCTTCTGGAGAAGAACAAACTTTGTGTACAAAAGACTCTCTCTCTCTCTCTCTCTCTCTCTCTCTCTCTCTCTCACACACACACACACACACACACACACACACACTTAAATAAAGAAATTCTAATTATAGATTTTTTTCTTTCAGTACTGGGGATTAAACCCAAGACCTCACACTGCTAGGCAAGTACTAAACTGAGAAGCTGTGCACCCTCAGCCCTTTTCCTATTATACAGATACAGAGATAGAGATAGATAGTCCTACTAAGTTGTCCGGCCCACACTGAGCTTTCATTTTTTACCCTCTTTGGTGAGACATGGTATACTGTGTAGTTATGGCTGATCTAAAATTCACAGTGTAGACCAGGCTGGCCTTGAATTCCCAGAGACCCACCTGCCTCTGCTTCTTCAGTGATGGGATTACAGACACGTTCATTTTGAACTCTCCATCTTCCTGCTTCAGCCTCTTGAAAGGATGGGTTTATCGGCCTGTACCACAGGCCTTGGAGAAATTATAGATTTTTCGACAAAGGAGCTGTGTGTGATCCACTTGAGGGCAGAGGTCAACACAGCCCTGTGGCTAAGGCTCCCTCAGAAACCACTCTGGCCCTGAGTTACAGACAGGAGGAGCCCACAAAACAGGGGGAGATGAGGTAATGGGGGCCTCTTTGTGGAAACAGCAATAAATGAAATAAAGGGGGTGCTTTTACAGGTGCACACTCAGTGGTGAATAAGATAATATAGGGTGCACTTCTCTGGGGAGACAGTGGTTAATAAGGCCATGAGGAAATGATTTCCTGTGCCCTGGTGTAAGGGAGTGGGGGAGCCATTTCCAGGGCACTCACCATGGTTATTATTTGTGAAGGCCAGCATTTATTGAGCCCTGACTCTGTGCCAGGTATCATGTAAAGCACTTTACATGAAATACATCCTTTAATTTGCCAGAGAACCCAACGACGTTATTATCCCCATTTGACAGGTGATGACACAAATTCTAGAGGCTGGGTAATGTGTCTGGGGTCATACAGTTGGTGATGGAGGTACTGAGGCCAATAAGAAAGCAAGAAGAGACTTATTGGGGTGGGGTCTCTACAGTGACAGTGGAGAGCTGAACACCCAGCCTGTCTTGTTGTTCAGGCTGAGTGCTGGACTCACACGGGAGCCTTCCTTCCTTCCGAATGGTATTTTCTCTCTTGAATGTTGGTGTTGATCTCCTACCCTTGACATTTATGTCTCTGTATCAAAACAGGGCTGTGTCCCAGGCATCCTCAGGAGACAAAAGAGCTCTGTCCCAGAATCAGAAGGGTTGACACATTGGTTCAAGTAACCACAGAGAATTCCAGGTGACTGGGCCTCTTCCAAGATAGCAAGCCCAGAAGATGAGGGTTCTGAGAACCAGTGTGGTCATGGGGTTCTCAGGGGAGCTGGGCACCTTTGAGACTGCAAAGCTGCTTTCCAGAACCTCCTGATTCAGATTCATTCTTTCAAAAAGCTCCAAGGGGTTCAGGCTGCTGTACTGCCCCAATTAGGAAGCAGAGACTCTAAAGGTACAGGGTCTGAAAGGGCTTGATCTTGCCTCCTACACTGCTGCCATTTTGTCTGATGGTCTCAATCCACTCTCTGGTAATAACTCATTCTGGCATAATCTGCTTATTTTGCACCCAATGTGTGTCCCACACTAACCCAACACTGTTATGGCCCCTCGCTTGGAGGACTATATAATCTAATAACAGAGTTATTTACACAGGGACTAAAGGACAGTAGCAAGGACACAGGCAGCTTCCAAGTAGAGCTGAGGAGACCCACAGAAAGGGCCACAGGACAGGGTGGGATGCAAAACCCATAGGGAATTGGTATATTGTACTAAATTCTATTACCTCAAGATAGGGTCTCACTGTGTAGCTCTGGCTGGCCTGGAACTCACTATGCAGACCAGGCTGTGCCCTCTAATTTATGGAAATTACCCTGCCTTAGCTTCCGAGATGCCCGGATTACAGGTAGGTAACACCACACTTGGCACTGATGTTGCTTTTATTGCTTTAAAATCTTTTATTCATTCCAACCAGCGTATCCCTTGATGTATTACACACACTGAGTGCAGAATAGGTATGTCCAGGGTATTTCCGGTGGGTGTAACCTGGACCAGGAAGGGAGAGGTAAAAGGGACGTTCTATGTGGATTTTTCTGCTTTCAGAAGAAAGGAGCCTCGGACACAGATGTAAGTAGAATACCAACACACAGGGCAAGCCAGATGGAGGCAGAGGCTGACAGTCAGCTATCAAGCTCAGATCCCACAGGCAGCAATGTGGGGACTATCTGTGAGTCTAAAAGGAGATTGGAACCTGGGCACTTTTGGGTCCAGCTTGATACTGTGTCCCATGAGGCTGAGAGATAAGCACCGATCAGGATCCTTCCACATCTCTGGGAAATTCAGACCACCCTGTTACTGCTTGTTTTATTTCGTACTGCTGCAGAAAGGATAAAACCCCACCACCTCCATCTTCCCTGCCCCTCACACGAGCCAAGCTCTCAGAAGACCAGTGGTCTGTGAATTGCTTTGAATTCCTTCCTTACGGGGCCACGAAGATCTCAGCTTCCCTCCACCAGATTCTCTGGCTCCGTCAGCTCAGTGACATTGTTGCCTCTGGAACACCCGCTTGGCAATCTCACCTACATGCCTCCACCCCTCTGACCAACTCTGTTCTGCTCTCCCTTACTGAGAGGACCACAGCTACCTGGAATGAAGTGCTCAGCTTTCTCTGCTCCCCAGGGAATGGCCCTTGGCAGCCATGTGTCACATGGGACCTTCCCCTCAGCCTTTCTGCAAGACCCCCATGATCTTTTCTGCTGGGAGGCCAGAATGACAACAGGTCTAGAAGGAAGGCTGACCAGTGTGAGGAGAAGGGAAAAGCTGCTCTGGAGCTTGTGAGGCTCCCTGATAAGTTGGGGAATAATGAGGTCTAAGGAGCGTCCCCAACTTCAAGGCCAAGCAAGAGATTCTGTGATGTGTGTCTGAGAGGGATAAGCAGGGCCCCTAGCGTCATTGGTCCCTGCTATCTGACCTTCTAGAGCTCTAAACCCAGGGGGAAATGGTGTGTGAGCATCTCCCAGCATACACAGTCCTGTGCAGGAGGCTGAGGACCATGGCAGTAAGCCACACTCTGTGAGCCCTCCATTCTCAGGCACTGCTACAGCCCAGGGCTCTCTAGCCACACCGTGCCAAAGAGAGCTTTGTCTCAGTATACTTAGCTTCCTGGGTCAGCCATGAAAGTCCTGGCCACCCTTGGACCTCTCAAGTTCCTGCTTGCTCGTCTGAATGTTTGCTCTCTCCATGTCCCATCCGCCACAACCAAACACTGTTATGGGTTCTAGTTAGTAAGGATGAATAAAGGATCAAAATAGCAAACCCCAGCCATGTCACACACGGTGGTGCACACCTGCAATCCTAGTATCTGGGGTGCTGAAGCAGGAGAGTCACTACAAGTTCAAGGCAAGTCTTATCTACATGGCAATCCGCCAGAGCTACATAGTGAGACCCTGTCTCAAAACAAGCAAACGAACAGTCTGGGGCTGTAGCTCAGTTTGTGTCTCATGCACATAAAGCCCTGAGTTCTGTCTCTACCATCACATAAACTAAGTGTGGTCCCATAATCCCAGAACTTGGAAATAGAGGCAGGATGATAAGAGTTTATCCTCCACTGTACAGTAAATCCCAGACCAGCCTAGACTACATGAGACCTTGTTTCAATTTCAACAAATAGAACTCCAACAAACAAAGAGCCAGGGTGATGGAACATGACTGCACTTGGAGGCAGAGGCAGGAGATTGCTATAATTTTGGGGGCTAGCCTGGTCTACATATTGAATTTCAGGTCAGCCAGAGCTACAAAGTGAGACCCTGTCTCAATAATATAAAACATAACCCTATTCCCATAGTCAGTAGAGTAATTGTGGGTGGAAAGAAGAGGAGCTGCCCAATCCCCAAGCTTAGGAGTAGAGACTGACAGGTTCATAGGGACATGTCTGGTCCAACCTCAGAGCCTTGACTATCATGGTGCACTCCAGTCCTAGCAAGCATAAGCAGGAGACCTCCGCCAACTGCATTCACCCACCAGCCAGGGAGTAAGCAGCCATTCTTGAGAACCTGGGGGGCAAATGGAACAGAGCCTCTGCCCTTGCAAGGGCTCCAGGCCTTCCTATGAAACAGATGCCCCCAAACCAGTGACAGGAGGCTTAATGTGCGTGACTCATTCCATGTGGGTGTTGGAGGAAGGCTGTGCAGAAATACTGTAGGCAGGGTTGGACACAGGCCAAACAGCCTCAATTGTTCATAGCTTCTGACTTCTCTCAGGACAAGATACCCGGCTGGACCACAGAGCAACGAGCCAACTGCTTCTCTTACTGCTGCCCTCACTCACCAATCAAGCTTTTATTCATTCATCTCAAGACCCCCAAGAGATGGAGACACTGGACTGAATTCACTCAATTCATGCAGAATGCCCCCCCCCCCCAAGGCTTGCAAAAAATTACAGCCTCCCAGTTGGGAAAATAAGACCATAAAAACCAAACTGAATTTTGAAAGGGGCAGGAGGACTTCCTAGGGGAGAAAAGACTCCAGGGCTAGTTACTTTGGGGAAACAGACTAGACAAATGAAAACAGGGGTCACCTCTGCGGTGCCCCTGGTGCCCCTGAGATTCTAACGAGCAAGGCTCACTTCTAAATTTACTTGTCCCTAGAAGCTTTTCCCAGCAGGATCACGTAGGACCGGTGTGATGAGACACACTTTGAGGCATAGTGCTCGACCCAAACGATGCTTAGAAGAGCTGAAGGATGTGCGGGGTGGGAGTGGGGCAAAAGCCAAGTTGGTAAGAGACCTGGGATAAGGGAGGCTCTGAGTCGGAATCTGGACAAGCTTTGGGAGGTCATGGGCAAAGAAATGGATGCTGGGAAGGAGATGGGAGCAGTGTTTGGGAAACGGTATCGTTCTAAGAACATTCAACAGCCACGACCTACCTCTCCATTCCTAGGTAAGTGTGCTGAGGGGGAGCTCTCCTCAAGGGCACAGAGAGACGCCGTGTGCATGGAAAGAAGGAGCAGACACAGGGACTACAGCTGAGAAAACGAAGGACACAGAAAGACTCAGGAAAAATGTGGAACTTAGAAACAAAATGTAGAAAGAACTAAGACAGATGTGGTGGCACACACCTTTAGTCCCAGCTCTTGGGAGGCAGAGATCTTTGTGAGCTTGAGGCCAGCCTGGTCTACATAGAGAATTCCAGACCAGCCAAGGCTATCTCATAAGACCCCCAAAAATAAGACAAAGAAGAGGAAACCACAGAAGACCAAACACAAACTCTCTCTCTCTCTCTCTCTCTCTCTCTCTCTCTCTCTCTCTCTCTCTCTCTCTCTCTCTCTTTAAAAAAACAAGCAAAGTGAAAGATGTATTGTGGGCATTCTTATCTCAGGTTACATTTTATCTTTTGTTATTGTTGCTGGTTTTTGTTTGTCTAAGGCAAGGTTTCTCTGTATAGCCCTGGCTGTGCAGGAACCTCCTACTCAGAGGTCCACCTGCCTCTGCCTCTCTGCCTCTCTGCCTCTGCCTCTCTATCTCTCTGCCTCTGCCTCTGCCTCTGCCTCTGCCTCTGCCTCTGCCTCTGCCTCTGCCTCTGCCTCTGCCTCTGCCTCTGCCTCTGCCTCTGCCTCTGCCTTTGCCTCTCTGCCTCTGCCTCTCTGCCTCTGCCTCTCTGCCTCTGCCTCTGCCTCTGCCTCTGCCTCTGCCTCTGCCTCTGCTTCTGCCTCTGCCTCTGCCTCTACCTCTGCCTCCTCCTCTGCCTCCGCCTCTGCCTCCGCCTCTGCCTCTGCCTCTGCCTCTGCCTCTGCCTCTGCCTCTGCCTCTGCCTCTGCCTCTGCCTCTGCCTCCTCCTCTGCCTCTGCCTCAGCCTCTGCGGTGTTGAGATTAAAGGTATGGGCCCATATACCCAGCTGACTTTCTATCTTCATCATGGAATACGTGTGCAGGAGCTGAGGAGATAGCTCCATCTTAGCTTTGCAAGCTAAGACCCAAGTTCCAACTCCAGCAGTCATGCAAACAAGTGTGGCAGTAACACTCCAGCACCGGGGAGGTATCAACAGGAGAATCTTTGGGGACCTCCTGGACAGTCTAGCCTAATTAGTGAGTTCCAGATTGGGTGAGAGACACCACCCCTCCCCCCCTTAAAAAAAGGCAAAAATCAGGATGTGGTCACATGTGGAAGGGGTGGGGAGGCAAAAGCCTCTGGCCACATGCAGATGTTCTGGTTCTTCCGGGTGTGGGGAAGCTCAAGGTCTCATCTTGTTATGACAGCCCATTGATGATGCGTTTGCTTAGTATGCATAAATTACTATATAATAAAAAGCATATTCATTCTCCAGTTCTCAGCAGAACAGCTGGTGTCTGTGTAGGGTACATATCAGTCACACACACACACTCACACACACACACACGTCACCCCTTCTTGTCTGTGACACTCCAAGCAGCGCGGCAGGGCCCTCTTCCCTAAAAGACAGATGTGCACGGTGACCCAGCCTCCCAGCGGGGCTTATTCACCACCCTTCTCAGGGCTGAAATGACCGATGTCTCAGCCATATTAAACCTGCACAGGCCAGCCCAGGAGCCCCAGTAAAACTCCCTGAAGCCACCACATCTGACTTGCCTACCCCTTCCCAGGAGCCAGGAACTGAGCAGGACACCAGGACACAGGGTCAGGCCAGGGTCCTCTCTGAATCACTTGCATCCTGCCCTGAGCCACTCCCACTCTGGTTTTCAAATAAGGTGATAATTGGGGCACACCATCACAAGGTATATGGCTTTCCCCAAGCGTGGCCCTTTCTCTAGGGCAGGATGACCTGCATTCTTTCCTGGTACTGAGTACTTGGACAACCCTTGCTGTACTGGAATGACCTGCATACCACCCATGATCAGTTCTGTCAGCTCAACCCCTATGTAGCAGGACCTCACAACTTTCCTGACAACACAGTGCCCTTGCCTCCATTTTTACATAGAAGAAATGGAGGCTCAGAAAGTCTGGGAGCCACCGACTGACAGGTCTGAGATGTGCCATTTTTCCATGGACAGCTCTTCTTCAAATGCAATAAGAACTATGTGTCTATGAAAGGCCCAGGCTAGAAGCTCAAGGCTGGACCCCTGCATGGGTGAGGGGGAGATGCTGTCCAGATCATGGAAAGCAGCTAAAGGCGCACCAGAGCTTTTGGAGAGGGATCTGGAATCTAGAATGACAGTGCTCCCCCAGCTGTGCTCTGCACCCCAGAGTCACTGTATGAGGCTCACTTGGGTCACAAAGACGCACAGCAGAATTCATGTCCTCAAGAGCTGATCCCCTCTTTGGAAGGAGAAGATAGATACCAATGAGCTGTGACTGGAAATCTAAGAAACAGATAACAAGTGTCGGTCCATCTTCCTGGGGGGGGGGAGGACATTGGAAGAAGGAAGTCACCTGGGACAGAAAGACTGGGCCTCCAAGCAGAGCACACTCAGCACTGCCCTCCAGTCTAAGACCTTTCCCCAGATGCTGCCTTGTGTCCCCAGCTGCTTGGCAGGGCGGGTAGAGATGAAGGAGTCCCACTGAGACTCCGGGAGGGACTCAGGTGGAGCAGCTGCTGCTGAGAGGCTTCGGTGAGGCGATGGTACCAACCTCACTTTGCAGAGTGGACAGGAGTCCTCAGAACCTCCCCAGGAGAAGGCAGGGGCAAGCACAAAAGCACAGAGTGGTGATGCATAGCAAGAACAACGAAATAGGCAGCGAGATTGATGATGGCAAATGGGAGGATTACTCACTGTGTAGACGCCAGACCTTGTCTGTCTCATATAATGTTATATCCTTTAATCCTCGCAATCCCATTTTACAGAGGGAAAAGTTGAGGCTCAGAGAAAATAAGGTGACTAGCTACATAGAGGGTAGCCCACTGTCCCCTAGAGCCATGCTCTAATCCTTTCAGATGAAAGGAAGCTGAAGGCAAGCAAGTGAAGGAGAGATGAGAGTAACCAGGAGAGCCAGGCAGGGGATGGATGGTGCAAGGTCAAGGTTGGCCTCGGGGTTAGAGAACACTACAGTCAGGTGTGTTGCCTGATGATGTCACTGCCCTTCTGATCACACCATCTAAAACTGCCAAACTGGCTATGCACAGGGAAGGTCATCTGAGACTGAGAGTGGCAAGATGAGGCCCTGAAGCAAAGAGGGCCCTGAAGGTGAGAGAGAAAACAATGGGATAGTCCCCAGTACTGCTGCTAAACGGGATTCTTCACCTGCTAGGGTGAGCCCATGCTGCAAGGCTGGAGGGGGCTGGGGATAGGGGACAAGATGACGACCAAGCCTTCTCCTAGATTCTGTGTTGGGAGAACCTAGATAGACCATTTCCCCATCCAACTCCTTTATCCTGGCCAGAGTATATGGGATGAGATTACTGAGCAATCATCAAGTCCAAAGACTTAAACAAAGCCTCACCTCAAGTTATCAAATGTCAGTATTCCACATTCTACTGAGGTCCCTGACCTGGGCTCACAGGAGTCATGTGCTTTCAGAAAGCATGTGTGTGTGTGTGTGTGTGTGTGTGTGTGTGTGTGTGTGTGAGAGAGAGAGAGAGAGAGAGAGAGAGAGAGAGAGAGAGAGAGAGAGAGACCAATACAACATTTAAATTGTAAAGAATAATACTAGTCTCTTCAAGAAGCTGGACAGCTAACTGAACACCTAGCCAACCCTCCGGGCATCCACAGCCCCTGCAAATACCCTTCCCTAACATCTTTTTGGACCATCAGTACTGTGATCTGCTCTGATAGAACAGACTTCAGGCAGACACCTACAGAGCACAGGAGGCCCACAGTCATCCGGGAAGGATTCCCCGGACACTGGGATACCTGGAACATCACCAGGATGGGTGTGGGATTCCAGATTCCTGGCCCCAGAGAGAGGGGCACCATCGTCAGAGAGTGGTGCAGAGACCTCTGCCACAAAGGCCTAGGCAAAACCCCTCAGACCTTGGGCTAAAGGCAGTCTCAGGTTATCTTCCAAGGACTATTCTGGACTCCAGGAACAACATGGCCAGTCACAAGGGCAGACTGAGACCCTTCAGTGATGCTCACATCCCTGAGACCAAAAGAAATTGTCTGGGCTTGGACTAAGTCTGCAGATAGACCTTGAGGGAGCTCCCTGGCTATCACTGAGGGGTTGTGAACCCTCAAGGGCCTGGTTTTCTGCAGTCAGCGTCTGACTGGAGCTGTAGTCTACTGCATGAGGAGCCTTAGGCACTGAAGTGGTTCTCTTGGGAGCTCAGTTTGTCAGCCACAGAACGGGGAGGACAAGAGCATGTTTTTAAGGCTGTCGGAAGTGATGTGTGTGACGCTCCCTCTGTGTACATGAGGCTAAGGCAGAAACATCAGACAGGACAGATAGATTACTTGCTGGTTATTAAATTCTGTTTCCCAGCTGCTCACTTTCTGGAGACAGGGCACTGCTTTAGCTTCAAGGGCATGCCAGAGTCGTGGCCATGCTTGGAAAGTTCTGGAATCTCTCACCCTGCAGAAGCTTTTGAGATGGAGGTTCACCCAGGGTAGATTTGGATGCTCTTTTTACTGAAGTCAAGGGACTGCATGAAGTAAGGGCAGGAGCAGAGAGATAAACTGAAGCCTTCCCTGTGGTCAGCAGGCTACGCTCCCCTGAAGCTCTTCTCTGCTTCTATTTTTGTTTGTTTGTTGAGACAGGGTCTCTCATCACCCTGGCTACCCTGACACTTGCCAATAGGCCAGGCTGGTCTTGAACATATAAAAATCTACCTGTCTTGGCCTCCCAAGTGTTGGGGTCAAAGGCACCGCAATGCACGGGGTACTCTCCTCTCCTTCTTGTGAGGCTCCTGCCACAGCAGTAATGTGGCTCAGACTAGGCCTACTTGGGGTCTCACCTACAGCTTTGCCAATGGGAAAGCATAAGCTGAGAGGGGCCGCCCTGTGTGGTCCTGAGTTTATCTCCTCTGCGCTCTCTCTCTCTCTCTCTCTCTCTCTCTTTTTCTCTCTCTCATCTAAAAGCCACCTTGAACTTTTACAGTAGCTGCTGGAGAGATGGGAAGGGATACTTGGGTACTCGTGTGTCACCTAGGAAATGGTATCTCCCAAGGTGAGACATGGCAGACAGGTGTGAGGGGGCGCCAAGCAAAGAGAAGGCAAGGCCATGGCAGAAAGAGTCCCCAACTAGGGGCGTAACTCAGTTGGTAGAGTGTTCACCTAGCATGCATGAAGCCCTGGGTTCAATCCCCAACACCAAAGAAAGCCAGGCACAGTGGTGCACACCCCAGCACTGGGGCAGTAAAGCAGGAGGACCAGAAGTTCAAGGTCATCCTTGGCTACAATGTTTGAGACTTTGAATGTCTGGAAAGAAAAAGAAACAGATTCCCAAGAGGTGCAATGACACCTTTAAGCTTAGACTAAAGCACATCATGGTAGCATTCCTGCAAACCGCATTCCTGGGGGGGTGGGGGGATAGGGCAAGACACGGACTGCACTTCCCCCCACTTCAAACTGTCAGCTCAGAGCTGCTTCTCTGAAACAGCCATTTTTTCTCCCCCATTCGCCTATTTCCCTCTTTCTTTCTTTTATGGAGACAGAATCTCATTGTATAGCCCAAGCTGGTTTCAAACTTGCAATCCTCCTGCCTCAGTCTCTGGAGTGCAGGGATCACAGGCATACTGCCACCGTGCTGACAAAATGAATTTTGCTTTCTCATTTTCTTCTGCCTTGCCTCTTTTCAGAAAGAATTCAGCACAGCTGGCAGCCCACATCCTGTCTGAAGGCCAAAACATATTAATGGAGCATCAGTAGCCACCACAGAGACCAAGCGTGGAGGACTCTAGATGCACCAGGCATGGGGTCGGCCTGCAAGGAGCTTAGAATACAAAATGGTTTTGGATAAATAGCAGACGGGAGATGAAAACACTGGACCAAGCAAAGGAGAAGACGAAAATGCCTCCCAAGGTCAATGCAGGTGCAAACAAGTATCAAGTCTAGCTCTGGGGTTCCTAACAGCCGACACATAAAGAAAATACGCTTTATAAGAGGAGACAGCATTCTGGCTTCTCAGCGTGAAATGGTGCTGAATGTTTAGCTGTGAAAGTCAGAAACACCAACTCAAGGCTAGGACATGGGCATGAATTCTGAGGCTGGGGAGGTAAGATGGCTTATCCAAAGTGCTGAGATCCTTCCTCAGAACCCATGGGGAAAGGTTGGGTGTGGTGGTGTGCCGGAATCCCAGAGCTAGGGAGGCAGATGCAGGAAGATTCTTGAGGCTCACTTGCCAACCAATCTAGACTAATCAGGGAACCCAAAATCTCCGTGAGAGACAGTTTCAAAAGCTAAACAGAGTGCCCAAGGAATGACAACTTAGGCTGTACTCTGGCTCCATGCTCAAATGCACACATGAATAAGCTCCCGCCCCACATATGCATACGTAGCTTCTTCGAAACACACACACACACACACACACACACAGAGAGAGAGAGAGAGAGAGAGAGAGAGAGAGAGAGAGAGAGAGAGAGAGAGAGAGAAACCACTCTGACTACTGCTTCTGGCTCACATAGGGTGAAGATTAGATGCCAAGGAGAGAAGGGGACCCCGGAGGATGGGACACAGGTAGTGGGCAGTGACCTTGTAGGTCATTGACTATCTACCAATTAAGAGCATAGAGGCCCAATGATTGACCAAGGCTAGCCCTACTTGGTTCAAGGGCAGCAAAAACCTCGCATGGCCCCACTGCACCATCCCAATTTGAGGACAGCCCAACCAGTTACAGGAAGGCTCCAGTGACAGATGCCTGTTCCCAGTCAGAGTTTCTAGACCCATCAGAATGAGATCCACACATGCTAAGTAGCTGCTCTCAAGTTGAAAGTGTAGTGAGATCTTGCCTCAAAATGATCCTTCGGAGGACACCGGATTACAGAAATAAGCAGCTTCTCTTCCTTCTAACTAGGACGCCCTCTTCTGAGCCTGAGTGGAGGCAGAATGTGGGCTCCAACCATCCTCCTACCATGACCATGTGTGGTCTGTGCAAAGTAGCTGCTCATCTTTAGGCTTGGAAGAATATCTACTAGGTCTGTGTAGACAGCCACATAGCATGCAACTAGGTCTGTGTAGACAGCCACACAGCATGCAAGGGCACCTGCCCCTGGGTCCTGCCACTTTTACAGGCATAGCATGAGCTGAGTAAGTGTGGAAGAAACTCTAACACATACATAGAAAAAGTCTTCAATCTTGGCTAAGGAGCAACAAAGCCCAAGGGAACAGACATGACAGAGACATACCAGCATTCAGCACAGCTGCTACAGTACACTCAGGAGGGTCCCATTGCCTTAGAGACACTGAAGGCCCTCCACAGTCCAGGGCTGTCTGCTGCATGACGCAAGCCAGCCATGACCTGTGCTTGGCAGAGGTCAACCAACAAGCCCTGGCCAACCTGGGGGCAAAGTCCTACTGCCTTCCCCAGCTCAGAGGAAGGAGGTGCACAGAGGTCCATGTTCTGTTTTGTGCTGGGTTTGAGAGAGGAGCCGGAGAGGGGTTCTGAAAGGCATGTTAACAAAGGGGGTCTACATCAGAACCATGAGAGGTTTCAGAGGGGCAGAATGACACCCTCAGAAAGCCACGTTAGAAAGTGTGGAGAAACCAGAAAGAGGCGGCATGCCGGCCTGCATGGTCGCAAGTCCCCATCTGCATTCATAGCAGGCACTAGAAGATTGGTTTTCCTTGCCCATCCAGCTGGCTCCCACAGATAAGTGGGACTCTGCGCCCAGGGGCAGGGTTGGCAGAAAGGCCCTCCCAACAAACCTGGTCACAGGGTCCTGTTGCTCCCACCCCCCTTGCCAGCACAGGGGCACACAGCATTCTCTTCAAGTCTCTCTAGCTCAGTTAAGGAACAGGGCCGTGCTGCTGTGGGTTTTCTAGGCATTCCCTGGGGGTGTTTGGATTTTCTGATGACCTCAGGCTTTGAGAGAGAACGCTTCTAGCTGCCTACCTTGCCCTTACCTCCACCCAGACCTACTACCCCAGGTCAGTGGGCATCAGGCCTGTGGGTTCTTTGTGGACCTCCAGAGCTCAAACTGGAGCACACCTGCCATCACTGGGTCTTGAACCCAAGCAAGGGCTCTGCTCCCCCACAGATTCTACTCAGAGATTGGGGGTCTACTGCAGATACTCTTGCACTTCCTCTGGGTAGGGGTGGGGCTTTTGGTCATCTTTCTAGCAATGGTAGTTGCTAACTCTGGTAGGACAGACATCCTGAGCTCTCGGTGGCCCCACAGGCAGGGAAGGCATGTTATTGCTCATTTGGTGAATGAGCAAACTGAAGTCTGGGACGGTTGGCGATTCAGCTTGTACCTCAAAGTTGCTCACATATAAAGTTTATGGTCTCTACCCTGTCCTAGCATCAGTTCACAGTCTCCTACTAGGCACAGAAAGCTCAAACATCCACTGGCCCTGCACACAGAGCATCACTTTAGAATAGGAAGACCAAGTCCAACAGTTCAGGTCCCCTGGATCCACAACCTGGAAGCCATCTCTCACTCTGACTCCTCTTGTCTCCAAGCACAGAACATTTCTGGGTCCCCATCCTTCCTTTAGATGTGTGAGTGTGCCTGACATTTCTGGAATTCACTCCACATGCATTAATGAGGCCATTTTGAGAAGGCCTGCCTCAGGGGGAACCGGAGAGCCGTCTGCTGTCCCCATCCTGACCCCTACCAAGTCCTGCCAGCTGTACTAACCAAGCTCAAACAGGCAGCCAGGTGCTGCAGGTCTTGGCATCCTTATCCCTGCCTGTCCTGTACCTTTTGGGGCCTCTGACCCAGAAATGTAGTTTCTGGGGCTGACTGTATTGGAGTCACCACACTGGTCAGTATGAGCAGACAGAGAAGTCCCTCTCTAGAGTTTGTTACCAGGCAACCAGATGAGCTATGGGGCTCCCGGAGAAGTTAGTTTAAGGCAGGGTTAGTGGGGTTCCTTCCCTCTAGTAAAGGCTGATGCTACCAGGAAAGCCTCTGCAGTCCTGCAGTAATAATCGCGCTTCCACACAGCCTCTGAGCACTAGGCCTGGTCTCTTGCCTCCGTGGGCCACCAGGACCCAAGCCACAGGACATGAAGCCAACCTGAAGATCTCCACAGGCAACCACATTGTGGAGAGTTGCCACGGAGGCCCAGGTGGCTTAGCCATTCTGCAGAAGCGGGGTAGAGGCTCAACGATCCTTCCCAGCATCCCACTCTTCCAGTGAGCTCCATCAGCCTGTCAGGGGAGTCCCCACAGGACTCTGTCCTCCTGGTTCCTCTCCACCTCTTCTCCTCTCAGTGACCTAACACTCACTCAGTACAGGGGATTCACTCTCTAAGAAGAACCAACCCTATTTGGAGCTAGAACATCACAGGTACCAGGCCCAGAGGGGATGAGGTAGAAGTCTCTCCCTTACTGTCGCCCCACATACCTCCACCCCCCAAAGAATGTAATTAAGCATCAGGCTTCTGCCAGGAGCCAAGCTTTCTGCTTTCCGTCTATAAATCACCTTCTGAGTCATCCCCCAGCTCCAGAAGCAGCTTCACCTCGTGCTGGGTCAGCGGCCAGTGCCCCAAGCCTGCCCCTCCCCACCAGGCCCATGTGCTCTGTGTCCCAGCTGGAAATGACAGAGACTTCAGAGCTTAGAAGACTGTGGGGTCAGGAAGATTACGGGAGACTCCAGACCACCTCTGTCCACCTTAACCCTTCCTTCCCTAGGCAGCAAAAAAGCTGAACTTCAGGGGCTGGAGAGATGGCTCAGTGGTTAAGCGTATTGGCCCTCTTAGAGGTCCGGGGTTCAATTCCCAGCAACCACGTGGCAGTTCACAACTGTCTGTAACTTCAGATCTAGGGGACCCAACTCCCTTGCATAGGCATACATGTAGGCAAAACATGAACATACATAAAATAAAAATAATTTTAAAAGCTGAACTTCTGCTTTTGAAGAAAGTTACAAGCCCGTGGGTACTAATGCCAAGCATATGGAACAATGAGAAATAAGAGCCATGGGGGTCAACCTGGGAAGGTTTATTGGAAGAGACAAGTCTGGATTCAGGACCGCACAGAGGTTCAAACATTGACCTGTATGTACTTCCTGTATACAGGCAGAATTCTGGGGGCTTGTATTTGATCACCAATGTACACGGGGTAGAGGCCATAATTTTATTTTTCATATGGGGAAACTGAGACTGGGAGAGGTCACTTTGGCAGCAGCCTGGAGACACAGGAATCGAGAGCCCTTACTTGAGGTCTGGAATTAAGAAGGCAGGGCAGTATTGGGGTTTAGGGCAGGTACACCAAGCAAGCTACAGACCTCAGGCCTCAAGCAGGTCCCAAGTATCTGCTGTGGAGTCCCCATCACATCCCTGAGACTCTGAGAAGATGAATGGACACCTCTCAGTATAGTCAAGAGAGAACAGAGAGTCACCCTAGGTCACACAGCCAATGGATGGTAAGCTCAGAACTCAGACATGGGTCCCCACTTCCAGGCTGAAACATGTCCAGCTCCCCAGAGGGAATATATAGAAATAGAACATTTGGTGGTCCAGTCTTCAAGAGGGGTGCTGGCTGGGCAGTGGTGGCGCAAGCCTTTGATTCTAGCACTCGAGAGGCAGAGGCAAGAAGGAGGATTTCTGAGTTCAAGGCCAGCTTGGTCTACAGACAGGACAGCTAGGGCTACATGAAGAAACCCTGTCTCAAAAAACAAAACAAAACAAAAAAGGGGAGGTGCTGGGTAAAGGAAGGGTAGGCCCTTCTCCTCAGCAGCTTTGGTAGGAGGCCGCTGGATATCTCCTCTCACCTCCCAGTCCACTGCATCCTCCTGCAAGCACTGAGTTCTGTAGTGAAAGGGTAGGGGAACACCTCCTCGCCTCCTCAGACCAGTCTGTCCCTTGGGGACTCTTACCTGGGGCCCTCTGTTTGCCTCTCTAATGGAGACTGAAGCAGAGGCCCAGAAGCGAGAGGGTGTGGGCTCTGGAGAGCTCTAGCTGAGTTTACAGTGGGACCGCTGCAGCAGGTACTAGCTTTGTAAAGGCCCAGACTCCCAGGTCACCTCTTCTGACATCAGGACTCAAGGCAGGTTAGACATCCAAGACCCCAAGACCTAAGAATCTGTGTTGAGAAGTGGGCCACACACAGCTTTTACCTCTTGGTCCCAAAGCTGTTAATAAGACACTTGGAGATTTGGGGGGAGCTTTCCTCTGACAGCCCCCCCCAATCAACCCCGATCCCACCCTCCACCCCCTACCTTCCTCCCTATATATTCCAGTACCTTCTTCTCAGTACCAGGACAGAGTTCCTGGTGCTAGCTAATGTTTCAGTTTTCTTGTTTTTGTTTGTTTGTTTAGCAATGTGTGATGCCATTAGAAGGATACCAACAGATCTACCACCAATTGCGCTCCCTTTGTAGCGCGAGGCCCCACCCACAATAGGGGTGGGCTGTGAACTCCTTTTCAAGGGGCCGACGTTCGTTTCCCCCAGACGAATTCCCCCAGGGCAAGATCTTCTCTGGAAGGGCGACCACCCTGCTAAAGCTTGGCCATCCGATCTGGTATCTCCCATCTGTCTGTCTGTCTGTCTGTCTGTGGGATCAACAGCCTCCAGCCAGCTCAGCTCCTCAGCCCTAGCCCCAGCCAGCTGTAATTCCTGCCTGTTACAAGTGTTAACACCTGGCCTGGGGCCTTCCTCCCCCGCAGTCTCCAGGTGCCTCCCTGGGCCCAGCCTACTGACCCCCACTGGGGTTTGACTGAACACGTTCCCAAGCCTAGAGAGAAGGCTGTTGGGTGGGCGTTAAGCAAGGGAGAGGCAGCAGGATGTGACACATGGAGAAACTGAGGCAGGGCTTAAGATTGGCGCTTGGGTGGAGGATGGGCTCTGAGGTGGTGCAATGAGAACCCAGGCGCCCTGACAGGCTTGGAGTCCTCAGCAAAACATTTCTCCCTAAACTGCAAGGTTGGGTGGGCTGGTGGCCCCGAGGTTAAAAGTGAGAAAAGTGACCCAAAAGGGGGGGGGGGGAGTCACTGGTCCTCAGCCACACAGTGTGAAGTGAGCTGCCAAACACCACCCAGCCAACCAGGCCCCTTTTATCAGGGCATCTCCTATGGAACACAGATGGTACAGGCAAGGCCTTAGGAAGATCATTGTATTCCTCAAGAAAGAGAAAGATATTTCTTTACTAGGAGCTAACAGGAATAACAAGGAGAGTTCTAGAAACCAGGCTTGTTGTCACTAGGCCTGTCACTATTGGGCTGGGAGATCTGGAGCACAGGGCTTTCTTTTAAAGGCCCCTCAGAGACCCTTCCTCTCAGGGTTGGGGCCCAAGCAAGGAAGAGCAGGGGCAGGCTACTGAGAGTAGGGGTCCTCCCTGGGGGTGATATGGACAGAAATCCCAGCTAAGCCATTTCCCCTGTAAATCCCTCCCGGGGAATGTGAGAGCTGGGTGGGCCAAGGAGGGCAGGCAGTTATAGACTCAAATGCTAAAAGGACTGGAATCTGCCTGCCTGGGGGCAGATGGGGGAATAAGAATTTGAGGCCTACTCACTCTCTACTTCCCAGCCCTGAGAAGGTGATTCATGCCCCAACCCAGCTCTAAGACCAAAGGGATCCAACCCCAGAGGAGGGAAGGCCCGTGGCCACAGTCCTTAAGCAAGCAAGGTACACTGGTGCCAAGGAAGGCCCTGCCCTCACCCCAGCTGGGATCCCAGGTCGATTGTGCCTGCAGCCTTCTGAGACCGCCACTTCCTGCCCGTCCTTCCCCTTGGGGCCACGGATGTCCACCAAGCACCCCTCTCAGGTGTCCTTCACACCCACAAGTCAGGTGTCAGCAAATATGACCACAGACACATAACCACTGGCACAAAACTATGTCACTGGCGTTTGGGGACAAGATCAGGGAGCAGGGCCTAGACAGGGCCCTCACCCTGGTATCGACAAGGTTCACTCTCATACGTCCAACCACAGGCTGGTCATGCCATGAGCACTGATATCATGCACAAAGACATTTGTTGGATCTCCCCCTTACACTGTCAAGAAGACACGAGCATGTGGGAGGACATACACAGACAACACACAGGTCCAAACACAAATACCGCCATGTCCAGTATCACAGGCAAAAAAGCAAGGCGGTCCCCTTTATACGAGCAATGATACTTGTAGACTTCCATCTCACATCACAGAATCAGTCGCTTGCTGATACTTGTATGCAGATACAGCATTCCCTGCTGTGGGCCACGGATCCCCACGGCACACACCGAAAGGTTTCACACAAATAGTTGTCCAGGTCTCAGGCACTAACTTCTACCCACAGAGACACACTGATGTACAGACACACTTCTTAGGGTCATAGACCCAGAACACACACTGTACTGCACACACAGAGGTGTGTAGCCACAGGCACTGACAAACCACCCATCTCAAAAATACCCATACATACTCTCTATGGCTCAGACAAAAGCAGCCACCTGGTCCCCCCTCAACCCCCAAACAGGCCATGTGTGTAGTAGCCTTATGTTAGGACCTGTCTTTGCTTTCCAGGTTTTCCTAATGTTGCTTCTTGTCAGATGGGGACCTTATCTAGATATTCCTGGACACTACTATACACAGAGCCTACTGCTACCACTATCTAACCCACTGGTACTGCCCCGGGAAGTGCTCTCTTTCCAGTTCACAGAACTAGCAAGCCCATTCTCTCCTCTTTCTTGTCATCCCTAGGGCTCCAAACATCTTTTCCGATGCACCCCCAGGCATACCTTCTGAGAAGGCAGAGTATAGCCTTGGCTGGGGGAAAGAAAGTCCTGAGGCAACCTTTCACCACTTGGCAGAACCCTGGAACCCCTGGCTACCCCCAGCATGCACGGGCTCTGTGTATTCCCCCAGGAGCTCCAGACCAGCCCAAGTCCACAGGAAAGAAAGACTGTGTGTTCTTGCTTATCAAGCTAAGGAGCAACTCCTGGACCCTCTAAACAGACCCTTGGCCAGGCCATGGCTTGGGTGCTTGGGTTCATGACTACCCCCTCCCCTGGCCTTCAGACACCCTAAAGCATCTGGGAAAAGGCTTGGGGTGTGGCCCAGTATCTTGTAGGCTCTGAGCCTCATATTGCAGGTTTGCAGGTAGCAGGCAGGGAGGGGGGCACATAGGCAGCACTTTACCCTGGTGGCACTTCTGTCTAACTTTCACCCCAGGGGCCAGTCTTCTTCTTACTCAGAGGTCCCAAATTCCTCCTCCTCACCTCCCACCCCCAGGCTGCTAGCCACTGTCCAGGAGGGGAGGGCTCTTTTATTAAAGTTTTCCGGAATGCAGGGGGCTGGAGACTGAGAGAGCTGGGGTGTAATTTAGAAAACTGGTTTTAGTGTCTTCCCCCGGTAGGACCTACAGAGGGGGAGCTGCAATGAGGCTTGGGAAGCAGGGGAGTCCCTGGAGCTGGGGCTTCCAAAGGACGGTTTATCTTCCAGTGAGTCCCCTCACACATCCATCAGCCCCAAGTACTCCCGCCTGCTCGTCCAGCCTTATTTACTAAAATGCCTTTTGTATCTGTATTTCTCGGGGACAGAATTCCCCTTTCCCTCCCCTTTTCTCCTAGCTTCCAAAAGCAACGACTTTGACATGGAGAACTGGGTTTTCGCTCAAAAAACAACAAGCCTACCCCTCCCAAACAAGTACATTTTCGAAGAGCCCCCACCCCCCTTTTCTCCGAGATGGACAAGCAAGGAACGAATACACCCGGATCAGCAATGGCATCTAGGATCAGCAAATTCTATATTCACTTCAGAGGCTCAAAATTAATCTAGAACAGAGTGGGGAGAATCTGCTGAAATACCCCCGAGTCCCCTGCTTGGGATCCCCAAAGCCCTGGGTCTGAAATATAAAGGCAAACGAGAGTATTGTGGAGGAAATCTCTTGACCGAGACACCGAAGAGGTGCGGTGGCGAAAAAGGACAGGATAATTTTACCCATGGAGACCCTAAAATGGAGAAGAGGAGTGGCCGGGCCCCAGGGACAGCACAGAAATGCAACTGTAAGCAAACGAAGGGTCTTCGGGACGCCCAAATTGGAGTGGGAGAGGGTGAAGACTAAGAACGAGAAACCTTCGGGGGTAGGGAGAGCCCTCCCGCCTCTGCGGCGGGTAGCAGGGAAAATGGTGATTATCCGAGAAGCCAGGAGTTGGATTCGGAAGGCGACATCAGCAGAAGATCCAGGAGGGGTGGACGGCTGGGGGGCTAGCGGGAAGCAAGGAGAAAGGAGCCCCAGGCCTGCTGCAGCCCAGACCCGGCCAGCGCCCCCCACCGTCCCCGGGCGCGGCTGAGAGATCGGGGCCGCAGGCAGACAAGAGGCAAGTCTTACCACCAAATTGGGTAGCCGGCGAGGACCCTGGTGCCACTGAGCAGGAGGCCGAGGAGCAGCCCGAGCAGGTGGGGCTCCATTAGAAGCTGCGCCGAGGAGGAAGTTTGCCGGCGATCATGAAGAGGGGGAGCGACGCCCCCAATAGTTGGAACAAAGTCCACTTGAGGTTGGAAATGACTTTCGGGCTTGTCAGAGGCGCACCTCCACCCGCAGCCGCCCCCCTCCGGAGCCCAGCGCCGAGCAGCCGGGTTTGAGGATGTCAGCGAGCAGCCAATCAGCGCCCGCGGCCTAAGGTAAGAGATGAGTCTGTAGTTCAGCCTGTCAATCACCGGCCCCTCCCGCCCGGCCCACAACTCCGGCTCTGGGAAGGGCATCTCCCGGCAAACTTGGGCAAAGCCTGCGCCCCGGGCGCACGGAGGCCTCGGGAGGACCGGCACGCTGGATTCTCTGCTGGCCTGGGACACCCCCTCCCCAGTCCACGCGAGCCAGGTTTAGGGAGCTGGAGCTTTGACCTGGCGTTCACGTGGTGAAGGGGTCAGCTTGGGCATTGATGGGTGGCTCCATTTTCGGTCGGGGAACAGTGATCCCTTGGCACTTGGGCCCGTAAGGAATCGAGACTAGAAAGCAAGGTGGTTGTTTCCAGATCGTGTGACTGGGATCAGGGGCTTGGGAAATGCAAGCCCTCCCAGCCTCCAGCCTTTTCGGGCTCGCAAGCTGGCGGCCCCCCGCCACTCGGCCGCAGGTCGCTTCCAGGGTGTCCGAGGGGCGCGCGGGAGAGTCCGCGGAGGCTCTGAAGGTCTGCCAGCCGGCGGCGCCGGGGGACAGAGCTAGTGTCATTTGAGTCTTTTGTCAAGAGTCAGATTGGTATCGCGACCTCCTGCAGCCTTTGCATTTCCTGCAACTGACACCAGCCGCCGTTTGCATTTCCTGCGGGAAGATTCGGTCACTTTCTCCTCATGCGGGAGTGCTGGCCGGACCTCAGCAGTACCTGTAGTCTCTTGGATCATGGGGTGGAACCATTTGGGACTAGTGAAACAAAGTATAGCTCTGGCCAGTAGTGGCTGGGGGCGAGGGATGTCCAGGAACATCCTCCCTCCCCTATGCCCAGGTCTCTGACCTATATTCCCGACCCTTCTACGGATGAGAAACTAAAACCTGGTGTTTGTTGTTTAAGCGTTGTCCCGTGCAGACACCAGATTCACCCTAAGACCTGCTGTAGCTCATATACATGTTCAGGCCTCCAAGGGGCACTCTTCTTTCCAATTCTCCTCCAGAGTCTGGGAGTTAGGTCCTAGATTGTTAGGATTCAGTCCCCTCACCTAAGTACCTGCCCTCAGCCTCTCTCCCAGACCACGGAAGACACGCAGCCCTTGAAATGCTCCTGGCTTGGGAGCAAGAAAGCAAGCCCGAGGAGGAGCTTTGGTGGGACCTGCTCCCCGAACTGTGTGGAAGGGGCAGAGAAAGAGCCCACCCAAACCTGCCAGGCCAGGAATGGCGGCCGGCTCTCCCGCTGTTAGGGGTGGATGGGACTTAGGGAAGTCCTACAGGGGAGCAGACATTCCCAGCCTTTGATCCAGGAGGTTGGTGCCCACAGCTCGGATCCACTGCCCCTGCTGGTCTGTTCTCGGCATATGGCTTCTGCTGGTGTAAGGCGAGCAAGGAACTGGCCCCTGGGGGCACCAAGGGTCGAGAGAGCCGCCTGGGCTTGTCATAGCTTCTGCGAGTTCCTAGCCCGATCCACGGCTGGAGGGGGTAGAGGGAGAGATGAAAGAGGGGAGGAAGGGGAGATAGAGAGACAAGTGGATAGAGACACTGAGACTGAAAACAGGGGCGGGGGTGGGGTGAACTCCCAGACAGAGGAACGGTGGGGGAGAAAGGGGAAAAGTGGGGAGGGCTAAGGAACAGTAGGCAATCCCCCACCTGCTGAAGACTAGTGGAGCTGGTAGATGGTACTGCGATAAGCACCCCTAGAAATTCCCCCGGGGGGGCGGGCATTCCCAGAAGATTGCCCCCAAGGGGCACGGCTGGTTCTGAGGCCCGGTTTCTGATTCACCTGGGAGGGCAGTGGGAGGGGAGTTGCATTGGGGAATGCAAAGCCCCAGGACCGAGGCTTCAGTGAAGAAGCTTCCGCACGCTTTTGGGTTACTAGGTACCCTTTAGCTGAGAGCTTGATTTCTGCTCTTCCCATAGGGGCTCCCCATAGGCCGCTGACTATCTATGCGGATTAAATCTCAAGTTCTGCATCATAGCCTGGGGGTGGACAGTCCAAAACTAGTGTTTCTGAAAACCGAGACGTTGCTTACTCTGGCCTCCAACACACCGCTGTGGTGTGGAGGTAAGGGCTAATCTGGAAGGGCTTCTTGGGGTCATTTAGAGCCCGAGGATTCCACAGGTGCCAGCCGTAGAAGGTGGGGGCAAAGGTTCTCGGTGGCTTTTGGTGAGATGTTGGTTGCCTGAGAGATGTGTGGGAAGCTGTCCTGGTGTGGTTAAAACTGGTCGTTCCTTGAAGGGCTGTGTGTATGCAGGTGCCTCTTACATGCATCCTAGAGCCCGAGGCAGCCCCAGGTGCTGTTCAGCGACTAGGAAACCAACAGGCAAAGGCGCAAGAAGGAAAGGAGGAGGAGACCAGAAGCGGGGAGTGGCCGCGCACTCTGCCGCCGCAGAGAGTAGAGGCCTGCGTGGGGATTTCCCCCCCCACTTGAAAGTTCCCCAGAGGAGGGGATTCCGGAGTCCTTTCGTCTCTCTTGCCAGGTGTCCTTCCTTCAACACAGGCTTAATTTTCTTCCTCCTGCCTGCGGGTGGCAACGCAGGAATGGACCCTGCCCAGGCAGTGAGGGAGCCCCCTTGCCACAAGTATCTCCTAGAAACATCTCTCTTTATAGGCACCCATCCTCAGGGTAGGCTGCATATGGCGGGAAAGGGTTATTTTCACTCCGAAACCAGCTAGTGAGGGTGGACACGAGGCTCGCCCTGGACAGGAAGGGTGGTCTCCTGGCTGAGGGAGGGGAAGGCATCGGGGCCCGGGACCTGCAGCAAAAGATGTGGCACGTGGGAAGCCTGCGTGCTGTGTGTGACTGACAGGGACTTCAGACCTGAGATGGGGACCCCCACCCCCACCTCTGTAGCTGCCCGGAGGTTCCTTTTGAAGTGCACTCTCTCCAGGAGCTCTCGGTCAGCGGCTGTGTGTATTCTGCGCTGCTCCACCGGACCCCTGCCGAGGCACCTCGAGACAAAGAATTTGGCCGCCAGGCCCCCGCCCGCCCTCACGCGGCTGCCAGTCTGTAGTGAGGACGGAGGAGGAAATCTCCCATCCAGGCACTAACTCCCATTTATTTTTGCTGGGACTGTTCCCCTGGGAACTGCGGGATGGGGGTAGGGGCTCAGAACCAGCCCAGCGTAATGTGGGGATGGGGAGGGAAAGCCACTGTGGGCAGGCAGGGAGGCATTGAGTGAAAAGGTCAAGGGACCTGAAGCAGAGATTCCCAGAAGAACCCCGGAGGGAATGGGAGACTCCAAGGCCTCTGACCAGGAGAGAGGAGCTTTTAAGGGTCTCTTAATAACTCTAGGAACCCCGAGAACGATTTCGGATGAGTTTCCTGGAAGCAGCTAGGATACCAGACAGCAGAGGGTGGCCTTGGAAGTGGGAGGATCATGGCGTGGTTGGCAAAGACAAAAATTAATTAGACACCATTCCATTCATGCAGGTAGGCCCCATCCTCCGAGGTGAAGAGTCAGAAGCCGAAGCCTATGATCTGCAGAAAGGCCACAGAGTAGGGGGACCCAAGCACCCAAGGAGATGCAGATGTCTGTCCCAGAGCTCAGAGCCTTCCCTGTGCTGCTGGTCTCCTAAGTTGCCGGGAGGTGAGATGCTAATAGGCAGCAGACGTCTGCTAGCCTTCAGGTCCTATGCAGCCTAGCTCTTTGGGGATCTCAGCTAAGGAAGCATCCTTGTGAGTGAATTCCCTTAATCTACTGTGCAATTTCAGAGCTTACCTGGGGATCAAGTGTGCTCTGCTTAGGGGCTTAAGGTTCTCCTCTCCTCCGCACCCTGAGTCACTTGGGAGGACTTGCAAGACTTAGAGACAGTTGGCAGACCGGCTTATGTGACACAGGTTGACATCTCTGGGAGTGGACTCTGATACCCCAGTGCCTTCCACCCAGAACAGGTGTCCTTTCTAGATCCAGGTCTGCCAGACCTGAAGATGTCAAGTGTCCCCTTCTCCCAGTGACCCTCCAACAGCAGCCCCAGGACCCCAGGGTAATTTGGAAGGGGTCACTGAGCCCGAGTCCTTTGGAAGAAGAAATGAAGGCCAATACTGCAAGTGGAGGCAGCTGTCCCCAGAGTGTACCCTCAGTTGTGATGTAAGAATGGGACTTAAATATCTCACAGGGAATCCTTATCATTAGCCATTAATGCCACAGGGAGCTGACTTAGATGTAAAGAAACACTGGCTTCCTTTTTTTTCCTCTGTGACGAGGGGTACCCCTCTCCCTCTAACTTGTCCTGCTGTCAGTGCCCAGAGCCCAGATCTCTTGTAGGACTTGTTCAACACCTCGCCCATCTCAGCATTTCTTGGAGTCTCCCCACCCTCATCAGTGGCCAACCCTTACCCTATGGCTCTGGCCTTCTGAGCCAGCAACTTTCTTTTTCCGTGAAGCCCCTAACACTGCCATGGAGTTACACATGGCACACACTAAGCCTGTCTGCCACGTGCTGCCCTTTATTACGCTGAACTCTGGCACCAAGAGCAGAACAGGCTCATGGTAGCCCTGTATAAACATTGGTGACAGACCTAGAGAGAGAACTGAGATCTCGAATGAGAGGGCCCTGGGTTTATGTTCCTTGTGGTACTTTAAGGCACTTAATGCTCTCTGGAGATCTGTCCACCCTAGCTACTATGCTGGAGTTTGGGTCCAGATTTCCTCACGGTATCATCCACCTTTCCTGGTGGCTTGAGATGAGCACTTAGCAACCTGGCTGGAAGTCACTGTCACCTGAAGGCATCTGAGACTTGAAGGCCCCTCCTGCTACAATGTATCATCTCTCTCTCTCTCTCTCTCTCTCTCTCTCTCTCTCTCTTTCTCTCTCTCTCCCTCCCTCCTTCCCTCCCTCCCTCCCTCTTTTCCTGTCTCTTTCCTTCCATCTACTTTCCCTGCCTTTCACCCAGAACCCTAAACCTCAGGTCTGTATTCCCAGCTGCCCAAGGCTCTGAGCACAAGCCAAGGTCTGTCCATTCCTGGCTTCATTGTGAACCTGTCCTGGGGAACACAGCCACCCCTCTGTGGCTAACTGAGTAAGTCTACTGCGGTCTTTCTTGGCTGGGATGTGAGAGCCTTTTTCTCTGGCTCACTTGTTTTGTAGACAGTTGCAACCCAAGGTGGATGGGAGCCATCTTTGGTTTCTGCAGTCTTTGGTCTCAGCCAGCCTGAGCTTCACCCCATCACCTGGGCTCTGTGCACAGGATCGTAATTGGCGCTCTCTCTCTCTCTCTCTCTCTCTCTCTCTCTCCTCGTGTGTGTGTGTGTGTGTGTGTGTGTGTGTGTGTGTGTGTGTGTGACTACAGAGGTACCATAGGTGAGTAGGTGTTTTGTGCATAGGTGTTCTATGTAGGTGTTCACTGAGAAGGACTATATGTGGGCAGCCCTCAGGTAAGCATGCCTGAGCTCCAACAAGGTTTTGAGTATATGAGGCTTGCCTTCTCCTGGGAGATTCATGCCTCAGAGGCTCAAATGTTTCTAAACAGCGAAATTAAGAGCCAGAAAGACTATTGGGAGAAGACTTTGGTGGGAGCACTATCAAAAAAAAAAAAAAAATTGGTTAGAGCAAACCTAGTATTATTCAGGGATATAGGGTGGACAATTTCCCATCATGCCCCGGTTTGCACCCTCCAGATCTCTGTTCCCCAACCATCTCTTCACAGACCAGTATGGCCAACAGTAGTCACTGTGGGAAACTGAGGTTGGACCAGAAATGAGCTCTAGGTGCTAAGAGCCTGAACACAAGTAAATGGTTCAGTGGACAGTCACTGGGGTCCTCGCTGCGTCACCGGGAAGGATCCTGGAATAGGTGTTTGTGGCTGTCACAGGTGTATGTGGGGAGGACAGTCCTTAGGCAAACCAAGGACCCTGGTTGGCATCGCTGGCCTCTCAGTAGGATCTGTCCTATGGGATTTCAGTTGTCTGTCTAGGGAGACACTGTCTGAGTGGTTGTCTTAGAGCCTAGCTCTGCCTTGTACTGTGTAAACCCTGGGCATGTTTCTGAATACTCTCTAAGCCTGTTCCCTCGCCTGCAGTGGTGATGCCTGCTGGGTACCTGGCAGCAGCTGAGCTGAGTGATTAGGAAGGTTCCTTTGAGTTACTTTTTATTATTATTAACAATTTTTAGATTTATTTTATTTTACGTGTATGAGTGTTTTGCCGGTATGTACGTGCACCATCTATTTGCTTGATGCCTATAGACGTCAGGATCCCTGGAACTGGGGTTACTTATGGTTGCAAACCATCAGTCTATATAAATAAATGGACCAGCTGGTTTTGTGTGTCAACTTGACACAAGCTGGAGTTATCACAGAGAAAGGAGCCTCCCTTGGGCAAATGCCTCCATGAGATCCAGCTGTAGGGCATTTTCTCAATTAGTGATCAAGGGGGGAGGGCCCATTGTGGGTGGTGCCATCCCTAGGTTGGTCGTCCTGGGTTCTATAAGAAGACAAGCTGAGAAAGCCAGGGGAAGCAATCCAGTAAGCAGCACCCCTCCATGGCCTCTGCATCAGCTCCTGCCTCCAGGTTCCTGCCCTGTATGAGTTCTGGTCCTGACTTCCTGTGGTGATGAACAGCAATGTGGAAGTGTAAACTGAATCAACCCTTTCCCCCCCAACTTGCTTCTTGGTCATGCTGTTTTGTGCAGCAATAGAAGCCCTGACTAAGACAATATATGTAAGTATACGTATGTAAAGGCAGAAGCGTTATTTAGGAACAGGAGGAGCCCAAGTTTGTCCTCCTTCACTGGCTCAGAGATAAATGTTGACTAGTCCGAGTCAATTTGGCTAGGGCTACACTGACTCAAAGGAGACACAAAGGGGGAGGGGCAGATGGAGGACTTGAGATTTCTAGAAAGAATTTAGGGGAGCTTTTAAAATGAGACAGAGTGAACTGTTTCCTGCTTTGGGACATTGCTGTCCAGTTTCCCAACTTTGGGACATTATTATGTCTTGGTTGAATACTATGAGAATAACTGACTGAGACTGAAGTAGAGACTTTAGACCAGGGTGGGAGAAACTGAGTCTCTGGAGCTACTGCTGAGCCATTAACTGTCCTGAGAATCCTGTCTTGGAATATTTATGTATTTATTTATTTATGATTCAAGATGCTGTATTTTCCTAATCCCACTTGAGGCTGTTCCTTGCAGCCAAAGATGGCATTGAAACACCTACAATAGCATCTGGAATCGCCATAGTCATGAGCCTCCCCCCTGCCTCAAAGTATTGGACATATTTGGGGACAACAATCCAGCCTTACAAGTAAGTAGGGTGACAGTATGGGTCAGAAGTGAGGCCTCTGTGACCCAGATATTCGCAGTAGGGCAGGAAGCTTGACTGTCTCTCAGCTGTCCAGAGGAGCCGGAGATGCTCTGGATCTGTGATGCTTTGGTCTGTGAGAGGCTTTCTTCAGGAGTGGGAGGAGGAAGGAGAGGAAGAGGGCTGGGTCAAGTTCAGATACCTACTTCAGACATTGTTCTAAAGGTAGACAAGTCAGGGCCCAGAAAAGCTGTTAGTCTCTACCTGTTGTCCTCAATCTGAATGTGAGGGCTGGGAGGATGGGGGTGGGGAGCCAAGGGGTTCCCAGCTGAGTTTTCCGTTGTTGGACTGCATGATTATAAGCATGGTACTTACCCCCTTTGACTACAACCATTCCTATAGACTGATGTGGCTTAATTAAGAGTCCTTTTGGTCATGATAGCTAACGACCAGATGCTTTATTTCTCCACCATTACTAATGGTCATTATCCTTAATGTCCTTGCCTTGCAGGACAGACCAGGGCACTGAACGGGAGCTTAGTTGCAGGTCCCTGGAAGTGGCTACTTCAGCTTTCCACAGACACTTGTTATAGGTGAGGGTCCTATCTAGCCCTGGGAGGTACTACTCACAGGGCTGGGCAGTGTCCACCGGCCCTCTTGGCATGCTCCAAGCAGTCACGGAAGATACCAGGGGCCCGGAAGGGAGGGAAGAGAGAGAGCTGAGGTGCAGCATGCACACGTGCTTGTGTGCACACAGTGGTGGCTGCCCCCATGAATGTACTGCACGTTGCCAACTGGAGTTTAAGCCTCCTTCCATCACACAAAGCTGCCACTCTGGGGACTTGACCTCTCGGATCCTGCACCCCTGGGGCCAGCTGATCTGCCCAGAGGGAACTGGCCCCAGAAGAGCCTGGTTGCTGGCAGCCAAGTGGCTGGGAGGGAAGTTTTAATGATACACAACACAAGACCCAGGGGGGGAAGGAAAAGGGGGGTGGGTGGAGAAAAGAAGGGAGGTTGGGGGGGAGAAAGAAAGACCCCCTGCCAGGCCCGTTGCCAGGAGACAGCCAGGCAGCCAGAATCAGCCCTGCTCTTTTCTCAGTAGCCTTTAAGCACCGAGAGAAAACCCGGGCCATAAAGGGGGACATGTGTTGGTGGGTGTGTAAAGCCTCTGCCGTTAGGGGAGCCCCTGCCCCCCCCGCCACTGCCCCAAGAGCCCCTTGTGCCCCTAGCCCTCCCCCTCCTGGAGGTTACAGATGAACGGGGCTGGCCTGCCGAGTAACTGAAAAAAAGATTCAGAAGGCGGTGGTCCTAGCTACTGAAATGCCCCAGCCACTTCTGAGGTGACACACTCCAGCCAGGGCCCCAGGAAGCCAGCAGTGTTGACAGGATATGGAGACCAGGGGTGTGTCATGGTTTCTCCATGAAAAGACATTTCTGTTGGTTGTGGGTGAAACACTGGAGTTTGGGGGGTTCTGAACTCCAGGACTTCTCAACAGAGAACTCAGAAGGGATAGCCCTGGAGCTGGCATGCTCATTCATGGGGAAAACAAGCCACCTGGGGCTGTGTCATAACACTTGGAGACTGTACCTGTAGCTACTGGTGGTCACGTCTGTGTCCAGATGGGGTCCACCCCACGGCCAGGAGGGTACACAGATGAGGACTGTGGAGAAAATAAGGACTCAAGGATCCAGACCCTGGCCTGTTTGTGGGAGATACGTTACCTGAGCGAGCTGAGACAGGTGCTGTGACTCGTGGGCCTCAGGGGGCCATCAGCAGGCCTAAAGCAATACATGGAAGCTGGGCTGAGCTCTTCCAGGTTCCTGTGAGAACAGAAGTCCCCTGGGCCAAGGCTGCTGAGACCAAATCTCATTCTGGGCTCATCACCAATCCCCTGAGACTCAGAGCTGGTGTCGGGAGGAAATGAACAGCTGCCTTCTCAGTTCCCCAGCTGAACCGCTGACCACTGGGGACACAGCTGGCTGGCTGGAGGCTGCCATGAGTTGGCATCCCTGTGTGTGCCTCCTCCCCCTGCCCAGTTTCTCTGGCTATTCCCAGGCATTGCTATGTGGGGGAAAGAGTCAGGAAAAGTGTTATAGGGAGAAGTACTGAACAAAATCAGACATTGTGTACACTCTCCCTCCCTCTCTCCCTCCCTCTCATGTTCTGAGAATTAAACCTATAGCCTCATCTATGCTAGGCAGAGGCTGTAGTAGAGCCACACACCCCGATCCCTCTCCTTCTGCGTCTTAAATGGGGCTCACATCATGGCTTTATTTCTTGAGATGAAAGTCTCCTCCTCCTCCAGGAAGCCTCCCTGACTTCAACCACTCTCTCTGTGCTTTCAAATCTACATCAGTTTAGTGATTTACTAACCCAGAGTGACCCTGATAAGTCACCAAGGTTTATACCCAAAAGCTCAGGGCTGGCAGTCACGTGATGGAGAGACCCACCTAGGATGACAGGAAGGGAGTGTGTCCAGGTCCCTGATGCCCATCTCTTTCTCCACTCTGCTCTCTTCCATCTCTGAGACAAGGAGCTTGAGTCACCTTCGCTGAGCCGTAACCCTTCCCTGAAGTGATCCTGGGAGACAGTGAAGTGGCAACAAGGTCCCAGCTCTAGGCCACCATAGGCCTCCTGGGAATTGTACCCTGAAAGACCCAGGACCTGAGCCTAGGTAGATGGTAAGGTGAGAGTGACACCTGCTGGAGAATACAGAAGTAGCAACAAGCGAGACTGGGCAAGTAATAACACTTCCTCCCTGGGTCCTGAGGTTCCTCCTTCCCTCCCCCAGGGAGAGACTCAGGTAGGTGCATAGGGAAAGGCACCTGGAGTTCCCTCTAGGAGTCCCGGGAAATGCAGGGTCTGTAGTTGTCCTTTGCACTGTTGCTTATGTTTGGAATTCAGTCATGAAAGAGAGTTTCAGGACCTGCATGGCTTTGTCATGTCCCCAGAAGTAGGACCAGCTAGTTGTTCTTTGGTGTGTGTGTGTGTGTGTGTGTGTGTGTGTGTGTGTGTGTGTGTGTGTGTGTGTGTGTGTGTGTCTGGTAGGTTTTGAGGGCAAAGGACAAACACACATCTGGCACACGCTTTGTATACCTTTGTGTTTTATTGCCCTGGTAAGAGGAGGGCAGAGTCCAATCTTGTCACATAACAGACATCAGTGATTAAAACTATCACCCGCTCAGGAAGCAGGAGGGACAAACAGATGAAGAGCACCGTGTCTGACACCTGACACAGTCAAAGTGCTGGCACAAGCCTTTGGGGAGAGTGGCTGGCCGCCTCTGTGAACCAGACTGGAGGCGAGTTTGTCTAGACCACAGGGCGATGTGCTGATGGTCTTTACACCCAGGTGGACTACTTGTTGACTGCTGGAATGATTTAAAAACTGGATGTGTGGGTGAAGAAATCTATCTGTACACGTTAAAGAACTGTCTCCCTCATCCACACACACATTTGTGGCAAGATAAATGAAAGAATCTCTGCTTTCAGGAGTCTTAGCATAAAGGACGCTTGCCAGTGTGTTACAGCATGTTCGTTTTCCATATCCTCCCCTCTGATATGGAATCAACCCTGCTACAATGCCTGAGTGTCGGGCGCTGACATCCCTCAGATGGAGCATGGAGCCATGGTGGGAGAAATATCTCGGAGGGATGAGATGAGGGGCTCAGTCTGATCGCACCATATTCTTTTTGCTTCCCAAGAATCCATGCAAGGAGCTGGTTGGTGACATCCATGCTTCACAAATGAGGGACATATGACCCAGGGAAGCTGGAGGGCTGGTCGAAGCCATATAGTTCTAGTACATTTAGGAGCTGAGGTGTGAATTTAGACCTTCAAAGTGTGAGGTCATCCCAAAGAGCTGAATCTGGCTTTCTGGGAAGACATTGCTGTCTTCTTCTGGGCATGTGCATAGGAACAGCTAATGGTTGGTTCCCCTTGCGGAGGGTGGAGCTGGTGTGTGCCTTCAGAGTAGACATGTACAGCTCTGCACACTGAGTGTCACTGAAGATGCCCTGCGGAGAGAACCTGTGCACACTATGTGCATTTTTTGCAATGACTGTCATCTGTCAATTGGAAATGGAGTGTCTAGAGGGGAAACCTGTTTGTGAATCACTCCAAGGGGCTATGTGGAGGGCAGGGTCCTCCAACCCCATCCATGTGTAAATAGCACATCTGCCCCCATCCAAGAGAGTGAGCATGCATCCGGCAGCACCAAGTCGTAGCTCCAGCCCCCATGCTGCCATGAAGATAGAAAAAAATGTTCTCATTTTCTGAGCCCTTCCTGATGTTTCGGAAGTCATCAGAGGAGACTGAGGGGGTAGGGTAGCTCACTTGGTAGCGTTCTCACTTACCATACAGGAAGTCAATCCCTAGCACTGAGGAATCCAGGCACAAGTGGCATATGACTGTAATCACAGCACCCTGAGTGTGGAGGCAGAAGGATCAGAAATTCAAGGCTATCTTTGGTTACATAGTCAGTCTGAAGCCAGCCTGGGCTATATGGACCCCGTCTCAAAAACAGGGCTAGAGAAATGGCTTGATGCTTAAGAGCACTTGTTGCTCTTACAGAGGACCTAGATTTAGTTCCCAGCGTCCACATGGTGGTTCACAACCATTCATAGCTACAGTTCCAAGGGATTTGAACCCTCTTCTGGCTTCTGCAGGCACCAGACACACAGATGGTACACCTATGTACATGCAGGCAGAACACTCATACACATAAAATAATAAGGAAATCTAAATAAGTTAAAATAAACAAAGAAAAAAGGGGTGGGGGCATACAGCTGGAGAGAGAGCTCATCAACCAAAAGCACTTTCTGTTCTTGCGGATGATCCAGCATCCACACGGCAGCTCACAACTATTTGTAACTCCAGTTCCAAGGGGTCCAATGGCCTCTTCTGGCTTCTATGGGCACCAGGCATGCACTTGGTATACATACATACACACAGGGAAAACACTCAGATACATAAAATAGAAATAAATCTTTAAAAACAAAACACACCAACAAACTAATCAACCAGCCAACCAAACAAAGAAACAAAACCCCACCAAACCCATCACGGAAACAATAGCAACAAAGTTGTCATATTCACTGCCCTTACGTGTTTTCTCAGAGGTAATCTGATAAAGATTGGGGCTAGCTTGGTGATTGAAAGTAAGATACGGGAGAGGAGGTAAGAACCAGGGAGTGGATGAGAGACCACAAGGGATTACATTAAAAAAAAAAAAAAAAAGAGCATAAGGAGGGGCAGGAGAGATGGCTCAGGGATGGAGAGCACACATCACTCTGGCAGAGTTCATTCAACTTCCAGCATCTATAGCCAAGGGCTTGAATCTCCAACTCTGGGGAATCTGATGCCCTCTACTGGTTTCCACAGGCAGTGCACTCACATGCACACCACACACACACACACACACACACACACACACACACACACACACACACACATTGTTGAATATAAATCTCAAAAACAAAAACAAAAAACCAAAAACAAAAACCTGCAGAAGTCTGGCTTAGTGGTACATACCTGTAACCCTAAACCCAGGAGGCTGAACCTCGATTTGATTTTCATGTGCGGGAGAATTGCCATGAGCTCAAGGTCACATGGTGAAATTATGTTTCAAACAAACAAACCCCAGAAAACTCCTCCTATTTCAGAGATCGCTGTGGGAAGGAAAATAGCCCCTCTTCTAATCTGTCAGGTTTGCAGTGGGAGAATAGTCCCATCTTACGTGCGTGTGCGCGTGCGTACATGCATGTGTGTTCACATGGATGTGTAAATGTGTGTCACGGCTACAGGCTAACATTGGGTTTCTTCCTTGGCTGTTCTTCCCCTTAGTTTGTGAGACATGCTCTCTCAGAATTGGCACTCACCAATTCATAGCTAGAAACCCCCAAGGATCCTCATGTTTCCACACCCCAGCAGTGCTGGGATTATATGAACACGCTGTTGTACCCGACTTTTTATATGGGTTCTGGAAGTCCAATCCTGTAGAGCATGCACTTTACTGATTGACCCATCTCCCCAGCCACTCTAGTCCAGGCCTCAGACTTACTATACAGCTGAAATTGGCCTTGAATTTATGCTGCTTCCGCCACTGTCTCCACAATGCTGGGGTTACAGGTATATGCCACCATGCCTGGTTTACACAGTGCTAGGGATTGAACTCAGGGCTTTGTGTCTGACGCTGACAATTTGGCAGAGAGGCCTGGGAAGAAGGGGATTATTTATCATCCGTACTAGCTTGCAAAGGTGATTTCCTTTTCTAAAAGAATTTCAAATAGATTTTCATGGATTTCAAACATTACTTATAACAAGACTGATCAGATGTTTATGTTGCTAGGTAAGTCTGTGGTCATGCTTCACAGCACTTAACCCTGTCCCCATGGCCACAGTCCCCTGCAGTGGGTGTGAACAGATGACCCTTCCAAAGCCACCGTTCAGCTGCCCAATAGCATCTGACAGGTCCAAACGACACAGGTGAGGTCCCTTCTCTTCTTAGTCACATGTATTGGGATGCATTGGCTCAAATCAGAGAGCCAAACTCTGAAACCTGAAAGCCACGTTCGCAGGAACATTAGCTGACAGCGCAGCCCAATTGCTCCCTGTACCTCTTTCTGCTGACAGTGCCTTCCTTTCTTGTGGTCCTGCCCCGATACCTGACCCCCTCCAGGATGCTGCCTTCAACGGGAGCCAGGGGGTTAGCACGATTATGTCAGGAAGACTCACATCTAACAAAGAGGAGGATGCCCTGTAGAAGGAGCAAGCCAGCCTGGTAGAGTGGGGACTGGCTTCTCTGGCCTGTTCTCTCTCCTAAATGACACCTTCTTTGTTAGGTAAGAACCTTCATGCCTTACCCATGGCTCCTGTTGAAGACAGAATTTTAAAGGGGGTCTTGGTGAAGTTAAGCGGATTACAGGAAAGGAGTCTGTTAGCAGAAAAGACTATGAGATTGGAGAGGGGAATAGGGAGGGGGTACTTTACAGTGTGAGATAAGCATTCTGGGAAAAAATTCCCAAATGTTCCTACCGGCTTTTCCTTAAGTGGGTCACTTCACCTAAAGCTTTGTCTTTGTCCTGTGCAAAATGAAGGCATTAAATTCACTCCTCCACCTCTGCCCTTAAGGCTGTTTCTGAATCTACCTCCACGCAATCAGCCACAGGGCCCGCTGACCAGCAGGGGGCGCTCCTGCAGAAGGCTGACCACCCTTGCCTTAGGCAACTGTTGCTCTCAGCTCCTTGCTGGATTATCAGAACAAAAAGGTATTCCCACTCCCTCCCTGTCCCTCCCAGTCTACTCTGGCCACTTTTCTTCTCACACTGTCCCTTTCTTTTGCATGTTTTAGAATTAGCTTGCTGGGAAATTACTGGATCTAGGTCCTTGAGGAAGCCATTTTGCTTCTCTGTGCCTCAGTTTCCCCATGCACCAAGTAAGTATGAGTGAGAGACTTCCACCCAGAGAGGAGGTAGCGATGTTGCTTGCTTCGTAATCATTTTCCTTACCAGGGCAAGAGCAGTTGCTTCTACTTCCTACAAGAACAAGCCAGAGCCTGCAGAGACTGTCAGAGTACCAGCTGGTCTATGTGGTTATTCAAAGTTCTTTTATGCAAAGGTAGAAATGATTTCTGGGTTGTGTGTGACATCTAGTACACTGAGTGATACTCAAAACACTGGAGGTAATGGGGTTTTGAAAACATAAGGGTAGAAGCTGGTCACATTGGAAAGCGATTACATTAGTCCTTAGATTTCTCCCCCCTCTTTTCCAAGGGTGGCAAACTGAGAATGTTAGCCTATTTAATGAGTTGGGAAACTAAGATTCCCAAAAGGATCCATTGTGGGAGTTACTATGCCAGTTTCTCTCTGTGTAATCCAGGCTCCATCACATTGGAGTTAGCGACCCCTAATGGAGACGTGTGGGATTACAGCGATGTCTGTGGACACTGGTAGATTGGTTATCAGTAGCCCAGATTGAAAGTCTCAAAAACAAACAGACCAGCCTGAGCCTCAGTTTCTTGTTTGTAAAATGTGAGGATTAAATGAGTTAATACTAGCTGTGGAGTTGGTGGTACACCCCTTTAATCCCAGCACCCAGGAGACAGAGGCAGGCAAATCTCTGGGTTTGAGGCCAGCCTGGTCTACAATGTGAGTTCCAGGACAGCCAGGGCTACACAGAGAAACCCTGTCTCAAAAAACCAAAATACTAAACAAACAAATGAGTTAATATATCTAACACATTTACCCTTATATAGACATTAGTTTACCCTTATATAGAAATGCCAGCTGCCATTAAGCATTTGTTAATTAATTTATTAAGTTTCTCAACTGACTGTAGTCCATTAAAGACAATCCTGGGCTTAACCTTCTCTGACTTACTGCTTAGCAGGAGATTTTGGCTAAGGAAACATTCATCTATGATGAATTGTGGGCTTTCTCTTGTCTTTCTTTCTTTTCTTCCTTCCTTCCTTTTTTAATTTTGAGACAAGGTCTCACTATAATACCCTGGCTGTCCTGGAACTCACTGTGTAGACCAGATTGGCCTTGATCACAAAGAGATTCCCCTGCCTCCACCTCCCGGTGCTGGAATTAAAGGCGTGCATACCACCCCCAGCTTGTCATTCTTTCTTAAAAAATACATTATAACTATTATTTACATGATGCTCACACCTTTCCATTGTAAATGTTACAAATTATACATAATTATATAAAATTAGAAATTTGCATATACAGTGTTTAAAATTACAAAAATGTAATTTTTTTCAGACAGGTTCTATGTAGCCCTGGCTGCCCTGTAATTCATTATGTAGCCCAGACTGGTCTCAAACTCACAGAAATCAGCCTGCCTCTACCTCCTAAGGGCTAGGATTACAGGTGTGCATAGATCCACCTGGCGCACGCGTGTGTGTGTGTGTGTGTGTGTGTGTGTGTGTGTGCGTGTGCGAATGTATGTTCCTGTTTCCAAGTCTTATCTTATCCCCAGTGGAAAGAAAGAAGTCTAGCTATCCCCTGGATGTCCTGACTCTGAGTCTAGGAAGATGTACTGAGCCGTCTACCAAGCTGGATGGCAGACAACACTTCTTGCAAATGTACTTGTGCCTGCAGCTATGACGATGTGATAGTATGACCTAGCAGAGATGGTCTTGGTGGCAAGCAGGAAGGAAGCACACTGCTCGGGGGACTTTCTGAGCATCAGCATGGGATCCCTTCCTCTCACCTAGCCTCTGCAGAGAGGATGCCTGTGTGCAGTTACATGCTCCTGGTGTTGTTTATTCTGGCTCCGTTCTTCACTTCTGTCTCTCGAGGAGGTTGGTGCCCTTGCCTTTCTCCTCCTTGCCTTTCCGACAGTGCCCTGCACGGAGGACTCTGCTAGGGTGAAGGACAGATGCCTGTTGTGACATGCTTCCCGCCCAGGCATCCTACTGACACTTCTGAAAGCGGCCCCCAGGGATGGGGTGCAGCATTCATCCACAGTGAGCACAGTGGCCAGCCAGACACCAAACACACATGTCACTGCCATGTATAAGTCCATTGGCAACTATGGAGCAGATTCTCTGACACGGGATTTTACCTCCGGGTCCCTTCTTCCCTCCATGTGTGCCTCTGAGGGGGCAGAACTGGCCTGCTGAGAATGTTTTCTCTGCTCTCACTGTGTCAGAAAGGAGGTTCTACCTCTGGCTCATGGCATGAAAAACACGGCAGGATCTCTCTCTCTCTCTCTCTCTCTCTCTCTCTCTCTCCTTTTCTTTTTTGAGACAGGGTCTCACTGTATATAGCTCTGGTTTTGCCTGGAACTCCCTATGCAAACCAGGCTGGCTGCAAACTCACTGAGATCTGCCTGTCTCTGCCTCCTGAGTCCTGGCATTAAAGACCAGCACCATTATGCCTGGCTAGGGCAGAATCTCTAACCATTAATAAGTCAAATTTGACTGCTCAGGATCACCCTTCATTAATTCACTTTAACCCAGTGGGTCTCAGCCTTCTTAATGCTACAACCCTTTACTACAGCGCTTCCTGTTGTGGGGACCCGCAGCCATAACATCATTTCGTTACTGCTGCATCTCTGTAATGTTGCTATTGTTATGAGTCACAGTGAAAATATCTGATATGTGACTCCCCAGCGGGGCACGATGCACAGCATGAGAACAGCTGTTCTAATACTTAAAGATCTCTTAACTTGGAGCCAAAGCGCATATCCTCCTTGACAGGAGCTGTGGGTATGAAAGAAATAGGAGGAACCTGAAGGTGCGGCTTGGTGGTAGGATGCCTGTCTGGGGTATGCGAGGTCCTGGGTTTGATCCCCAGCATTATGAAAGAAAGAAAGAAAGAAAGAAAGAAAGAAAGAAAGAAAGAAAGAAAGAAAGAAAGAAAGAAAGAAAGAAAGAAAGAAAAGAAAAGAAAGAAAGAAAGAGGGAGGGAGGGAGAAAAGAAGGAAGGAAGGAAGGAAGGAAGGAAGGAAGGAAGGAAGGAAGGAAGGAAGGAAGGAAGGAAGGAAGGAAAAAGCAACAAGGCACGGGTTCTCATCTTAGTGAGAACACCAAACATCTCCTGAATGCGAGGGCACCACACACCATCATGGGTGGTCACTGGTATGATGTGTCCATAAAGTTCCTCGAGTCAAAGTGACGAGCAAGTCAAGGCAGGAGTTGGTTAAGGGTGAAGCCCTGGCAACGGAAGCAACCAGTTTTGGGGTGTTTAAGGACACCCCTCCACATTCAGCCTTCCCTGGTTAAGGGTAAAGATATAGCTATGTCTCAGGCAGGCAAGAGAGGGCCTGTCCTGTCTGTTGCTCTACACACACACACACACACACACACACACCCCAGAATGATGAGCTAGATGGAATAAATCGGAAGAGAAGGAACTATGTAAGTCCTCCAGTTGGAATTGTGGGGTGCAAGAAAGGACTAGACTCTTTGAAGGACTGGCGAATGGATGCCATGGCACTGGGTCTTCCCAAATGCTTTCCCGCCAGTGCTTAAAGTTTTACTGCCATCGATTCCTTTTGATCCTTCCCCCACCTCTCCCTCCCCTCTTTCTCCCTCTCTCCTTCTTTGTATCTTGGGTCTCAGGTAGCCCAGCCTGGCTTTTGGCTTCTGCGCAGCTGTAGCTGAAGATGTCTTGAGCCTGCTGATTCTCTTACCTCCGTCTCCTCCGTGCTGGGACTCCAGGTGTGTGCCCCCGCCACGCCTTGTTTGTGCAGTGCTGGAGATCAAGCCCAGGGCACCGTGCATGCTAGCCAGAGCACTCTACCAGCTGGGCCACACCCCCGGCCCACCTCCTCCTTTTAAATGACTTTGGTTTTAATATAAATGTCAGCCATACTTGCAATAAAACGCTTGGAGAACCCAAGGAAAATAAAAATATCTTTACACATACCCTAACCCCCAACACACCCAATATTAATATTGGTCTTTTTCTCTGTCCTTTCTCCTTTTGGGGGACACATTTTCAGGATCAAGTGTGGGTGTCCTGTGTGGGGATTCTGATACCCTTGTTCACACTTACTTAGCTTTAGTCCTATTTCAGACAGGTGTTCTGGAAACAGCAGTGAGTTCTATGACCTTCAGGAAGTTACTGCTCTGGATTTCTGTCTTCATCCATATAACGGGGATGGCGATGACACACGGGCTGCCTCACAATGCTCCAGAGTCACACGCAAGTGAGGAGTCACGAGGACATTGCCCGTGCAGTTCAGATTTGTGGGGTCAGGACTGCTGGGAATGGTCAAAACAAAACTGGTTACAGTGAGGCTCCAGCAGAGCAGGCTGGGGTACAGGGAGGGTGGGGAAAGACAAGGAGAGGGACCAGGTCACAGAGTACCCTAGGACCTCCTGGGACCAGCCTCCTTAGCAGCTGAGTTGGGCTCTGGTACTTCCACTCAGGCCTCTGGACATAACCGAGGATCCAGAGTCCATTTCCAGAGCAGCTGGGAGCAAGGCTGCAGAGAGCAGGCTACCTGGGATGTTGCGTTTCTGCTTGCTTAGGACCAGAGGGTCTTCTGAGTGAGCTCTTGCTAGGGCTTGGAGGTGTGGAGAACCGGAGCCAGGCACCGGTGGTTCCCGAGGCTTTGTTTCAGGAAGGTGGTCTGCCTGGAGACAGGTGGGGCAAGGAGGAAGACAACTCGAAGAGCCCCTCCCCCTCCAGTTGAGTTTAATATAGAGTGGTACAGCTCTTGCTGCATGCTTGTCACCTCCAGGGTTTTGTTGTTGTTGTTATTATTGGGGTGTGTGTGTGTGTTTGTGCATGTGTGCATGTGTGTGTTTGTGCGTGTGCGTTTTTGTGCGTGTGCATGCGTGCGTGCGTGTGTGTGTGTGTGTGTGTGTGTGTGTGTGTGTGTGTGTGTGTGTTTTCAATGGGAGGGGAATACTCCATCCAAGCGGTGGCTGCCTTGGGCTGGATCACAGAAACAGGTAGCTGCTTGTGGATGGCTAAGAATGCCTCTCTTGCATTCCTGTGTGGACGTGTGGGTCCCAGAACAGCTGTAGGTCTGCCTAGGAATTTAGACATGTGTGGGATGAATGTAGAAGGGGTCTGCATCACTGAATGCCTCTGTGTGTGTGTGTGTGTGTGTGTATGTACATGTATGTGTGTGTATGTATATGTGTGTGTATGTTTATGGCATGCTCGTTGGAGCATGTGTCAGCATAGGAGGGAGTGCTCCTGTGAGCATGTGTTAGCATGCTATCTCTCTATCTCTGTAGCATCCTAAAAAAGCCACAGACCAGTGGACCAAGGTTGTGAGCTGGCAATGACACCCTATACACCTATTATTTGCTAGATTCTGTGCCCAGTTTTGAGGACGCTGGAGAGAGGATTGAAGTTCAACCTTGCCCTTGAGTTTTTGAGGCAGGGCTGCAGGTGGGAGCAGAGGAACAAGCCACTCACAGCACAAGGCTGCACACCCCAAGGTCCTCTCTCAACACTGCAGTTGTGAGGTGATCTGCTTCACCACCCATCTCTGCCTCTACACCATGCCTGCATCCCTTGAAGGTGAGCTCCTAGGAGCTACACTGTGCTCTGAAAACATGTGTCACACAAAGGCTGCCAAGAATCAGGCTATGCCTGTATCCCTAAGCCACCCACAACCATCCTGAACCACAGCAAACCCACGGCTGGCCTCCGTTCCTGTGCCCACTCCTGTAGCTGAGGCTATCTGCACAGGCTATTTTCAGTCTCTTAGCTTTTCTGCCCTCATTTATGCATTGAGGACAATGATTACCCCTGCTTCCCAGGGGACTTGAGACTCCTGCGAGACCATGACTGGGGCTGGGGGTCAAACACCCAGGGAGGCCCATGTACGCACAGGGAGAGGACCTGCTGTAGGAATTCCTATTGCCAGCAATGAGAAGCTGTCCTGGGTGTTGTGTGGAGCCATGGGCACCACAAAGCAGAAGCAGCATTGTGAGGTCTCCATGAGGGGCTGCGAGATGCCCAGGAACATAGCCCTGCTGTGGTCCTAACTTTTGAAGGAAGGTGCCTTGGGGTGGGGCTCACTGTCCTGGCTGTTGGGGCTTGAGATCATGGAACGAGCACTTTGTGTGTCTCATTCTCTAACCACTGAGGTCCTCGTTGAGTCTTTAGGTTTCCTCCAACCTCCTTCAAGTTCAGCCTTCAATCAGACAGCAACAGGTCGCTGTGTCACTTGGGGGACAACTGTTCCCTCTTCCTACCATCTTGCCCTCTCTATGCATATGCGTACTTGTGGGATTTAGGATAGGAGGGGCAGTTGGAGCAGCCCAAGGCGAACTCCCTCCCTCCTCCTCTGCCAACATTAGGGTGCCCGTGGGTATGGCTGAGAGTTACCAGTATCTTCCTGTTACCTTAGTCTGTGGCACTCTTGGACTCACACAGATCCCACCGAGCTCCCTTAGCTCTGAGCCTCCTGGATCCTGGTTCACACTTTTACAATAGAGGAAACAGTCAGGTCCCGCCAACTTGCTGAGATGACCATGCACATGTCTCCCCAGAACATTTACATCCAGAGCCCAGACATCAACGCATCATGGAAATCACACACCCGATCTCTCATCCCCCAGCAGAGTAAACACCAGCACACCGGGCTGGGCTCCTGCCTGCGGGCACAACAACCCATACCTCGCTACCTCCTCTCTACTTGACATCTCATCTACACAAAAATCTTGTCAGTTCTTTGTCATCCTCCCCGTTTCGCGTCTGGAACTCATAGTTCACGTGGTTGAATTCCAGGTCCTTGAAGCCCATGCTGGGCCTTGCAGCCTCAGTAAATAGAACCACCAGATTTGATAGGACCACAGAGCTGTGGTAGCAAAGGGTCATGTGGCTACTGGGCTGCCCCACAATGAGACAGCTCAGAGAGGCTCACTACCACAGCCAAGTTTTCTCTGTTGAGTCAGAACTGGCTTAAATCTTCCTCATTCCTGGCCCTGTCATGCTGATATCCACCACAAAGCCAAGGTCACTGTCACCCAGTGTTCTAGCTCCATGTCTAGTTTCTTTCTTTTCCTTCCTTCCTTCCTTCCTCTCTTTGACATTTCACACCAAGATTTGACGTTCATTACAGCTAGTTTTGTTTTTTTGCTTGATTTGGCTCGGTGTTCAAGACACCCAAAGATGTTTCAAAACTCATTTGGTTGTATGTCTCCTTCCTAGACTGATGTCACCCCCTGCTTCCTTATAAGGATTGGAGTCAAACTTTTTTTTTTTTTAAAGCAACAGGGAGCCCAACACTAAGGACATTCACGTTTTATCTGATGGAGATCTGGCTTCTACACATCTAGGAAGTCCGGTTCCTCCTTCTTCTGTGGCTCTCCCTTACCCCCCAGACAGTCTGAATTTTTGGCCAGTAATTGTCGTCACACAAGCTCTTGACACCTCCGCTGACGGCCATCAGCTTCGTGTTCAAGAGCAGGTACCCTCTGTATGCTGTCCTATGGCCATGAGTTCTTCTAGCCAATGGACACGAATTTCTCCCGCTGTTGGAGAGGGGCTCTGCGCTGGACCTTTTTGCTATACGGCCCTGACAAATCGTCCCATTTCCCACTGTCCAGGTCGGAGCAGAGATCGCGCACCGGTGTATCCCTCCCTGGAGAGGCGGCAACTCTGAGGCAGCACCTCCTAGGTCCCCAGAACCCCAACCCTCTCCAGGACCAGGGTCCGGCACTTTCTGCCCTCTGGGCCGGAGTGGGCGCGGCTCCAGGTGAGCACTCACCTGTGGAGGGGCGGGGCCTGCCGCTGGTCCCTCCCACAACGGGGCGGGCTGAGCTCGGTGGAGCCTATGGGGTGAGGGGCTCGCCGGCTGCGAGGCTCCCTCCCCGGGCCGCTCGTGCTCCGCCCCACCCGGGTTTAAAGCCCCGCGGGCCGCTGGCGGCGGTGCTACGAGCGCCGAGTGGCGCGAGGAGATGCGAGAGTACACCCGCCGCCGGCACCATGCGCCCCGCGCCCGCGCTGGCCCTGGCTGCGCTCTGCCTGCTGGCACTGCCTGCCGCCGCTGCCGCCGCCTCCTACTTCGGGTCAGTGCCCGTCGCGTCCCCGCGCTCCCCGTGCCCTGTCCCCGGCTCCGGTCCCTGAGAGGCCTCGAACTCAACCCTTTGCTCAGGCGGGATCCCGATCGCCTTGCGAGCGCATTTCGCTCCGGGATCTCCGTCCCTCGCTCTCTGACCTCAGACTTAATCTCCCTTTCTCGAGTCTACCAAGTCTAGGTCCCTTGCCCCTCCCGGTTCCTCTGCCGGGCGGCTGTCAGACTCCAGCCCAAATCCTGGAGCTGGTCTGAACCCCTGGTACACCCTTGTCCGTGCCGGTCCAAGCGTCTGTCCCGGGCTCCCAAGTCCTCTTCAGATCCTTTCTCGGTACCCTCTCTGTCCCCATCCTGGGCTCCGTCCAGCTACCCTCTTTGCTTATGATTCCTGTATCCTTCGCTTTCTCCTTGCAGAGCTGGGATCTGGACACCTGGCTGGGTGGAGGGATTGGTGGGTAGGGGCGGGGAGGAAGCTGAGGGTTTTGCTGATCCAAGGGCATGGGTGATCCCGGGACCGCGGGGAACATTAGTTGGAGGCATAAAGAACTGTACCCTGAGGCAGTGCGACCAAATTAAACTCTAGAGCTGACATGAATAGGGTTTATGGCAAAGCGAGGGAGAGAGGCCCATTTGGGGGTGTCCATGGTTAGAAAAATGATAATAGCTTGTGGTGATATCTGGAGAGCGGGACAGGAACCTCAAGCAAAAATGGTTGGAAGGGAAGCAAAATGGCATTTGTCTGTAAATGTCTTCTGTGACCCTGAGGTCAGGTGGGGGTTGGGGGGGTGATGGTAGGGAGCATGGATTTTAAAATCACCTCAACCCAAAGCAGGCTCCAAATGCTTAACTTTAAATGTTGCCTTTTTCTTCTAGTTACACCCCTAGTCAGGCCAGGCTCACAGTCCAAGTACAGCAGAAGCTGCTCTCAGGAAACCACCGCAGTGTGCGAGGGTCTAGGGGCAACCTCACAGGCTGCAATAAGGGATGTAGGCTAATTTCCAGGTCATGACCTCTGGCTAAAATGTACCTGGGTTATAAGCAGCACCCTCCCCTGAAATATATGGGGAGGGATTGTCAGTCTCAGTCCTAGTGCAGATCCCTGTTGTTGAGGATTTGGGAAGACCACTCAGTTCCTGGGGACTCAGTATCTCCTTTTAACCCACTCCCAGAACAGCAGACATGTTCTTCCCCAAGAACTTGCCCCAGTGGGCATGACTGAAGGGAGAGGGCACAAGCTCTGAGTTTGGTCCTGCCACTTTCAGGACACTGCGTGTCTGGCCTATAGACTGTGGATAAGAGTGTCTGAGGTTAGCGTATAGAAAGCTCTTAGAACAGTGGCTAGCACATAGTAAACACTCAGGTAATGCTACTGAGAATGACAGTAGAGGAAACCAAGAGGGTTCTGGGTATCCCAGACCCAAGAGTCTCTCTGAGCTGGAATAGAGGAGCAGCTGACCTCAGACTGTTTCCACGAATCTTTTCTTTCTTTGGGTTTTATGGTTGAAGGCAGGGGTGAAGGTTGGATGATGTGGGAAGAGAGAGGTCCCAGGAGTTCTGGATCATCCTGGCTGGTGTGCTGAAAGGGAACAGATTTGGGGGGTGGGGAGCGAGGGACAGTCTTGAAAGTGAGAGGGGAGATGGTTAGTTGTGTCCAGAGGGAGAGTGAGGGGTTGAGTTTTGGAATCCTTCCTGGAAAGAGCTGAAAAGGTACACACAAGCCTCATGCTGTTAAGTGTTTGGGCCCAGGGAACGGGCAGGACCCATCAGGGGCAAACTCTCTTGTGACTTAAATGACCCAGGTTTCCTGGCCTCACATCAGCGTTTGCTCCCAGTCATCCACACTTCAGTGAGAGCGTGAAGCAATGTGTTACCCCTCCTTAGGTCACTTGTCTTTGAAGTCTCATTTCTAAGTATAACATGAAATGCTTTTTTTTTTTATTTCCTGATAAAAGGAAATTCAGCGATCAGGAGAGCAGGTGACAGCAATTTTGGTACCAATCTTTTTGGAATCTCTGCAGTCAAAGACTTCAGAGTGAGGAATGACCAACCCCCTACTTCAAAAAAGGTCACATCTTATCCCCATTTTTCAGATCGTATGTCCCCCTCCCAAGCCACAGGGAGCAAGCAGTGGCTTTTGCTGCCTGCCTACAGCCTGATTCAGTGGGTGGCAATGGTGATGTAACAAAGCAGAGTAGATGCCTATAAATCCCTCTTGCACAAAGCCCCTTCTCTCAGGGGCCTCTCAAAGCAATTTCTGGGCTAGGTAAAGACAAAACAGTCAGAAAGGTCCAGAGGGTCACTTATTGTCACACAGCAAATTGGCAAGGGGCAGGATAGTAGCTGAGTCTCATATTTGTTTTCCATCCTGTGTAGGGAACAGGCTCATAAGGTGTCCTTGTGTGACGCCTGAGGGACGCAGCAGCTGCAGAGGGTGGGGGCTGGAGAGTGGCCTCCTTCTCCTGCTTGATGAATTCTCTCAGACCCTCTTGGCCATAGTGAAAGAGGCCACACATTCCTCAACAGTGAGGCAGGCAGGATTTCATGCACCTTCTAGTCCATCAGGTGGGCTCTTAAAGGATGGCAGTGGGGCAGGAGGTGACTGGAATGCCAAGAGCAAGCTTACGCTGAGCACTTAGTACATCATAGGCACCCTATTGGACCATTCATTGCCCCATCTACATACCTGCCCTTTAGATGGGTGACAAGGTCCTGATGTCCTTAATCACCGATCCCGGCAAGATTAAAACATCTGCCTAGAGTCATACAGCCAGCAGCAGGCAAAGCTAGGATTCAGACCTGAGACTCAAAGGCTTCTGGTTTCACAGCCTTTTCTGATCCAACCCTAGAGAAGAGGAGGAACTCAGCCAGTGCAGAGGACCACTGAAGCCCACCATGCTTTAGAAAGCTGCATCTACAGGGCTGGGAGATAGCTCGTCAGTAAAGTTCTTGCCTTGCAAACATGAGAACCTGAGCTCAGATCTCCAGCGCTCATGTAAAAAGGCCACATGTGCTGAGGTGTCTCAGTGCTGGACAGGCTGAGACAGGAGGCTTCCAGTCTCACTGAGCAGCTAGTCTAGCCTATTTGGTGATCTTCAGGCCAATGAAAGACCATATCTCAAAGATGAACAAGGTTCTTAAGGATGGCACCCACAGTTAGCCCTCTGGCCTCTGTAAATGTGCATGCACAGGAGCAATTTCTAGTGGCAAAGATCCTGGAGTGACTTTGGGGCTGAGTTGGGTGACAGAACCGAGCGTGTGCAGAGCCGATCAGGTAAGCAGTAGGCTTGTCTGTCAGTCCAGGCTAAGGCACAACACCATTAGGACAATGGACATCTCAGAGCCAGGACTAAGTTGGCCTCTGAGCTCTGTCCTTCTCCGGTTGTCACAGCTCCCTGGGGAAGCCTGACTCATCAGCAGTGGGCCAGTTTAAAGGCTGTTTTTCTGCTGTGCTTTTCAGGTCCACAGAAGAAACAAAACATCACCTGTATTTCCCCCCAAGTTCATGTTACATATAATATACTACACTCATTTTAAGAATGCTGTCTAGGTCTTACAAATCATTACACTTTTATAATCACTTTGAGGTAACCACAACTACTATATATTTGTAGATCACGTTCATTGAGATTCATCAGTATTGTGTATATCAATAGCTCTTTCCTCTTTATTCCTGGGTCGTATTCTGTTATATGGGCATGCCACAAATTTTTACTGTTTCCACAATTGATGGACGTTTGGGTTAGTTCTAGTTTTTAGCTATTCCCAGCATGGCTGGTGAGAGCATGGATGGTGCGAGCATCTGTGCACCCCTTTTGTGGGCATGTGTTTCCATTTCTCTTTGGTAACTGTCCAGGGGATTGGCTTGTTGGACCACCTAGTAGGAATATTTTTTTTTTTTTTTTTTTTTTTTTTTTTTTTTTTTTTTTTTTTTTTTTTTTTTTTTTTTTTTTTTTTTTTTTTTTTTTTTTTTTTTTTGGTTTTTTGAGACAGGGTTTCTCTGTGGAGCCCTGGCTGTCCTGGAACTCAGTCTGTAGACCAGGCTGGCCTCGAACTCAGAAATCCACCTGCCTCTGCCTCCCAAGTGCTGGGATTAAAGGCGTGCGCCACCACTGCCCGGCTGGTAGGAATATTTTTAATTTCTAGGGGATGGGAGAGCAGTTCCCAACATGACTGTGCCATTTGCACAGGAATGTCTGAGCGTTCCAGTTGCTCCGTATTGCCAGCCCTCATCGGTCTTAACTGTTGCTATCTGATTGGGTGTGTACTGGTGTCTCATTGTGGTTTTAATTTGTGTTGTCCCATTGGTGACTGATGAATGATGTGTTGGACATTTTTCATGTGATCATTAGAATATCTTTTTTTTTATTGGTTTGTCTTTCTGTCCATCAAGTGTAGGTGTTCTTCGACACCCAGTGCGCTGTCGGCTTTTTCATGTATGCCTTTCTTCCCTATGTTCTCTTTAGATGCCCCACAAACTTCCTCTGTGAATTAGGTTGCTCGACGTGAGGCAGGGATCCAGGCACACTGAGATTCCCATGTGGATCTTTATAATGAGTCAGAGGCAAAGTGCCACAAATTCCCTAACTTCCATCCTTTTCAAAAGTGGCTCTGGCTATTCGGGTTCTTCGTGTTTTCACATGTATAGCTTAGCATCAGCTTGTCAACATCTACGCAAAAGCCTGTTGAGTGTGACTGTCCTGAATCTCGAAATCAATTCATGAAGGGTTGGGTGGGCTGTTTCATAAACAACCCTGTCCATCAGCGTGGGGCCTTGTAAGTTGCCTTCAGCAATATTTTGTAGTACATATCTGTCTTGCAATGTGGGGGACGGAGATGCAGGGTTGAGATAGGGTCTCGGGTAGCCTAGGCTGCCTTCAAACTCACTGTATTCCTCAGTCTGTCATTAAAATTCTGATCCCCTACCTCCCATCTCCCTACTCCCCAAGTTCTTGGCTGGCAGACCAGTACCACCACACCTGGCTTAGGTCTTACTGAGATCTTTTAAAAGTGTTTTTCATGTTTAGATAGTGTTTTTATTCAATCCCCCTCCCTTACTTTTAGAAATGAGATTGAGCCCTAAGTAAAACAGGGCAAGAGGAAAACAGATAAAGGAAATCTTGACGCTGTGGAGCGATGGATTAAAGGCCAATCCTCCTGATAAGTGTCATGGTGTCTGAGGGAAGGGCTTTAGGCCGACTGTCCCTGGTTGAGCTCTGATCCCTAAAGACACTGTGCCCTCAACTCTTGCTATCCAAGTCTTCCTGTGCTCACTTCTATAGTTTCCCCAGAGAACCCTGTGGCCAGAGGTCTTAGGGTCCTGTTGTTGGCTGGGTCCTGTTCTTCTAGCCTTTGATGTCAGCCCTGTACTACAGTGACTGCCTAGGTGGATAGTGCTCATTGTCTCTTGCTGGCCCCCCTTCTCTTGTGCCCCCTCTATGCCCATTACAACTGCTCATTTTAGATTTGGGTTCTGGGTCAAACCAGCCAGAATGGTGGTAACTTTTCTCCAGGGAGAAGTGGACTTGGGGAGCGGGAAGCAGAGTAGGGATCCTCTCCCACTGGAAGATCATCTGAGAGTGCGGTGTTAGTGCCTCAGGGAGCACGTAGTGAGGCAGGGCTGGTCTCAGGAAATGGCCCAGATCACCAGGTTGGTATCAACCTGAGCAAGATGAAATTATTCAAGGCTGGGCTCTAGTGCAACAGTCCTCAACCTGGGGGTCATAACCCTATGGTAGGTGTCAAAGGACCCTTTCATAGGGTGGCCCAAAATTACAGTTATGAAGTAGCAATGAAAAGAAGTGTATGTTTTGGGGGTCACCACAGCATAAAGACCCGTATTAAAGGGTCGCAGCATCAGGAAGGGTGAGAACCATTGCTCTAGTGTAAGGGGAATTGGGCTAGCTGGATGTGGCGGTGCACACCTTGGCTCCCAGCACCTGTGAGGCAGAATCAGGAAGATCTCTGTGGATTCAAGGCCAATTTGGTCAGAATAGTAAGTTCCAGACCAGCCAGGGTTACCAGACTCTAGGCTAGACAGATCAACATTCATATTCTCCATGGAGACTTACTAAATGACATTGGACAAGTCAGCCATTTTTACTTCGGGATGGGAAACAGGCTAATTTTTCTCTTTCATGGTTGTTGTGGGGGGTTAATTACTGCACCCAGGGCTGCTCTACCACTGCACATGATGGTAGAGCATTTGCCAAGACCATGGGTTTCATTCCCCTGCAATGCCTGCCTTCAAAAGAACATGTGAAGCACTGTGACATGTTACCTGTATCTCACACCCTGCAGAAAGCAGGCAAGAAGCCTAATGGCTGCCCTCCAGCCTCCCATGCTAAGTGATACTTTTGGCAACTTCTCTTCCTTTCTCTCTACCTATTTCTCCCAACTGTCCTACAACTAACTGGGAGCAAACTGAGTCTTCCCCATGCTCACCAGTTCCCACACATGATGTCGTGTTGCCATTGTTATATCCCAGGAGGGAGGTGCTGGGCCGGTTATCATCTTATATAGCCAATGGAGAAAGCTTACAGAGACCAAGTGCTCTGCCCAAAGTCACACAGCGTGTGGCTAGCTGTGTAAGATTGAACTCCATCTAGTCTGTGGAAATGCTGGGTGCCTCATTCTTCCCGCTCAGCAGGTGTGTCTCCACCCAGCAGCTCCACTGTACCTGGCCTGGTACCTCTCCTCCCATTCCTCCACCATGGCTCTCATCCTTCACTCTCATATACAGCACCTCCTGCACACTGTGCCCTCAACTCTTGCTATCCAAGTCTTCCTGTGCTCACTTCTATAGTTTCCCCAGAGAACTCTGTGGCCAGAGGTCTTAGGGTCCTGTTGTTGGCTGGGTCCTGTTCTTCTAGCCTTTGATGTCAGCCCTGTACTACAGTGACTGCCTAGGTAGACAGTGCTCATTGTCTCTTGCTGGCCCCCCTTCTCTTGTGCCCCCTCTATGCCCATTACAACTGCTCATTTATACATACTTGCACTTATAAGGCCTGTACCATTCCCTGACTTCTCTCTGTCAGCATGGAATGTGAAGAGGAGCAGAGGCAAGACTCACCTCTCAGGCTTCTGGGGTCAGCCACTTTGGGCATTTTTTGTAGGCAGCAGGGCTGAGCTGGAGGGGGTCAAGAACTTATGTCTGGTAGTTGTCTCCATTTGGGACCCCTCATTGGAGAAGTGAAGACTGAAGAGAGGATAGGAGGCTGAAGGAGCCGGGATAGACTTTAGCCAGCACATTCTGGTCAATGCTGGAAGCTCTGGGGCTGGATGAAGGACAAGATCAAAGGGTCTGCTCTGATATCCCAATTGCTTCCAGGCCAGGTAGAGTTTTAATTCAAAATGTCTCTGAGCTTAGAGAGGTCATAGGCTGTGCTTGCTCTTACAGAGCCCAGCACCTGGAGATGGACACTTGGTTAATTTTCATAGAGAACACTAGTAGGTTAGGATAAATAAAGACCATAACACTCTTTGGTCTGAACTCTGGGATGGGCCTGTTTATCCCAGTGTGCCAAAGTCCCAGGGTTCACTGAGCTTTCCAGAGTTTGGGTTACTGATAAAGGTTTGTGAACCCATGGTACCATGTCACCGTGAGAGGTTGCACAAGCTGCTTTAAAGAAAGAGATGGGTCAGCTTCTTGACTGGTCCTCAGCGGGTTTCCAAGGAAACGCAAGCATATATCCACCTCAAGATCTGAAGTTCAGGGGGATCAGCTCCTGGGGACCTCCCAGGGGCTGCACTTAAGGTCTGCGTGACAGGAACCAGAAGGCCCTGAAGTCTGCTGCTGGCCAGAGGATGCAACAGTAACCAGGGTGAAGGCAGGGGATTGTGGGTATGGCCGCAGGTAGACCCCTGAAGAGCCCTGCCCTTTCCCGAGGTCTTTCCTAAGGGTGTGCATATTCGGTGGTGGTCCTGCAGCCTGTGAGCAAGGCTGTGAGGGAAGCCATTAAGGGGCCTGGTGGGAAGGACAGACTGATCAACAAGGGCTAATGCAGGCAGAGTCTGAAAACCACCGGAGCTGAGGGAATGGCAAGCTAGGGATAGCCACCAGGGTTCCAGAAGCATGCTAGCCCCCACTGAGGAGCTCACCCACAGCTTAGCGAAACGACGCAGCCAACCATGTAGAACTGAAGGCACTGTATACGTGAATGTGAGAAAAGATGGAGAATGAGAGAGCACTGCCAAACAAGGACTTCCTGGAGGAGGCCTGGGAGACACACAGTGCCCAGGACTCACCTTTCCCACTTCCTGCCTGATGGAGTCAAGTGTTTTCAAAGACAGTGGCTAGAAAAGTGTCTATGGGACCCGAGGGCTCTGCAGGCAGGAGTGACAGCTTGAAGATGGGTGTGGCAGCAGGACTGAGACAGGCCTGGCAGGAGAATGGGAAGAGCCTATCAGGGCCCAAGGGGAGTGGCCCTCTGCTTCACCCTGGGGTCCTGCTCCATTCCCAAGGGAGCATCTTGGACTCCCTCCCTCTCCAGGCTGCCCAGGGCCACTCTTGAGTATTTAGGGGGCTATCTGGCCAGGGGTGGGTGCTCCTCCTCTTTTTGGAGAAGAAAGTAGTAGCCTAGGCATCCCTGGGGTCTGCAGAGGAAAGTGACACCTATGCCTGAGCCCTTGCCAACAGAGAGAAGACTGTCTTTGACCCAGAGCAAGCAATCGAAGGCATGGATCTTTCCAGCCTGAGCCTCAGCCCATGGAAAGAGGGTGCCAGCCAGAGTCAGGGAACACTCTGGAGCTTGCCAAGCTAGTGGGCTGGCCAGGATGCCCTAGCTGAGCCACTCAGCCTGGGAGCCAGGATCCCACAGTTAGGGTGGAGCTGGGGGAAGAGCATGGATCCTTGCCCCTCCCCCACACCATCCACCTGTGTGTCCCTGATGCTACTCTTCCCAGAGATGTTTGGGGCCCATGAACCCAAAAAGCTGTGGAAGGTTGTCTTTAGAGCTAGGATAAAGACTGAATTTATTCTCATTCTCTCTGTATGTGTGTCTCTCTGTCTCTCTCTCTCTGTCTCTCCCTCTCTCCCTCTCTTCTTCTTCCCCCATCTCCTATAAAGTTTAGTTCTTATGCGCCAACACCGCACTCTCGCACTTTAATATGAGTGCACAGGCCACTTCTGCTAACCCTTATTTCTTTCGTTGTTGTTGTTTACAGACAGGATTTCACTGTGTAGCACTGGCTGTCCTGGAACTCACTGAGATTGGCCTGCTTCTGGCCTCACCAGTGCTGGGATCAAAGGTGTGCGCCACCACTGCTGGGCTCTAAGCCTCATTTCTGTCTTGCAGCTAATGAGACTCAATTTCAGACCAGGAAAGTAGCCTTTTAAATGGAGGGTCTTTCTCTCCCTAATCGAGATCCCATCTCCTAGTCTTCCCAACTATTCAGGTGTTTCAGGGCAAATACTGAGAGGCCTTCTTCTCAAACATCCAGCACTTTGGGTTTTGTGTCCCCAGCACCTCAGGCACTGGCCACAACAACGGCTAGTTTTGCCTCCTAGAAACTTTTCTATGTTCAGGCAGAAACTTCCGAGAAATGTGTGGTACATCCGACCCCTGCCACGAACACCTGGGGTGATAAATCCTATATGAATTCCATGGGGACCAGAGCTTCCTATTCTCTCAGCCTCTGTCAACCCTCAGGAGTCACCAGGGCAAAACATTTGGGTTAGAGGAGAAGGCACTCCTGACCTCCTATGTCACGGTCTCAGGGATGTTGGGCTGTACCCAGCCAAAGTCCTGTGAAATGCTTGTGATTCCAGATTTTCAGAGACCAATGATCTCAAGCACAGGACTGGCTTTGGGGACCCTCTATGGCCACTGAGTCACCTGAGCGATGCATGCCAGGAACAAAGGCTTCCGTCTGTGCAGAGGGAGGGGGCAGGGTGTGGGGGTGCTTCTTCTGCAGATGTTGAACCAGCAGCTCTAAATCAGGACACGGAGAGACGTCAAAAGCTCTCTGTGTGGCTGGCTGCCACTACCCACTCAGCCTCGACAGCGGCTCCCGAATCCATCCTCAGCTCACAGCCTGGGAGACAGGAAGTGTAGAAACAAAGCCCACAGCTGGGCCAGGCTCTCTTCTCTCTGAGGAGGCACCAGATCAGCTTAGAGTTAAGCTTTGAGATACAGATGTCTTCATGAGGGAAATTGCAAGGTGATCCAGGAGCCTCAGGACAAAGGTCCAAAGATGAAGAGCCATGGTGCTGCCCAGGAGGGCATGAAAAATCGAGGCGAGAAGCCTGAGGTGACTTCTCTTAAAAAGGACTGGCCAGTGACCAGGCAGGTGCTGCCCCATGGAGCTGCCTCCGGATGGGAAGAGGAGAAAGGAGAATAGTGTGTGTGTGAGTATGTGGGTGTACCCAGGGGTGTGGGAGTGTGCTGAGGCTCAGACAGGGCCAGCATGCCACTCCCCCCCAAGACGCTCAAGATGAAAGCACAAAGGGAGTGTTGACCGTGCAAACGGCCCCCACAGCGGAAGCTGTTATCAGGAGCATCTAATGGGGCTCTGCAGTGCTGAGGCCAAGGCCCCAGGCGGCCCAGGCTTTCCTGATTCTCAGGCAGCCAACGGCCTGCAGTTGGCATGGGCCCTGGTACCAGGCTCAGCTCCTTGCCCCTCCAACTAGATACCCTGGCATTAATCTAGTGCCGTGGGCACCACCTGTATCTCCGCATCTAGTGTAGGCACCCACATCCTGGGGCAGCCTCAGTTGGAACCCATAGATCCCCTGGAACAGAAACAGCTGGAGAGCCCCTGCCTCCTTCTGCAGCTGGTGAGATGGACCTGGGCAAGGTTAGGCTATCACTGAGAGAGCTCAGCTACTGTTTTGTTCCTTGGGCATTCAGGATGACTCAAAGCTGCTTTCTCTGGCTCCCTGGACTGTTAGAGAGTTTACATGACTCTTGGGTCCAACCAAGTTCCTTACAGGTTGTGAGTTTTTGGGAGGCAGGACCATGTCTTTATATCCAGCACTATGTACACAGTTGGTGCTTAATAATAAAACCTTATCTTGTGCTTACTGTGTGCCAGAGACCATTCTTTAGGGACTTTCCAGGCATTAGCTGGCATGATCTTATCAACCACCCTGAGAGACTGAGATTGCTGCTGTCTTCTCACAGACCAGGTACCAGAGGCACAGGGGCCTTGCCAGCATGTGCGCTTGCTTACGAAATGGAATGAGCCCAGGGATGGCATCCCTGAGGTCACCTCTGAATGAGAGGAAAGCCTGGGACCAGACTACTCAGGGCAGAATATTTTGGGAGACATGAGGTTCTGGGATTCTCCGTGCTGGTGAGCCCTCTACTTCTTTTGGAGGTTATTGAGGGGCCCCTGGGGTCTATTGGTAGTTTTCTGAAAGGCTATCATGATAGGGCAGCTTTAACCAAACATGTGGATGGGAAGAGTGTGAAGGAGGAGGGACAGAAAGGGCCAGCAGTGGACAGAAGAAGTCTTAAAAGTCAAAGCCAGAGGAGTACTAGAAACCGTGGACTCACGCTGGGACCCAAGGGACTCAGCACAATGGTGATGAACACTGGGACCCAATGGGGTTCAGCACACTGGTCACATGGGCTGTTGTTTTGTCAGGAAAGGGAGAGGTCAGGAGATGGTAGGAGACAGGAGTGGGAGCCCAGCTGGGCCAGAGCACAGGCTGCCTGATGGGATCATGGTCTCAGTGGCTCAGGGACACGGAGTCAGCCACAGGTTCTAAGGGATTGCTGTCACCACTGTCCCAAAGGCTACTTAGCAAGCTCGTAAGCTCCACCCCCTCTGTTGTTTCCATCCTGGTCACAGGTGAGATTGCTCCCGGTGTGACTTTCTGATTGATTCAGAGCAGTATCATCCTTACAAATCCCTTCAGTCTTACTTTCTTCAGTTGTCCGTTTCACTCCCAGATGTCTCAGCTAACATGTGGTTGGTCGGAAGGTGGAGGCCTTGAACTTAGGGTGCCAGATACTGTAGCAGCTAGCTACTGCAAAGACTGTAATCTCCAATGCCCAGGATTCTTGAAGGGTCAGGAAGAACCTTCCACATTGGGTACAATGGGACAGGTGAGCAGAGTGGACCTTACTGGCCAAGCCATTCTCCATCTGCTGAGGTGGGTACTGTTTCTTCAAAGGTACTATTTCCCAAGCTGTAACATAGACACCACATAAAAGTGATACTGAGTTCTAGGAGCCCTCCTAGGCCCTTTGGGAACCCCATGAAAATGGTGGGGAGCCTTTCTGGGTTGACTGGGGCTCAACAGGGCCGGAGGCCTCTGTGTGCTTGGCTGCCTTTCCTGACCATTAATCGCTACTAAGTGTCATTACTGCTAATAAAATTAACGGACTTTATACTGAACTTCTGAAGCCATCAATCTCAGGGCCTATTACATGAAATTAAAAAAGCAGGTGCCGGTTGATGAGAGGCAGAACATGTGTAGAGCCACAAGTGCAGCCTGTGGAATTCTGTCACCCGATAGCTGGCTATGCACAGTATACCATAAAAAGGACAACAACCTTAGGAGACCAAGCGACTCCGCAGTGTAAGTGTGTCAGTCAAGACCAGGGTGACCCTGGGGGAGACTCTGGGACCAGCACCAGAAGTGTTCCCTACACTCTCACCTCTGCCAAACTCAAAGAATTTGGTTCCTCCTCCTCCCTTCTTGGCTCAACTTCCTCTGTTTCTTTTCTGGGTCTCAGACCCAGCCATGAGAGGAGAGAAAGGGAGAGAAAGTAAGAGTGTGCTCTTCCCCAAATGCCAAACTCCCAGAGAAAAGACAGTTAAACGCTGATCTAAGCAGTAGACCAGAGCATCAGGGTCATGTGAAACACAGTTATGGACAAAGACCATATGGTAACCATGGTACACAGCAGGAACCAGTGCCCGAAGGCCCAATCACATGTCTGTAATATTTTGAAGTCCTCAGTAGTAGGCACTCAAAAAGTGGCATGTATTTTATATGTATGTATGTATATGTACCACAACAACATAATGAATGCAATATTTTAATGCATTCTATATTATAGCATAAAATATCATAATATGATAATAATAGCTATCCCTTTAATTACTTTTTTTTAGAATATTGAAAATCAAACCTAGCTCATGCTAGGTTAGCGGTTCACCACTGAACTGAGTTACTCATGAATTTTACAATGTGCTGTGTGGCTCAGGATGACTGTGGACGGTGTCCACATTCAAGCTGTTTCTGTAGTACTTACTGGTGATTGGACCCAGGCAAGCACGCTATCCACTGGGGTACATCCACAGACTTAACTCCGTGTGTGTGTGTGTGTGTGTGTGTGTGTGTGTGTGTGTGTGTAGCAGGGGGCAGACGTGTACTAAAGTAGACACACAAGGGTCAGAAGACAGCCTTGGGGGTCGATCTTCGCCTTCCACTTTGTTTGAGACAGTCTTTTTGCTCTTTGCTGCTGCATGTGCCAGGCTCACTGGCCTCTTAAGATTCTCCTGCCTCTACCTCCCATCTCACTGTAGAAGTCCTGGGATTCTATGTGTGCTGCCATGTCTGGCTTTGCTTGGGTTCAGGAGATTTGAACTCATGTCCTCACGATCCCATGATAAGCACTTTTACTCACTAAGCCACTTCCCCAGCTTTCTGTTATTATTGGTTTTGTTTGTTTGTTTTTTAATGACTGTTAAATAGGTTTTAAAGGATGGGTAGCCCCATTGGTCAAAATGCCCACCATACCCTTTTCTTCTCCCAAATGTCAATCAGCGTCTACAAGGGACGTTCCAATCTCTGAACCAGGAATTGTGTGAACCAAAGTTATCCCTCACACCAGCCCCTGGTACGGAGAAGAGTCTTTTGGAGGTTACATGACTGTTGACCTGCGTTCCCAGCAGTCCTCAAGTTGCCCTCCACACTGGAAACCATTCAAGGTGGGGCCTCACCAGCAGGAGCTGACCTCAGGCTCCGCTCCTTGCCTGCCCAGGGTCAAGCTCCGAGGGTTTCCTGCCAGGCTGCAGGGAGGAGTCTGGGTATAGGCATGGTGGACTGGAAACTTACCCATTTGCCCCCTGATTAATGTTTAACGGCCCCTGTGCTTGCTGTGTCTGGGAGGGGAGCCCGGTCCAGGCTGGGCTTGGGGGAGCCGATAGCATCTGTCTGTGCTCAATGTTTCGGAGATATGCTCCACGCCGGGTTGGGCGCACCTGATAGACTTGGAATCTACAGGGGCACCTGGAGCCTCGCCAGGACCTCCACCTTCCAGTGAGGCTCCCTAGTTCTCAGGCAGACAGAGAGGCTATGGCATCTAGCCAAATGTCCTGGTTCAGGCAGGTGACTCCAGCAGCAGAGCCATGCCCTGAACTCTGTGGGATAAGGACCCCTCTGGCCACTCTAGGGCTTGTATACTTACCCTTAACTAGTGGCACATGAACAAAAGTAGCAAGTTCCACACCCAAGTGGAAATGTTGACAGCCCCCATCTCGTTCCACTTTGGCTCTTTTACCCCTGCTGAGAGACGACTGCTTCCAGAGAGAAGCTGTTTTCTCTAGCTTGGGTGATGCTTTACACCCCATCCCCATGAGGTACAGCAGGGACAGGGACAGCAAATAGCTAACAGGTCACAGAGAAGTTCTGGGAGAGGGAACGGTCCTCATTCGGGACCACGCCTTGCCCCTAACCAGTCACGCCTGTCATCTGAGCAGGTTTATCACCTCCACACAAAGCTTCCAGTACCTGCCAAGTTAAAGGGAGACACTGCTTACTTAGAACGCAAGGCATCTTGAAGAGAAGAAAACTCCAGCCGGTGGGAAGGCAAGCCTGCCTGGCTTGACTTTGTGCTTTCTATGCAGTCCCTACAGCACCTCTGGGAGTCAAGGGTCATGGATGCCCAGGAGGAAGCCAAGGCTTCAAGGATGCCATTAGAACGTGACAGGTGTAGGCTTAGAATTTGGCAGCCTGACTCTAGAATTGATGACTTTGGATATAGAACATGAAGTCTGATCCCAACCTCCCTCCCGCCTCCCTCCCTCCCCCTCTCTCTCCCTTTCTCCCTCCCCTTCTCATTCTTCCTTTTCCTGAACTTGTATTTGTACCAGGCACCACATGGCCAGATGGTTGATGATCTACCTGGGGTCCGGGAACAAGCTAGACAGGCATGGGCTTACTTGAGCAGTGATGGAACACAAGGGAGAGAGGGATACAGGGACCTTGACCGGGTGTTTACTCTGTCTGCACCCCCTGTGCTTAACCCAGGTAGCAAGGTGACACTCCCCTCCAGGAAGCAACTAATGCTACCTGTAACATCTCCCATGCTTGCACAAAACAGCAGCTGCCCAGATGTGGCAAAAGTACAGATTTCCAGGCCCTACTCCGGACCTATGGAAACAATACTCAGATGCAGGTCTTGGAGATCTGGGTTTACCTGAAGCAGATTTTGCTGTGTAGCCCAGGCTGGCCCTGTACTCATAGCATTCTCTTGCCTTGGACCCTCCAAGTGCAGGGATTACAGGCATGCATCACACACCCTGCCTGGCGCTGTATTTTCACTAAGTGCTCAGTTGGGCAAGTCAGCAAAGGAGGGTAGATAAGAAAGGCAGATCAGAATCTGGAGAACTTGGCCTTGAGGGGTCTGCACCATTCCTTGCTACATAAGTACCTTGGTCTTCTACTCTATAAGTTGGGGACATAACTCCTGTGGGACTGGCCTGCCACCCAAGGGGGCAAAAATGAAGACAGATGCTTTCCATCCCTGTGGGATGGTCATCTTTTGGCCCCTCCAATGGGCACGAACCCCAAGACTCATCATCTCCCTTCTCACCCTTTCCAGCCTGACCGGTCGTGAGGTCCTAACGCCCTTCCCAGGCCTGGGCACAGCAGCAGCCCCGGCACAGCCTGGTGCCCACCTGAAGCAGTGTGACCTGCTGAAGCTGTCCAGGCGGCAGAAGCAGCTCTGCAGGAGGGAGCCTGGCCTAGCTGAGACCCTGAGGGATGCTGCACACCTGGGGCTGCTGGAATGTCAGTTCCAGTTCAGGCAGGAGCGCTGGAACTGCAGCCTGGAGGGGAGGACTGGCCTGCTCCAGAGAGGTGAGGAGGAGGGCAGGGAGGACTTCGAGGAAGGAAGAGGGTTGGCGAGAGGTTGTGGGTGGTGAGATGGTTATGCCCAGGCCTTGTTGTGCTGACTACTGGGGCACAGTCCCAGCTGAGAAGAGACCTGGAGAGTTAGTAAGAGTCTGTCGAAGGTGGCGGTTTGGAAAAACAGAGAAGCAAAGGAAACACAAGAGAGGAAAGGACACAGCGTTCCTGGGCGAGATGACAGAGGAGGTGGGTGGTCCCAGCCACCTACTAAGTGGTCCAAATGTGCAAGTCCGGCAGATTCCTTGGTCCACACACTCAGCTGTCACTGTTCATCACATCTGTTGATGTGTCATTCCCTCCTTCCCACCTGACTCCCCCTCCTTCCTCATCCTTCTCCACCCCTGCCGGTCCATCTGCTAAGCATCTGCAGAGGCCCACAATGAGCTAGACACTACATAAGGGGCTGGAGGCACAGGCTGAACAGAGCCCAGTCTCCCTTGGAAAGTGCATCCTCTAGAAAGAGAAAATGGGACATAGCATGACTCCATTGTCAGGTGGAAGCAGTGTGGCATTTTTATTAGTTATTGTTATGGGGGGGGGTCTAGGTTCTTGTAGCCCAGGCTGGCCTGGAACTCATTATATAACTTGCTTCAAATGCTCAGCAATTTTTCCTGAGTGCTGGAATTACAGGTGTGAGCCATCTACCATACTTGGAGGTACAGTGGAAACATTTATAAAAATGCAGCGATATAGCCGGGCAGTGGTGGCACACGCCTTTAATCCTAGCACTTGGGAGGCAGAGGCAGGCGAATTTCTGAGTTCGAGGCCAGCTTGGTCTACAGAGTGAGTTCCAGGACAGCCAGGGCTACACAGAGAAACCCTGTCTCGAAAAACCAAAAAAAATAAATTAAAAAAAAATGCAGTGATATAAACAGAGGTGGCCAACCCTAGGCCAGCTGCTCTCCATTGCAGGGAGGGTCTGAGGGAGAGCTAGCAGCTTGCTCCCCTTTCTTTTCAGCCGTCAGCCTTTCAGTGTCCCAGAGCCACTGAGAGCGGAGGGCTGAGGGAAACATGTTTGGGGCACCTTCCATCAGTGTGAGCACAGTCCCAGTACTGGGTAGATGTCAAGCAGGACCCCTAAGACCATTCTGCCTTTTGGTCATCTACAGATGGTGGCAGAGGGCATTTGAGAGATATTAGACAGCTTAGAAATCCACAGAGACAGGTTGTCCAACTTATCACAGAAGCACTTGAAGTCAAGATGACTGTTCAACCTCGGTCTGGTCCCGTCCCAGGTGCCCAGGTCGCTTTTTTTGCATAAGTTACTGAGATTAGCAGCTCTGTCTTGCTGCCCTCTGAGAGCTGGGGACATGCTTTGGTGTAAATCTGGAGGCCATGTAAGGGGCAGTTTTCAGCTTGGGTCTGACGGACAGGTAACAGGGGAAGCCTTACACAGCCGTTCCCTTAGGCTCACACTGCGTCAGCCTATCTGCCATATATGCCACATAACTCCTGCCTTCGGAGGGCTGCAGATGGCCTCTGAGCTCCTTTTTCTCCTGCACAGGCTTCAAGGAGACAGCCTTCCTGTATGCCGTGTCTGCAGCTGCCCTCACGCATGCGCTGGCCAGGGCCTGCAGTGCTGGGCGCATGGAGCGTTGTACCTGTGACGACTCCCCAGGCCTGGAGAGCCGGCAGGCCTGGCAGTGGGGTGTGTGTGGTGACAATCTGAAGCACAGCACCAAGTTCCTCAGCAACTTCCTGGGGCCCAAGAGAGGAAGCAAGGACCTGAGGGCGAGAGCTGACGCCCACAACACCCACGTGGGCATCAAGGTGAGCGAACACCCTCTCTACTACCCAAAGAACTGTGCTGAGGTAGGGATCCACGGGAGACCAGTGCCCTGCACCCAACACACAGATCAACTTCAGACCCCTTTCAGTGAACCTTCTCTGCATATTCCTGGGCACTCGGGTGACAGAATCCTGGGCATCGTGCCTCGATAGGATAGGAATGTGTTTGTCCAAGGACAAAGCCAGCATCATTTGACCACTTTGATAGACAACCACCAGGCTTCCTCCATTTTGTGAATGGAAGAGGGAGGAGGCCCAGAGAAGGGGAGGTGCTTAGCTGAGTTCACACAGCCGGGAGAGATAATGAGTCTCTAGGTCTATGGAGTGAGAAGGCAGGAAGGGGTCAGAGCTCCAATTCTTTTAGGAACCTGGGCTGCTGTGTTCAGTTGTGCAGGTTGAACATTCCAGAAGAACTCTGGGCTAAGGGGAAAGAGCTGTTGGTGGGGATCTGGCCCACACTGCCCTTGCCCAGGTATGCACTACTAAGAGGAAGAAAAAACTTTCTGAAATTAACACAAAGGCACTTTGAGGGTCCCAGGTCATTGTGACCCTGGCTCTGTCACCTTCCCGTGGGCCTTCCTGCCATTTTATTCTATTGACACTCCTTGTCAGGATTGGCACAGAGACAGGCTTAGACCACTGACAGGCCCCTATTCTGGCTCTCTCTCTGCAGGCTGTGAAGGGCGGCCTGAGAACAACCTGCAAGTGCCACGGTGTGTCAGGCTCCTGTGCTGTGCGTACCTGTTGGAAGCAGCTCTCCCCATTTCGAGAGACGGGCCAGGTGCTGAAGCTACGCTATGACACAGCTGTCAAGGTGTCCAGTGCCACCAATGAGGCCTTGGGCCGTCTGGAGCTATGGACACCCGCTAAGCCAGGTGGCCCTGCCAAGGGTCTAGCACCTCGGCCCGGGGACCTGGTCTACATGGAAGATTCTCCCAGCTTCTGCCGGCCTAGCAAGTACTCTCCGGGCACAGCTGGCAGGGTGTGTTCTCGAGACTCAACCTGCAGCAGCCTATGCTGCGGGCGAGGCTACGACACCCAGAGCCGCATGGTGGCTTTCTCCTGTCACTGCCAGGTGCAGTGGTGCTGCTATGTGGAGTGCCAGCAGTGCGTACAGCAGGAGCTTGTGTATACCTGCAAGCGCTAGGCCTCCCCCAGACGAGACCTGGGCACTGCCAGGACTTCCCCGGAACGGCGTGCAAGCACGCACCTGCCGATGCACACGCCGTGCACAAGAGTGTGCGACTCATCTCTCTTCCCCCAACAGATGGTTGGCCAGCCTTCTGCTTTCCCCAACACTCAGCAGAGAGAAAGAAAGCCCTGCCTCCTGGTCTCAGGATCACTAACCTGGTAGAGGACTTGGGGCCGGAGAACAGACTGAGAAGGGGAAATCTTTGAGGACCAGGGTAGGGCAGGAATGATGTGCAGGAAGAGAGAAGCATCTTCCTATCTCAAGGCCAACAAAAACTGGGAGGATGTGGAAGAGGGAGGAGGAGTCAGCTGGTATGTGGGATCAGGGCATCCATTTGGGTATGGCCCATTTGTTGTGATCCCACTCTGATGGCAGAGAGAGCAGGGTGCTCCATGCCTACCCTGCTCTTGTGGCTTCTTGCACTGGAAACTGTTCAAATGTTTATTAGGAGCAAGGGAAGCATTTTAGGCTTAGGTGGATTGAGTCACAGAGCCCATGCCCTGAAGTCTTATGTCCTGGACTCAGAGCTGCTTCCTTGTCTCCTTGTCTCGAGACTCCCCCACCCCAAAGCCATTGAGCTTTGCTCAACGAGACCCCTAATGCGTGTAAGAAGGGTGCAGGAGCCAGTCTCCTCGGTGAGACCCAGATAAACGCAACTAGGGTTGAGTGAGGAGACTTTCTCTTTTCCTTGGTGGCCCTTCACAGACCAGAAGAGGAGAGAGGCAGTGTCCGCATGCCTGGAAGAGATGTGACAGGCTCTGTATTGGGACCCTGGAGTGTGTCCTACCAATTCCTGTGACCAGGGTTTCCTAGAGCTGCAAGACCCCCATACATGTTAGTGACACATAAGAGTGAGTGACTCATGGGCCACAAGTCTGCTTACACCCCCTGCTCTCAAAGATGCTTTGCAGGCTTTTTTGCCCTGGCTAAGTCTTTGCTAAGTCTGCTTTCTCAGTGGTCTTACTCATTTACTAATGGCCCGTCACTTGGGCTCCCACCCGGAGACCAGAATGACTGCTGGTGGATCCTTTGGCCATTTTAAATGCTCCCCACCAAAGCCCTCTTCGAAGGAGAGGAAGTAGTGTACAGGTACAGGCTCACACATGCACACACACAGCCTGGCCAGGCACAGACATCCCAAGAAGCAGTGCGGCATCTCTCCAGCCCAGGGCAAAGACCTCACTGGGGTTACTGCTGGAGGCTGTGTGCTACCCCAGGTCAGGGCCCAAGGCCAAGCAGGAGGAAGTGACCTCCTTTGGGAAGCCTTTGGCCTCTTGGCTGGCTGTGCTGCATCCTCCCGTGAGCTTCCTTCCACTTGGAAATCTCTTGGGGTTACTACCTCTCTAAGGGAACAGGAACCTTCAGAATCAGTGGGTGTTCAGCAACATTGGCCCCGCCAGCTCCAGGAAAGAGGCTCTGTGGCCGAGATGTCCAGGGTCCAGAAGGGGCTACCCTCTCTTCTGTGCCTCAGGGCTGAGAGGATCTTTGATGGTGGAAGCTCCGGGGAGGAGTCACGGTGACCTGAGACCCTTCTCTGGAATGACTTCGCTGACTGAAGAAGCCCACCCACAGCTTGGCAGGAGGGAAAAAACAGATCGAGAGCTGCTTTCTAGTTTCCTGCTGAAGGGAGATGTGTTTCTTGGCAGCCAAGGCATCCTTCTCTACGCCCTGTAATCCTGCTCTGCCTGGAGAGTACAAGGCAAGAAGGGAGCCTGGAAAAACTTGGGGACTAGAACACCCAGACCTACAACCATATCACCTGTACCCTGACTTTATGGCCAGGAGGGCTGGGCATGCAGGAGGGTCAAAGATGAACGTGACAATGAAGCTGTGGCTGACTGACCATTAAGACTGATGACCTAAGACACCCTCAGTCAGGCCTCTCCTTCCCTTCTCCCTTCTTTCTCCAAGGCCCTGTTCCCCATATAATCCTGCCACAGCCATGCTGGGGACCCTCAGACTGGAACTCTAAGGGAGATGTTCACAGGGTATTTCTGCCTACCTCACTCATATAGTTTTCAGAAAATAATTTATATAGCTAAGATATATGGAAAAGTATTTATGTTATTTATATAGCTTCTCTATCTCCTGGGCACCACATGTGGGGTTTGTGTGTTTACCCAGAAGCCTCTGGGGAAACACAGCTGGGTCTGCCTGGGGCCTCGCAGAGCTGGATGCCTCATAGCTGAGAGGTCACAGCTCCTGTGTTGTCTCACTCTGTCTTGGAGTTTGGGAGCACACGTCCCTCCTGAGATGAGCCCCGTGACACTGAGTTGAAGTCTGTGGATTCTCTGCCTCTGGCTCCAGAGGCCTTTCTGCTCTGACCAAAGGGTTTCTCTCATAAAGGACAAAAAGGATGAGCACATCTAGATTTGTAAAGCACTTTCCATCTTCAGAAACACTACTCTCTTTTCTCTCCCTCAGTTTCCCCCAGTTCCCTATGAGGTTAGAATAGGTGAAGCTGCACTATTTTTACCGCTTTCCAGATTTGGCCCAGAGATGGAGGCCTGTGCTTAAAGTCACACAGAAGAGAACAATGAATGAATATTGACTTGAGCATGCTCCAGGAACTGGGGGTGTGGCCCTACCCTGAGAGTCAAAGCCAGTCACTCTCAGTGTGAACCTAAGAAGCTAAGGAGGGGTCCTTGCTGCCTGTGATGCTGCCTTCCCCCATGGATGGCATGCTAGCTTCTCCAGCAAGCTGAGTCTCATGTCCCCACAACTGGGATGTCCTGAGAAGCCTGGAGAGACAAGGACTCCATGGAGGTCACTCTTGGGGGAGTGTGTCCTGCAGCCCACATTGTCCTCCATGGCCAGGCTGTAGTCTCCAGCCCCTCCCAGCCGGGGATGGTGTTTGTTTCTTCTCTTTTGTGTTTTGTCTTTTAAAAGGTGACTTGTTTCTCACTGGATTCCTAGTTTTCTCTTTGAAATCAGTTGCACTGGCAAATGGGACCTGCATCCTGAGCTGGCTGCCAACATCAGGAGCTATACCAGACAGAATACATGGTGATCCCCAATTGGCCCAGTGTCCCCGGCCCTTCTTCAAGTCACACCAGCTCCCATCTGGCTTTCATGAGCATACAGAACCTGTCCCCTGGTCTAGAGAAAGCCAGTTATTCTGGCACCCTTTGTTTGTCTGGCAGACAGTCTTTCTTTCCAAAGTTTCCTCTCTCAACACCTATGAACTTCCCATTTGAGCACCCAGGAGAACCCCAATGGAGCGCTTCTTTGTTGAGTGCTGGAATACCCATCCCACCTCCTAGTGATTATTTAGGGAGCTTCTGATAATGCCAGGGGGACACTCTGGTTACTAGGGCACAGCCATGCTTAAGAGCAAGTCCCAACCTCATGGGGCTTACATGCTGGTGAGGAGAAAGCTAACAAACCAATAAACTATGCACTGGTTATTTGTGCTTCCATGTTCATGGCTGTTCTGTTGTTTAAGTGTGTGGGTGTTCATATGTGTGCACGTGTACGTGGCTGTGTGTGTGTTTTAGAAGATGGCTCCCCTTTTGTTTTGAGACAAGGTCTTTCACTGGCCTGGGGATCAGCGAGTAGGCCAGGCTTGCTAGCCTCTTCATGCTGGAGTTACACAGTGTGTACCATCACCATGCCTGGCTTTCCCATGTGGGTTCAGGGAATTGAACTCAGGTCCTGTATGTGCACGATAAATACTTTCCTGACAGAGCCATCCCCCAGTCTTATTTGTCCTCTCTTGTCTTGGTTTGTGGCAATATTTTTGCCCAGTGGAGGCTGCCACCTGCCCTGGCTAAGGAGTAAAGGTCGTGAGCTAGGAAGGCTCCTCAGTGCCATCAGCAGGCAGCAGTGCCAGACTGAACACAGATCTGCCAGCCTCCAATACAGGGGGTCCTTCCTCAAATTTCCATGTCTCCTCTGGAGTAGGTAGGGCAGGAATGCACTCCTTGCTATGAATTCTGGGTAAATGAGGCCTAGCTTAAAATCATCATCCAATCCAGGCTGTCCATCAAATCAGACCAGGCTGAACATATGTGCAGAGGCCTCACTCTGTGGCCTGCAACACGGGGAGGATGTAAGTAGTAGAAAACAAAGTGGTGGCCTTCAGGAATTTGGGATCTGAAAGAACAAACAAGAAGAACAGACATGCAATGGATGGGGTCCCTTAGGCTTCAGCCCCAGAGTTCCAGCTTCATCTCTAATGCTTTCTCAGCATGGACTGAAAAGCCATTGCATTCTGGGGATCTGGTCCAAGGGAGGTGGAAGGAGGGAGTGGGGGCAAGGTGAGCAGAGCATTCTTATCTCTTAGCTCAGACCCACCCTGTGCCGTGTCCCAGCTCTTCAGGCCCACTGAAGGTCACGTTGTCTCACCTGGTGTCCTCGGAGAGGGAGGCAGCCCTGACGGTAGCCATGTTTTCCCCTGTATCCTGTCCTAACATGTTTGAGGCCCCGTGCTCTTGGGCATGGATTCCAGCTGGTTCTGAGCTAACAACAGAAGGCTCCACACACAGTAAGTAGGTTTTAGTCTGTACAGGGCTTTATCATCTGTTTCGCTTGAGCCCCACCTGGTACATGGCCTCATCCCTCTTCACAGCCAGGGGAAGTGAGGCTACAACAGTTAACTGGTCCACAGAGGCCGGTTCCTTCTGTCAACAGAGTGACTCAACTCTCAGTTGTCTCCTCTGCCCTTTCTGCCTCCTCACCTCACTTGAGACTTTCCTGCTCCTGCTTCAGACAGGGTACAAAACAGACCCTGGGGGCTCTCCAGTTTTAGCTCCTTGAATCCAAAGCCAGCATTCTTTCTATGGAACTAGGGGACCAGGGCTTGTTGAGTGAAATCACTAGAGGAATTCCTACCCAGGACACCTTCCCTTTAAAAAACAAAACAGAACTCTTAGTTTTGGTGGAGGAGATGGCTCAGTGAGTAAGAGCATGTGCTGTGCAAGAATGAAGATCTGAGTTCTAATCCCCAGCACCTACTTAAAAGGGGGACACACTGGGCAGTGGTGGCGCACGCCTTTAATCCCAGCACTTGGGAGGCAAAGACAGGCAGATTTCTGAGTTTGAGGCCAGCCTGGTCTACAGAGTGAGTTCCAGGACAGTCGGGGCTACACAGAGAATCCTTGTCTCAAAAAAAAAATCAAACCAAACCAAAACAAAACAAAAAAACCCAGCTGGACACAGTGCCATGTGTCTAAAATCCCAGTATTGGGGGAGGGGTGGAGATAGGCAGATCCTGGGGTTCTCTGTGCAACTAACTTAGCTGAAATGGTGATTCTGGTTCAGGGAGAGACCCCATCTTAAGACAAGTGAAGAGTGATAGAGGAAGACCCCCAATGTCCCCCTCTGGTCTCTTCACTCTTAATGTGCACATGCATCCTGTCTTAGGGTTTTATTGCTGTGAGCAGACACCATGACCAATGCAAGTCTTCTAAGGACAACATTTAACTGGGGCTGGCTTACAGGTTCAGAGGTTCAGTCCATTATCATCAAGGTGGGAGCATGGCAGCATCCAGGCAGGCATGTTACAGGAGGAGCTGAGAGTTCTCCATCTTCATCTGAAGGCTGCTAGCAGAATACTGGCTTCCAGGCAGCTAGGATGAGGATGTAAAGCCCACACCCGCAGTGACACACTTATTCCAAGAAGGCCACACCTTCTAATAATGCCACTCCCTGGCCCCCATAGACTTGTTCAAACATATGAGTCTATGGGGGCCATACCTAAACATAGCATAATGCAAAATGCATTTAGTCCAGCTTCCAAAGTCCCCATAGTCAATAGCAGTCTCAACAATCTTAAAAGTCCAAAGTTCAAAGTCTCTTCTGAGATTCATCCAATCACTTAACTGTGATCCTCAAAGCAAGCCAGGAAGTAACATCCCTCCAAGGCCTCTGCATCAGCTCCTGCTTCCTGACCTGCTTGACTTTCTGTCCTGACTTCCTTTGGTGATGAACAGCAATGAATAAACCCTTTCCTCCCCAACTTGCTTCTTGGTCATGATGTTTGTGCAGGAATAGAAACCCTAAGACACAACCCTACTCACAGACAAACCAAAATAAATAAATATACAATTAAACATCCTTCCCCTCACTGTGTGTGTGTGTGTGTGTGTGTGTGTGTGTGTGTGTGTGTGTGTGTATGTAGTAGAATGTATATATGTGAAGTACCATTTGCAGGAGTTAAGTCTCTCCCTCCATCATGTGGATCTCAGGGTCAAAGTCAGGCCGTCAGATTTGAGGTACGTTTACCCACTGAGCCATGTTGCCAACCCTGATGACATTTTTTTTAAAAGGATTTATTTATTTATTTATTTATTTATTTATTTATTTATTTTATGTGTGTGAGTACACTATTGCTCTCTTCAGACACACCAGAAGAGGGCATCAGATCCCATTATAGATGGTTGTGAGCCACCATGTGGTTGCTGGGAATTGAACCCAGGACCTCTGGAAGAGCAGTCAGTGCTCTTAACCGCTGAGCCATCTCTCTAGTCCCCCAATGACATTTTTACCCAGTGTGCACAAGTGTGCACATGCGTATGCATTTAGGCCAGGGGACAACCCCAAATGTCATTCTTCAGGAGCTGTCCACCTTGCCTGGGATGATCTCACCAAGTAGGCCAGGCTAGCTAGTCACCTAGTCACAGGGATCTTCCAGCACCGGGAAGACAAGACACACCACTGCTCCTGGCATTTTAAATATGGGTTCCGGGTACTGAACTCAGATCCTCGTGTTTGCTCAGTGAGCACTTTGCTGACAGAGCTCCCCCCCCCCCCCCCAGACCTTAGCTGACCCTTTCTCGTGAAGGAAGGGCTTTCCATTCAACATCACAGTCATCCTAAAAAAACCTACCACTCCCATTTTACGGATTTAGAAAACTGAAGTTCAGGGAGCCTGAAGCACTTTTGACTGAGTTGTCAGGGCCAAGATTCCGTCCTTTCTCATGCCTGAAGTTGAGCCTGTTCCTCTAGAATCTTCCATTCTTCTTAGATGGCTTTGTCCTGGACAGGGCGAGGAGAATTCCCAAAGGGATTTCAGTAGCAGGCGCAGAAGACAGGGGGAACTGCTGTGTTAACGGCACACAGCTCCCTGAACCTATGAGCCAGGCCTGCTCTCCATCAGCTAGTCTCCACCCGAGAGACTCCATGCTGGTGCCCAACACATGCTGACCTTAAATCCTCAAGCTACTGTGATGTCCCAAAGTCAACTTTTTTACTTCCCAGCATCCTAAAGATGCACAGAACAATCTTCCCGCGTGCTCCATTGCCAGCGGGGGGGGGGGGGGGGGATACTGATAGTCATTCTGGGGTGTATGCAGCCAGCAGATTGGACACGACTGCGAAGAGGCTGAATTTAGAATTTTAGAAAATTTCCCTGCTTTTGCAAGTTCCCACAATGAAGAACAGAGCTGAGACTCCTCTCTGCCTTAGGAATGCGGAGATGGCTGAGTCAAGGCCTGGAGCACCAGAAAGGGCATCAGAGCGCTGCAAACACTCAAGGTAGTTGATAGCACCTTCTTCCACCCTTGCAGGGTGCTTCTCTCTGCTCTGCATACCCACAGAGCACCAGCGGGCTGCCTTCTGTTCCCCCACTCCTATCCCTCCTAAGTGCCCCGGGGGCTATGGAGCCCAGGCTCCTCCTCAGCTCTCTCAGGCCCATTAGTGTGTTTATACTGGAGCTGGCACTAGGGAACCAAGCCAGACCCATGTGTTCCCCCTCCCCACCCGCACTAGCCTTCGCCTTAGAGATGGCTAGTTGAGAAATTGGGGCTAGTCAGATGCATGGCAGACCTGGTCCAGTGTCCGGATTCCTGCCTTGCTGTCTGAACAAGTCCAGGGCAGCCAAGGACTCTGGAGAGTAACGGTAGCCCCGGGTCTCACCAGCCTTCCTTGGCAGCCCCTCCCATGGCTGACAGCCTCTAATCCCAGCTGTCTTCATCTAGCCAGCCCTCTGAGCCTGAGGTCACCTGACGCCGACACATTTTAATTCACAAACTGATTTCTGCTTGTTGGCAACATGTCATTTCTGAAATTGCTTTCTCTGCCCAGAGGCGGGACTGTCAGAGCCGGGCAGGTGTGGTTGGTGCCGCCCCCACCCCACCCCCACCCCAAGTTCAGGAAGGATTAAGGGGGGGGGATACATAAGACCTCAAGCACAGCTTCTCATGTTTCTCTAAGGGCTGGGGGGCCAGGGATGGGGGAACGGCCTCGGCTCTTCTCCAGCTGGAAGACTAGAGTCTGTAGCTCTGCGGGTGAAGCTGATGCTGTGGCTACGGCTGCTGACAGCAGCAACAAGACGTGACTCTGAGCATGCTCTGTACAGATGCCAGACACCTTGCAAGGTGCCTCGCTGGTACGTTATTGTGTTTGCAGGTTGTGGTAACCCTCCAAGTTGGAATCATCCCTACCTCAAGGCTGAGAAAATTGGGTATCTGATCACTCACCTGAGGTCACATAGCAAGACTGTGACAAGGCTAGGGCTCAAACCAGTGATGGCAACAAATGGCCACTAGAGGCGCCCTAGAGAGGGCACCTGCTTCTGTATTCGATTCCTGTCTTGGTTTAAGCATCTCCAGTGAAATGTACCTACTTTCTTGACCGTCCCCATCTCTGCAGCCCATTTCTAACATATTAAAATATTACCATTTATAACATTTTTTAAAATAATTATTATCATTTGTTTTTTGTATGTGCGTATGTGTGTATATGTTTAATGTAAATGTACGTGTGTGCCCATGCATGTGAAGGTCAGAGGTCAACATCACATGTCTTCCTCAGTTGCCCTCCATCTTTTTTTCCCATTTCATGTGTGTGTGTGTGAGGGGGGCATGTGTGAAGATGAGCATGCACATGTATCCACATGCATGTGGAGGCCCAAACCTCATTTTTTTGAAGCAGGTTCTCTTACTGGAGCTGGATCTCTTTGCTTCCGCTGCAGTGGCTGGCCAGTGAGTTCAGGAATTCTCCTGTCTCTGTCCCCCAGAGCTGCAGTCTATCTTTTCCATTGCTCGCTCTCTCGTCTATTTTCTTAGCATTTTTGCACACGTCTCAGTTAGCAATTGTCTCTCCATTTTGGCATTCTCATTTGTAAAGCCTGAATAACTAAAAAGGCAAACACACAGATGCACTTCCCCATATTGTCCTCCTACCCACACTAACCCTTAGCAGGATCCAGGTAAGCCAGGCATCCTATTGTAGCTGGCTCCCTGTTCCCACCTGACATGCTGGCTTCTCACTGTTCATGTTCTCTGCCTTTGTCGCTCCACCTTTTCCTTCCCTTTGCTCCTTCTCACCTCTCTTTCCAGCACCAGGAGCAAGGCCAGGCCAAAGCTTGAGCCTGCAGTTCCCACACTGGGCTAGGAGTGGTGCTATAGAAAACAGTTTGCAGCTGGGCAGTGGTGGTGCACGCCTTTAATCTCAGCCCTCGGGAGGCAGAGGCAGGCGGATTTCTGAGTTTGAGGCCAGCCTGGTCTACAGAGGGAGTTCCAGGACAGCCAGGGCCACACAGAGAAACCCTGTCTCGAAAAATAAAATAAAATAAAATAAAAGAAAAGAAAAGAAAAGAAAAGAAAAGAAAAGAAAAGAAAAGAAAAGAAAAGAAAAGAAAGAAAGAAAGAAAGAAAGAAAGAAAGAAAGAAAGAAAGAAAGAAAGAAAACAGCTTGCTGGGCCCCTGGCAGGGATGACACACAGGCCGAGAGGCATCCCATCCAAGTTGTCTCTGCTTCTTGTTGTTGTTTTTTTTTTTGCTTCCACAGGAATTGTTGCTTTTTTGATGCTCCTTCTGCTGGTCCTTCAGAGGATCCTGGGAAGATGCATGTAGTAGTTGGCTTGGGACAGAGCTAGTTTGGAGGCTATAAAAAAGATGGCCTTCATCCCCTTGGCTCCCCCACTTTACTGGTATTAAGCCTCAGCGTTAATCCAGAGCTTCGGCAGTTGTGTCACTTGCACACAGACCTTTCCGGGAAGGGGTTAAGCTAGAGACGATCTCACAGATCCAGAGACCACCAGATAACAGGAGAGGGAGGCCCTGAGAGTGCTTGGCTGCAGCATGGCCTCTTTGGTACCGTGCTGTGGTGCTGCTGAAATGGGATGAAGATATGACAGCCCCACAGGCCTTTGGTGATGTGATACTCTATATCTTGACACGTGACTCTTCATATTACAGTAATTAATGAAGGGTACCGTGGACGTCCCCAATTTAAAAGTCACACTTGAAAAGTGAAATCAGAGTCCAGTTCACAGGGGATGACCAAATGTTCCAGAGGAAGGAACAGGGTTTTTGTTTTTGTCGTTGTTGTTTGGTTTTTCGAGACAGGGTTTCTCTGTGTAGCCCTGACTGCCCTGGAACTCACTCTGTAGACCAGGCTGGCCTCGAACTCAGAGATCTGCCTGTCTCTGCCTCCTAAGCTCTGAGACTAAAAGTGTGTACTATCACACTCAGCTGGGATAGGTTTAATAGTCAGCTAAACAGTCCCCAGTGAGCATAGACTTGGGAGTTAGTGAAGCAGGTGAGTTACTTTCTCAGAACCTCGTTCATTAAAAACAAAAATCCCTCTTCACATGTCACGTAGCCCAGGCTAGCCTTGAATCTGCTTTATAGCTGAGGCTGGCAGCACAGGGGTGCCCTATGATCCCCAGCCTCAGTCTCTCCCTCTATGGGTCTATCAGATGGGTGGATGAATAAACGGACAGACAGATGGCATATGTGTGGTGTGCTTATTATGTATTGGGTATGAGGGGTGAAGCAGTTAATGGGACAAGCACGATTCCTTCTCTTGAGGAACAGAGACAGATAAACAAATCATGGCTAACCAGTGTAATCAAAATGACAGCCTGGCACCTGGGGCCACAGAACTCTGGCTGGGGAGGAGGCTGGCAGAGCCTCCGCATCCACAGGGTCCCCTGTCATTGTGTTGAAATCACAAACCATGTGAATGTATTACATACTATAAAAGAAAATGATTTTTTAAAAAAGACTGATGAGTTTTTCCTTTCATTTTGTCCTTGATCTTTCCGCTCCAGCCTCCTGAGCTCTGAGATTACTGACAAATACGATGGATTTTAACAAAGAGAGGAAAGAGGGGACTATTGGGACACTGGCAGGAAAGTGGTGTGCAGAGCTGGCCCAGGAGATCAAAGTGGGTCCCCAGAGGGTGAGGGACTCAGTCACTGCCTGAAGCTGCAGGAAGGACTGGCTAGGTAGGGAGCTGTGGGGGCGGAGGGAGGAATAAGCGGGAGGAGTAGAAGATCGTAGCATGGGATGGTAAAACCAGCCGGGCAGGGTCACTGAGGGATTAAACCGTGTTCCTACGAAGTGTCTGGCACAAAGGACGCACTTCGTATATGGTGACTAGTGCTATCAATACTCCCTAGTTATGACTTCTGTCATTGGCAGTGGCTGGGGCAGCTGGGAGGGCTCAAATGTTGCAGTTTAATTCCACTGACACGTTCCTGGTGTGTGTATCACCATGTACCATGGGCAGTTTCCACACATACACCCGTTGGCACAGGAAGGCAGAGAGGAGGTCAGGATGTCCTGGTCAGAGGAGCTCCTGGTCCGTCTAAAAATAGTGTTCCACCCAACATGGGACCAAACCCTCAGTCATGTGATTGTTCATCAAGCGAGAAGCCTCCTCATGCTGGGAAGGGGCGGAACCACCCTGTTGTGGGCCTCACAGGTAGCCATGAAAATCAATTTCTGAGTACAGGAAAGGCCCTGGTGATGCTGGGCAAAAATGCTTTCCATGGATGGGTTCTGAGGACTTTCAATCACTTTTACCAGGAGCCCCATACTACAGTGACTTTACAGATGAGGAAACTGAGGTCACACTGTCAGGCTTTGGCTTTCCCAGCTCCTAAACAGTTCCCTTGTGGAGTGGTCCCCACAGCAGAAAGAGAGAAGCATTCCCTGTTGTACCAGCAGAGACCTAAGCACCACAAGAGGTAACCAGAGTCAGGGGCTTAGAGCCCCTCAGCTTTGAGCCAGAAGCCAGCCGGATGGTCAGGAGGTGTTGACATCCACAAGTGTGGTGGGTGAGAGAGTGCTGCTCCTTACCAAGCAGGGTCCCTTCTCCTCTTGGATCACAACCTCTAGGCTGTGGCTACCTTTGTGCAGCAGGAAGGGCTGATCGACATGTGCACCCCCTTTCTTCTTGGAATCAAATGAATTGTCTTGACCCAGAATTCCATTCTAACCTTGGAGGTATCAGCCAGCTATTAGTAACCATGGCCTCTAGATCCTGGTGGTTAAATGGAATTCTGGTCCCTAAAAGACTAAAGGAGACCTCTGACCTCTGTCTTCTAAGAGGTTAATTGAGCCCTCTGACCCCTATGTTCCTGACCTCAGGAGCTATACTTAGCTGCAGCGAGGAAGGGCATCTTTTATTTTTTTCCTTCTAGAACCTGAGATAGGGGCTTCATCTAGCCTTTCTTTCATCCACTTTGGCTCTGAATGAGCTCACTACATGGGCCTGAGGAGAACGCCTGCTAAGCAAGTAGAAAGACCTGAGTTCTGAGTGCTGTCCCACACCACCCAGGTGAGATCTGGATGGGGTGTGCATCTGTACCCCCAGTGCTGGGCAGAGGGGAGAGGTGGACGGCCAGCCAATTTTAGCTAAACGGAGGAGCTCCAAGTTCACTGAGAGATACTGTCAAAAATACGGTGGAGAGAGATGAAGAGAAAGGTGTTGACATTGACTCCTGGTCTCTACGTGCATGCGCACACATGTACACTGTGCCTTTCCATGAGTCCAGAGAAAGACCTTTGTTTTTGACTGTGTATGAGCAGCCAACCCACACCCTTGGCATCTAAAGCATCATTTTTTTATCATCGGGTTCCTCTATCTTGATTTCTCTGTCATTTATAAAACACAGAAATGAACACAAACACCTACAGCATGCAAACTGCATCTGCTAGTACAATGGCTTCAAATGGTGTCAGACGCATGGTCCTCTCTAACCGAGCTTCTTAGCTGTTATTTGCATTCTTGCTGGCCAGATGTAGTAGCCACAACCCTGCCTGCATCAACTCCCGCACCCCCAAGTCTTGCCTCATCCTCAAGTCTCTTTGTCCCCCATTCCTCCCCCGTCTCTCTCCCCTTCCCTCCCTGCCTATCCCTGCTGCTCCTGCGGCCCTTTGCTGGCTAATAATGCCGCTGTCAGTTCAGATTAGAGCCCATTACGTTCCTTCATCTCAGCTTAACATTTTTGTGGTTTCCTATCTTTGCTTAAAGAGCTCCACGAGGGGCAGGGGCTGCCCAGCTGGAGGGTGATTTAGAGGAAGAATGCAGACCTGTGAGCTCCTGAAGTGCAGTGGTTCCCAACCCTCCTAATGCTGCGACCCTTTAATACAGTTCCTTATGTTGTGGTGACCCCAGCCATAAAGTTACTTTCGTTGCTACGTCATATCTGTAATTTTGCTACCGTTATGAATCATAATGTAAATAGTTTTGGAGACAGGGGTTTGCCAAAGGTGCCGTGACCTACAGGTTGAGAACTGTCGCTCTTGCGAGATTCCCGAAAGCAGGGCCTGCCTTGGGGTAGGATGGGAGTAGATCCTCCACAGAAGGCCACCAGCAGCTGAGGCTGAGAACAAGGAGCGAGAGCCCCGGGAATCACAGCATCCTATCGGCATTGCTATAAGCAGACTTAGCCCAGAGTCCCTAGACAGTATCCCACTGGGGACCACATTTGGGACACTCAGTCTAAAAGGAGTCCCAGGTTGTAGAATTCAGTGGGGAGACTTGTAGCAAAACCATAGGGCCATGTCCCTGAACTGAGACTGCTTCTTGAAGACCTAGATGTAACATCTCTTTTGGACATGTTGTCCACGGTGAGTCCTTAGAGACTTTGTTAAAGCCTGTCTCCTCCGGCCCAAGCTTCAAGGACATTGTCATGGGATCTGGGGAAGATAGATCAGCTGGCAGAATGCTTATAGTGTAAGGATCTAAGTCCGATCGCTAGAACCCACATGAAAATCCAGGCATGGAAGCACAAACTTGTAATCCCAGTGTTGGGCAGGTGGATGCAGGAGGATCCCAGGACTTATAGTCACCCATCTAGTCTGCCAGTGAGAGATTCTTTCTCAAATGAACAGATAAAAATGGTTCCTGAAGAATGTAAGCGATCTCATCCTAGCCTCCACATACATGCTATGCACATGAACACGTATAGAAGCACACAATCTTGCCAGCCTTAGTCTTCCTAAGTAACCCTGGGCAAAGCTCACAGGGAGAGGAAGAATGAGGAGGTCGGATGTGAGGACCAGAGGAAGACAAGCCATCACTGCAACAAACAAACCCAGTGGGCCACCATCCTATAGGCCTGCCAGTGCATCAAGGACTATACGAGCCTCCTCTTCGAAAGGGCTATCTTTTGAGAACATATGTGTATGAGTGTTTTATCTGTATGTATGTCAGTACACCTCTTGTTGAATTCTTTCTGTAGCTCTCTGAGGCATATCTGCCTCTCACCCTTTTACAGGTTGGGAAATGTAATCCAGAAAAATGCTATGCCATGTCTAAAGTCACAAACTAGAGAACAGGAAGTAGGTACACCAGCTAGGCCCCTCAGTTCCTCCATTTAAAGTCATCCATTCAGTTGAGAGACTGACAGTTTCCATGTACAGAGAACCAAGAAATTGCTTGCTTTGAGATGTGTCCCCTGGCACTCAACCTGATGGCCAGAAATGGCTTCTGGAGGGCAGAATCTAAGCCTACCAGTGATAGTCTTCCTCTGTTCCCTGATCATGTCAGCTGGAGGACTACTCTCTTCAGGGACTTCAGAGAGCCCAGAGTTTGGCTCCAAATCAAATAGCACCTGTTTCTACTGAAGTCCCCCCCCCCCCGTAGCTAGACACGTCATACTCCTGCTGGTCACCATTTGTCCCCAGCGCCTCGGCTCTTCCCTGCCTGCCCTGCCTGCCCAGCCAGCATTCCAAACCTGCATCTCCAACACTTCTGTGCCCTCACTATGTCAGCCCTGCTGAAAATGAAGTCCTCCCTTTTCCACTTGATTCTTCCTGATAAATCTTTGGTGCCCCGTCATGGAGAACGTCCCATCTGTCCCCCAGAGAGACGGGCATCCTCACCAAGCTTCCACCCTCAAGCCATTTCCCCCTTGTGCCTACACTGCCCATTGTCCCAGTTGGGCCTGTTGATTGTCCGTTCCTCTCTGCCACAAGACTGCCTCACATCAGTCTCAGTTCCTCAAACGCTGCTTCCTCTCTTCCTCCTTCAATCTGTCCTTCAATACGCCAGGGACATACGAGTAAGCAAAACTCTTCTTGGTGTTTATAGTCTAGTTGGGCTATGTGCAATTAAATGACTAATTACCTCTGTGGTGAAGGCTCTGTGGGGACCACAGGAGCTAAAGTGTGCAGCCCAATACTCACACATATCCTCATGAAGTTTCCCAAGCCTTCTGCATCATGCTGGCTGACCTCCCTGACCGTCATGTGGCTAGTACCTCAGCTACTTTTTAAAAATAATCTCTCCTTACTCATTAAGATTTCCCAGGCATTTCCCGGGCTAGGTCAGATCAGCGTGGGACACTATATGTGAAGAGATGGGGAAGGCTAGGATCCTCTTGTCCTAGGTAGGAATTTGTCTACAAGTCGTCAGTGCGATGTCACCATGGGCAGGGGTGAAAATCCATCAAGTTTGGACTGGTGCATGCTATCAAACTGCTTTCTAAATATTTATGTTTATACTCATCCAGAGGTCTTTTATTTTTCCCACGTATACCACAGTCATTGCAGAAACACATGACTGGTCAAAGTGCTGAGAATAAGTGTCTGGGTGGTCTCAAATATGACATCATTATCCCTTCATCCCCCTCGGGGAACATTGTGGAAGAGGAGGTGGAAAGAATGTCAGGACCAGGAGATTGGAGGGAGTGCTGAGAAATGATGTCTTCTGCAAAAGATACGCTACAATACTCATGCGCTCCCAGCAGCTGGGGCTGCCTGCACAAGATCTTCACAAGATCAAGCCTGCTGAACTGCAGCATAGAGGGGGAGGAGCTCGCAAAGCTCCACCCCTTTCTGAGGCGCTATTGGCAATCAATAGCTACTCAGGAAGGGAGACTCCTTTTTAGTTGAAGGTTTTTCATGCTCCACGGATGGTCCCACTTACGTGCAGTATGATTAGTGGTAGGTTTGTTTGTTTGTTTTATTTTGTTAAAGAAGAGATCGCGAAGTTAGGAGAGGACTGGGTGGAGAAAAAAATCCCAGGGTAGCTAGAGGGATATTATGGGATAATAATATATATTTAAATATATATATTTAAAATTTTTCTTCTGGTCTGTGGTTGGAAGCCCCAGATCAATGATACAAGCCCAGGCTTCTTCCAGAGACTTCTAGAGAGGTTGGCATGATGGTCAGTAAGACAAGAAGAGGAGTTTCATCTGTCCTTCTGGGCTACAGCAGATCCTTCAGAAGGATTGCCTGGGTTAGCCAGGCAGGGCTTGGGTCTCCAGTGGGGCCACTGTTAAGCACCTCTGTAGATGTAGAAATCTGTCAGTCAGTCTGTCTGTATGTCTGTCTCTCATATCTCACTCTGGCCTTGAACTCTCTATTTTTCAAGGGTGACCTTGGACTTAGTCTCTGGTTTCCACCTCCCAAATGCTGGGGTTATAAACATACAGCACTGCTCCTGGCTTTATATGACTGAGGATCAAGTCCAGAGTTTTGTCATGCTAGGCAAACCCTGTACCATTTAAGCTACATCCCCAGCCCTTGGTGGACATCTTCACTGAGTACACAGTGAAGACTAACTCAGGTGGGTTCTCACAGCCACCAGCCTGATGCCACCCTTCTGGGGTCAGCCCACTGTCAGCCCAGTGTCCACTCGCACCCTGATAGTTTAAAATTATGATACTCACCCTCATCCATTCTTTGTGTTGTTCTTGGTTTAGTTTTTTGTTTGTTTGTTTGTTTGTTTTCATTTTTTAAAAAAAGGAGAAACAGGGTCTCATTGTGCAGCTCTGGCTGGCCTGGAACTCACTGTGTAGACCAGGCTAGCCTCAAACTCAGAGATCCACCTTGCCCCTGCTTCCTGAATGCTGGGAAGAGACTCACACACCTGACTCTTTATCATTCTTCATGGCCAGTAAGTCCTCATTATGTGGCAAATACTTGCTCTGTTCTCTTAACCATCAAGATCACCCACACAATCAACAAGTACTGACTGAAAGCCCAGTGTCCACAAACACTGTTGGGCTGTAATGATATGAAGAAATCCCCTGGCCTTGACTACTCTAACTCCATCACCTCAGTTCACTGAAACGATGAACAAAGATGCAGCCCCATCCTTAAGTGACTGAGAGCCTCTCAGGACTAAGTCCCTACTGTATGATTGACCCAGACTCTTCTTTCTCTGGACCACAGTCTTCTGTAATAACAAGGAAGGTCAGACCACCTGTCCTCAGGTCCTTTTCAGGCCCCATACAATTCCGATGTAGGTTTGACCGACAAGGTCACTAGATGACGTGCAGGAGTCATTAAGTCCCCCAAGACAAGTGCCAGGAAACCTACCAATTGGGTAATTAGGCTTGCCCCGACCCTGCATCCCTTGAGGGAGCAGACATGGACTTCAGCCGCCCTTCTCACAGTGGCCGGAAGCACTGAGCGCCGTGGGGGTCCTCTGTTGGAATGTGGAGGTGGTGGGCGCTGGGACAGAGGGCTCGGCTGACAGATCTAAGGCTGCCGAAAGCCACCAGGTCTCCATGGGGCAGCCTAGTGGCCTCCCTCCTGTGGAATGACAGCCCCACTCCCCCCCTCACCTGGTGTTTAATCTTTAATGCAGCTCCAGCTGCCCTCGGGCAGGACCCATCAACCCACCGCTCTGATAAAAGCGATAATTAGCTCTTTTTCAACTTTTCCCTTTCCCCCCTCTACTCAGATGTGTGAGCATTGGGAGGATTCCAGCTAATGGCTCTGCCCTTAGCCAATTCCCCGGCCATGCAGGCCGGAATGCACAGGGTCATTAGCAGGGCCTCCCGGGCAGGAGCCTAGGCTCAGGACGTGCTCGCCTGCCTTCTCTGGGATGTCCCAGCCACCAGTAGCACTGGGCCTCAGTACAGTAGACCTGCCTGGACCTGCTGGATCTCACCTCCTTTGTAGCAACTCCTGCCTGTACCATAGTCGAACCCACTGGAAGATGGCCTTAGGCTTCCGCAGGACCAGGCCGAGAGGACATGGGGCCATCCATCTCCAGGCACCACCCTGCTTCCAGGGCAGGGTGCCCAGACTGGGTTCAGCCATCGGTCAATGCAAAGGCTGCTGACTGGGATACCCTGCTCCCCACCCCATCAACGACTTATAATAACTAACTTCTACACACAGCCAGTCCCTTACAAAGTGCTGCCAAAGAATTCAGTCAGGCACTAGGAACAGCTCAGGGATCTGCCAGTGCAGGCTGTTGAGATGGACTGACCTCAAGCAAACAGGGTATCACAAGAAATGGAACCTCTCTGTACCATGGCTTCTTCAGCCATGAGGTGGGGATGACTACTGTTGTGCCCACCTTGCAGGTTGGAGTAAGTACCTATGATCTTGGTTCTGATCTTGGATGGTGCACTTAATACCCTTAGTAGGCCTCTGTATTTGTACTGCAGATATTCAGGAAGGTTGTGATTTTCCTAGATATTGTTAGACAGGGTCTCACTATGTAGTCCTGGCTAGTCTGGAACTTGCTATGTAGACCAGGCTAGCCTGAACTCCACGTTCTGTCTGGCTCTGTGATGAGATTGAAAGAACGCACCACCAGGCCTAATCCTTATGATCTTTTGAATTTTTCTTTACCCCCCTCCCCGTGTGTGTGTGTGTGTGTGTGTGTGTGTGTGTGTGTGTGCGCGCGCGCGCGTGCGTGGGTGAAAGAGAGAGAGAGAGAGAGAGAGAGAGAGAGAGAGAGAGAGAGAGAATGTGTGATGCGTGTGTGCCATAGCACACGTGTAGAGGCCAGAGGACAACTTCATGGAGCTGGTTCTCTCTCCCTTTAGGTGGGTTCTGGGTATGGAATTCAGGTCAGGTCCCCAGGCTTACATGGAAAACACTTTTACCCACTGAACCATCTTGCTGGCTCCAGATCTTATTTTCTTCATAATGAGTTGATGTATGGAGCAGGTCTCATTGTTTCCATGTGGCACAGGGACCTCTAATACATGATACAGATGATGCCCAGTGCTCCTCCCCGATGCTTGTCTTTTTAGAAGCCACAGGTGCCTGAGGAAGAGGATGGGGAACAGGGCAGGTCTTGACCTAAGTCTGAAGGTCAGGGGTGGGGCACCCAACAATCAGGTCTCCACTATGCCGTATTAATTGTGCAGAAAATCCAGACAGGCTGCTGTCCGAGTACCTGTTCTGCCAGATTCCCCACCCTCAGATTTTATGATGCTGTCTGACATCCTTCCCACTGCATCGCAACCCTGGCTGTATACTGGCTCCAATTCTTTCTAGATTTCAGGGCTCATTTGGGAGTGTGTGGAAAGACAATTATAACATTGGTCTGACTACCCCTCTCAGATCCTACATGGCTCAGGAATTGGCTAAGGGCAGGGCCCTTTGCTAGGGATGCCCTGGGCCTCACTTGGGTTACCAGGGATACTCTTGGCTTCACTTAGCTTTGTAGCTTCAAGTAAAATGCTCCAGAATGACTCCCAAAGAAGTTCCTGGGGAGACTGCACAACACTCACAGCTGCTTGGTATAGAGGGGAGGCGGTCCACAGACAAAGAACTTCAAAGAAGAAGCAGCAGAACTGAACTAACTGCAGATCCAGGAAAATTCGAGATTCAGCTCAGGAGCCCAGAGACAATTCCTCCTCTTCCTCCTCCTCCTCCTCCTCCTCCTCCTCCTCCTCCTCCTCCTCCTCCTCCTCCTCCTCTTCCTCCTCCTCCTCCTCTTCCCCACACCCAGCTCCAGTGTCTGCCCTGTGCCAGGCAACGACACCATAGGGACAATCATTGATGCTATAAACTCACCAGCATCCATATTGCCTCTAGGGACAGAAAATAGAGAAGTGTTTGCTCAGCACTTGGGGAGGAAGGAACGGAGGGTTGCTACTAGGTATGGAGTTTTGAAGTGCTGCTGTGTTCGGCTTTGTGGGTGGAAAGATGACCTCCCAGTTAATCTCCAACAGGTGCTTTCTAGAGCTCTTCTTCCCAGGTCAACCTAGAAAGGTGGCCTGGACTGGAAACTCTCTAACTGATTTATAACTGAACACTATCTCCAACCAAACTCCCTCCTCTCCGCCCTGGGAGCCACGGAAGATCCAGACAGTCCAAAGTCTCCATGGGCTTGCAATGCAGTCTTAGGGAAGGAGCTTGTAACAATGTATTTCCTGCTCAGGTACAATGAAACGAAAAGACATCAAATAGAGAAGGAAGGAGGCCTCCCAGACCTCAAAGAAGGTTTTATAGACAGACTTCTGAAGTAAGACATGAGCAAAGGTGAAGGAGAAGAGTCTAGAGAATAAGGCTAGCCCACTTAAATCACAGCAAGCAGGCAAGGGGCTGGGGCAACTGGGGAAGCGAACATGCACCAGGCTTGTTAAACAGAGCCAGCAGCTCTGCACTGAGGACTTAATTTCGGCTTGGTGCAGCAGGCAGCATGGGGTATTTCTAGATAGTTCACAAGGGAGAAGCCACTGCTGAATCTCAAGGGGTGTGACTAGGAGAGGTAGCTCTGCACTCCGAGGCACCCGAGTGAAGCAGAATCACTTCCCACAGGCCCTTTTGCTCTGTCTATGCTGTCCAGCTGTAAGCCTCTGTACCTTCGCCAGGCAAGGACAGGAGTATGGGAGCTTGGGTACCATTTGTCCATGCTGAGGTCAAATTTGGTCTCTGTTGTAGCTTATCTATGAAGAAAGAGATTCTCAGACATAGCTCTGACAAACATTGTGGGGAGTGAATCTGTGGATCTGTGGTGGGAGGGGCCTATGCAACAGAACTTACTGTAGGGTCCATAGTGACGCAGTGCAAATGTTGATGAAAGAGAGAGGTTTATGGTGTGTGTGTGTGTGTGTGTGTGTGTGTGTGTGTGAGAGAGAGAGAGAGAGAGAGAGAGAGAGAGAGAGAGAGAGAGAGAGAAAGAGAGAGAGAGAGAGAGAGAGAGAGACAAAATGCCATGGCAGGAAGTTTTCACTTGGCCAAGTTTTAACAACAAACACTTAGCAGTTTGTGGCCAAGCAGACCTTCCAGGAGAAAAACAAACATCAAGAGTGGGGACCCAGAAAGTGAGGGATGTGTTGGCTATGCTGCTTCTGTGGCAGGGAAGAAACACAAAACACATCAATCTTGTGTCTGGATGCCAAAAGACACTGTGAGTAGCCAACTCAACAGTTAACTCCTTGTTCTTGATAAAAAAGAATCCCAGGTTTGGCCACAGACCTAACCACTCACCAAGTCAGGTGGCCATACCTTTTTCTTTCAAGGAGATAGATTTAAGAATGGACAGAAGGAGCATGCTAGCCAAAGAGAGCTAATGGAGGACCTGCAGGGGGCTGTGAGAAAGACTCTTCTTCGAAGGGGTCACAAGAAGAAACTACCTCTGATGTTTTGGTTATTTATAGCACTGGCATACAGTCTCCGAATGTGTGGCAGCTGCCTTGACACCATGATATAACCTGGGAGGTACTTAGAGGCTAGTCAGGCAAAAAGATAGAAGGATGTTTATTTTTAAGCCATCTCAGGCATTGCATCTTAAGCAATATTTTCTATCCCTGGGAAACTACTGGAAAGTAAGGATTAGAGGTTTCTTCTCTCTGGGTCTCCAGCCCTCAACAACAAACCAGGTTGTTTGTGGGTAATAGATGGATGAATGGGTGAATGGGTGGGTAGATGCATGGGTGAGTGGGTAGTGAATGGATGAGTGGGTGGATGGATGGATGGATGGATAGATGGATGAATGGATGGGTGGGTGGATAGGTGTGGGTGAGTTGGTAGATGGATGAATGGGTGGGTGGGTGAGTAGGTGGGTGGATGGGTGGATAGATGGAGGATGAGTGGATGGATGGGTGGGTAGATGGATGGATGGGTGAGTGGGTGGATGGATGGATGGATAGATTGATGGATGAATGGATGGGTGGGTGGGTGGGCGGATGGATGGATGGATAGATTGATGGATGGATGCATGGATGGATGGATGGATAGATTGATGGGTGGGCGGGTGGGTGGATGGATGGATGGATGGATAGATTGATGGATGAATGGATGGATGGATGGATGGATAGATTGATGGATGAATGGATGGGTGGGTGGGTGGGCAGATAGATAGATTGATGGATGGGTGGGTAGATGGATGGATGGGTAGGTGGATAGATAAATGGATGGATAGGTGGGTAGATTGATGGATGGGTGAGTGGGTGGGTGGATGGGTGAATTTCAGGTTCTCATTATATCCCTGATCAAAGTCAGAGTTGACTGGAGGTTATTTAGTTCCAAACTCAATGTCTGAAGCCTTCCCATGAACACAGGGCTGTTGCCCCATCTCTTGGATATGATAGGAAAAACCAGGTCCCAGCAAAAATCTCATAGAGCGCGCCTTGCCCTGGGTGTCCTGTAGGACTCTGCTTCTCCCTCAGTGATGAGACTGCCATCACCTTGGAGACCCTCTCCCTAAACCTTCACTTCTTGACACACAAAGCAGATGTTGCCCAACCCCACCATAAAAGATCTAGATCTGGAGTGTTGGAACAGTTCTACACTGTCCCAAAGCCTGTTTCTACATGGGATAAAGAGGGATATTCCACAGGCTTCTTAGCCAGCCTGAGTCACAGAATCCAGAGGTTCCCTGTGAAGATAGTGATTGGATATTTGACTCCAGCTAGGGCGAACTACACCTAGAAGCCACAGCATTGCCCTGCAGGGTTACTTTGCACACGTTAAACACAGAGAGCAAGCATGGACCCTGACTTTAGGGCAGTGAACACTGTCAGCTAAGCATCTAGCAGTCCTCTGTACCTCCACAGGGTAAAGCTTTGCAGCCTAGGCCAGCCAAGTCATTAATCATTTGCTTCATCCCGCAGCCCCTGTGCTGCGTGCATGTGTCTACATGTGCGTGCTTGCAAGAGGAAGGACAGGGTTTGAGCCTGTGAGTGTATGCCTCAGCCTGTCCACAAGGGTCTTCCAAAGGGACTGGCCCCAGTGTGAAGGAAAGGCCCGCCCAGCAGTGACTGGAGCAGCCAGGCCATCTTTCCACAGATTCAGGGAGGAACGGGCAGGGCCGGATGTGGGTCCCGACCTTCTCCCTTCCTCCTGCAGAGGAAGCTCCTCCTGCGCCACCTTTGTGCTGCCACAGGGCGTTACAAATCCTTCCCTGCCTGTCGTTCCCTTCCTGAGCAGTGCCTTTTGCCCAGCCCAGCCCCCACTCCTGAGAGGCCAGTCCAGGCCTGGCGTGGGACCAGAGCTAATGGGTGGGGTAGGAGACCAGGCCCAGAGACTGACCTTCTTCATACTGGTCCCTTCTGGAGTATGGCTCCTTTGCCTCTCCCATAAGATCACAGACACAGAAGCAAGAACATCTCTTCCCTAATAGGAAAGGGTAGGCAAAAGGCCTGCCAGGATAATAATGAACATCTCTGGTGTCCTTCATTCCCATGTATGAATGACTATAAACCTCCTGACAGCCCTTCTATGAAGGTGCAATTATCATTTCCAGTGTGCTGATGGGGACGTTGAGGCTCACCCGCAGAGGTTGAGCAGCCTGTCTGAGCTCATCTGTCCAGGAAGTGGAAAGGTCAGGTTTGGATGTAGAGATGGCATCAATGCTATAGGTGACTATGCAACCTCACCTCCAAAGGAAGGTCTTGAGTGCCATGGCTGTGCCAAGCTATCATGGGGTCCTCCCTGGGGTCCACTATTTGGGAGATGAACCTGTAACTATGGCCCAGCTACATTTGCATTGAGAATCATTGGTGCTCTTGCTGTGAAACTTCCAAGAGAAATGGAGCAGTGGGGGAGGGAGACAGGAGACAGAGGAATGAGGTCTATCTCAGTCTCATCAATCTAGCATTAAGATGAGTATTGTCCAATACTTATTTTCATTCAGGACTCTCTCTCTCTCTCTCTCCCTACACACACACACACACACACACACACACACACACACGGGGGGGGGGAGTATGGGGAGGGAGAAAGAACCATTTCTTCAAGAGTAGTCATCTAGAGACTAAAGAGAGCTTGATGGTTCATAGCAATCGCTGCTCTTCCGGAGGACCTAAGTTCCCTTCTCAGCGTCCATGGTGGATGGCTTACAACCCCCTGAAACTCCAGTCCCCGGGGATCTAAACCCTCTTCTCATCTCGATGGCCACCTGCCCATACATGCATACACAAAATAAGAATAAATCTTTAAGAGTAGTCATGAAACTTGCTTAAGGATGTCCCAAGAGCCACTGGTTCAACTCAGATCTCTCTGGTGGCAAGGCAGGGTGGCTTTCCACTATACAGGAATGTACTGGAAACACTTGCTGGCTTGAGGATGGTCAAGATAATCTCAATAGCCTGTCAAGGCCAACAGGCAGCATCAGGCTGACCAGGATTTGAATTTAAGGCCCTTCTGAAGACTGTGAGCAAGTACCAGGCTTGGGACCCCACAGTCCTAAGGGTGGCATATTCCTAATTAAGGCTCCTCTTGGCTTACCTGGCAGGGGCAGGGGCCCCTCCATGGAAGCCTGGAACAGCACCGAAACCTACATATGCTGTATTTTCTCTTACTAAGTTACACATTGTAAAGTTTATCTTAAAACTGCCTTTTGGCTGAGTCCCAGTGAAATTTAATTTATAAAATTAGCCTACTAAGAGATGAACAACAATAGCTAAACATAGAGTAGAACAATAAGATATACCATAATAAAAGTGAACTAAAGAATGAATTATCTTGGGAATCTTCCATTTAATATTTTGTGGCCATGGCTGTACAAGTGTAACTGAAGTCAGGGCAGAGGAAATAGCATCTAAAACAGGATTGGATCCATGCATCTGTGACTGTCTGCCTACAAGTCAGGAGGAGCAGCAGGTCCACAAGCTGCCCGGGAGGGAAGGACACCCCAGCTGGTCCTCTGTTGTCTATTCCTATGTAAGACAATCTTCTTGTTCTCCAGCCCTAGCTCTTGGCATAAACAAGGTTTGGAGACCCTCAGTAGAATTCAGCTTTCCTGATTTCAATAACAACAACGGTAATAAAGATTACCTTTCAAAGTATGCTATTTTCTTTAAAACAGGGACAGACAGAAAGGCCCCATCAATTTCTATTTTGCCTTGGGCTTCCTAACTAGAGCTCCATTTAAGGGTGGGGGTATAGGGATGTTCTGTCCTAGCACTGTGGGAGAGCAGGCTGGGGGCCAGGCTGGGTTGCTGACCCTCTAATCCCCCCTTAGTGGAATGTGCTTGATTCTGGGAGGCTGAGGTGCTGGGGGTCGGTGAGCTGCAGAAGTTTCTTTAACTAGGCAAGCATTCAGGCAGGCTATGGCCCTGCTGTCTGACGGTTCATGATGGATGAGTCCCGATCCTCCTGTCGAGCTTCTTGTCCCCCTCCTTGTGTGTCCCCCTCACTCTGTGAGGTCTGGCTTGTGCAAGGAAGCCTGGCAGTGTTGGGACATGTTGGCCCCATGGCCCCCAGTGAGGAGGCCTCTGAGGGATGGCTGCCGTCTGGCCCTCTCCTCAGAGGGCTTCTTTCGGGGCCTCATGCCTCCGGGGTCTTGGGTACTTCCTTCAAAGCTGCAAGATTATTGCCATTACTGGAGCTTGTCTCCTGGAGGGGCAGCTGAGCATGGGGCAAGGGAGAAAGAGGACTTCTTTCTCAACCTGGGCTTGCGGTTGCCTTATTTGGGGTTGGTGTTGGGGGTCACAGGCTGTCTCTGTGGATGTTGAAAGGGGATTGCCCCAGAAGCAGGGGTGTTAGAGCACCCTGGAAGCTCTGTAGCCATGCAGCAGCCACTGAAAACACCATGTTGAAACCTAAGGAGAGCAGTATCGGGGAGAAGAGGGGTTCCTATGCCCATGCCACCTGTGTCACCCCAATGGAAACCGAAAGTGACTTTTATGCCCTTGGGTGTCCTCCACTGGATCTTGTCCTGAAGCCTTATTCATGTTCAACAGGAAACCTTTTGTGATTGTCCACCCACCCCACCCTGATCTCAGAGGAGCCTACTGCAGAGATTGCAGGGTCTAAAGAACCGAGGACAGCCTGTGACTCAGTGAGTCTGGGGAGGAGGGAGCAGGAGAGGAGGAAGAGAGATAACTTTATGCCTTTGAGGAGCCAAAGGTGGGGCTGGAGAGTTGGCTCGGGCATTTTAAGAGAAAATGCTGTTCATGCAGAAGACCAGGGTTCTGTTCTCAGTGCCGGCATGATGGCTGACAGCCACCAGGAACTTCAGGTCCAGGGGACCTAATGCCCTCTTCTGGCCTCAGAGGGCACCAGGCATGCACACTGTGCTGAGGCATGCACATGGTGCACAGACATACATGCAGGCAAAACACACATACACATAAAATAAAAAAAAAATCTTAAGAAAGAAAAAGAAATGGGTTCCAGGCCAGCACTGACAGACAAAAGCTGTAGGAGTTGCAACTGTGGGCTGTATACTTAAATTTGTAGGAGATGTAAAAAAAGAAATAAAAGAAAATTAGAAAAAGCAAGGGCTGTGGTGGAGCTCAGTAGTAGGTCTTGAGCTCACTGCAATGAAGAAGGCTTTGGGTTAGCACTGATTCCTTGGAGGCGGGGCGAGGAGGAAGGAGGACAACACATTCAGTTTGTGCTTTGTGCCAGTCACAGCCACCTGTGGCTATTAGCTGGATACTTGGCAACATTCCTTAGGCCTTGAGATCAACAATTTTGGACACCTTACTCAGTCCCTCTGAACCTGTTTCCTTCTTTCTTGAGATACACACTAACAGTAAGGATTTGTAATGCGTTGGTAGTGCTTTCTCCCCAGTGCTGAGGATCAACCCCAGTGCCTTGTGTATGCTAGTAGTCTACATTAAGACACACTCCCCAGGCCCAAGTCGTTATTCGTAAGCTCTCTGATTGACATTTTTCATTCACTCCCTTGAGTCTAAGTCAAGTCTTCTTCCCTCAGACTTGCATTCCTTCCAAGAGTGCCACATAGACAGCTACCTGATCCAGGAGACACCAAAGGCCATTTCTCTTGTCAGGAGAGGGCTCTTCCTAGAAGCCATGTAGTGGTCCCTCTGAATGCCAAAGGGCCATGGGAATCATTTAGCAAAATAAAAAGCAAGACCTTTGCCCTGGCCCTGTACACAGGTGAGCAGGTTAATCAGAAATTTTCTCTTTCACTCAGGGCTCCTGGTAGGCCATCCAGCTCTCTGATGACCTGGGGACACATTAGCTTGTGGTAAGTGGGGCTTCCCAATGCCTTTTATCCTGTTTACAATACACTGGATTTCCTTAGACGGTCCCTTCTCTCTTTGCCTTGCTTCTGGCTGTTATGGCTACATGAGACAATCTGGGAAAGACTCTACATAGAAGGCAGCTTCCTTGGAGACTGAGTCCTACCTCCATAGCACCTGGGCAACATCCCCTCCACCTGGTGGGTCCTAGGTTGGAGAGAGGATGCATGCTTTTCTGAGCTCATTGAAACCCCTGAATTCAGATCTGTCAACCTTGCTGTCTGCTTAGCTTCAATCCAATGGGACAAGCAAACCCAGAGGTGGGCAGGCCATGTCTCTCAGGCTTAGGAGGGGGTTGATGAGAGCTATTGTCTAAAGTAGACCAGATCCAGGTGACCTGTTTATCTGTGACAAGCTCTTTGAGTCAATAAGGCAGGACGATGATCCAGCCGCTGCCTGGAGGGTGGCATGTGACTATAATCTGGTCCTCTTCCATCTTCAGTCAGCTTGGGCCAGGTTAAGTTCTCTGTAGCTCAATGTCTCTCTGTAGACAAGCAGGGTCCTGATGTTGGTCCTGTCTCCCAGCAGGGGATGAGAGCACACAATGAGAAGTGGGTGAGAGTGTGTTTAAGGCCAAAGTAGGCATTTTGCCCAGTACTACACCCATCTTAGTTTTGACTTTTCACAGAGGATGGCTCTCCTGCTGTGGGCTGGTTTTTGTTGTTGTTGATTTTGTTTTATTCTTTTGCAGTGCTGGGACAGAGCTCAGAGCCTTGTGATATGGGCAGTTTTAAATCACCTAAAAGTCAGTTTTCAAGTAATTCAGTTTCTGGAATACGGAGCCATGGAAACTATAGGGAGAATGAGCTATTACATAAAATCCATTCGTGGGGACTTTGTGTTTGTGATACTGGGGATCCCAGGCAAATATTCTACCACTGTGCTACAACCCCACGCTGGGGGACAGATGCTTAATAAGCACGTGCCTCTTAATAGGCTCTGAGCTATGCAGGGACAAAGATGCATCTCCCCTGAGGATGGCGGACGGAGAACTGAGACACATTTTCTGAATGCCAAGAGGGGCACAAGATACCACAGCAAACAACAGGGTTGATGAGGATCCACAGCCTGGGTTTCAAAGGTGCTCCCCAGGGGAGGTGAAGCCACAGCTGGAGCTTGAAGAGTAAATGGGAACTGGTCAGGCCTGAGGCAGAGGGAATAGTGTTAGAGGCACAGGGAATAGTAGATGCAAAGGCCAGAAGACACAGAGGCCCTTTGGGGAGAGCTGTGATGACCAGAGTTGGCAGGGATGAGGCTGATGAGGTGGGCTTCTGCACGACAGGAGGAAGATGCAGTCCTGTGGTCTGGAGCTATCAGGGAGCTATCAAAAGGCTTGTTGTGTGACACTACAACTGGGTTTTAGAAAGGTTTTCTGAGAAACACGAGATTTGTGGAAAACATGGGGAGAAGGTGCTGATGGCTTGAAGGGATAACAGAATCATCCTATGTAGTCTGATCAAGACAGCCAGAGGCATAAACTCAAACGGTGTCAGAGGTAAGATGAACAGGTAGGCAGACTAGATTGATTGATTTTTGAGATATGTAGCCATGGCTAAACTTAAACTCACAGAGACCTGCCTGCCTCTGCCTCCTGAATGTGTATTGGGATTAGAGGCATGTGCTAGCATGCCTGGCCAGAAATCTTTTTTTTTTTTTCCTTCAAAAAAGGATCTTCCTGTATGGCTCAAACTGTCACAAACTCACGTTCCTTCCACTGCAGCCTCATAAACTGTGGAGACCGTAGGCATGTATAACTATACCCAATCATTTTTAGTAGCTCTGTTCCAACTTTGCCACCTCACAAATGAGAACAAACAGGCTAAGTGTGAAGTGTTTAAATCCTGAAAGCAGAGAACTATGAGCTTCCAAAAATTCAAACCGGAGAAATTCCGAAAGCATGAAGACCACACCATCCTGTCTGAGGCCCAACCCCCTCCAGAAGTCTCCAGGTCACAAGGTGGACACTTTTCCTGTCTGTAGCTTCACCAACCCTCCCACCCCAGGCCCTGGCAGCCCCACCCTTCTCTGCTTCGGAAACCCTCTGCTCTAGCCAAGGGGAATTGCAGAGATTATCACCTGAGCAGACCTTCCCTCTCTTCCCTCTCTGCTTTCTGAGACACCCTGGCCAGCCTCACCACACATCTTCCATGTACTTTAAGGTCCTGCTGAAATCCCATCTCTCTGGAAAGCCTCCTGGTCTGAGACCATCTCTTCCTTACCTGCATCTCTTAGCACCTCTCCCTTTGTGGTCCTGGTGTTGAGTCAGGGTCTATGCATGCTGGGCAGGTGTTCTGCCACCGAGTTGCCTCCTCAGCCCCCTTCCCACGGGCAGATTTATCTGCTATCATGCATCATTAGTTTTTCATAAAGCCCTGATCCTTATCACCCTGACCAGATTAGTTCTTTCAGGCCAAGTATCTATTTTATTACATAACAAACCACTTAAAAGTATAGTGTCTTAAGCCAGATGTGGTAATTCACACCTTTAATCCCAGCACGTAGGAGACTGAGGCAGGAAGATATCAAGTTTGAAGTCATCTTGGGCATTGAAACACTTTCTCAATGCACCTCCTACCCCACTTAAAAAAGATTAGGCAGTTTAAACATTCATTCCACTGCTTCCCGTATCATGGGACAGAGACTTGGGCAGAGACTCGAAGGGCCTCTACAGCTTTATGCCACAGGCCAACAGTCCTCCAGCAGTGGCATGACTACCTCCATTTGATATTATTTCTTTCTAAGGCCAACTGGCTTTCGCAGTCAATCTTCTTTGTTACCCATGATCAATGTGATGACATCGTGAGCTACCGGGTCAGTCTCAAGCTGTCAGCTGAGAGCCAGACATTCCCCTTTCATGAACAGGACTTCTACTCCAGAAACACCCTATCCAATCCTCCCCCTGCCTCTACCAACTGGTTTCAGTGTGTGGGAGCCAGGGCGCAGTAAACACTGAAAAAAAATCACATTATAGGAATGCAGTAGATGCTATATTGCTGTACACTAAGCCTACACAATTCCTAACTCAACTTCTTTCATGTTTTTTGTGAATGTTTGTTGTGGCCAATTTTAGATTGTCAACTTGGACAAACACTGGGGAGGGCCGAAGAGATGTCTTAGTGGTTAATACCACTTGCTGCTCATCCAGAGGACCTGAGTTCAGTTCCCAGCACCTGAATCAGTTACTCCAAACACAGAGCACATACCTTCGGGTGTGTCTGAGAGGGTATTTCCAGAAAGGGCTGACTAAAGGGAGAATCCTCACCGTGAACATGGGTCTTATTATCCCATGGGTTACATCCATGACTAAATAAGACAAAAAAGGAGAAAGCCAACAGAGTGCCAGCCTTCTTCCTTCTGTTTTCTGGTCTGCTGAGATATAGTGAATAGCTGGCTACAGTCAACACCATGAAGCTGCTTGCCACCATGACTTTGCTGCCAAAGTGGATGGTATCTTCTCACACCGAGAGCCGAAATAAACTCCTCCTCTCTTAAGTAGCTTCTCCTCAGCCATGAGTCACAGTGAGGAGAGAACCAACTAGCAGACACAGTACACAGTACAGGCAATCCCTGTAAGGCAAAGCTTCACTGGCAAAACACAGTAATGAATTGGGTCAGTAATCACCAGGAGAGGGGAAGGTGCACGGCACCCCGGGTGACAACACGGTCAGCACTGAGCAAATGGCACAAGGAACTGGAAAGGCGAGGAAAACTACTGAGACTGATGCATTCAGGCCCCGAAGTCCCATGGCACTATAAATAATAATAGCTTTGCTGTCTCTCTCTTTTTTTTTTCATGGTGGTCAGAAATAACACATTCAAAAATAAAGGACAAGAACAGGCGTAGTTACTGAGCCCAAATAGAGACTCACAGTAGACAGATCGTGTAAGAATCTTTGCCGTATTTATTACAAAAATGAATATTACCAAAATTACCATCCACTCTGGCAACAAAGTCATGGTGGCAGGCAGCTTCGTGGTGCTTGGAATGGAGGCTGTTACTCACTGCACCTCAGCAGAGCAGAAAACAAAGGAGAAGACTGGCACTTATCCCCTATTATTTATTCTCCCTGTTCCTCATAAATTCTGTAATACAACTTAAAATTAAAAAAATGCTTATACAGCAAGGTCCACAAAGATTTGATCTGGGACCTCACACAAGCCAGAGACAATTCTACTGAGATACACACAAGCACACCTACACATACTTTCCTGTGAATCCCTCACCAGCAAGGTACTAAAAAAACTAATAAAATAGTCTTTTATCTATGCCCTCCTATTCGCACTGTCCATTCAACCATAGCTGAACTGCGCCCTTCCCACAAACTCTCTATTGATTCTTGAAGGCCCTATACCCATGCTTTCTTGATCCATCAACCCCTATTGCTCCTCTCCAGGGAAATGGTTGTTAGATCAGTCAGAGCCTAAATGCTGACTGCTAATTCAGCTTCGACGTAAGAACCTTCTCAATAGACAGCCAGAGGAGAAACATCAGGAATGCGTTTTACTTGGGTTCCTATTCCACATATCTGTGCATGGTGCACAGTAGATGTTCAATAAATGTGAGAACTGGGAAGTTTAATGTTAGGGAAAGAATGAATATGGGCGGGAAGTCTCTTGGGACACAAATCTGGGAGGGATGCAGGATACAGGAAAATCCAAGCTTCAACCCACCGAAGGAAGAGGAACAACTCCTCCCTTGGGAGGAACTGTAGATAAGAACCTAGATGGATGGAAATGAGATGGGCTTGGGTGAAGACAAGTGTTTGAATCTTTCCAAGTCCTAATCCAAACGTCACCCGCCCTTCATGTCTTTAAAACATTTCCTATTGACGACAACCCCAGCCCAGCTCATTATCTTGGTATTTAATTGGATTTTCTACCTTTTGGAATGTTTATTTGTATACAGATCATATTTCCTTTTCTAGTCCTGCCTCTTTAAGAACGTGAAAATTTTGGTTGTTCCACATCACACAGGACACATGCTAACCACTCACTCACTGTGGTTTTATTGGAAACGAACAGGAGATGGGGAGACTAGTTGGCCAACAAGTTCAAGACAGGAAAAGCATCCGTCGTGAGAAGCGAGATCCCCCGGACCTGTAATTACTTCAAGAAGCCAAGCCGGAACGCGGGATTAAGAGCGACGTAGAGAGTCGCCGGCGATTTCTCGCTGAGGCTCTGACGTCAGTACCTCGCGACCGTTCTCTCCGATACCTGATTCAATCCTGAAGCTGGACTTTAGCAAAAACCTCCCCAGCCGCTCTCCGTGAGGCCAAACCCAGAGCCACACCCATCCCTCGCGTCCTGCTTTCCTTCCTCGCAACCCCTTCTCCGACCTCACAACCACTACGGGACAGGCACACTCGCGGGCGCCCTACTCAGAAGGGCGGGTCCTAAGACCGGAAGCCGGAAGTGGGGCTGTGAGGACGTGTTCCGAGGAAGCCGTAGGCCGGCTAGGCCGGCGTCATGGAGCCACTATACCAACAAACGCACAAGTGAGGGCTGCGTCGGGGAGCGGGCTGGGCTCGGCCCGGGCTGAGGCCCCTGGGGCTCGGGGCTCTGGGGACTGCCATTGTGGAGGCCGAGCGGAGTTTCCGCTCGGGTTTCCCCGCACCTCTTAGCCCCTAGCGGGGCGCTCTCTTATCCGGGAGGGATCCGGCCTGGGCGCGAAGGCTTGGGCCAGGTAGCTCTTGTCGCAAGTTGTGACTGCCTATTGGGAAGGAAAAGTAGCACCCCTAGGTTATAGTACTTTGTCCAGCACCTGCCAGCTTGGTCCTCCGGGTTGGTAGAGCTTGGAGTACAGAGAAACTGTTGACGAGGCTTGTGTCCACGAATTCATTGCTTAGTGGGAGTGTCAGGGGTCGTACGAAAAATTGTTTTTTGTACTTGATTGGATATTAAAGAACTTAGTTTTGTGATACACAGACATGAAAGTAATACTGACTATTATTGTCAGTCATATCTGATTACAAGTTAGCCTTAAGGGAATTGAAATTAAATCTTAGATTAGCTTCTCATAACTAAATTGTTTCCTTAATGTGTCTGGCCTTTATTCATATTGTCCTGTGTTTTGGGAACTTTCTGTGTTATGCAGCTGGACATGATGAGGAGCCATACCTTTGCTAGGTTAAGAACTTTCTGTTAATCTTATGATAGCACTGAAAAATTTTACTCCTTGGGCCTGAAAAATGACATAAACTAGTCATCCTGCCTCCTCAGTAAACTCATAACAAAAAGAATGGAAATAAGATAGTGGTTATTCTCTTTCTATTTTGTCAACAAAATGTTTGATTTGGGTGGGGGAAAACAAACTACATTGTAATGACAATTTGCATATTATATAAGAAGTGTAGGAAGAGATTTTTAAAAACTATCCCGTGAGTCATGTGAAAAAGAATGAAACAGAAAATTACCCTCATTTACTAAGAACAGATCCTTTGCGTAGCAAGACATGGACCAAGTAGTGCACTGAGGTTAATCTGCTAGTTACTGAAGTGACAAAACAGCGTCAGAACATACTCATCTCACTAGAACTTTGAACCGAATCTGTGATTATCTCTTACTGTGAAGGTACATTGACATTAAATCAATTATTTAAAGTCATATAACTGGAAAAGTCCTGAGCACCAAATGAATAAAAAAAAAAATGAACAAAACAGGACATTTTACACTAGCAATATTCTACTGGGATGAGCTTTAAAGAGAAGCTAATAATAGGCTTCCATTTTGGGGATACAAATGTTCATAAAGATACATCTGTCCCTTGCGTTGTCCAGCCTGCCACTCCTCATCTCATCTCTAGATGGTTTGGGTTAAGTAGGCCTCAGATACAAACAGCTCTATAGTGAGCAAGCTTTTCTGGTGGTTTTAATCAGTAGTTAGTTTTAAGAACTATTATCTCAAGATCAGTTTGTCAGCTTGCCTTGTGAGGTAAAGACTAGCTATAGAGGTCGAGTGGAAGACTTGAAAATCACCAAGTGCAGTGACAGTCACGGTGTGTGCATGTGTGCATATGAGCATGTGTGTGTTCAAGACAAGATTTTATTACATAGCTGAGGTTAGCCTATAACTTGGTGTGGCTTAGACTGGCCTTGAACTTACAGTCCACCTGCTTCTTTATCCCATGTGCTAAGATGACAGGTGAGCACCACTATACCATTTCTTTTCTTCCTTCCTTCCCTTCTCCCTCCTTCCCTCCCTCCCTTCTTTCTTTTTTTCTTCATTTTTTTTTTATTCATCCATCTGTTTGTTTGTTTGAGATAGAGTCTCACTGTGTAGCCCTAGCTGACTTGGAACTCACTATGAAAACCAGACTGGCCTGGAACTCAGAGAGGTGCACCTGCCTCTGTTTCTTGAGTTGTTGGGATTAAAGATATCTACCACCACTCTTGTTACTTTAAAAGCAACAGCAGTTTAACTTGTTGCTGGTTAGGTTACGTAGCATCTTCATACTGCACTGGGTTCTGTGATCTCTCAAATAATTGTTACCACAGCAGCTCAGTTGGAGAGTTGAGACAAGGAGGCACCAAGGAGTGAAATGACTTGCTAAGTGACTGCCAGCTTTTCGTAGTTGAACTAGATTTGTACCTGAGATCCTTTAATTCCCAAACCCTGTTTCTTGTTCATGGTGGACAGAGGTAGTGAGCACCCCAACTGACTGTGGTGGAGGTGGGCAGGTAGGTTTATGACCTTCTTTATCACTTGTGTGTTACCCAGGCTGTTCTCAAATTCAAGATCCCACTGCTGGGGTTATAGATGGCACCACTAATGGGCCCAGCAGACTCACTGACTTCTTTAAAGAGCAGTTTCATTTCATATTCTTGCTACAACATATGAAAGCTTTAAAAACAACAGCAGTGCCTCTTGCTTAACATGTACTAGCTCTCTGCTTGGCTATATTATTACCCAAGTCCATTATGGACCCCATGCTAGACAAGTCTGAGACTTCTTTTTCTCTCATGCCTATACCACCAAGTCATATTTGGGGATCACCTATCACTTGCTGTGTGGGTGGTGTCTGTCTAGTTGAATGGGAACAGATTCTCTAAGTGCTGGATTAGTAGCTCCCTCCATGCCTTTCACACCTGCCATGTTGTTTGCCATTATTTCCTAGAATGGAATGTAGAGACTGGACTTCCTTTATTGATTATATCTTTTCTAATTCATTTATAGATGAACAGGACTTACAAGTAAAAATCAAATGGGGAAAGCCAGTAATGTTTTTCAGTAATTTCTTAAAGTTACCCTTTTTAGCTTAGGGTATTATCATTGTCTCTCCTGTCCTTGAGAATCTCAGACTTGAAAAGGACTGACAGGAGCATCCATTGCAATTCTATCTTTGCTCATTGAAACCTTTGTAAGGTCCAGACAGTCCATGGACCTGGTGTTGTACATGTAGGGAGCCCTCCTCTTCCTCTTCCTCTTCCTCTTCCTCCTCTTCCTCCTCCTCCAAGAAGACAGCTAGTCGTGTGATTTGTAATTTGTTTCTTATGTAAAGCTGAAATGTGGCATCTTGGAACATGTGTCTTTTGCTTTGGGGACTCCCTTAAGTAGGAGGCAAACCCTTTTCTACTTCTTATGTCTATTCCAGATATTTGAAGAGCATCCTGTGGTGTTTTGTTTAACCTGTCACAAGTCTCAGTCTGTACTGTCTTCAGGCTCCATTTATCATAGACACCATGGAAGAAACCAAGACCTTTTTAAACCAGCCAGATTTACAGTTATGATCCTCATTGTGTCCTTTCCCCATGTAGATGGCCCGAGGTTTCGTTTCCCGCTTTCCCATGGACTGTTATGATCATGTAGCCCATTTGTTTTTTGAATGTGTGGATGAATGAAAAACTTACGTAATGAGTTTCATTACTTAACCATTACATTACCATCTGGAAAAAAACTATTATTATTAGTTATTTTATTTATGAAATATTACAAACATATAGTAACTTCACCCAGTATTAGAATTCATATTAATATATGTGCTTCAGATTATTGATTATAAACAAGCTGAATCAAAAGCACCTACAACTGTTCTCATCCCTACAACTAGTCACCCTCCTTGTCAGGGATTTTCAATATTTGCTACTTGTTTTGTGTGGTTTTTAATTTGCCCAAATCAGATACTTAATGTACTAGGTTTTTCTTTTTCTGCTTAATATCATCTTTTCTTAAAAACTTAATGTCCATACTTATATGACTAGATCAAGCTTTTATTAACATTGTCAGGCTTGGCAGTATGCCCTGTCACCCACTGAGCTATCTTGCTGACCCTACTAGCTTTTATTTAGTATACTAAATTACTGAATTCTTTCTTGATGAACACTTTAGTAGTTACTATATTATCAACATAGTATTATTTGCATATGTCTCTCATGGTCCTTTATTTGAAACACTTAAACACAAGGAACTTTGAAGAATTTTTTTTAGATATTTCAGAAAGAATTACAAGAGCATGGTGATGTATGTCTTTAGTCCTAGCATTAGGGAGGCAGAGAGGCAGATGGATCTCTATGAGTTTGAGACCAACCTGGTCTATATAGAGAGTTCTAGGACAGCCAGAGCTGCATCATAGATCTTGTCACATAAAAAAAAAAAATCCTATATATATATATATATATATATATATATATATATATATATATATATATATATATATATATGTATTTTTTTTTTTTTTTTTTTTTTGCATGTGTCTTGTCATATAACATTTTCAACATAAGGGCAGTATATGACACATGCAAGGGGCAATAAAATGTCAGACTTTGTGGAATAAACAAAGACCATAGCTTTAAGTCTGATCAGTTTCCACCACATAATTGGTTTGCTACACACTTACAAGTTTTTATTATAGATATGTGGCTTGGGTTATAGACCTGTCAGAAATGCTTTGGTGGGCATCTATTACAAGTCTGATAGTAACCAGAATCTCTTTAAGACTCACTGCTAAGAGTGTGATACTGGGTCATGGTGTGTGTAGTGATGTTACTAGGTATTGTCAGAAAGCTCTTGAAGTATTTTACCAATATATAATCCTGCCAGACAGATCCGAGACTGTCATATATAGTTTCCCTACCTGTGTCTATATCCCAAGTTCCTGATGGGAGAATGTGATCTCATTGGTTTTAACGTGGTTTTCTGAGTTACCATTGGCGTTGATCAGTTTTTGATGTATTTATTTACTGTGTTTCCTTTTTTGTCATTTGCCCTTTGGCCGTTTTTGAGTTTGCTTTGTTAAACTTTTCCTCTTGGTTTGCAGGTGTCTTTACATATATATTCTGGACATCAACCCTGCTATCTGCTACAGATATATTTGCTTGTTTGTTGGTGGGTGCTTTTAGTATAGTTTGTTTTATATATTGCAGCCACATTCACTTGTCCTTTTCTTTGTTTGACCACAGGTGAGGTTTCTTTAACTCAGCATTATTTATGCATACCCTTTAAAATGGTCTTATTATCTTTATATGATTTTTAATGAGATAGAATTACATCATTTTTCTCCTTTGCTTTCCTTCCTTCAGCCCCACCTAGCTACTTTCCCTTGAACCCCTCCCATGCTGACTCACTTTCAAAGTGATGCCCTTTTTTTGGTTATTATTGTTAAATACAAACGCATATATCTGTAAATATAATCTGCTGAGTCTGTTTTTGTTGTTTGTGTATAGGTGGTTTCAAGGCTGACCAGTCTGCATTAGGCAGTCAGTAAGGGGGCTCATCCTTGGGAGAGGCTAACTAACTCTCTTTCTTCTGGCAGTCATTAGTTGCTTGGAGTTCTTTGTCTAGGGGTGGGAACCTGCACAGATTTCCCCCTTCCACGTTAGTTAACAGGTCCATTGATATAGCCATTGTTCCAGTCTTGTTTATGCAGCCATTTTTAGGAGAGACGGTTTCACAGCCAGCTTCCTGGTGTTCTGGCTCCTATAATCTTTCTGCTTGCTACCTGTTCCTTGATGGTCCCTGAGCCATAGATGCAGGGCTCTGAAGTAGATGTATCCATTGGGGGATGACCTGTTGATCTCTGCATTGTGTCCAGTTGTGGTTTTCTGTGGTGCTTTCCATTTGCTGTAAAGAGAGACTTCTTTGATGGGGGTGGTAGCTACACTTATTCAGGAAAGATAGCTCTCATACAAGGAGCTTTTTTATTTTTTTTATTTTTCAGAAAGCTCAAAGGTTTTATTTTTCATGTTTAGTTTTGAACCTGCTTGAAGATTTTTGTTGGGAGGAATCCATGAAGTGTCTTCTCTGTTCAGATGGTAAATTAAACTGCCAGAATTTATTTAATTCTTTTCTAATTCCCCAAGTACGTGGCTGCTTCTGGGCTCTGTTTTTTGCTCTTGGGCCTAGGGTAAGATTGTCTGTGTCCTTGCTCTGCTGTCATATTGTTATAATTAGGATGGCGTTGTAGTTGGCGCTGAGGGTTAAACCTAGGTCCTGACACATGTGAAGTGAGTGTTCGGTCACTGAGCTGTAGCCCAGCTTCTTTCCACTTTTTACTTTGAGACAGTCTCACTAAGTTGCCTAGGTTGGCCTTGAGCTTTCAGTCCTCCTAACACAGCCTCTCACATAGCTGGGATGATGGGCCTGTATCATTAGGCCTAGACTATATTAAGCCTTAATAGTGGGTATGAGAATCGACTTCATATATTTGTTCAGAATTGTGTGGGTTATGTTTTTTTTCTTGTCGTTTTAGCTGTTTCTATTTATTTTTTATTTTATTGTTCCTTTTCTTGTGGATAATGAAATCATCTTTATGATCTGATTTGTTACCATTACAGATTCACTACATTGCCTATGTCCTACTTCTGCTAATAAGAATTCTAATTTTCCTACCCATCAACCCACCAGTGCACTGCTGTTGTCCTCACCCTGGTGTTCCATAAATCAGAAACCTCCATCTGCATCCTTGTATCAGCCTGTGTGCCTTCACTGCCCCTGCTGTGCTCTGCCCCATCCCCTCCAAAGCACTCTGCATTTCCCTACCTGAAGCAGCTGACAGGTCTCAGATTCTAGTTGTGATTTCTGGTTGCTTCTTGGGATCACATGTCTTGCCTTGGAGTATTCAGGAAGTCTTAGACAGCTGGATTGGCTCTCTGGTCACACTTAGAAGTTACAAGAAAGCTATGGAAAATGCTAGAGATTTGGGGCACCTGGCTGGCCCTGGTAAAATTTGAGGTTATGGTATATAATGTTCACAGTAGAGAAAGATTGTTGAGCTTTTCCTTAAGGGCTGGAGACAAGGCCTCCTTCACACAAGCCCTATGTAGAGAGCCTTGTATAAGCACAGGAGGCCATTGGGGCTAACATAGACAACATTCCAAGAGCTGACAAGTGATGGGGAACCACTAGGAAGGGTTTGGAAGGTGACTTGGGCCTGGAAAGTCTCCAGAGAGTGCTCTGGGCCTAATGTCTGGGATATGTTGTATTTCCAAATGAGATGGCAGTCCTCCTGTTGTCAGGGAAAGATGTTTACAAAACAGGAGATACCTATCTCTCAGGGCCATTGACTTAAAGTGTTCCTTCCACTGCCTGGTCGCCTCTGCTCTCTCTCTCCCTGACTGTCTTCCAAGCACTCCATTTTGCTTTTACCCCATGTGAAATGCCTCGCATGCCTCTGCAGATCATTGTCTTCCAACCTTTCTTCACTAAACTGCATTCTGCCTTCTTAAAAGTGATGCTCAGACCTGCATTCAAATCCTACATATTGGCATGCACGACTGTAATCCTTGCACTGTGTAGCTAAGGCAGGAGGTTCACGAGTTCAAGGCAAGCCTGGGCTGTGTAAATGAGGTCTTGTCTGAAAACCAAGCAAACACAACTCCTTCCACCCACAGAACTCCAGTTTACACTTTTTTGGCCCCAGCCTTCCCATCTCCTTGGCTGCACTGCACACAACTCCTCCCTCAACTTTCTGTTTGTTTCTGCTTGTGTGTGTTGGGCTTCTCGTAAATCTTCTCAGGGATTTTTCATGTCTATCTGGCCTGTCAGTTCCTAATTACATTGTTTCTCAGGGGCAAGGATTATATCTCCCTTGCCCTTTGACTCTTGGTAGGCAGAGCAGTGCTCAGCATATTGGGTGGATGCTGGTTGAGGTTTATCGCCTGCTGTGTGTGGCCTTGAGCAACTTACTTGACCTTTCTGGGTTTCAGTTTTTATTTATAAAATGAGAGCAGTGACAGTGCTTTTCCTCTTGGGGTTATTGACTTAGCAGTGTCTCAGATACAGTAAGCACTCACTAAATGCTAGCAGTATTATTATTAGCATTAGGATATTCAAAATGATGCCAAAATGGGTGGCCTAAAGTGCCACATACAAATTTTACAGTTGAGCAGCACTGTCAACTTAAATCAGTTGTAAGATGGCATTAGAAAAAGTTGTCTTTCCTGACTGAGGTGCTAGTGATTATTCCTGTCTCACTCATTTCCTCTCTTTTCCTTTGATAGGCAGGTTCACGAGATCCAGTCTCACATGGGACGCCTGGAGAGGGCAGACAAGCAGTCTGTGCACTGTGAGTAATTAACCAGGGAGAGCAGAGTCCTTTCTCTGATGACACGGGGCTAATGGGCTGGGTTTCCTGACTGCATTCTGCCTTGGGGGCTTAATGACTCAGCGTGGAATGAGTTGTTGTTAGAATGGACAGAAAAACCCTATGGCCAATAGATTTCCCCGATTGTGCCCGTTGCAGTCCCACCAGTTTTATCCCCCATTACCCTTCCACTCAACCTGACATGGCCCTATGGGAATGGAAGTTCTTTCTCCATCTGTCTTAATCTAATTACCTAGTCTGAAAATTCAGGCATGTTGACCTGGAACTGGCCATCTCTTGTGAGCTGAGAACTCTGGCTTCTTAGTAGGATTATTCAGGTAACTAGCAATATTAATTAGCTTAGTTCCCACACCACAGTTTCTTTTGTGAAGCATGTGGGTTATGCTTTGGAGTTTTTTGGTTTTGTTCCAAGCAAAGGCCCCTTACCGAGCCAGCCCTGTAGACCTCCCGCTGAAGCTCTTGTCACCTCACTGCCCAGCTCTGGCCAGGCTTCTTTCTGTTTCCTCTGTTTCTGTGGCTCTTCCCTCAGCTCTGCACCCTACAGTGCTCTAATCTAAACTGTCAGTGTTTGCTGCAGGTGTGAAGGCCTAGGAAAAGGGTGGTACTGGGACTGTTATTTCTTGTGGGGAAGGTGGCCGCCTGGGTGCATGCTCTATGCACTTTAGTTTCTGCCCACTGGCCTTTGTTTGCCTTCTCAGCAATCTCACTGTTGCCCGATTAGAAATGGAAAGAGGTCATTTTGACAGCTTTATCAAAGGGGAGAAGGAAAATGACTATTATACTTTCTACCTCTTTGGGTTCTTTCCTGGGTCTTTCCCATTGATATGTGGTCTATTTTGAGGGCTCTAACACATCTCAGCATACTAGAAAGCCTCTGGGTATTTCCATACTAATCTTCCCTTTCCTTTGTGCCTTTTATTTTTCTTTTAGCCTCATTACTATAAGGAGTTCAGTTGGCAACCTTTTCCCTAGGGGTTTATAATACATATCTGAGACCAATCTCAAATAGACCTATATCAGAAAATTTAGCTTAACAGAGTTATATGGGTAACCTTTAAATATTCATTTTATTTTCTAACGGTGGGGAGTTTATGTCTACAGACATGCCTTCTACTTTAAAAACAGGGCAGCTAACAGCTTGTGTGCCATGTGTGTCTGTGTGGATACAAGGATGCACATGCTTTGAGACACTGTAGACCTTGAACTGATTCATCTTTGTGTATGTACATTGTGCTCCTTTGGGAATACACATGTTTTAGTTTGTGTTATAGAAACATGTTTATCACTTTTACTTTGTTGTTGTTGGGTTTTTTTGTTTGTTTTTGTTCTGTTTGTTGAGACAGGATTTTTCTGTGTCTGTAGCCCTGGCTGTCCTGGACTTGCTCTGTTGACCAGGCTGGCCTTGAATTCAGAGAGATCCACCTGCCTCTGCCTCCCAAGTGTTGAGATTAAAGGTGTGTGCCCCCTTGGCCAGGCACGATTTATCATTCTTAATTTAAGTTCATTATCTTTTTTCCAGCAATCATTCTTTCCCTCCCCCTCTCTCCTTTGTGCAGTAGTAGAAAATGAAATTCAAGCAAGCATAGACCAGATATTCAGCCATCTGGAGCGCCTGGAGATTTTGTCAAGCAAGGAGCCCCCAAATAAAAGGCAGAATGCCAAACTGTGAGTGTTGATCCCTGATATGGCTCGGATACCGCAGGCCCCTAAGGCAGACCTTTCTCCCATTGGAAGCTATAGAATATTCTGAAAATCTGGATACATACTAAAGAAATGGAGTCAGTGTGAAGATAAAGCCTCCCTAAAATACACAGTTCTATGTAAGCTATAGACCATCCAAATTAAAGAGTGTGTGGACCTGTGATCATGGTCCCTTATTTCATTGGGGGTGATTATAATCCACTGTCTCTTTGAGGTAATTTTGAAAATATGCATTTTCTGACCAGACCCCTGGTCTCTGAAAGCTTACTACTGCTGAGGAGTTTGGCTCTGCTGTTTGGTTCCCACTGGCGTCTGTTGGGCTGAAATGCATTTGTATTCCTAATCGCTTCAATCAGTCTGCTTATAATGAAGTACTGATGGAATCTTTGATACTCCACCGTGAAATTCAAAGGAAAACTACCCTCACCACCACTCCAGCCCTACTCCCAAAAGTTTCATGAAACTTCATGGCTGCTCTACCTTAGTGCTGCCCTTGGGCTTCTTCCAGGAGTACAGTATAACCCTCAGAAGGTCAGGAAGGGGTCATCGAGCCTGCTTCCTGTCAACTGTTCCCTGAAAAGTCAGAGTCCAGCAGACATTTAAGTAAAGCTTCAGGATTGTGTGTGATTGCACCCGCCATAACCACAGGCTGCTGCCTGACTCAACATTTTTGTTTAGGTGCGGGTGGGCCCTGTGGGGAGAAGCGAGTGTAAAGCTGGGCTGCCTCAGAGTGTGCCAACCTCAGCCCTTAGGATTTAATCTCTGTCTCCATTAACTCCAGCCGTGTCGACCAGCTAAAGTATGATGTCCAGCACCTGCAGACTGCCCTCAGGAACTTTCAGCACCGGCGCCAAGCCAAGGAGCAGCAGGAGAGACAGCGAGATGAGCTTCTGTCTCGCACCTTCACCACTAACGTAAGCCAGACACTGGGGGTTGGCAGGTGCCTGACAGGTCAGGACTGAGTGCAGGTAACAGGCATCACCCCTTAGCGGTGCCTGAAGCCGACACAGGAGGAGACCAAGTGGAAATGCCGGGACTTTGTGCATTACCACCAAGACCATGCATGGGTGGGGATTTCTCTCCAAACACAAAAACCCGAGGAGGAAGCAGTTAAACTGAAGCAGTGGGCAGAGACGAAAATTACCTGGTTTGATTAGTCCACTGTAGAGGTGGAGTTCACGTGGTCCAGATGCTTTTGTGATCAGATAGAGACAGATGATTAGAACTTAACCCATCTGGAGAGACGACAGCATCAGAAAGCTGCCTCCAGGCACTTGCCATTGTGCTGTGTGTGTGTGTGTGTGTGTGTTTCCAGCCTCAGATGCATTAAAATGTTTCTGCCCCTGGTTTGAATAGCAATTTGGAGGAATTTGTTAACAGACGTTTAGTGTTAGATTGATCGCTTGACTTCAGTCTTTGGGATAGCCTGTTGGTTTGCATGTTTGATCTCTTAGAAGCCCTGCCCTGTCCTCTAGCCTCAGTAGGCTCATTCTCTGCAAGTGCAACCTACTGGCCCTTTTCAGGGACTTATGTAGTGTGTTCTACCAAACGAGGTGGTTTGGGCTTTATATTTTGTCACTTTTTAAGCCTACCAGAAGAATTCCTGGCTTAACAAGTGTGTAAAGCCACACTGTAGACAGCAATACTGAGAGTGAGCCTGGGGCTCTAACTGCACACAGAGTGGGTTGAGGAGAACCAAGTCGTCACCAGCAGTGATCGCTCTCTTTCCTACTGTCTGACCAGCACAACCTCCTGCCAGGCGGTGCCCCTCCACCGCAGAAGCCCTGATTCCCACTGGCAGGTGATTAACCATTGCTCCATGCCCTGCCACAGAGCGTTTCACCCAGTGCTTCAGGTTGAGGCTTCACAGGTTGTTTTTCTTGAGCAAGTGGGCAGGCAGACTGAGGTGATTAATAACTCACAAATGCAGTGCTGTAAGCTACTGAGTAAGATAGCATACGACATGATACGTCACACTCAGGCGTTTTTAGGCTAGACATGACCTCTCAGGATGATTTTGTTGATTGCCAGCTTGATGTGGCACCACATTCACCAGGCTGCTCATAAGCATTGACTCACCAAATGAAACTTCCTTCGAGTCACTTTACCCATTCTAAAAGAGAACAGACCATCACCCGTCCCTTTTCAGATGGGAAGGCAAGGCAGGTTTCTGTGTAAAGCCATTCAGTAGGTGCTTGTCAGAAAAGGGGAGTCATTGGTTCTCTTAAAGACTAGAGTTAACACCAGGGTACCAAGTAAAACATTTGAGATTACTAAACATGGCTCCTTCCTTTGAGGAGCTTTCATGTTAGCAGGGAGATTCAAAATGTACACCTAAGGCTGGTTCTGAACTTGAGCAGCAGAAAAAATGGTTAATCACCAGCCAGTGGGAATTGGGGTTTCCATGATGGAGGGGTGCTGCCTGGCAGGAGGTTGAGCCACTCAGACAGCAGGAAGGAGAGACAATCGCTGCTGGTGATGACTTGATCCTCTCCCAGCCTCGTCTGTGTGTGGTTATAGCCGCCAGGCTCGCTCTCAGTGTTTCTGTCTACACTGCAGTTGAAATTAAAAGTTGGCTGTTCACTCAGCCCTGGGATGCTACCTATCTAGACAAGTTATTCCATCTCTCTGGGCTTCATCTTCTTTGTCTGCAAAATGGGGAGAGCAGGAATAACTCGAGCAAGCTGAGTGAGTTTAGAGAAATCATCTGTGAAGTAAAAGAACTTGGTCTGTACTGATAGGGCATCTTCAGTCGCAAAGTCCGGAATCCAAAGGAGTGCTCGGTGGTAAATCCATTTCAAAGTCTGCAAAGTCCTGAGATCTGAGGCACGTAGTTCCCAAGCATTTCAGATAGCCTGTGCTCAGTCTGTAGACGTCTTTCTATTCCACTGCCCTTTCTTTCTTTAGCAACCTTTTCCTGCCTCCTCAGAACTGTGTTCCCATCCCCAACACCCTTCAGCTTTCAGTAGAAAGCACTGCCCCTTTGATCTGTAGTCTCAGTCTAATCGGAGGGATAAGCTGTAGATAAAATAGCTAAAGGACAAAAGCAAACGTGTCACAGCACACGAGCAAGAACCCTGTAAAGGAACATTTGAGAAGCTATCTTAGGGAGGAGCCAGAAAAAACCATTTGGAGAAATGAATTCTTGAAGGAATAGGCAGGTTTTCCTCAGTGGGGAAATGTGACAGATGAGCAAATCAACACTACAGCAGAGCTCATTTGGAGTGTGATGAGTCTGACCCCTCTTCTGCTGCTGTGGGAGCAGACCCCACGCCCTTACACACACCTTTGCTCTGCTTTTTCTTACCCGTTGGACTCTCTCGTTCTGGTGTTCTTCTCTCTAGCTCTTCTGACTTGACCTTGGCCAAAAAGGCAGAGTAGTAAGATTTGGCCAGACCCCAGGAGCTGCTGACAGCAAAGTTAATCAAGTGCCTGCGTTTCTTCCACAGGACTCTGACACCACCATTCCCATGGATGAGTCACTGCAGTTTAACTCCTCCCTCCAGAACATTCACCACGGCATGGACGACCTCATTGGAGGCGGGCACAGTATTCTGGAGGGACTGAGGGCCCAGAGACTGACCTTGAAGGTGGGGCCCCTGCTGGAGAATAGAGAGAAGGCCTCTTATTTTGTCCTTGTCCTATAGTTTAGCCCTGTGTTTGTATTGTTTCTGTGTCCCCAGTTCCCATGTGACAGTAAGCCCAAGCCCTTGAACTTGCAACTTTGCCAGTGCCTATAATGAACGAAGTGGCATTTCTTGATAGCTAGGGCTTTGCCTTTCTGCTGACTCTGCATGAAATTGAGGTTGCCATAAAGGGGACCAATGACAGGCTGAGAAATGCTTCTTTAGATTTGCTCTTTTAAGAACACAGGCATGACAGTCTCCTAAGGTTGTTTTCTTTGGGATTTCGGCTGTGGAGTGCACAGGGAGATCCCCATGCTTCCCTTCCTGCAGCCACAGAATACGTATTCCAAGAAGCCTGCCTTGTTTGTACTGCTGAGACCCTGACCCCTGGGAGTGGTTTACAGAAACATTACATAGATTGCTGTCAGTTATGGCGTTTCAGCCTTAGTCTTTTCCTGTATAAGCCCTGATGGCTCTGGGGGTGTGGGCTCTCTTTGTTATCAGGGTGTGGTCCCCTGGAATAAAGCACTGCCAGCCACTGGGCTGTGAGAAGCAGTCACTTGGAAGTGTGACCGTTATCTTAGTTTTTATTGGAGTACATAGAGTTGTCTGCTCTCTAGGACTCCACTGTGTTTCTGAGCAGCTCCCACCATCTTTACCAGGGAGAGGAATAGATAGGCCTGTTGATGCTCACCTCCTATTGACAGTCACAGTATTTCCAATGGCTCAGAAAGGTACTCCCCCTTCAGAATAGCCACTGAAAGAGTCTACACAGGTCTCTACAGTTGGCTACCCACCTTTTGTTTTTTTGTAGAGAACTGTCCTTTTCTGCAGCGCAGGGACAGTCAGGACTTATAAAAGGCATCCCTATGGCACGAATGCAGAGCTAGAACTGTTGAGGTTATGAATGGAGGGTTAGCTTCCTCCTGAAGCCTGGGGCCACTGAGGAATCCATGTGCTGTTAGCAGAGGTGGCTTGCCAGGAAGCCTGTTCACATGGTGGATCTTGACTCCTGTGATTTCTCATTCACTTTCCTCTGCATCCCCCTCCTGCCTGTCTTGCCTCTTGATCTCTTCCTGCCTGGACCAGGGAATTTTTCTTCCAAACCATTTGAGAGGAACAGGGGAGCATGAAAGAACTGGTACAATCACTTTGATTTTATGGTTAGAAATAGGTACTTTTTGAAATTAATGGTCACTTTCAGGTGACTTGGAAGGCATGACCACAGAATAGTCTGCACTTTCATCCTAAGGCAGGATCTTTAGCACAGGTCTCATTTTCTCACTGTCGTGAAACTTGTTGTTGTTTCCTCTGACAGCAGACAGATTTGACTTGAGACCTCCATTTTATTTTTTTTTATAGTATAGGGAACCAAATGTAAGGCCTTATCCATGCTAACCAGTCACTCTACCGGTGGGCCACATCCCCAGCCCAATATTCCTTTCTTTGGTTTTTGTGACAGTGTCTCATTATGTAGCATTGGCTGGCCTGGAACTTGCTATAGACTCACAGGGATCTGTCTGCCTCCTAGACATTGAGATTAAAGGTGTGCACCACCATTCCTGGCTCAGAATCCTTCTTGATGAGGCTTGTTGGTTTGTTGATCCTTGTCTGGGTAGACCAAGGGCTCTGAATTCCTGTCCGTGTTACTTTGCGTCTCCTTCACCTGGCGTCTACTCTCAGTAGCTTATTAATGGGTGTTCCTCTTAGAAAATGAATGTGGGGCTGAAGGTTGAACCATCCATCTAAGCACAGGGGGTGCCACGTGTCTTGCCCTGTACTTAGTTTTGTTACTTCGTAAGAGTCTGAATATACACTTAGACATTGGAAAGCAGGAAGAAAGAGCAGGCCGTGTGGTTTAGACTGTTGATTGTGATGCCTGGCAGTGTTTATCGATTTATAGAAGAAGCTTTTTCTGTGTTTTTTTTTGTTTTTGTTTTTTGCTTTTTTTCTTTCTTTCCTCCTTCCTTTCTTCCTTTCTTCCTTTCTTCCTTTCTTCCTTCCTTCCTTCCTTCCTTCCTTCCTTCCTTCCTTCCTTCCTTCCTTCCTTCCTTTCTTTCTCTCTTTCTTTCTTTCTTTCTTTTGAGATAGGATCTCTCTATGTATCCCTGGCTAGCCTTGGAACTTATAGAGAGAGGCTGCCTGCTTCTGCCTCCTAATTGCTAGGGTTAAATGTATGTACCACCATGCCTAGCCTTTGCCATATTTCTGTCTTTGCTTCTTTTCCCACTTCAAACTCCCTTGTGAGTACCGACTTTATAACTCACTCAGTAGAAGCCCTAAAGAGTCACTCTACAGAGTGACAGGTCATTATCAAGGATTGCTAGAGCTAGGGAGCTGAGAAAGTTTTTCACATAGCTTTTAAGAATATAAGATATTTTTGAAGTGTTTACAGGAAGATGGTTGAGCACGGACCCAGTTGGTGCTGTTTGTGTGTTTGGATAATGTTTGTGTGTCACCCATTGCAGAGATTTTCAGGAAACTGGTAGTGATGGAGCATTTCAGGCAGTCAGGCCCCTGACAGCAGCACTGCTCCCAGCTGAGTCATGGCTGGGCACTAGCACAGCTCATAAGGCAAGACTGCTTCCAAAAAACTCTGCCGCATTTGATTATGTACTGTATGTAATGAGAGCAGCCTGAGCCATTATCACAAAGCTAACATGGAGCTGCTTAGGAGCTGTCTGTGAGCCACAGAGCTGCTCAACATTGAAGATCTCTATTGTGGCAATTCCTGCTTGGTGTGCCAGCAGTGTCTCAGCTGTATATAAGCCTTTCTGGAGAAGACCTGCTAATACTAGCTGCTGCTTCTCACTACTGTCTAGCAACTCATCTATCAGTCCTGTGCCCAAAAGCAATATCGATCCTTGGCCCCAGGGTCAGCTGGTATGTAGGGCAGATCTCTCAACAGTTAGAGCCACTGTTCTGGGGACCCAGGTTTGATCCCCACTGCCCACACCGTGGCTAATCATCCGTAACTCCAGTTCCAGGGTACCCAATGCCTCTGACCTCTGCAGGCTCCTACATGCATGTGGTGCACACACATACATATAAATGGATATATATATTTAAATTGTATGGAGAAATTAGTTGTATTTATTTTCAGAAGAGTAAAAATAAGTAAGACACATTGAAGTGCAGTTCAGTATGCTTAGACTAGTTGAACCCCTTTGACTTAATTATAAAATAGTGGAGCAAGCAAATACGGAACAAAATAGAACATAATAAAGTATGAACGACCTGATCCTAGTAAGCCGTGAATTGTCTGGCCTGCCTAGAGTCTGCCCTCTGCTCACCTTACACCTCTGCCACAGGCCCTTCCACTCACGGTAGCGCCAGTCCACAGCAGCTCTCCACTTAATGTTGTAAGAGTTTTAGTTTGGATGCACACGGCAGACACTTGTATATTTGAAGGCTGAGAAAGGCTGGGTATGTAGCACGTGCTGAGAATCCTAGCACTGGGAGGGGGAGGGAAGAGGACCATGAGTTCCAGACCAGCCTGGACTCCTTAGGGAGACCCTGTCTAAAAACAAGCAAAAATAATATTAAAAGACAGGTGCAGCAGATGGTGTAAGTAATCTTAACATGCTTACTTGTTTCTTTACCTCTAGTTTTCTGGGCTTATTTGTTCCCATTTGAGCCATTTTGCCCCTAAAAATTTTAACAAGCTCCAGAAAAGACACTTGTGTGTAATTTATCTGTGATTAGCGAGGGATTTGTCTGCTGGTATACATATGCAATATAGTTGTCATGAATTGATTTAGGTATAAAAAAGTAGTTTAATCCTGACCAATACAGATGTGGATGTACACAGCCAAACATTGGACTGAGCGCTGGGACCCCAATGGGGAAGTTAAGGCAAGGACTGCAGGAGCTGAAGGGGTTTGCAACCTCATAGGAAGAACAACATCAACCAACCAGACCCCTCAAAGCTCCCAGGGACTAAACCACCAACCAAAGAGTACACACGGGGTACCCATGGCTCCAGCTGGATATGTAGCAGTGGGTTGCCTTATCTGGCATCACTGGGAGGGGAGCCCCTTGGTCCTGCAGAGGCTCGATGACCTAGGATAGGGGAACGGTAGGCCGCTGAGGCAGGAGTGGGTGGGCAGGTGGGGGAGCACCCTCATAGAGGCAGGGGGAGGGAGGAGGGGATAGGGGGCTTGTGGAGGGGAAACTGGGAAGGGGGACAACATTTGAAATGTAAATAAGTAAAATAACCAATAAAAAAAAAGGTAGTTTAAAAGGTTGCAGAAATTCCTGTTATATTGGTGTACCAGCTACTGAACGTCATGATTGTACTTAGACCGTTGTGTGTGGCTTCTTCCTCTGTGTCAAAGGTTCAGTCATATTATGACATGTTTGCTCGCATATGCTAATTAGGTCCTTTTTATTGCTGAGAGTTCATCTATACCATAATGTTCGTGTGTGTGCACGGGTGTCCTCCCTCACTCTCTGACACTGCCCATCACTGAGTCTGGAGCTAGACTGGTGGCCAGCAAGCCCCAGCAGTCTTCCTGTCTCAGTACCGTACAGCAGCGGGGCCGCAGGCATTACCACACCTGGTGTTTTCCATGGATTTGGGGATCCAGACTCAGGTCCTTATCCTGTACAACAAGAATACTGACCCACTGAGCCATCTCCTAGCCCCAATTTTTGTATGCAGTGTGAATCAAGGCTCACTTCTTTACTGATATGTGAACTGTACTTATATGTACATATATGGTGCATGTATATGCTATGTAGCCAGTTCCAGCACCATTTGTATAAAAGGCTTCTTATCCTTTGACCATACACTAGTTGGCCATGGCAGAATGAATCTATTTTGGTGAATGTTGCCTTCATCTTCTCTGGGCATGACGAAGAAGACAGTGTTATTAAAACCCTGGCTTGTGATGACCTTTACCCACCCTTGGCAGTGAGGCTGATCTCTGTTTTTCTTTCTCTTTTCATCTCTCCAGGGGACTCAGAAAAAGATCCTCGACATTGCCAACATGCTCGGCTTGTCTAACACAGTGATGAGGCTAATCGAGAAGCGGGCCTTCCAGGACAAGTACTTCATGATCGGCGGGATGCTGCTCACCTGCGCAGTCATGTTCCTTGTGGTGCAGTACCTGACATGAGCCGGCCGTGCCCGGCACCGGACAGCCTTCCCATTGTGTGCGCATGTGCAAGCAAGAAGTGGGCTGGGAGGCCCTTTTGAAATGTATGCCTTAACTGTGAAGACACCTCTCCCCCCAGGACTAATCGTGGCTTAGTATCAAACCTGCTTTGTTTTCTGTGACATCTGGGGAGTAGGACCTAGGGTCACCAAGATGTGTGGTGCTTAGGAAGTGGCTCAAGACCCTGTTCTCTGGCTTTCACTGGGGGAGGGATGGCTGGCTTTTGTGGTTTGTCCACACAGATGCTCACCCTGGAAAGCGTGCCTGGTAAGACTTGCACACAGGACTGTCCACACTTCACTCCTGGTCATCACCAACTTTTGTGACTCCTGATGGCTGGGCTGGAGCACACATGAGAAGATGAGGAAGGAGGGCTTTCCCTGGGCCGTCTGGGATAGATCAGTTCTCACATCCTTGCTTCTGCCCACTGCCCGGCCCCAGCCCCTGAGAAAACACAACATGTAGGTGACTAACTGCTAACACTGGCACCCTTTCCTGGAAGCAGAGACATCAGTGCTGCTGCTGATAATGTAAACATTTCCATGCCACGTTTGCTGGGTGTTTGTCTTTCCTGAAGTGAGGCTAGCAGTGTTCCCGGGGAGTGTTCATCTTTACACTGAAGCTCTGAGTCACCAGTGTTTCCCAGTTAATACAGCAGTGGCTCTTACAGTCTGGAGACAGTAGCTTGGCACTTCCATCCAGGCTTTGACGGGTGGGCCTTTGCCACTTTGAAAGTAGCCACAACAAAGGGCAACTTGTCAGTTACAGATTCATCTAATTCTGCCATCTCAAATTCTTTGACTGTCTTTCCCTTGAAATATATTAGCAATATATCAATCAGCTAAGCCTCCATTATCCCCAGCCCTTGTAGGCCACCTGGAGATGTCCCTGGTAAGTATGTTTTTGTGAGACTGTTTCAGGGACCAGGTCATTTTTACTTTTCCCAGCTGTACTAAGGCTGTGTCAGCACCTGGTGTAATGCAGAGTTTGTTTGAAAGTTAATGTACCTTGAGCATTAATCACACTTATTGTGATTAATCTCTGCAAGTACTAGAACTATCTAGTAAGTTTATCTGTCCATCAGTCACAAGCCCTGCCCATCCAAACAGCTCTAAATTTAGTAGCCTCCTAGTAGGAATAACAGACGCCAGAATTCCTACGAACTGGAAACTGATCAGCATTAATCCTTCCTTTGATGGCCCTACCTACTTCCTATGTTTGCTTACGTGTTCTCTGTGTTGTCTCCCTCCCCACAGGGTGTGGTACATCTCACCCCAACTATTGAGTAGCAGTATTGGTCTTGGGTACATCTGTGGCATCCTTTTGGGGAACTTCTCAACTGTACACACTTTTAACCTGAGTTTCCTGGGTACTAGCTTCAGTTCTGGTTAGATGCAGTGTCTGTCTCTCCTTCCCTTTAGGCTAAATGGGCCATAGGTGGCCAGAAAGGAATGTGACCCCTCTAGGAAGAGCTGATAGTCCTGCAGAGTGAAAACAGTGGCCCTAGAAGAGAGAGGAGGCCTGCAGCATCTCCAGACCTAGATCTCACTTTGGGAAAGCAGATGGGCATGGGCTCTTGGCTGGCCACAGAGTCTATATTCCACAGACCTGACTCCTGTGCCCCCTGGCACCTGAAGATCCCACCAGACACCATGCTTCAGAAGATGTACAAGCTGCAACTGAGCCATTTGGACCCAAAATGTGGGCAGCAAAGGCCCCAGCCCTGCCCTTCACTGATTGTTGGGGCAGGGTTTTGTAGTACATGATGTGTTCTGCCTTTGGCAGCCTTGGCTTTAGTGAGCTTGATGTCCCGCCTTCACAGCCAGGTCTCCCTTTGGGATGAAATTGACGAGGTGGTCAGCAGTACTGCGGGGTAGGGAGTGGAGGCAGGAGCTGGGCATTGAGCTGGTTGCCTAGGGCGCCCTCCCTCAAATTTCCATTCAGTGCCTTGTGAGATCACTCTGACCAGATGGGGTGAACTGTCCTTACAGTCTCCAGCAGAGGGAAGGGCCCCTAGCCTGAGTGGGATGCCCTCTAATGGAGGAGGGCTTCATCCTTATCGGAGCTTGTCAGAACTGCAGCTAGCCGATGGTGTGTGCACCTTGGGGCAGTAGTTTAAGTGACAGGGTTTGAAGCAGGTAAGGTGCCAGAAGAATCTAAGACTAAGTAAATAGATGTATATACTCCATGTATGGCCACTTGAAGGAATGCTAAGTCCAAGGACCAAGTCAATAGGTTTTACAGGTTTCATTTCAGGCTCTCAAAAGCCAGCTTGCTCTGTTGAATTTACATAGCTTTTGGCAATATTTTCACCCCTTGTTTTTAGAACACATCAGCTGAATAAAGTTGAGGTTTATTTAGAAAACTTTAAAGAAGCACTTGGCATTCTTTGTCATGACTACTCCTTTGTTTCTAGGCTAGAAGCATTCATATACACATTCAGAGCAATAGGCTGGGTAACTAGCTGTTTCAGAAGCAGCTGGAGAATGTGAATGTACAGGCTCTTGAGGCATCCCAGACCTGATTCAGAACAGTTCTTAAGGTTCCCGAGTAGTCCACCATGTGTGTATTGGAGCCACTACCTTCCAGTCCGCTATTCTCTTGAAGGAGGAAGCATTGGAAAGAGTCTGGAACCAGCTCTGCATATATGTGCAAAGAGCAAGAGCTGGCACATCTCAGATGAAGTCTTAGTGTAGCCTACCTCATTCCAGAAGAGTTGAGGACTTAGAAACAACTAAGGGCTGGGGCTGTCACTTGATGATAGCATGCTAGCCTGGCATTCACACTGCACTGTGTGCCATCAGCAGTGCAGGTCCCATAATAAAAACAAGTAGGGCCTGGGGTGAGGGCTCAGCAGTTAGAGCACTGGCTGCTCTCCCACGGGGCCTGGGTTCAGTTCCCAGCACCACAGCCATATTAACTATGTAATACAGTTCCAGAAGATCCAGTGCTCTCTTCTGACTTAGAAAGGTCCAAGGTGCACTCATGGGTTGTGCACAGAAATATAGGCAAAACACCATATACATAAAAGGAAATAGGTAAAACTGAAATATAAACTTAGGACCATAAACATGAAGGCAGAGGCATGTCGTATCAGGAAAACTTGAACACAAGTCATAAAGCCCAGTGGACGTAACTCCTCTAACTCACAATGGCAGAGAAGCATGTTGCTGGCTGAATAGGATGGGGTGTCACCTGTCCTCAGGTCAAGAACAGACCCTTTGTACTGCCAGCTTCCCCATAGCCTTTTGTGTAGGAGAGACAGTCTTCCCAACCCTCTGAGTTAGATACTGTGATATACCTGCTGTGCAGACAGTGGGCTAAGTCATAATGGCTTTCCAGAGAAGCTGGCTCCTTACGTGACTATAGTCCCAGCTCTACCAACCTGCCTCTTCCGTCCCTGAAGATGCTCTGCCAGGAATGGGCAACAAGGCAGTCTGCTAGCAGCTAATGAATGTCATATCAGGCTGCAGGAATGTTTCCAGGTGCTAGATGGTACCATACTTACACCTTGCCACTAGGGGGTGACATATCTCCATTCATGGCTGCTCCTCTCAGAGGCCCTTGCTTGATGCTGGTTCCCTTTAAGTGCAAGTTTCTTGGCAGTGCAGTGGCTCTGGACTGCTTTAGAACTCTAGAAGCCTGGCAAAAGATGACCAAGGAGACCTCAGCAGTTTTTAGGACTCCATCCTCTCCAGCCCCCCCCCCTCAGCACTTCTGCATGCTACAAACAGGCATGGAGAACGTTTCTCCTCTCTGCTCTCTCGCCTCACATGGCCCACAAGAGGAGGAGGAGACAGGAAGAAGTTTGAGGATCAGGCAGGGCCTTGCCCCCTCCAATGCAGCAGAACACGCATCGCAACACACCTGCGCATCTCATCCGTGTGTTCTAGCAGCTGGCTCTGCACCATGGTTTCCCTAGGAGCTTTTAGAAATAGCCACGTGAAAGCCTTTTACTTTGGTTTATCAGTGTGGATGCAGAGTGGACATTGTGCATTGCCAGGCTGACTATCATGTGCAGCCATGACCTCAGTTGTAGACAGGCATGCCAGTCCAAGACTAGATGGCCCCCATGGACTTCACTCTTTTTTTTTCCCATTGGTTCTTCATTAGACCAGCAGGAAGGGCCTAAAATGGTCCTTGGCCAGTGGTGTTCCTCACTGGCTGATGGCACTCTGTCTCCTGAGTAAAGTACTGCAGGGTGAGAGGCTAGCCCCTCTGTACACTTTTCAGCCCTTCTCCCATGCCACACCTAGCTCAGGGCTCCATGTTCCCTGCCTACTGTGCACACCATGTCTGCTGTATGGAAAATGGTGATGGTTCCTTACTTCAGAGAGGTCATCAGCACATAGTAGGTAGTCACATGGTCACAAGCTATCATGTCAGTGGCCTGCAGGAGGCACCTTAGCCCAATCCAGCCCATACAGGTTTAGAGCTTAATGCTAAACAAAACTGCAGTGGTCATACTCAAGCCAAAAAAAGTTCATGGCTACTTATGCTATGCCCCACATGCTCATAGGGCCTCAACAGCAGCAGTGGGTAAAGTAAAGGGTGGAAAGGCATTGGCCACAAGATGAAAAAATGTGTCAACCAGGCTGGAGAGAATTCAGGAAACTGACTAGCGCTGGGTTTTAAAGTAGAAGGGTCTGCAGGAGCAGCTGTCTCAGTCCCTAGTAAATAGTGGCAGACGGTGATGACCAATTCAGGGTACCCAAGTGAGGGGACTGGCCACCTGAGCACCTGAGAAGCTGCTCTGGCTCAGCCATTCCAGTGCTGGTGTCTTTGAGTCCCTCCTTCCCGCTGTTAGTGACAACCACTGAAGAGCTGCTAAGTCTACTGTAGTCCAGAGAGGGAGTGCAGAGGGGACCACAGTGACAAGCTCAGTTCTTGTCACTAAAGTGGTGCTTCTCAGCCTTGGCCACTTACTAGGTTTGTTTGTTTGCTTGCTTGTTTTTTAAAGTTTAGGGGTCAATCCCAAAAGGCTCCGAGCTACCTGGTGTGGGGCAGAGCCTGGTTTTCTTTTGAACTTCTCAAGGGCTCTCCTGAGAAGGCTCACAGTGCCTTCCAAGTGTGGCGCAGTATTAATCCCATCTAGCTTCAGAGATTAGCCCTATTCCTTCAAAACAGCCAGAGGACAAAGCAACAGAGTCCCTACAACTGAGGGACCATGGCTCTCAACAGCTGTCTCAGTGGCAACATTTACTAGGATGGGCTTTTCCAGAGATAGGGAGATAGATGATGGGCAGTCACTGGGGCTGTGGGGGACAGGGTGACCTGTGGCGTTAATAAGCACTAACTAGCCTTTGGCTGCAGGAGGCAGTGAGACAGCTGCTGGGAGGGTTGAAGCCCATCACCAGCCCGTCACTGCGTGGCTTACAGCTGCCCAGAGCCCATGAAGAGCTGATTGCCCTTCAGAGGCAGAGAAGCTTGAGGCAGAGCTGAGTACATGGTGGGTGTTAACTGTCAGAGATACAGGCGTGGGCTGTGCAGGAAGAAATTGATTCCTTTCATTATCAACGTGGCAACAGGTGCCATGTGGGCAGAGCCCACACTTCTTTTAAGAGTAATTTTCTGTGTCCTGGTCATGTTGACACAGGTTGAGAGGCAAGGAGTAGATACCTCTGTGGGAAGGCAAAGCAACCTCAGAGCCGCAGGACCTCTGCAGATGTGAACTTGGGAAGATAAAGTTTTAGAGGTGAAGCCTCAGTCTCCCGGTGCTGCTCAAGTTCTGTTGCTACAAACAGTGTGCGTTCAGTCTCCAAAGCAATTTAAGATAAGAAACCATTTCTTTTTTCACGTGTGGCAGAAGGTAGCCTTTCTAGAGACTCCAGAAGACCCTCAGCTGGCAGCCCCAAAAGCTGAACCCCAGAACAAGAGCTGTAGCCATCTCTTGGATAAGAAGACATTGGAATAAAAGTGTTAAGGTCATTCTTACCTGCACTTGGCTAAAGATGGGGATGCCTGGGGAACTCAATGAAGGGAAGAGTAGCTCGAACCCAGCCTTGCCGCCTTTTAACATAAGTCAATGTAAGGGCCCGAAGAGTGGCTCATATAGAGCACCAGTCGCTGCTCTTGCAAAGGACCCAGGTTCAGGACTTAGAACCCGCACTGCTCCACACAACCCTCTATAGCTCCCGATCAGGGGATCCAGGACCCTCTTCTGGTTTCACAGGCACATGCACTCATGTGTTCCTCTCCCACAGCAAAACACTCATGCATGTAAAAACCATGAAGTCGGTTTAAGCTGTGAGTGGTAAAGAAGGCCTGGCATCTCAGCACTTGGGAGGCAGAGGCAAAAGGGCCATCAGTGAATCTGAGATCAGCTTGAGGTGCCTAGAGGAAACAATCTCCAAGTAAAAAGAGGCCAACTTAATGACTAGATATCTTGGGGCAGCAATTAGATGCCAGGCACTTGGGGCAGCGTTGCCTAGGATCCAAAGAGGCAGGGGTAGGTAAGTAGGCTCCCTTGAAGGGTGCTGCAGTGGGCTGGAGACTGAGGTAGGGACCTAGGAGCAGTGGGTTTAGTGTTCAGTGGACTGGGTTTAGGGGGCACTGAACAGAGAGTAGGGCCGGAAGCTGGGGAGGGAGACAAAGGCTGGGAGTAGATGCAGATGGAGGTACCATGTCATTCTGGGACCCAAAAAGGCAGGGAAGGGGCTAAGTCCTTCCTAAGTTTCAAGCTCTCAGGAGCTACACTACTCAGAAAAGAATGTATTATGGCTCTACAAGTCTCTTCGGGAGCACCCAGTAGCCTGGTCTCCCCATCTCCAACCTAGTGATGACACCATCCCCAACCTTGGGTTTCATCTGTTGAGTCTCTTTCCTATCTGTATGATAGGGGTGATAACGACACCCCCCAAGGACGGCTCACACGCCTGCATTTGAAAGCATAGTCAAGGGAAGTGATTGGTTTTTTTTTTAAGGAGGCAGAAGAGTTCGCATGACTTGATTGTGAAGATCAGCTCTTCCCTTTATTGTGTGAGCCTGAGCAAGCCATATTCTCTCTCCTGTGCTTCTCTTCTCTTACCTCAGTGGGACCAATAATGCCTCTGACTTGGGGTGTCTGCGGCCAAGACTTAGGCTTGGACAACCACACAAACTTTCCTATTGTTAATCAGCATTACGAAGCCTGGCGTTGAGCAAGCCGCATTCAAGTACCCTCTTCATTGTTATTGGTCCCCGTGCATCTCAGCTCCTTCATGTGGGGCATGTTAATAATGGCATACAGCACAGAGAGAACACAAACATTTTTGAAGCAGGGGCATCGAGGTGGCTCAGGTAATGCACTTTTTATCCTAGCCTGGTGACCCACATTCAAACCCATAAAGGTAGAAGGGGAAAACCAACTCCTCGAAGCTGTCCCCCCCTCGCCCCCCCACATATTTTGAGATGTGACTCTGATGATGAACCAGATAGTCAGTACTAAAAGTCCCAGCTCAAGCAGCCGGAGTAGTAGGAACTTGAAGATCTCAGGAAGCTTATGGGGTAGGTTGCTTTAAGACTCAGTAATGTCACTGAGGCAGGCTTGGGCTACCTTGGGTTCCCTGTGAGCCATGGAACTCTGGAGAGAGAATGAAGGAAAGATGAGCGGGGATGGAAAGGCCGGACTGGAATCATCACCTGTTGTCGGAGTCACTTTTCTCCTTGCTGGGACAAGATACTTGATGAAGCAACCTATAGAAAGGAAGTTTGTTTTGGCTCCCAGGGAATTTACAGTTCAGTCCATCCTGGTGGGGAAGGCGTGACTACAGGGAGGGAAGTAGCTGCTCACACTATGTTGGCAGCCATGAAGCAGATAAACTATGGTGCACAACCCACTTGCTCTCTTTTACTCAGTCTCTTCCAGGACTGGTACCATCTACAGTCAGGTTACGCCTCTGCAAACACCTCATAGACATACTCAGAGCTTTGTCCCCTAGGTGATTCATCTTGACAGTCAAGATTAATCCTATTTGCTAGACTTCAACCATTCAGACCATAAATACTAAAAGCACCCACTGGGTGCCGGCTACAGGGATGGATTCGGAGTGCAAACGGGATTAAACCTCTACAAGCTTGCATGGCACAAGACTCAGTGCCTCACCTCACAGTTGCTAAGGAACAAGACTGGTTAGTATAGCATGTCACTGTTCTATGATATCTGGAGCCTCCGCTGGAAGATCCCAGAGCTACAGAGGAAAGTCCTCAGAATGCTCACCACCTGAGTGGTGACTGCTGTCAGCTGAGCTGTGCACTGGAGCTGCCAAGCCAGCACCAGCACACTCATGCATGTGACCCAGGATCCAAAGGTGGGCACCAGAAGGCAAGAACTAGACAGGATCTGTACATCTCATGATTAGGCCTTAGAATCTGTAGGATACCATTCTGCTGTACCTGCCCAACTACGGCAGTCAAGCACCCAGCCACCCCTTTCTCATTATGAAGAGCAGATGGCATTGGATAAACACACGGTGACAGCTGTCTCTGGAGACTATGGTAGGCTACGCTCCCCTGAATCATGCCTCTGTACATATGAAGTTTACAGTGATACAGTTCACAAGCGTCCTCTCCCCAGACTCAAGGTCTTCAGGGGTTGGGAGGACCAACTTCCACTCATCCTGGGACACTGGGTGTATTGGCTAGTTTTGTGTGTCAACTTGACACAAGCTGAAGTTATCACAGAGAAAGGAGTTTCAGTTGAGAAAAATGCCTCCATGAGATCCAGCAGTAAGGCATTTTCTCAATTAGTGACCAAGGGGGAGCGCCCTTTGTGAGTGGTACCATCTGTGGGCTGGTAGTCTTGGATTCTATAAGAAAGCAGGCTGAGCAAGCCAAGAGAAGAAGCAAGCCAGTAAGCAGCATTCCTCCAAGGCCTCTACATCAGCTCCTGTTCCTTGACCTGCCTGAGTTCCAGTCCTGACCTCCTTTCATGATGAACAGCAATTGGAAGTGTAAGCTTAATAAACCCTTTCTTCCCCAACTTGCATCTTGGTCATGATGTTTGTACAGGAATAGAAACCCTGACTAAGACAAATTGGTACCAGGAGTGGGGTATTCCTGTGACAACCTGACCATGTTTTGGGAAGGACTGTGGAAGGACTTTGGAACTTTGAGCTAGAAGAGCCATTGGGATGTTAAGAGCTCTGTGGGGTGTTCTGTAGGAGCTTGGAAGATAATGTTGAGAACAGTACAGAAGATGGAGGCCTGGCTTGTGAAATTTCAGAGGGAAGATTGAAGACTCTTATCAGGGACGTTGCTATTTTGACTGTGAAGGTTCTGTGGTTTTGGTTAGCCGGGGCTGAAGGATTGCCTGTGATTAACAAGATACCAGAACTACTAAAGTAAAGCCATTGCATTGCTGGGACTATTGATGCTGGTTAGCTGGAGCTAAGATATTAGTGGTGACTAAGAAGAGACCAGCATCATTGGGGTGAAATCTTCTGGGAAGTGTTTTCTGAGAGCACAAAGAGGCTGCATTCCAGAGATAGCCAGGGTTGTACCTTGTGCTGTGGCAGGACTTGGTAATGTGTAAGAGTCACCCAGGTGGTACTGATTTTGAAGGCTTGAAGGAGTCATGAAGAACAGCTGAGGCCTGGGCACTGTGAGAGGCCGCTGAAGGCCATTGGTGAAGGTGCAGCCTCAGCTGCAATTGACAGCCCAGGACTGAAGGGGTCATGCAAAGGAGGTGAGGCTTGGCACCATGAAGAGCCCCTATGAGAGGCTGTTAGTAAACCTAGTTGCAGTGGAAGACAGATGTTGAAGAGGAAACCAGGGACTAGAGAGATACTCTTTAAGAGGACTTGGGTTCAATTCTTAGCACCCACATCGTGGCTCACAATTGTAACTCCAGTCTCAGGGTCTCTGAGGGCACCAGGCATACATGTGGTAAATAGACATACATGCAGATACCTGTGGAGGAGGGAGGAAGACAGGGAGGGAGAGAAGGAAGGAGGGAGGGAGGGAGGGGGAGAGAGGGAGAGAGAGAGAGAGAGAGAGAGAGGGAGAGAGAGAGAGAGAGAGAGAGAGAGAGAGAGAGAGAGAGAGAGAGAGATGTGCAGATGCCTTTGGAAGCCTGAAAAGGCTGTCAGATCTCCTGGTTATGGGCCACTCTATGTGGCTGCTGGGAACCCAACTCTGGTCATCTAGAAGAGCAGAAAGTGCCCTAACCACTGGGCTCTCTCTCCAGCCACTCACTTTCTTACTACAGGAACATGAAGTCCCATTTTTCAGTTGTTGCCTTTTCACTATGTCTGAGTCCACAGAAGCTGGCACCCACCCACCCACCCCCACACATCTCTTTCCTAACCGCAAGCCCCTTGCAGGATTTTTGGATTGTTTCCTTCCTCCTGGACCATAGCCCATGTTCTCTGCTGCTCTGTGTAGGGTGGGCAGGAGGCCACTACTTGGGGAAATGCTGAGGGCAACAAGGCCAGGAGAGGGAAGGGTCTAAAGGAGGAGAGGGAGCCCAGGGAATGGAAACTGCGAAGCGTGTGCTCAGTCCCAGAGCCAAAAGCCTGTGCTGCAAATTGCTTCTTCCTTCATGTCTCTCCCAGGGAAAGGCCCAATTAAAATAACACCTATTGAAAACGGAAGCGTAATTGCAACAGGCTGCTTATTAGGCCCATCTCCACAGGCAATAAGGGGTAGCTGTGAGCTTGAGGAGCCTCCCCATGTGAGCACAGACCCCCCGAGCTTTTCAAAGACTCGCAGAAAGGGGCTGCCCCAGCACCTGACCCAAGAAGAGCCTGGACCTGATGCCTTGAGTGTACTACCCTCTGCAGGGGTGGGATACTTTCGAGGGCTGAGACATGAGGCTTGATGAGACCAAAAACATTCCGTTCTAAATCTAAGAAGAGGATCAGTGTAGTCGAAAGGACACGTCTAGGGAAAGACAACTTGTCAGGGCCACCCAGCCTGCTAGGAGTGGCAGAGCTGGGAGCAGAGAGAGAGGGCTGCATATTGGCATTCATGGCTCCTGCCACTTTATCGTAGTTTCTTCGACATCCCCTCTTAGCCTTGGCCTGGGACCTTGGTCCCAGCCACAGTTCCTACACCTGGCCCTGGGCATATGCTTCCTAATACAGCTAACTAAGGGAGGCAGGAGCCACGCCAAAGATTTTGTCTGGTTTCAAAGCATCTCTCCAGACCCCTCAGGAGCTGGTCTAAGTTCTCACTCACATGACCAGACTGGGATGTCCCCAGGAGGCAGGCAAAGGTGGACACAGTCCCTAAGCTGGGCAGAACAGTGGGTTCTGGAGGTGCTGGCCGCCCACAGTGAGGCTTAGCAGTGGGTGGTATTCTCTCCATTGGGCCATGTCTCATCTACCCAGAGTTGGTTTCCATGACAACAACAAGCTTCTTACCCATCCTGTTCATCCTTAAAAGATTCCCACCCCAGCTGTCTGAGCCTGGGCTCCTCGCCCAGCTGCCGTACCCTGCAGTACCAGCCCACAGCTCCAGAGCCCAGGTTTAGCAGTGAACTGTCAAGCCACCCGCCAGATAGAGTCTCCTGGGAGGTGCCTGGTAACTGGCCAGCCTTTGAAACTGTCCACATGATTGCTTCTTAATTGGATTATAACTCGCTCCCAGGGGTTCTCTGTTCTCCACATTGCAGCCGGGTCCCTCCTGTCTTCTGGATCTCAGCATTAAGATCTTCCCTGTCCCCTGCTCAATGTCCCCATCCATAAGGGTGCTGCTAACCAGGGCTACTGCAAAGCCAGTTACAGACCCAATGGGAAAGAAATGCTCTGATACCTTCAGAGATGGGAAATAGCCCCAGCTCGGAGCTGCTCAGGGGCCACCCCCATCTCTTGAGCCTCAGGTAACCCTATTCCTGGCTTCTGCACGTCGTTTCTGCCACTCTGCCCTCCCTCTCTACACAGCACCTCCTTCTCAACCCAGCTCCAAATTTCCTCCCACCAGAAGTCTTCCTGTCTAAATAATTTCCCCTCTGTCTTCTCGCAGTGCCTATTTTTAGTCTCTGTAACATGGCTTGCCTTATGGTATACTGTGCCAGGGAGGGGGGGAGATCCCTGCAGCTATTTATTTTTCTGAAGTTATTTTTTAGTATGTTTTCTTTCTCTGCTGAAAAATTCTTCTAGTGAGCATATGTTGTTTACCTGCCCAGCATACAAGTCCTGATCCCCTTCTGCCGGTGACATCTCTTTCTTATGGAAATTCTATTCCATTGGCCAGCTAGAGTTGCTTCCTCCTCCTCCAGTGATAAGACTCTGGCCAAGCAATTGACCAGGTCATAAATGTTGATTTAAAGATGACCCCATGACCGTATAGAGCCAAACTGAATTTCCTCTGGTATTCCTGTGGACACTGTCAGCTCTCTGACAACTATCAATTCCCCCCGTGGTAGTTACTTAACAGAAACAGTTGGAGATGCTTGCAGCTAGGAATTGTCATGTTCCTTAGTTCTGGTCAGTAAGACATGGACAGAAGTGTCTGGGGAAGACGACTAGGAACAGACTCAATTGGCTTGGCCTCTTCCACCCTAACCTTTACTGATGCTGCTCAGGTCTATGACACCTCAGCCTGAGTGGTTTCATTGCAGTCAAGTAAGTGGCTGCCTGCCAGTGAAGCTCACCAAGGGCAGCACTGGAGCCAGAGTGAGGGGGAGAGAGTGTGCATGATATCACTTAACACCGTACATCCAGCCATGCCAGAAGCTTGGGCTGTCCCAGCATGGAGAGATGGCATTTCCTGTCCCTGCCTCAGCAGGCCTGCACTGGGTCTCTTTCTCTTGGTGAAAGAGGTTTGAATGGAAGCCTCCACAAGACCCAAATCCATACAATAAAATGCCAAGTGCGGGGGTGAAAGGCCATAAATCGTTCTTCAAGTGACTTTTACGTACAGACTAGGTCAGTTAAAGAACAGACTTGTTAGTTATCTGAGTAGGTTTCAGGCCACGGACATTTCCAAAACAGTGCATGGGCTAGCCTTTTCTAAACCATCCCTTCAGCATTCATCCCTCCAGAGAACCTGCCACATCACACCTGACTCCACCATTCTGTCTTTGTGATTATTTTGCTCTGACTTTTCTCCTGGGCCACTGGACCTGGCCCAGGACCTTACACATCCTAGGCAGGTGCTCTTCCATGGAGCCACCTCCCCAGGGACGGCTTACTCTTTTTTCAAAGCTCAACCCAGCTGTACCTAGTTCCACGAACCATTTGAGCACTTCCCCCCAAGTCCCACCCCACCAGTGAGTGGATATCCCACTAGACTGGAGCTTTTGGAGTGTCTTTACCTTCAGACTAGAGAGTCCCTGTGTGTAGGGTGGCCCTGTTAGATTGGGGTCCAGAGACTGCTTCTACTCACATCAGACTAGGCACTCAATCTGTCTCGCTGTCAATGGCAAGATAAGAAAATATGGAGTCTGAACTACAAGTCTGCAGAGAAGGGGCGGGGGAAGAAGAGAGAAAGAGTGAGCAATTAGCATAGAGGACCATTTTCTCCTTTAGAGAAAGATGATCGACAGCCCATAAAGACCATTCATAAGTCAGAATTTATGATCCAATGATAATAACACAATATTCAAACTCGGGCCCTGTCCCCTCCTAGGCAGCAATATGTGCAAAAATTCCTCCCCTACATATGGCTAGGATTCCTTTTAAAAATTACATTTTTTCGTTTTTTACATTTTCTTTGAGAGAGAAAGAGAGAGAGAGAGAGAGAGAGAGACAGAGAGAGAGAGAGACAGAGAGAGACAGAGAAAGACAGAGAAAGAGAAAGAGAAAGAGAGAGAAACTTGCAAAAGTCAAAAGTCAGCCTTCTTCCACCCGTGGGTATCAGAGATTGAACTCAGGTCATCAGCCTTGGTAGTTGGAACCTTTGCCTACTGAGCCATCTTTCCAGCCCCCAGGATTCTGCTTATAGGACTTTCCTCTGTCTTTTGTTTTTTTGACTGTTGTGTGATAATGCATCCTTTTATCCAGAAGCTTGTCAGACCCCAGTAGACATAAGAGAGGAGGCCCTTGTTTGTTTGTGGCCTAAGGCCTCTGTTGGGTGGGAATACCCAGTATAGTTCATAAGCCACCGGGAGAAGGTACATCTGTTTCTGGCCCCTGTCCCTTTCCAAAAGACTGAAATCCTCTCAACAGCAGCTACGCCATGAGTGATGTGGAGAAAGAATGCTGACAGGAGGTCTTCCAGAAGGTGAGGAGTTTTCACAGAGCCAAGGGAAGCCCGATAGGAAGGAAGGATAGCCTCCATGAAGGCGGCAAGTGTGAGGAGAGTCAGAGCACCCATCAGGCATGAGTGAACAGGGCTTTACTGAGCCACCAAGAGCAGAAAGCAAAGGGAATAAGGACTGAGCCCCAGGGGGTGCAGGAGCTGCCTGTGTAGGGGAGAGGAGGGAACTTTTGACTACAGCTGGAATCTGTATTTAGTAGAATAATCAATGGGAAGATGGGCCAGACCTTGGACAGGAGAGAGACATGATAAAAATGGCGCTAATGATCTAGACATCTGCTCGTGGGAGGAAGAGCATGGAGGGAGATGGCGAGATGCTCACCCAGACACTGCTGCCTATGGAAACAGGAGGTAGAGGGGTTCAGTTGAACAATCCTCAATTTTTACACAGGCCTTGTGACCAGTAGGCTGGGGTGGTGTGAGGCTGATCATCTAGGAACCAGTTGTGCCAAAGGTCATTTCCTTTGGGATGTCCCACAGAGAGCAGGGACGTCAGCTGCCCAGAACTCCTTCTATGTCAGTAATCAACCAAGAAGCTTAGGGGAGAGAAGTGTGGGAGAGCAGGATGCCCAGAGGCGTTGACCCAGGAAAAGCAATCTGGAGAACGAGGGAGAATCATGAATCGTTTTCAGCCTCCACATTTTCCAGGCATCCTTATCCCATACTAAATAAGGAGAAAGATGGGACACATTTGTACAATAATTCAAGACTAGATTTCCATAGCAACAATTACCCAAAACTCCACTCCTGACAGTCGCAACAGCAGGAGCTAGCAAAGAAGACTACGGGGGTGGGAGATGTATGTGGGGGCTCAGAGAATGACTTCCTTTTATCCTTAAATGGAAGGAAGGCTGGGCTGGTGGCAGGACCCCAGTCATCCCAGAGCCAGCTTACGTCAAAAATAAGGGTCGGCAAAGGACGAACAACTGGGATGCCTACGTGAGGAACACTCCAGGAACATGTGGACTCGGCACAGGGAGTCATCCCTCCCATGGCCCACTTAGTATATGAGAGTGCTCCCTGGCCTCAAGAGGTGTTGGGATAGGCTGAGGATGGACCTTGGCCAACTGCTTGAAAACTGTAGCCTACTAAAGGCTCCCATCTTCTGGGATGGGGGAGAGTTCTACCCGGCTCTATTTCATCTCCACACTCCCTGTATGACCCCCAGTCTCCCCCAAGTAGGTGTGTGACCTACTTCAAAGATCTGTTACAATGCTGGGTGAACAGCAAGAGATAGGAAATGTCCTTTTGTTTGTTGGTTGGTTGGCTTTGTTTTGTAATAAAAGTAGACTTCAGTGCAGACATAAGGTGTCTGTACAACCAAGCTGAAGCAGCTGCACAAGATAAACCACACCCAAGGCTGTCTTCACCAGGGAGAGACAGGTGGGCAAGAATCGGTGTAAGGAATGTGGCGGGAACCTCAACCGTGGTCAGAGAGGAACCAGGGAGACGGGGCCAGGTGGACGGGGGTGGCTTCTTGGCTGCAGCAGCATCTGCTTCCTACCAGCAGACAGATGGTTAGCTTGGCAGAGGAAGCTCATAGGCAGGCAGTTATATGCAACCTCCGATGTTTATTTTAGTTTTAAAAAAGGAAGTTTGGCTCCAAAAGGAAAAGCATTCTATTTTCCTTTCGGAATGCCGTAAGCGTAGCCCTCGCTGGACCCTACGCGCACGGTCTTCCGGTTTCCCCGGTTTCCCTTGCCTCGTAGTCCACGGCTGTTTTTCTGATCCTAGAGTTCAGTTCGCTTTAGTGTCTCCAGGGAAAGGAGGGGGGTGGCTTTGTTTGTTTAAACCTTCATTTGGGGCACAAAGAAAAAAGCAAGGTGACTCTTTCTGTGGCAAGGAAAATGCTCCATTGTGTCTTCCCAGTGGTTGGAAGATTTTGGAAGGAAACCACTCTCAGATTCTTACAAATACTCTTTAAGTGTCTCATCTAAGCAACCGCCCTTCGCTGTATGAAGCACCCGTGATGGTCCACACTGAGCCCTCTGGCCAGCAATACCTTACACTGACTTATGGCGAGAAGGAGCTAAGTTAGAACATTTGTTAGCACACTTCCTGTCCCGGGCTCTCAGTAGCCTTCTCTCCAACTCAAAACATCCCTCTCTCGTTTGTCTCTTTCCCATCTCCATGGCCTTTCTTCCCACTCTCACGGCTGACTTACCTATTTCCTCTCCTGAGTAGGAAGAGGCAGGTGTGAGAGAGAGGCCATCAGAGGAAAGGAGGCTGAGCCCTTAGGTAGACTTCTTGGGGTGGGCTTCAGAATGGCTGCCACAGACCAGGTCTGTCTTCAACAGAAGGATAGAGGATTCCGGGTGGATCAAGATACCTAGAAGTGGTCAGCCTCTCAGGACTGATTCCTCATGCTGACCAAACTCAGTGATGGGTAATCAGAAATGCATCATCTTCCAAAATCCTATGTAGACGGAAAGACCCACGTCCAGAGATTGGCGAGATGACTCAGTGGGTGAAAACTCTTGCTGGGCAAACCTGATGACCTGAGTTTGATCCCCGGAATGCATAGTCTAAAAAAAATTAAAGCCATATGTAACTGCATTGGTAACCCTGTCACTTCTACAATGATATCAGAGATGGAGAGAGACGAATCACCCAGAAGGGCTCAGGCCAGTGAGCCCAGGGTATTCAGCACCAGCAAAAACAATAAGAGAAAGTCTGCCCCAACAGGGTGCAAGGAAAGAACCAACTCCAGAAAATTATCCTCAGGTCTCCACCTGTATCAAGATGCACACATGTATCAAGGTGCACACATGTATCAGGGTGCACACATGTATCAAGGTGCACACATGTATCAAGGTGCACATGTGTATCATGGTGCACACATGTATCAAGGTGCACACATGTATCATGGTGTACACATGTATCATGGTGCACACATGGCCTCTGCCCCTTCTGCTACTCTGTTACTAATGACCTGAATCCAAAGAGCTCTCATGGCTCAGTGATGTGAGGGAAGGCATCCCAACTTTAGAAAGGAGCAAAACCAATACCTGCAAAGATATGTAACACCACCATTCACTAGAAAGATATGTATTCAGTCCACAATGTGGTACCACCGCACACGCATGTAACAAGTTTGAACTCAGGTGATACCAGAAACAAAGAGGGTACATGGTGATCCAAACAGCTCTCACTGCTGGTGGGAATGTGAATTCGTTAAGCAGTCACTACGGAAAATGATTTGCAGTATTTCATACAGGTAAGCTTATGCTTCATATGTGACCCAGCAGCCTCACCTCTAAGTATTTGCCCAAGAGAAATGGAAACTTTGATTCATATGTGTATAAATATCTATACATGAATATTTATGTTGGATTTATTCATAGTCACCCAAAACTGAATACAACCCAAATATACCTCAACCATAAGAGTTCAAAATTTAAAACTTAGGATATGGCTCAGCATGGTCAGATACCCATACTCCCATCACTCAGGAACCCAAGGCAAAACAACCACTTGAGTAGCCTGGGAAACATAACGAGCCTGCATCTCAACCAAATCAAACCATATCTGTGGTTTAATAACCCATCTGATGTGGCAGTACCCATTTTGCAATGAAAAGAAATGAATTACTGACAGATTAAATAACATTGGACGCATTAAACTGAGTGAGAAACCAGATTGAATTGTATGATCCCATTTATTTGACATCCAGAAAAGGCAAACTACAGGGACGGAGAATAGATGAGTGGCCATCAGAAGTCAAGGAGAAGAGTAAAAGGCTGGACCACAAAGAGGTCGCACCAGGAGGTCTTTCCATGTACGCTATCTGTCAAAATTCATAATGCCACACACCCTGTCCTAGTTAGGGTCACTATTGCTGTGACAAAATACCAGCAGCAAAAGCAAGTCAAAGAGGAAAGGGTTTATTTGGCTTATGACTTCACATCGTTGTTCGTTATTGAAGGAAGTCAGGACAGGAACTCACATGAGGCAGGAACAATGAGGTAGGAGCTGATGCAGAGGCCATGAAGGGGTGCTGCTTACTGGCTTGCTCCTCATGGCTTGCTCAGTCAGCTTTCTTATAGGATTCAGAATCACCAGCCTAGGGTTGGCATCACCCACAGTGGGCTGAGCTCTCCCCATCAATCAGTAATTAAGAAAATGCCCTACAGGCTTGAATTTTTGAAGTTCCCTCCTTTCAGATGACTCTAGCTTATGTCGAGTTGACATAAAACTAGCCAGCAAACATCCCAAAAGTCAATTTTACAGTAAATCTAAAATAGGACTCAAAAGATATATTCATGGTGAATACTTTGGAGACAGTTTTTTAAAGCTACAGATAAAATGGGACAAAAATAACATGATAGTCAGACACAGTGATGAGCAACTCTCAGCATTCGGGAGGCTCACAAAGGAAGATGACCAGACAGAGGTTAGCCTGGGCTACAGAGCTTACAACTATGGTTGAAAAAGTGAAGCAAAACAATAATAAACTCAATTTTATCTACGGAGGAGGTAATTGGAATTTGAACATTTTATCAAGGTCATCTGAACTATATCATAAATTTGAGGCCACCCTGTGTTATGTGAGCCCTTGTTTCCAAATAAAATTAATATACGTCTGTATTATATGTAATATAGATATAACTTATATGATGAAGGTAGACACTAACTTCAGACTTTTCCAACAATGAAACTGTCAAAACTTGAAGGGTAACTGCTAAAAGAATCAAGATCAAGATAAAGTGTTTAATTTCCAAGCCAATAGAGGGCATGAGAAAAAGAAGAAAAGCAAATAAAATAAGTTTTTTTAAAACTCATTATATTAAATGGATCCAAATATATACTCTACCACAATTAAGGAAAATCCATGAAACACACAGGTAAAATGGAAAACACAGGAAGTTTGCAAGGAGAGTGAATGGGCTGAAGGGAATATACACAAAGAAAAACAGAGCTGGTCTAGAGGCGTTAACCCACCACAGGAAAGTGCAACTTGCATTCAATGCCTACAGTACACACAGCCCATTGCAGGATGATGAGGGGGAAGGAGCAGTTTGACAAGCCTAGGGTGGTAGCCGGAGTGGTGCGCACATGAATTTGAATTTCTTTAGTCAGCAAATCCAAACTTCTTCATGTATGTGGGGTGGTGCCTGTTGGTGCATCTGTATGTTTCTGTACATGGAAGCCAGAGGCTGGCATCATGTCTTCACTGATGACTCTCTACTTTAGTCCCCAAAGCAGGGTCTCTGGCTTGGATCTAGAACCTGTTGGCTCCGACAATCTAGCTAAACAGGTTGCCCCTGGGATCCATTTTTGCTTCCCAAGTACTGGGATCACAAGTGGGCCACCACACCACTGCCTCTGGCTTCTCTGTGTGCTGAAGATTCCAGCTATGGTCCTTATGCATGCACAATAAATATCTTATCCATTGAGCCATGTCTCCAACCTCCAAAGTTATTTCTAAAAATGGGAGAAGGGAATGGACCCTCCCTTAAATTCCAGTAACAAGAATATTTATTAATCTACATAAGATTTTAAATGATACCCCATAATGAGCCACACTTCCAGGTCCTCACGCCCTTGTGCCACCTCCTCCCATTTTGGATCTGGACTTGACTAGTGACTTATTTGTAATACATAAGCTGTGTTGGAGGAGAGAAGATGCTAGTTGTGTGCCAATTCTGAAGGTCCAGAAACTTCTGCTTTTGGTGAAGAAATCTGCCCAGTCCTAAGGTCAGCTCTCTTCCCATGAAGACTGGAGAAGGCGATGCCATGGGACTGAGGAGAAGAAAGAAGCCCATCATCCATGACAAGCTCACCCTCCTAGCTGTTACTACTAATATGCCAGACATGAATACTGTAGACAGTGTGTCACCTCTGGATGTGTCTTAGTCAGGGTTTCTATTCCTGCACAAACATCATGACCAAGATGCAAATTGGGGAGGAAAGGGTTTATCCGGCTTACACTTCCATGCTGCTGTTCATCACGAAAGGAAGTCAGGACTGGGACTCAAGCAGGTCAAGGAGGCAGAGGCCATGGAGGAATGCTGCTTACTGGCTTGCTTGCTTCTCCTGGCTTGCTCAGCCTGCTTTCTTTATAGAACCCAAGACTACCAGCCCACAGATGGTACCACTCACAAGGGGCCCTCCCCCCTTGATCACTAATTGAGAAAATGCCTTACCGCTGGATCTCATGGAGGCATTTTCTCAACTGACACTCCTTTCTCTGTGATAACTCCAGCTTGTGTCAAGTTGACACACAAAACTAGCCAGTACAGGTTGCCTCAGTTACAGCTGACATCTGCTGCATCAGGAGTGCCCACCTAAGACCATCTGACCCACAGAGTCATCGTTTAAAGCTTAGGGGCCAGTCTGTAGCCCAGCTAAAGCTAACCAAACAGTTACTTTCAATGTTGCCAGACCCTGGACTTGCTAAACAGCCCCCCCCCATTTAATCTTCCAACCACTTAAACAACAGTTAAAGTATGTGTAACTGATTTCCATTTTCCAAATGAGGACTCAGGAAGAATATGATATTCAGGATAGAAGCTAGGCTCGAGTTAAAGGTTTCTGAATTGTGGGCTGCACCCACCCACCCACTGCATTATGTGGGCAGGTAGGGACATTATGAGGTGAAAGCACGTGATGTCCCAGGCAAATTCCTATGCCCTCCAGTATGAGCTTCTCTCCAGTGTTCCCTCTCTTTCTTTTTTCATCCTGTGTTCTGGAGGAGGGAAGTAGACTAGGGAAAGATGATCAGGTAATTAGGTGGGGACATAGTTAGGCCATTGTGATTTTGACATGTTTCATAACAAGCGGCAATCAGCGCTCAGCTGTGGCTTGAGGACACACAGATGCTGCATCTGGGCACCTCCTCTCTTCTAGTGGAAATGAGCATGTGTCTCTGACAAGGAGTGTGTCTTGATCTCTGTCTGCTGTTTCCAGTAGCTGAGCTTCATGCAGAGGAGAAGGACTGAGGTCTTTTTTTTTGGGGGGGGGGGTGTCCTCCTTTCCCCATAGCCCAGGCAAGCTTCTGGACTCTTACTCAAGTTTCACAGATAAGGGTGGGGGTGGAAGGCATGGCCCCTAACTGCTCCTGAGAGAGATTGTCAGGCTGGGATGCATCACCAGATCCCTCCTCCAGGGTTCTCTGAATCCCAGGGCCTCTGGCTGAGATGTTCTGAGCCCAGTAGGGCTGGTGCTAAGATCACTACATTGAGAACAGGCCTTGGTCCAGGTGTTCAGCATGCGGGGTTTCAGAACCACGGACAGCTCAGCAGTCCGGCTAACTAGGAGGCACGACGTAAGTGGGAGGCTGGGTCCTCAGCAGGCAAACCGACCTTCTGAAGAACACAAGAGTCTATGTGTCTGACTTCACCGTTTTGCATGAGAGCAAACTCAGGAAAGGAGAGAAAAAACTTGTCCAACGCCACACACCAAGTCAACTGAGAATTTACTCCCTTTCACCCTGACTTATACTGAACTTGAATCAGTTTCCTAGATAAAAATCTCATGCTCTTGGGAGTGATCAGGAGAAACAGGAAATAAGAAAAAAAATGAGAAATAAGAAAACATGAAAGAGCACCGGGCCCTGACGGGAAGGTCTGTGATTTGGCTTCTAACAGCAAATTCTTGACAAGAGCGTCTTATTTCACTAAGGTGATGTGGCCTTTCAAAAACATTTCCGTTACTATGGCAACATCATCCCAAGTTTTATCTCCATGGCAATTCATTAGAGTTTTTCACCCCCTGGTGTATATACATGTGAATGTCTATACATATACCTCTCCCCAAATTAATGCAAAAAATCACATTTTTTTTTTTGAAGTGGAATCTCTAATTATCCAAATCTGCAAGCCAGAAGCATAACAGGCACATTTGAAGATAGTCAGGGCCCAGGGCACAGAGAAAGGTCCCTGGTGCTTTTTGAGGGAGCTCCACCATTTTGTATCTATTAAAATCTCTCCTGGTCTTAGTGCCTTGTAAATTCACACATGGGTATAAAAAAAATCCCTCTTTCATTGTGTCTCTCTAGTGCTCTGCTCTTGACAAAAGCTTGGGGTTGTCTGTGCCTGGGAGATGGGTAAGGAGAGAAACGCCTGGCCCCTGACTGCCATCTCCCAGAACACAGCGGTGTCCTTCCTGCTGAATCTGCCCCTGCACCCCACTTTGGACTAATTCTGTAGCTAGTGGGCTACAAGGTGAGTGTCCAGAAAGGAGGTGTCTGTCATCCAGATGCTTCTTCCTCTTTCCTCTGTCCCTAGGCTTCAGTTTCCTCTATTCCAGGTGAGAGGGTTACTGCACACACTGCAGAGGGTCACAGCTACTTGGACAGTCATAGATGAGCAGTGACCAAGCTCTGTCCTGATAGGCAGAAACTGCATTCTGACCAACAATTGCACAAGAAGACGTGTGTTTGGTGGGTAGTGCTTAAGGAGAATTGTTTATAGGACACGGATAATGAAAGAGGTTTGCAGGCAAGTGACTGAGAACCAGAGAGAGGGGCACCGCCCTGTGAGCATTTCCAGGTCTGACCCAACACTCTGAGTTCTAGAACCACATGACAAACCCATGGTAAGGGAGGAGCTTACTACTTTACCCAAGCCTGCTGCACACCTGTGGCTCCAGATTGCATCTCTCTGCTCCCACCCTGTGCCAGTCGATGGTTATAAAGATATAGTGGAGCAAAAAGACACAGCGTGTAGAGGTCAAGGTGAAGACACCAGATCCTAGCTCTGCCGCTGTCTGGCCAGACCTGGCGTTTTGTTTGTTTGTTTGTTTTGTTTGAGCATGCATAGTCTCAATCTGTGAATGCCAGCATCTAAGGTTGCTGTGGAAATTAAAAGTTTGGCCGATAGATAGGATTCAGTGAGTGGTTGCAGAAGCCTGAAGGCTCTTCCTGCAGGGCTGATTCCAAGAGAGCAATGGGAGAGATGTTTGCACACGAGCTCTCCAACTGAGCTTTCTCTAAGTTCACGTGCATGGTGGGTGGGGCCCAACTGGAGCCTTTCCACCCCCCTGGAAACAGGGTGACACCCAACTGCAGGGGATCAGTCAGCTGACGGGTGATACGTGCAGAACAAAAACCTATGGTGCATGCGCTATGGGTTCCCAACGTGACCCTATCGCTGTATATTGCTAAGCGAAAACAGTCACACATCTCAAATGGCTCAGATGTTCAGAATGGCACGAATGCTACAAGAACTTTTTTTTTTTTTAAATTAAAAAGTCCAAGTTTTGCTGTTTTGATTCCTAAACACACAAAAGGAGCTACAGCAAAGGATTTGTGGTGATTCTTTCTGGATGAGAGGCTGGGACCACTTTTTGCCCATTCTCTTTGTTGTTGCTGCTGCTGCTGCTGCTGCTGCTGTGGATGTAAAAATTCATATGCAATCACTGTAGAAGGAAAAATGCACCAAGTATGAAGCCCACAGATTCTACCTACTGGTCTAAGCTGACATCCAAGGACCTAGCATGGCTTCAGGGCTCTGTGATTCAGTGTCTCATGCCACCGTGACTAACTACATCCTTTGGGGCATTGAACCTCATACAGATCAGGACAGAGGGGCGTGAACACTTCAAGATATTTCCTTTTGCATAATTTGCCGCGCTATTGAGTGCGACATTCCAGACATTCTCATATAACTTCCCAGCCACTTGTCAGCTAACGCTCTTAGAGATAAGGGACCTGAACCTTGAGAGGCTGATGGCTTTTCCTGTCAGCTGGGAAGCCCAAGGCTCGCCTCTCCAAGCCCTGTGCCTCTGTACACACCTGCCTACCGTCCACCTGTTTCCTCGCTTTTGTTGAATGATCATATATTTATTTATGTTCTATGGGCCGAACTACACCCCTTGTGGTAACTTCCTCCACGACTAGGAATGATACTTCATGGAGTACGGAGGAGAGGGGTCCAGGTCTAGCTTTGAGGAAGGGTCACTGTCACAAGGAGGCCATGTGATTGGCAGAGGACACAGACCTTGTAAGGCAGGGGTGGGACCACCTCAATCAACCCCCTAAATGCTGCTGCTTTGCCTCATTATTTTCAGCAGATTTGGAAGTGGCTGTGGTTGGCCGTATGTAGACAGAACCCTGAAGATGGGGCAAAGGGGGAGACCTTAGGCTCCTGCCGAGCCTCTTGCTTTTCCTCCGCCATGTCTCTCTATTCTTTGCCTTCTCCTCCATCCCCTCCCCTCTCTGCTCCCCCTCACATTCTCTCCTCTTCCCTTTCCTTTTCCCTCCTCCTGTTCTAGCTAGAATGGGAAGATGTTCCTGCACGGATCCTGGCTCTGGGTCAAGACAAGAGAAGCGGGGGCAGGAAAGGACTCCAGGAGGAGGATTCTGGTTGTTGGTGCACACGGCTGAATGGCAGCCTGGAGCAAAGGTGGTGGTATCTCCCCTCCCCCCTCCAGTTCTGCTCAGCAAAGAACCACCAGCTGGGCAGTGAGGCCACTGGAGACAGACCTTGGCCTCTTTTGCTCTCTCCTTTCCTTTGGAAACCAGTTCTGACGCTCCAGGTGACTGATGATCTGCTGTGCTGCTGGGATCACAGGAGGGTGGGGATCGGTGCAGCCTGGGCTTTGCACCCTCTGTGGCAAGCTGGGGAAGGAGTTGGAGGTGTGGGTATTAGCACTCCCAGCTCCTCTGCTCCGGGGCGATGGTACATCTAACAAGGAGTAGAAGACTTGACTGAGTTCCAGCTGCCCTATCTCAGGACTGTTGCTGGTGCCTCAGGGATCGTATGCTGAGACTGGGCTCTTGCAGACCCCTGGCCCAGGAACCCTCCTACAGTAGATTTGCTGTAGATGCTAACTGAGAGAGTAAACGTGAAAGAGTCCATTAAAGCCAACCCCAGTTTCGTCTCTCTTAACAGCAACTGAGGTGATGTCTTCTCTTACTTAACAAAGTCTTAGGGTTACTCAAGTAGCTTCTTTGGGTCTTAATTTCCTCTTCTGTAAAATGGGGGATGTTAATGAAACCCAGTACTTCACAAATTAGATACTTAACAAAGTGCTCCTACCCTGCTGAGGAAAGTAGTTTGAAAACCTCAAAATGAGTCTGGATGGGAATCTTTCTGTCCAGGGTTCTCTTTTCAGAGCCAGCTCCATTTTACTGGGAAAAGAGCTCATACATTCAACAGAGATAACCATAATGCTGGTAGTTTTCTTTGCTGACTGTCTCTTAAGTGCCAGGCCCTGTGCTGGCTATGTCACATGTGCGTTATAGGAGCTCTGAGTCTTACCGCTCTTACTGTATAGGTGGAATGGAGGCACAGAAAGGTCGAGCTGCTTCACTGAAGTCACAGAGCCAGGAAACAGAACAGTAAGGAAATCACAGACCAGAGTCCTGCGTTTCTCCATGATGAATCTGGGACCTTCTGAGATGTGGCCATTGTGTCCTAAGCCAGCCTCACTGGGAGAATACATACTGGACAAGGGTTGGGGATACAGGAAACGCTTTTGTCTAAGGTCTTAAGGCTCAAGATTCTGATCTTGGGTCACCTTTCTCCTGGAGCGCTGTGCCTCACTGGTTTCTACCTCACACAATCCTGCCCTCCTCCTCTTGTTTACATAAGATACTTAGCCAATACTCTTCTACCCCTTCTAGGCTGCAGAAGTAAGAATGGTTACAAATGTGACGGCTCCTCCTCTCCTCCCCAGAGCCTGTGCCGGCTGCCATTTCCTCCTCGAACGTGGCCTTTGTAGATACCTGCATGTGCAAGCAAGCACCCATGCATATTTGCCTGAGAGTGCATGCTTGAACACTGAGAAATGAACAGCAGAACATTCATGGTAAGCCTCCGGTGTTGGTCACGTGTGTAAATCCATCACACAGGAGACTGAGGAAGGAGGGTCTTGAGTTCGAGGCCATCTTGGGTTATACAGGGAGACCTTAAAGAGTTTCTGACTCAAAAACAAATAATAACAATAATAACAATAACTCATACTTCTCAGACAGGTCTTTGTTAACAATGATCGTGGACCTGCAAGGCTTCTCCACTAAGGCTTTCGTTTGTCAGGAAATTCAAGAAACTCCAGTCATGGAGCACCCCCCCTCCGCCACACTAGCAGCAGGGCATTTTGCTGCAGGAAGTTCTTGGTGTTTACTGGAACCTGGCAGACATCTGAAGCCCTTATTCCTTCCCAAGCCCCTGTCTCCTGTCGTTTGGGGGTTAAAGAGGCTTCTTTGTGGTGGTCTTAGTGGAGTTCTGGCTAGTAGGTGGCCCAGACTCCAGGCACCTGTGCCAACTCAGGCCAGAGGTCCAGAGCCAGTGTCTAAGTTCCCCCATCTTCCAAGTCCCTTGCAGCTCAATCAGACAAGCTACCCGAGACAATGCCAGTCAGTCATCGACAGACACCCCAGTGCTCCTTCTATGCTGTGGGACTTGTCTCACAGATATTTAACAAGGGCTCTGCTGTACCTGGCTTCATTGGCCTGTCCATTCCATGAATGAATCCCCAGGTATATGACTGAATGGCAGGGTGGTGGGAAGGACATATCTCAATATTGATGACTTCAGAGAGCTGCGTGGGAGCTGTGAGAAGTCTCAACCCTTCAGACACAGTCACCACTTATGCTATGCCCTGCACCCCCGCCGCTCCTTTTCCCTACCTAACTGGTGCCAAAGACAGAAGGCTCCTTCCGTTATCCGTTCTAATGCCAAGGAAGGCTTCAGCCATCTTCTTTCCTGTCCTCCTTCATTTTCACCTAGTTGGAGAGGAGAGGGAAGGACCTGAGCTCCATTCCCCAGAAATCCTTCCAACTACTCTATGCCCAAGGGTGCACATAGGTTGAAAAGCCTATGGGAAGAGTGCTTTCCTCCCTGTGGTGGCCTAGGCTCAGTTGTACCCCAGAGCAAAGGCTTGCTGCAGATGGCCGCTTCCCTTCCTTCTGGCTAGTAAGCACCAAGTCCCCCCCAGAACTTAGTTCCAGCTTATCAGGGAGTGGAGGGTGCATTTCTTAATGGGGGGGGTCTAGTTCTCAGAAGACAACTGTATTTGGAGGCCATTTTCTCATGTTAAACACCCCAAATCCCCTTCCAGGACAGAACTAAGGGGTTTGTTCTGAGTCTATCCCTCTATCCTCCATAAGGGTGGGGCAAAACAAGCCACTAAATGGGGCCTGTGGGCTCAGCCTGGAATTTTTACTAGACCCAGCCCCATCTACCCAAATGAATTTATCTAATATGTTTATTTTATTCCCTCCCGCAATTCTGTTCACTTTCTTTTTCCATTTCAATTTGATGAAGAAGACTAAAATTTCCAGCAATTAAATTAATCTTACCAAGTGTCTGGCTGCCCCCAAGGACCTGCCTCCTCCACTGTAGGAGCAAGTGTAGAAGAAAACAGTTCTTTGTGGGAAGAAGGAAACAAAAACCAAAAATACAACAAAAACATTAAAAAAAAAAAAAACCACCCCAAAACACAAAACAGTCGACCAAACTGGGCAAGTAGGTCACTTCTCCCTACACACACACACACACACACACACACACACACACACACACACACACACACGGCACAGTTAAAATGTATCAGAAAGCCCGACGGCCATAGTTTTATTACAAAATTTCTTTTCAGACGCAGTGCGAGGTCAGATGCAAAATCTCAGTGATGTACCTCTTCCCTGAGCCCTCCTTGGAGCTGGCCCCCACCAACACACCCGACATCCCCGCCAAAGTAACCTCAACCCCGCATTGCATCTCCCCATCCCTGTCTCCCACCCTGCCCCGAACTTCTCTTTGTAAAAAACCTGTGAAGAACCCTGCGTCCCCGGCCCCTGCTGGAGCGCATACAGGATAGAGTCCGGAGTGACAGTCCCTTCATGCACTGCCGCCGCCGCCGAGTCCTATGGTGTCCAGGCCCGGGTGGTGCGAGGTACTTCGTTGATTGCAGGCAGCAGCCAAAGCCTTGAGAAAGAGGCTCTGTGATCCCTTCCTCGCGATGCTCCGACGCTGGCGAGGGCGGCCGGCGCTCAGTACAGTCCCAGGATGGCGGCGCCCACGTCCTTGGAGGGCCTGCGCTCCTGCATCAGAAAGTTGATCATGCTCTCGGACTTGATGAGCAGGTTACAGCCCAGGAAGAAAACGCCGAAGACCACTGTGAGCGACAGCACGCAGAGCACGGCGATCTGCGCCACGCGCGACACCCACAGGCTGCGTTCGTCAGGCGCCAGTCCCGCGGGGACCCCGTCGCTGGCGGTCAGCGGTGCGCCGCCCGGGCAGCAGTCTAGCCACGTGCCCAGTCCGTGGCTGCGGTTTCCTAGGGTGGCTCGGGCGTCACCACCCACTTCTTCCAGGCCGCTGTGGTTCAGGAAGCTCACGTTCATCCCGGCGTGATGCCTGGGGGGTCTGAGTACGCGGGCTAGGACGCGCCGGGAGCTGGCAGCGTCCGCGCTGTCGGGGACGCCCGGGGGTCCCTCGATCACCCTTGCGCCAGGAGGAGAGGAAGGCGGGAGGCCGCCCACGCGCTGGCGCTCTTGGTTCGCCTACCTCCCCAGCAGGAAACGGGCGGCCAGGAGCAGAGAGCAACAGGCGGCGCGCGAGCTGGAGAGAGCCAACAGTGCGTGGCAGTCTCCCACGGAGCTCCGAGCCTGCCGTGCCGCCCCGCCCCTGGCAACCGCCGAGCTCCGCCTCACCCCGCCCCTCCCTTCTCCAACCCACTCGCGGCGCCCAAGCTGCGGGGATCCGAACCCCTCCCAGCGTGAAGTCTGCGCAAAGCCGGCTGGAAAGGGTCAGAGCGTCCAGGCAGCTCCTGCCCTCGGGCCAAGTAACGTTGACTCACTCTGGGCAGTTGCTGTCTGTTCTGGGCAGAAAGCCGCCCTAAGGTGCCGCTGTGGCTGGGGGCGGTTTGGAGCTCTTCTTCATTCTGCTTAAGGCGGGGCGCGCGGGGGGCGGGGGCGGTTTATAGCTTTGGCGCCCGCATTGCCCACTCCAACAGGCTTGGCTCTGGGTGGCCTGGCTGTGCCACACTGTGTCTGCTGGATCCTCACAGCTCTCCCCTGGCTGAAGGCTGTTACAGCCAAGAGAGCTCTTTGCCTCTTACCATGGGTCTGGCCCCATATGCCACCTCTATTTAATATATTTATTAGAATTAAGTCATTTGGGGGAGTTTCTACTTTATTTGTTTATTTTATGCAAACAATCATTGCAGATCACTTAACATGGATCAGCAAAAGTGGGGGGGAACCCTCTAAAACTGCAAAATCCTGCTTCTGGGGTAAGTCGGTGTTATTACCTAGTTATACGCTCCTGGTTGTCTCTATTTGTGTCCGGGAATGTAGCGTCTTGCCTACTATAGCGTACATGCTGTTTCGTACTGCAAGTATCTGGCCCAGACAGTCTGTACTTTGCTTTTGGCAGCAGAATTTCTTTAGAGAAATGCTCCGATATGTCCTTTGCTTGTTATTATGCTCAGCTTAAGGCAGGGCAGGGGGAGGCTTAACCTGGACTTGGAGCCCATGTCCTTGACTCTATCCAGCTGAAGTCCAGCTGTCTGCTGCACAGGGTAGGAGTAGAGAGTGAGTAGGGGGACTTCAATGCCTGCTCCAGTGAGCATGCTCAGCACATGTGGGGAAAAAGTCCTGTACTCTCTCAGTCTTTCCTGCCTGCCCCTCCCCCCCCCATCATCCTGGGTAGATTCCACTGGATAACTTGGTGTGAAAGGAAGGTTGAGAGATGTTTGTCTTTGACCTGTAGTGTGAGAGGAAAGAGAAAGCTTGGGCTTGTGGAAGTGAACAAAGATCACCAACCCGAAGACAAGCCTAGACTCTTCCCTGGGATCTTGCTGGGACAAGAGTTACCTGTGTCTCGCTGACTGAAGGCAGGCAGGGCAGGAAGCTTTGCGGTAGAGGCAGGGAAGCCTGGGGGTGGGGGTACAGAAAAGTATTACGTGGTCTCAGCAGTAGTCTTAGTTTGGGGGAATGTATTACTTTGTCTACCGTGTCCTTTAGGATTTAGGGACAAAATTAGGGACAATGTTAGCCAAGCTCAAGCCTGGTTGCTATAGTGGCTGTGTTTAGCTTTTTGACTGTTGGTTAGTGTCAAGGTTTGATTTTCACATACAGTCTGGCCACTGCCTGCGTAGAGCTGGGCTCTCAGGCTCCTCTAGCTCAGAACCCAGGTCATTGCCCACTTTCTGTCTGGACCATGAGTCCTGGCAAGATTGGGCACAGTTTGATGTGTATGAACTCTTAAGTTTTACACCCCCCCAACTCTCCCCCACTGTGTGTGTAGGTCAAAGGCGGGTGTTCTTCTCCATCTTCCCCCCCACTCCCCTCAGAGCTAAGGATTGACCCTGTGTGTCATACATGAGGCAAGCATCTATCAGAGAGCTTTAGCCCCAGTCCCTTCTATTTTAGTTTTGAAATAGAGTCTCCCCTGAGTCTGGAGGTCACCAAGTCAGCCAGACTACCCAACCTTCAAGCTCTAGGGAGCCTCTGGTCTTCACCTCCTCAGCACTAGAACTACAGGTGTACAAAACTCAAGTCCTCACACCTGTGTGGCAACCACTTTACTGACTGAGGTTTCTTGCTGGCCCCTGAACTCTTAATTTTTGTGAGAACCCTGACAGGTAACCGCATTCCTTATCAATGGCTGCCTCACAGATTACTTCCCATGGAGCAGACACTGGCTCCCTCACAGTACCCAAGGGACAGGGATCTAGTGCTTCAAGCAGCTAGGCTCTGGCAGAGGCCCTCACAAGATGGAACTCCAGGTGTTGGCTAAGGCCACAGTCATTAAAAACTTAGCCTGAGGTCAGAGGACTGACTTCCCAGATCTCTCTCTCTCTCTCTGTCTCTCTCTCTCTGTGTCTCTCTGTGTCTCTCTGTCTCTCTGCCTCTCTCTCTCTCTCTCTCTCTCTCTCTCTCTCTCTCTCTCTCTCTCTCTGTGTGTCTTAGGATTTCTATTGCTGTGAACAGACACCATGACTACAGCAACTCTTACAAATGAAAACATTTCATTGGGGCTGGCTTACAGTTTAGAGGTTCAGTCCATTACCATCATGTGGCAGGAAGCATGGTGGCACGCAGTCAGACATGATGGAGAAGGAGCTGAGAGTTCTATCTCTGGATCAGCAGGCAGGAGGAAGAGTGTGAGCCACTGGGCCTGGTTTAAGCTTCTCCCCAGTGACACATTTCTTCAACAAAGCCACATCTAACTCCAGCAAGGCCACACCTTCTAATAGCGCCACGTCCTATGAATCTATGGGAGCCATTTTCATTCAAACCACCACACTCCCTTAGTCCCTTAGTTGCCTGTTGGCGGGAGGAAACCTCAATCGTTCCCTCACAGTGGCCTTTCCATTCCGCTGCTTGACTTTCCTCATGGTCACACTTGGAGAATGCGCTAGAATGTGAACAACTGGCAGATGGGAGAGGGAAGAAAAATGAAACCGGCCAGCAACTCTCACATGGTCATGGTCTCATAGCAAGCCTTGGAGAAAGAAGTCCTTAGAGACTTAGGAGGAGGGAAATCTTGCTGGAGGTTATAGCAGGTAGTGTGGTACAGACAGTATTGAAACCTGTTAAGACCTACAACCAAGTCCACACACTTTCCAGCTCATGATGCACGTGGGCAGATCATGTGGGGTGCATTTTACTGTCAGAGGAAGACGGGAAGTTCAAAGTGTACGGTGGGGCCTCAGGAACCCAGGAGCTGTTTGCCACCCAGGTGCCACCCTCCTCTGGAGAGAAGGAAGAAGGTGCCTCTGGCCCAGCTGCCACCCACGTGGGACTATTTTTACCCTCTACCTCAGTCACACTTCTATCTCTCTCAGCTCTGGAAGGGCCATGTGGACAATCTGGTTCCCAAGAGGAATTGCATGAGCCACTCAGAGGCTGTAATGTACCGTCCCTGCGGCTGTTTGAATTAACCTTTAGCCTTCTGGCATGTGTGGGCCACCGGGGTTGGTAAGCAATGATCCTCTCTCTGGCAAAGAGGTTAATAAAACCTTCCTTATTGCTGCTGCTGGCTAGCTGAACCACGGGGGCTAAAATGTCCTCATGAGCTGACATTAGAAACCATCGACACTGTAAACAGGGTAAGTACAGGGTGCCTCGCACACAAGAGCTATTGTAATAACGGTAAGACTAAGTTCATTTGCATATCCAACTATTCCTTCTCTGCCCTTTAAAAATGTAAGTGGTTGACCACAGAAGGAGCATGCCCTCCAGAGAGGCTGAGAGCCCAGGAGTGGAATTTACATCACCAGCAGTCCCCCTCGGATCCTATTTACATGATTCATTATCTCAGCAAGTTCTTCCTGAAGCAGGCAAATTTGCCTTCTGCCCAGTTCCTGTCCAAATAGTCTCATGTTTCCATTTGGCAGAAAGGATGGAAGCCAATAGCATTTTTACTGCATTGGGTACAGAATTAAACACTGGTTGTGTTAGCATTCTGTCTAAACTCCACCTCACAACAGCCAGGTATGCTCCTCCCCACAGTTGCCTGACCCACTATAAAAGGGGCTGCTTGCCCCTCCCCTCTCTCTTATCTCTTGCCTCTCTCTTGCATCTCTTATCTTACCTCTCCCCATTCCCTCCCCCCTCTCTCCAAGTGGTCATGGCCGGCCTCCACTCCTCTACTTGTCTACTCTCTTCCTCTCTCTGCCTTTCTCTGCCTCTACTACCCTCTTAACTCCCCTCCCCATGCCCTAAATAAACTCAATTTTATACTATACCTTCTCGTGTGGCTGGTCCCTCTGGGGGAAGGGATGCCTGGGCTTGGGCCTGCTGAAGCACACCCTTCCCCCACACCTACCTCCCCATAACCCATATAACATATATCTCTCTATATATATTTTTATAAACACATCACTGGGCAGTGTGACTCAGATTAGAAACTCTGCAGGTTTGCATCCCACCTCAGCTACCATGAAAGAACCACACTCGATAGCTCAAAAGAACTGATAAGCCCCCATCCCCTACTGGTCAGAGTAACCGTCCACACGGACTTAGGGAAGAGTTCTTGAGCTCGGAGTTACTCCTTTGCCACCCTGAGTAAATGACCATCCAAATGGTCCCCGGGGAGAGCTCTTAAGTTCAGAGCGACCCTGTTTTGTCCTTGAGGATGGGAGACAGTCTTTCACTGACCCTCGTTTTAGGACTTATTCCCTTGGGTGGGACATTTCTCTTTCCTTTCGCTTTCTTGCAGCTGCTGCGAATTCCAGGCTGGGCCTGGACAACCACTCTCTCAGGAGCACCGCCTGTGAGCATTAGCTTCCACCCCCCACATGTCTCGCCCAGGGGTCAGTCTTCGCCACCTTTGTCCCTACTTAATGGGATGTCTTGGTCTAAAGCAATCTCTCTCCATCTCTCTAAACTGGCACTTTCTCGCTGAGGACCTGTAATACAGAATTCCCTCTCCCCGTCTCATTTGAGGCTCACTGAAATCACTGGTTCAGCTAGTTAGCCCGAGAAGCAAGTCTGATTAGTGCTCCCTACCGGGACACCCCACTTGCTGCCCTTCCCCCTCTACTCCTTGGCTCTGCTCGGTTCTCATCGGGAAAGGTGGGTCTGGGTGCATCCTGCCAGAGGTCTCCTCCCTTAGACTTCCTTTCCCATGCACATTTGACTACCTGTGCCCTGCCAAAGCTCACAGTCATGGGAAATGCAACTTTGTTCCTGTTCATTCCCTATCTGCCCCTAAAACAACTTTTGCCTTGCCTTAGCAGCTGCTTCTACACATGCGAGCCCCTTCTGTCTCTGTCCCCTGCCAGGGACTCTGCTGCTTCCCCTCTCCCTCCTGCTCAGCCAGTCCCTGATCCCTGATCTCATCTCTGCCTTCCAGCACACACAAGGGACTTTCTCCCTCTCTCCCTCTCTTTCCATGCCACTGCTGCCTGCTTCCTTATTCTGGTCCTAGCCATATGTCTCTTTGCTACTGCTATTAAATTCTATTCAGTTATAACTAATGTATATATACAGTTCTCAATCCTGTCAGAAGTTTGTTAATTCTTAAGCTATGGCAGACAGAATTCCCAAAGTCCTAGACAGTTGGTGATGATAGATGGTCTCAGAAGATGTGGACACAGCTGCAGGATTCTGCCTAGATTGTGATATGACAATCACTGAAAATGCAGTGGACAAAACCGGATACTTTGGGTCAAGGGGCTTGGCTACTAAACCAAGGTAAGCTTACTTCCCATGTCACATGTATCCATTCCACAGAGAAAAAGCCCTGTGTCTTCTGTGCTTGAAAGCCAGACTGACTCTGCCCGAGTTGCCACAGAGACCAGGAAACTGTTGACTAGTGGACTCTGTCATTTTTTTAAATAATATAATTGTTAGATTATTGTTTATTTCTCAGACTTCTGACAACATTGACAGCTAAGCTTTCACAGATGTAATTGGTTATCTCCTTACCTTCCTCTTCTTGCTATACCACTGTCCTAATATTATCTAAGTTCCTATAATTTGCCTGACTCTAATAAAACATTCCACTATACAATCCAGCTTTTTCAACTCTTTAATCTTGTCCCTTCTGCTCCACAAAAGGTTCATCTTAAAGACTGTTCATGTTGTTAACTCATGTTGGTATCTCTTTTATAAACTTATAAGCTACAGAAAATCACTCAGATCTGCCTCTCATGGGCCCAATAGACTCCATCCAGATGAGTACATCTTCCCAAAGTTTCCACTTACTACCTACTCCAAAGGGTGGAATTCCTCTGGGTTTAAAATGTACATCTTAAAAAAATTTTCTTTCTCCCAAATGTACTTAATCTATTTTTCCACCTATAATAATGTGTTTCAATATCTTGTCAAGTCCAGGCATTTACTACACCCAGGACAGCTCCAGAGAAGCAACCGTCAGATGCTCCAATCTCCTCTCAGACACAGACGCTTCTACTGGACCTGTTCCTTCTGACCTACCCTCAGACAGCCATAGACCCTGGACAGCAAGGAAACTGCCAATTCTCCTACAACTGGACAAACATCCCCCACCCCCATTCTTCTAGGTTCCCCAGAGACACGTTGCCTCCAATGCCAGCATGAAGCAGTCAGATATTATGACGATCCTATTCCTGCTTTGCCATTGCCTCTTTCTAATTTTTCTTTTTAATTAAACCAAAATGAGGAAATGTTAGCATTCTGCCTAAACTCCACCCTACAGTTACCTGGCAACAGTCAGGTGGGCCTGGCCACTATAAAAGGGGTTGCTTGCCCCTCCTCTCTCTCTTATCTCTTTCTCCTGCCTCTCTCTTACATCTCTTATCTCTTACCTCTCCCCATTCCCTTCCCCCCACCCCCATGTGGTCAAGGCCAGCCTCCACCTCTCTACTTCTCTACTCTTTCTCTCTCTGTCTTTCTCTGCCTCTACTACCCTCTTAACTCCCCTCCCCATGCCCTAAAAAACCTCTATTTCTATACTATACCTTCAAGTGTGTCTGGTCCCTCAGGGGGAAGGGATGTCTCGGCATGGGCCTCCTGAGGCACACCCTTCCCCCACACCTACCTCCCCATAACCCATTATAAAATATATATGTATAAAATAAACATCAGGTTGCTTTGCTCACCCTTGCTTACATGATGTCGCTACTAAGGTGCCAGCTCTGTTCTGCTATGGCAAGTGGGTAGAGGGCAGAGGGAGGCCCCAAGGTTGTACAAGCCAGTGTAGCGTACAAGCACTGCACAATGAGGAACAAATATATTTGTCATAGGTATCAGAGACTCTATGCCTCACCTTCTGCTACATGTCTGATTTAGGACTGATTGATTGGTTGATTGACTGAGACAGGGTTTTTGTGGTGGTTTGAGTATGCTTTGCCCATGAGAAGTGGCACTGTATTAGTCAGGGTTCTCTAGAGTCACAGAACTTATAGGTAGTCTCTATATAGTAAAGGAATTTGTTAATGACTTACAGTCTGTAGGCAAACTCCCCAACAATGGTCAGCAGTAGCTGTGAATGAAAACCCGAGGATCTAGCAGTCGCTTAGTCCCACAAGGCTTGCAGGCGAAGAAGAGTGAATCTTCCTCCTTCCAGTGTCCTTATGTAGATCTCCAGTGGCAGGTGTGGCCCAGATTAGAGGTGTGCATATCACCACACCTGAAACTTGTGTCTTCCAGACTCAAGATCTAGATCACAGGTGAGCCTTCTAATTCTGGATTGTAGTTCACTCCAGATATAGTCAAGTTGACAGTCAGGAATAGCCACTACAGGCACTATTAAAAGGTGTGGACTTGTTGGAGTAGATGTGGTTTTATTGGAGAAAGTGTGTCACTGTGGGGTTGGCCTTTGAGGTCCTATGCTTAAGATTTGCCCAGGGCAAAAGAGACTCTCCTGGCTGCTTTTGGATCAAGATGTAGAACTCTCAGCTCCTCCAGCAACATATCTGCCTGGACTCTGCCATGCTTGGCCCAGGGAGTGGCACTATTAGAAGGTGTGGCCTTGTTGGCGTTAGGTATGGCCTAAGTGTGTCACTGTGGGCATGGGCTTTAAGACCCTTGTCCTAGCTGCCTGGAAGTCAGTCTTCTCCTGTTTGCCTTTGGAAAGAGATGTAGAACTCTCAGCTCCTCCTGCATCATGCCTGACTGGACACTGCCATGCTCCTGCCTTCATGATAATGGACTGAACCTGTAAACCAGCCCTAATTAAATGTCCTTTGTAAGAGTTGCCTTGGTCATGGTGTCTGTTCACAGCAGTAAAACCCTAAGACACCAGCCCCAAGTAAATGTTTGCATTTATAAGAGTTGCCTTGGTCATGGTGTCTCTTCACAACTATGGAAATCCTAACTAAGACAGTTTTGCTATATAGTTATGGCTGACCTGGAACTCAAGATGCTCCTGCCTCAGCTTCCTGGGGTGCAGGATAACAGGTGAGGTACTATGTCCAGTTGGTTCGTGTTTTAGAGAATATTAGTTAGCGCTTTAGAGATCTAGAATCTGTTTCTGCTGGGATCCTAGTTGGCTGTGTGATTTTAGATAAGTCAACCCTCCTCTCTGGGATTTTGATTGGTTCATCCATTAATCAAGGAAGCTGGAGAGATTGCTTAGTAAAATGCTTGCCTTGAAAGCATGAGGACCTGAGTTTGATCCTTACAAACTATGTTTTCTAAAATAGGTGGGGCATGTTATATATACATACATACATACATACATACATACATACATACATACATACATACACACATATATTACATACTTGTAATACCAGAGCCTCAGAGGCAGAGACTGAAGATCCCTTGAGACTCATTGGCTAGATAGCCTCACCTACTTGATAGGGTCCCACATATGAAAGACCCTATCTTTACAAAAAAAAGGTGTTGTGTGTCAGGTAGGGGAAGGGATTGTGCCTGAGGAACAACCTCTGAAGCTGACCTCCTACTTACACACACACACACACACACACACACACACACACACACACACACACACACACACAAAGTCTTCATTACAATTTTCTTTATAAAAACAGGGTAGTGGAACAGATGAGCTGCTGTCTGCTTCCTTGTGCTTTGTGTATAGAGAAATATGAAGCCCAAGGTCTTTGTCTGGTCTGTCCCCAAAGTGCCTGAGCCTCATGAGCCATCTGTAGGTGAGGAGGGTGGTCATTATCTGTAGTCTCCAGACTGCCTTCTCCAGAGCAGAGGTTCTGTGAAGTCTGCAATACAAGAGACACTGCAAGAACTCTCAGGGCCTTAAATACATGGTGTTGTTTGTGAGTTCTCTAAGGAGATTCGGGATGTGCCATCTGACAATGGAACCTATTTCCCTGCTAATATCAACTGATGCTTTGTGCCATGAAGTACCACCTAGAACACTGGGACATTCTCTGAAGCTTCTCTTAAGCCCCAGTTTCTTTCTTTTTTCTTTTATTCTTTTCCTTTTTTTCTTTTTTCTTTTTTTTGGTTTTTTGAGACAGAGTTTCTTTGTGTAGCCCTGACTATGCTGGGAACTCATTCTGTAGACCAGGCTGACCTCAAACTCAGAAATCCACCTGCCTCTGCCTCCCAAGTGCTGAGATTAAAGGCGTGCGCCACCACTGCCCGGCAAGCCTCAGTTTCTTTATGTAGAACATAGACAATGCTAAAAAGTTAAATAAGGCCATGCCTGGAAACAGGCCTGGTGCAGCACCTGGCACAGAGTAAGTGCTCAATAAACGCTGGTAGCTATTATCTATAACGAGGCCCTTCCTTTCCAGCACTAACATTCGGTACTTCCAACTGCAGCCTGTAATTAAACTGCAAAGCATCTGGCTTCCCGAGCAGAAAGAATAAGCCTGGAGGAAGGGAAAAAAGAGAAGGCTCCTTCTGGGTTGCCCATTTGTGCAGCAGCCTCCCCACCAGCCAGGACAACAGGGAATGGAGCAAGATGCCAGCCCTTAATGACAGGGCTTGTGGAGCCTGTGGTTGCCTGTTAGCTCAGACTCTTGGGGGATATTTACCAGGGCAGACAGCTGAAGGGAATATCAGGGCTGCTTTATGGTTGAAGTTTGAATATGGTTGAAATGTCCCCGAAGGGTCCGTGTGTTAATGACTTTGTTCCTAGGGTGGTAGTGGAACTAGGAGATGGTTGAACCTTAAAGAGATGCGGCCCCTCATTTGGGCACAGTGGCTCACACCTGTAATACCAGCATGGGGAGGGGTGTGGCGAGCAGGCTCAGGCAGGTGAGCTCCCATAGGCTCCAGTAAAGTCTGGGCTACAGAGTGAGGCCTTGTCTCACAAAAACAAAAGGAAGGGCTGGGGATGTAACCCAGTTGTTAGAGCACCCGAGTAAGGCCCTGGTCCTGAGCCCCAGCTTGGTATAAACCGAACATGGTGTTGCATGCCTGTAATTCCAGTCCTGGGGAACAGAGGCAGGTGGATCAGAAGTTCAAGGTCATCTTCTCTCTGCTACTTGCCAAATTTGAGAGCAGCTTGGGATGTATGGCTCCCTGTCTCAGAACAATATAACGGGTGGGACCTTTGGGAAATCATGGTGGACAGTCCCTGCCACAGACAGTTGGGCCAGAGAGGAAGGGCAGAGAAACTTGGTAAGGACAGGCTGGTTAAAAAGGATAGCTAGGGGAAGACAATGCATACTGGGCACCCAGAGGAGAGACCAGTGCCACAGGCTAGTGGAACACAGGAAGGGAAGCTTTGGATTCCCAGGCAGCTTAGCGATGCCAACTCTGGCTTAAGCATGGGAAACCACTCCCGGCCTCGAAAGCATGGGCTCAGCCCTGAGTCTTTGAAAGAACGGGATGACAGTCAGATGCTGGTCCAAGACAAGTCCAGGCATGTAAGTCTCTCATCACTTGCATCAGAACCTGCAAGGGCTGGAGGTGATTTTACTTTCAGTAGTTCAGGGAAAGTGTCTCTGAACTCTGGACATGAAGCAAGTATTTGGGGGCACAGGCACAGGTGTAGCTTTTGCTAAGCTTGCATTCAATTTTGTTAAGGAGGTTTGGCCTGGGAAACATGGGTGATTCTTGCTCTTTGTCAGCCTGAAACATGCCCACTGTCTTGAGGAATTTCTCTTCTCCATTGTGACTAGTAACAGTTGCAATGTGCCAACATACCAGTGACACATTCTCGCTCTTCCAGAAACAAAGGCCCAGTGACAGTGCCTGGGTCAATCCTAGTACTTTCCCCCAAACTGTTCGGGCACAGGGATCCTTCTGCCTGTGACCTGATAGACTGTTAGATAACCACCGATGAAGCAAGAAATCACACTGGACTGGCTGGTTTTGTGTCAACTTGACACAAGCTGGAGTTATCACAGAGAAAGGAGCTTCAGGTGAGGAAATGCCTCCATGAGATCCAGCTGTAAGGCATTTTTTCAATTAGTGATCAAGGCGGGAGGGCCCAGCATATTGTGGATGGTGCTATCCCTGGGCTGGTGGTCCTGGGTTCTATAAGAAAGCAGGTTGAGTAAGCCAGGGGAAGCAATCCAGTAAGCAGCACCCCTCCATGGCCTCTGCATCAGCTCCTGCTTCCTGCCCTGTGTGAGTTCCTGTCCTGACTTCCTTTGGTGATGAACAGCAATGTGGAAGTGTAAGCTGAATAAACCCTTTCCTCTCCAACTTACTTCTTGGTCATGATGTTTGTGCAGGAATACAAACCCTGACTAAGACACATACCCTTCACACTGATGGAACTAGCCATATGATTTCTTCTGGCCAACTGGCCAACTGAAAAGATAAAACAAGAGGCTGGTTTGAGAAATGTTTGTTTCTGGGCCTGGTTGTCTTGGTACACTCACTATGTAATCTTACCTGCTATTATTAACGTTTTCAAAAAAAAAATCCAGGTCCTATGCAAGCAGTACCCATGGAGGCCAGAAATGGGCCACCGACTCTTTAGAACGGAAGTTACAGCTGGCTGTTCGTGGCTACGTAGGTGCTGACACATGAACCTGCACCTTCTGCAAGAGCAGCCAGCGCTCTTAACGCTGAGCCATCTCTCCAGCCCCTGGCTACATGAAGTTTTATAACATGTCATTTGAAAAAGGATACTACTTCTGAGAATGGTATAAAACTGCTATCACAAGACAGCAATTGCTCAATGCCACAAGGGTTAGTTTCACAGGAGGCACGCTATACATTATTGTTCATAAGAAGGATCAGTAATTAGCTGATGAGCCAAGCTTAGCTACAACCTGTGTTTGCAAAATTTTACCGCATAACAGACTCATTCAAGGATGCGTTATCTGTGGCTGATTTTGTGCCATGATGGCAGAACCAGATAGTTGCAACAGAGATCTTATGGTCGGCAATGGCTTTAGACACACTATGAAGGCCTTTATTTAAAAAATGGTTGCTACCTCCTGCTTCATAAGAATTGTAAAGAAGGGGGGAGGACTGGGTTGAAAATATGGCTCAGTAGTTAAGAACATGAACTGCTTGAAATAGCAGGGCTAGACACTGAGCACCAACCACTGATGATGTCACTCAAGAGAAACAAGACATGCTTGTGATAGTTAGCTTTAATGTTAACGTAATCCAGAATCATTTGGGAAGAGAGTCTGAGAGAGAGAGAGAGAGAGAGAGAGAGAGAGAAAGAGAGAGAGAGAGAGAGAGAGAGAGACTGTCCCAGGGTTCCCGGGTTGTCTTAACTAAGTTAACTGATATGAGACAAGCCTGCCCAGTGTTGGCAGCACCATTCCCTCAGCAAGGCATCTTGAAATGTTTAAGATGGAGAAACCAAGCTGAGCACAAGAAGGCAAGCAAGCACATGCAGACATTCATTTCTCTCCACTGTTCACTAGGGATGTGATGTGCTCAGCTGTGCCAAGCTCTTTCCACAGCGACGTCCTGTAATGAACTATAGCTTGGAATTGCAAGCTAAAACAAATCCTTTCTCTCCTGAATTGTTTGTTGTCAAGGTATTTTAATCACAACAACGGAAATAAAACCAGGACGATGCCTTTGGGAAGACAACTAACTAGACTTGCCAAAAGTTTAAACCTTCCTCTGATTAGGCATCTAGATTCAACTATGAATGAACAGAAAATGGAAAAAAAAACAACAATTGGAGATGTCTTAAGCTACAACACAGATTTGCAGCACGTAATGTGGCTATTTCAAATAACAAACTGCAGAGCTGGACATTAGTGCTCAACAATAAGCCCTTCAGGACTTGAGAGACTAAGGCAGGAAGAGGACCATGAGCTTGGGGCTAGCCTGGGCTACAGAATTCTTGCCTAAAAAAAAAAAAAAAGACGATTTTGTTTATGTGAGTGCTCCTGAGTAGGAGCTAAGCCTCTGTGTTAACGTCAGACCCAGGTTCAGCTTTAGACTGCCTCTTAGGAGCTCTGGGAAGACAAATGGATTCCCTGCCTGCGGTGTTGAGCACTGTATCCCACTGGCAGGGCTCATTCTGGGTCAACATTTGTTCTCACAGGGAGGCTTGTCTGCCGCATCCATGGGCACCTCCCTGTCTGCATTAACTCTGCTCTTTCCCTTCTCCTTCATTGAGTCATGCATCCCGGTGCCCCACTGTTTGCCACATGCCAACCAGGTTAGTAAAACCTGTGATGCTGCAGCAACTAGTCCAGTAAGTTGCCCTGCTTCCTGATCACAGGGCTCCAGGCAAAGTGAATGGGAGATTTTTCTAAAGCTCCACTGAGAACCACAACTCTCTGATGCCGTTGCCAGTTCCACAAACCAGAACCTGGTGTCTGCCCCTTTTTGTAAAAGATCTGACAACACAGGGAGCTCTCCTAGTGCTGATGGAAAAACAAGGCATATTCTGAACCAAAGAAACCAAAGCTGAAATTCAAGCTGTACCAAGAAGAAGAGAATGGTGCCTGTTAACTCAGGGAGGCTAGGGCCATTTCGGAATACCAAACTCTGAACAGGTCTTTTTGGACATGGGCTGCTTCTGCCCTCTAGTGGCTGCTGGCAAGCACAGCAAGTAGCAGCTTCAAGATGTTGCGCATTGTTTCCAGACTTCTAAATGACACCGGTGTTTCTCAACCATGCTTGATCTGTAATTACCTTTCCAGGAAATGTATCTTGTTTAATGATAGTAATTTCTAAATATTTTTCAGCACCTTTCTGAAGTATTGTCATGCTATAATAGGTAGGTAGGTCTCCTTTGTGAGCATTGAACAGAAACACAACTGAAATTTGTTTATGTAAGAAGGGAGTCCCAGAGAGTGGGAAGGAAAGAGTGTATGTGGATCCCTGAAGGCTGCTTCTGGACCGGAGTCAGCCCTGGACTTCATAGACTTTCTACAAAGGATTGGAGCTGCACAGGGGCTGGGCCCACGGAAATTAAAATGCAGGGTAGAGGTCCTGTGCAAAGCCCCACAGCTCTGCAGAGTTCTAATTCAGAATATAAGCACATACCCTGCAGCCCAGGGGCAGGACGGGTAGGTTCTCTTTAGAAGCTAAGGTTGCCCTGTTCCCAGAAAGGAAGGGAGGTGGCCGGGTTCTGCCCATCGGTCTGCCTTACACGGGACTCCTTGCCTTCCAGGCCCATCTACGACTTCTACCTAAAGCTTACATAGATTGCACAGTTCAGACCAGTATATTTCCTGGAGAGTGATGATGTCACAGAACCAGGGTTCCAGAAGGCTGAGGTGGCCAAGAACACATGCTTTCTTGAGAGGAAGGGGAACTATTAGCCAGATGGGGCCAGAGACTGCTTGGTAAGGAAGAGGAGGCTCCTGCCACAAACCACCTTGCCCTGTAGATCCTCCAGGAAGATCCTGGGGCTGGCTGGGAGCTAGGGCCAGAGAGGTAGGCTTGGAAGCTGGATAGGGCCATATGCTGGGACCTCTGTCACCCCAAAGGGAATCCCTGAGGCTCAGTGGGCCAAGCCAGACCTTCCTGCATCCGAAGGCTCTGAGAGGCCTATCTCTGAGGGACAATTCTGGATCAGAATGAGGAGGGCTGCATGACACATGTCCCCTTCTGTTTAGGGTTTTTCTTTATAATTGGACCCAGGCTTCCCATCCTTGGCCAGAACACCTCATTAGAGCTTATGTATCTTGAGGTTTCATATCCAGATGTGCAGAGAGTCCCTTTGTCCCTTGCTGACAATGTTAATTTTAACTGCAAGGCTAAAACACTGGGCTTTGCTAAGCAATATGGGGATGACCAAGACCATGTTTTCCCAGTTTCCACCAACTCAGACCAGTAGTCATTATTCAAACCAATCATTGTGCCCAGGCTGTGTTCCTACTGTAGAAGTCCTGGTTCCATTCTGTAAGGAATGCGAAACCATGTCTTGGTATTTGTTATTTATTTTAATCATTACACTGTTCTGATTGGTCAGGTATTAGTAAATAAGTCTTCATTTCACACATGGGGTCCAGAGAGTAAGTATGTTGTTCAAAGTCATACAGCAGCCCATATTTTGATAGCTGGTAGTGGGTGTGAACTCAGAGTCCTTGATCTTCAAATACACACACACACACACACACACACACACACACACACACACATGCACGCACGCACGCATGCGTGTGCGTGTGTACAAGTGCACATTCACGAACACCATTAAAGTATAGATTATTTATATAATAAAATCATATTTACTTGCTTTCTGATATGCACTTATACAGAAACCAAACAGTAAAACCTACAAGCAGCCCACCAGGAATGGCACGAGGCAGAGCTTGCAGCGGTGAAGGACACGTGTCATGTCTGGGAGTATGGGTTGGGGGATATGGCACCCAGTGTTCCTGTCCTTCCTTTGAAGGCACATGCTCAAATACATGCCACAAATGCTGGTGAAACAAAATCGCTCTAACCTTTGCCAACCTCACTTCCTATCCTGCTACCCAGATGCTGCTTGTGCCTAAATACCCATTAGAGGAGGACTAGCCCCTGAAGCCAGAGTGGTCTTGATTTTGAACTGTTGAATCTGAGCAATGGGTATATGGAGTATCAGGAGATTACTCTCTCTCCTTTTGTGCTTAAATTTTCTGAGACAAAAAAAAAATATGATGTGAATATAAAAGAACAGACTCTTGCCTGTGATACCAAGGCTCTGGTAGTAGAGGCAGGAGGATTGCTGAAAGCTGGCTACATACTGAGTTCCAGGATAGGCTTGGGGTATACATTGAGATTTAGGGGTGGGGAGCACTGAGACTCACCAGGCACTGAGCATTGAGTGAGCAGGGAAATTTGGTTTCTCTCTTAGATCCCCAGGCTCTCAGAGACTGGCTGGTACCCTCTCCTTGGAAGATGATGAGAGCGCTGTTTATCTGTGTGGTGAGCTGCCTTCTGGTAGTGAATGATGGTGACATCATCGGTCGCTGTTCCTTGGCCAAGATTCTCTATCAGGAAGACTTGGATGGGTTTGAGGGCTACTCCCTGGCTGACTGTGAGTGTCATCTCCTCGGCGCCTTCCTCTCCACCCTTCTCTGAATCTCTTATTTGCCTTCCTTTCTTTGCCATTTGTCTTTCCAAGTCAAGTTCAGAGAACTATCTCCCTGCAACAAGAAGCCTTTCCCAACATGTCACATCTCAACCAACAACTATTAACTGAGCACTTACTATGCACGACTGCTTTAGAGGTAAATCAAATTCTTTCCCTCATAGTGCTTACGCTCTAGGAGAGCAAGCACAGCAGCAAGCACACATAGATACCCCATGTTGGCTGGTGGTGACGAAAAGAATTCCCAGGGTTGAAGGCAAGAGGATTGCTCTGAGGCCAACCAGGGTTCTATAGCAAGTTCTTGTCTCAAACAAACGAACGAGAAGCTTAAGAGGTCAGCAGATGGCTCAGCGGGTAAAAGCACCTGTCACATTGTAAGCCTGACAACTTGAGTTTGATCCTAAAAATCCTAAAAAAATGACATTTTTTTTTTTTTAAAAGTGGAAGCTGGAGAAATGCCCAGCAGTTATGAGCATGTTCTGCTCATCCAGAAGATCCGAGTTTGAGTCCCATATCAAGCAGCTTATAACCACCTGAGACTCCATCTGTAAGGGGCCTGACACTTCTGGCCTCCACAGGTGCCCTGCGGTCACATGCACATCCACACAGACACGCAAACATATAAAGATGATTTCCTATGCATCTATAATCCCAGCACTCATGGAGAAATGGGAGAGAGAGAGAGAGAGAGAGAGAGAGAGAGAGAGAGAGCAGCCTAAAGCTGCCAGGCCAGCTAGTGTAGGATACATAGTACAGCTGCAGAAACGAGAGGTCCTGAAGAAGAGAACTGACCTCAACACGTATTCTCCTTCTCTCTTCTCTCTCTCTCTCTCTCTCTCTCTCTCTCTCTCTCTCTCTCTCTTCTCTCCCTCCTTCCCTCTCTCCCTCCCTCTGTCTCTCTCTCTCCTGTCTCCTGTCTACCCCTCTCTCTCTCCTCTCTCTCTCTTCTCTCTCTCTCTCTCTCTCTCTCTCTCTCTCTCTCTCTCACACACACACACACACACACACACACAGATTTTTTTTAAAATGTAAAAAATAAATACATGTCTACAGGTAAAACTGAAGTCAGGGGAAGACTCTGAGGAAATGGCACTGGGGAGTGCTGAATGAAAGAACCACACAACCAGAGGAAAAGCACTTCCGGGCCAAAGGCACAGCCAATGCAAAGGCTACGTGAAGGGGGTCTCTCCTCTTCATCTAAAATGCATACATATCTGCCTTGTGATGCCTTCCCCACTTACCCTGCTCCCTCCTCCTCCTCACCCCTCTCTCCCCTCTGTCTCCTCTCCTCCTCCCCCTCTCCTCCTCGCCCCTCTCTATGTTAAGCCCATATGTTTCGTTCAGTCTGTACTAGGCCCCTTGAAGTTAATACTCATCTATTTGTCTGTGCATAGCTCCTGGCAAACAGTAGGTACTTACCAAGTGCATAAAACATAAGTAGGTACAAAGATGGCGGGGGTGGCTATACAAATGGATGGGGAAATGGGCCAAAGGACGGGACAGATAAGCCTACGGCTGTTTCCAGCTCTTCAGGCATGGCTAGCCTCTAGGGCCTTGTTCTCCTTCCTGATGCCTTGCTCCAGCCCCCTCTTTATGTCAATTCCCTACCTACTCAGTTTAGATCCTTCCTAAAGAACACCTCTCTTCTCTCTTTTCTAAGGGGTGTGCTTGGCTTTTGTGGAAAGCAAGTTCAACATATCAAAGGTGAACGAGAACGTAGATGGTAGCTTTGACTACGGCATCTTCCAGATCAACAGCCGTTACTGGTGCAATGACTACCAGAGTCACTCAGAGAACTTCTGCCGCACTGACTGTCAAGGTCTGGCTGGGAGCCCTAGGGTGGGAGAGGCGAGAGAGGAGACTAGGCTCTACTTACAGGACCTTTCTTCCCAGGCACAGACTGGGCATGTCTTTCCAGGGATAGTTTAAAGAGCAAGGAATCCCTTGACCGAGCAGAAGAATAACCCTTCATGGCCAGAGTGACCTTGCAGCCACACTGACGACATGCTGTATGGCTAGCATAGTATATGCACAGGTCATTTTGTCCACCCTCCCACAGTAGAAACTGCTTACGAGCTCCACTTCTCAGATGAGCAAACTCAGGCTCAAAGAAGAGCCAGGGTATGTTGTCATTTAGTACCGTCCCCTCGGCAGGCTGGAGCAGGAGGATTGCCAGAGCCCAGAAACTCAAGGCTGGCCTGGGGACATGCAATGAGATACTGTCTGAGGAAAGGAGAAGAAAGGGAAGAAGGGAGGAGGGAGAGGGAGGCAGTTAGTCTAGAAATGAATGTGACTTGTGGCCTTGAGGGCTCAGATATGTCCATTCACTGGTGCCCAGGCTAATGGCTGAATCAAAGGCCGGGTACACATTCCCTGTCTCAATGCTAATCCAGGAGGCTTGACAGGGAGGGTGAATCCTTCCTACCTAAAACCCCTGGGCTTCTCACCTACAGAACACCCTATAAGCAGGACCCTTTTCTTGGTCTCTGTGTTGTCTGTTTTGGCATCCCTCATGTCAGAAATCCTGCAAACTTTGCGTGAGCAGGGGCCAGAGTCCAGTCTCCTACTGGCCCCAATTCCCATCTCTGACAGTCACTATAGGGGTATCTAAGATGGAGGCCTTGCCTAGCCTGGAAGTGCTCAAGCCGTAGGTCAACAAGACAGTGTTGTCTGCTCTTTGGGATTAGCCTTTGTACCCATCACAGGTGACCTCTTCCTTCTTTTTCAGATCTACTGAATCCCAATCTCATTGCATCCATTCACTGTGCAAAAAAGATTGTGTCTGGATCCGGAGGGATGAAGAACTGGTGAGGAGGGCATGAGAGGACTGGTGGGAGGACTGGAGGGAGGACTGGTGGGGGGACTGGAGGGAGGACTGGTGGGGGGACTGGTGGGAGGACTGGTGGGGGGGACTGGTGAGAGGACTAGTGGGAGGACTACTGGGGGGACTAGTGGAGGGACTACTGGGGGGGGGACTAGTGGGGGGACTACTGGGAGGGTTGATGGGATGAAGTTAGTGGGCAGAGTCCCAAGGAGGAGAACATAACAGAGCAAGGGCAGTGGCCAAAGAGTTACGGGTAATTCCTTACAGATCTTTAGAAAACTGTGGGGTTGGAGAGATGGCTCGGTGGTTAATACCACTGGCTGCTCTTCCAGAGGACCCTGGTTCAATTCTTAGCACCCGTAGGACAGATCACAACTACCAGCAACTCCAATCCTAGGAGAATCACCACCCTCTTCTGGCTTCCACTGGCCCTGAACACACGTGGTGCTCAGACCTCCAACCCCAAACACTCTTACATACAAAATAAAAAGTAAAAATCTCAAAAAAAATTTTTAAAAAAGGAAAAAGATGGGGTAGTGGATGGTCTCAGCACTCTTTGTCCTAACACCCATGTTTGGTTCCTTCTCTAATGTTGTATTAATAACTTCTTTTTGCAATAAGAGAAAGCAACTTGAGCCAGAAGAGGGAACCTTATCTATTCATACATTTAGATGCTTTTGGTTATTTATTTTTAGTGTGTGTATGTGTGTGGTAGGCACTTCTGCATTCATGCGTGTGGAGGCCTGATGTTAATGGCAGGAGTCTTTTGCAATCCTCTTTACCTTATTCCCTGAGGCAGGGTCTCTGGATTGTACCCAGAGCTCACAGATTTGGCTAGGCTGGCTAACCAATTTGCTCTAGAAATCCTCTCTCCCGGCCATCTGGACACTGGAATTACAGGCAGGCAGGGATGCCTACCCAGCATTTATGTGAGTCTGGGGGAGTTCAGCTCAGGTCCTTATGCTTGGGAGTCATTTCCAGCCCAGAAATTTATTTCAAGAGAAGGTCTCTTACTGAGCCTACTCAAGGGATGCAACAACCAGCCTCAGGAGGGACAGGGACCTCAGGGGAGGCAGGAAAAAGGCAGAGGTTTCCCATGGCCAGTTCTGCTTCCACTGCACACGCAAGCCACTGTTCTCTGCAGGCCAGCATCCTTTGCTCCCCAACACACAAGACAGACTACAGCCTCCTAAGTCTACAACTTAAAGCCCTAAGTGGACCGGTTAGACAAGTCCTAGTCAAAGTTCCAGAGACAGAGACTCTAATTGGTTCAACCAGTGGGTTTCTCCTGAAAGTATGAGAGGATTTAAATAATTACAAATGTCTCTCCTGCAGGGGGCTTCTCATAATAAACAATGTTTCCTATTAAAGGGGGCCCCTTAGTCGGACAGTTACCCTAAAGCTTTTAGCTCCTCAAAGTTGGATGCATAGGGGACCACTTAATCTTTTCTGCGCTTCAAACTGGACATGGAACTAATACAAATGGCTCCATGTACAGGGATGTGCAAGAGTTATAGAGTTATGAGCCTTGCATGTTCAATACAAGATCCAGGAAAGGCCATTAATGATTATAAGGGCTGCTCCTTTCTGAAGGGTAGGTTCGAAGACTGCAACTAGAGTTTAAACTAACTCCAAATCCTACAGCCCAGTGCCACCCACCTACAAGGGGTAAATGAGGATTTGAAAATGTGGATACTTAATAAATGAGGGAAGAGGGTAAGCCCCAGGGGTGAGGGAACCTTAAAGAAGAATCAGAAGGGATGGCCCTGCTAGAAAGGAAGAGGTATAGGGGCTGCTCTTCAGGGAGGACTCCGAAGACCTGGGTTAGTGTATGGAGAAACAGCACTTACACAGAGAGCAAAAACCTTATATTTTCGACTCCACAGGATACAATGGAAGTTGCACTGTTCAGAACGGCCACTCTCCCACTGGATGACGGGATGCCATCTGGTATGAACCAGAGTGCAGACCTACTGGGGAGTCACTCCAGGACCCCTGTACTCCTTGGACACCCTTCACTACTTCATCATCTCGCCTTCACCTGTTACTTTCTTTTCTTCCCACTCACAAGTAAAACTGACCGGAGTCCCAGGGGGAAACGTCTTACCTCGGCTTCCCGCTTGTGTCCATCCAGGTCCAGTTCCTTTGTTCCTATCATTTGCAAATAAATACAATTATATTTTTCAAAATTTATTAAAGCACACCATGGGCAAAGAATGTGTTTATTTAGTTATTAATTCCAGTTACATCTGTGGACCTACCACTTTAAGAGTGTTCTAGGCCTAAGAAAAAGGAAAACAAATGTATCTGTTACTCTTGGGCACTCATAATGAAGGTGGCAAAGGAGAGATAGCCACAAACATTGCAGTGGGTGATGAAATGTTTACTAAAATCTATACACATTGGTTAAAAACAGTGCTAGACAACTGTTTTTTAAAGGTAAATTGAAGATCAGATATAGGTAAGCAGCCAGTAGTGCTGAGGATCTGGTATTGAAGTGGAGAAAATGGTACTGAGACAAAGATATGGTAACAGGTACAAATGATTTGGAGAGACTGAGAATCTAGATTAATAATAATAATAATAATAATAGTAACAACAGCCAGCAAAATGGTTTAGCAGGTAACAGTGCTTCCTGTCAAACCTAATGACCTTAGTTCAATTCTAGGAACCTACATGGTAGAGGAGAAAACCGATTCCTGGAAGTTGTCTTGACCTACACTCCTGTGTTGTGGCATGTGGGTGCACACACACACACACATGCACACAAGCTTTTCTGCATAGGATCTTACTGGTTTGGCAATATAATTTGCATAAGGACAAGGCAGGAAAGGGACAGTTTGGGGGAGATGCTATACACAGCCACTATCAGTAGTGTCTAACTATTAACTCGGACCACTTATTCCTCTACCCCGAGCTATAGCTGCATCAGCGGTCAGACCAAGGATCTGACAATTTACTGCTTTCCTGACTTTTGTATTTCCCAAGCAAGTAGGACGTCAATTACTAAAACCAGAAGACCTCTGGATTAGATGCCTGTCTTGTTGCTGTGCCAAAATACCTGGAAACAAAAACCAAGGTTTTTATTTTTATTTTTTATTCTTTGACTCCCAGTTTGAGAGTACGGTCCATCACAGCTGACATGGGACAGTTGGTCACATGGCATCTGTAGTTAGGAAGCAGAGATAGATGCTGGTGCTCAGCTCAGCTCACTTTCTCCTTTTTGATTGGCCCAGAATTCCAACCCATGGTAGGGTGCCACCCAACATTCAAGTAGGTCTTCCTTCCTCCATCAAAACTTTTCTGGAAATACCCTCCTAGACACACCCAGTGCTGTTTCCATGGCAATCTTAAATCCAGTCTGGGTGACAAGGATTAATCATCACAAATTCCAGCTTGATTTTAATGCTTAGTTAAGAATATTATAACTAGAACATTTCAAGATGTCTGATTCCAACAAAAGAAGGAAGCCTGACCTAACCCAGACACCTCTGATGATGAAGCAGAAGCTACAGACACAGGAAACAACTAATATTGGATTTACATTGGATTTCATATTGAGTGGTGACTGCAGAGGTACCCAGAGATACCACAGATCCCTATCCAGGAATCGGCAGAGAGACACCAACACCAACCCACTGTCAATGCTGAGTCACGAACACAGGAAGAGAGCCCATCCAGCTACCGGCAGTTTAGGTTAGCTATTCCCAGGACTGTGGGAAGCGCTGTGTTCTGCTGGAGTTCCTGAGTGGTCTTACCTCTCCTCGCCTGTCCAAGGGAAAGACGAGCGTGCCTATAAAACTGCGGCACACCACCAAGAGGGAATTAAAGAACTCATGGTTACATCTCTTGAGATGTCTTCCATAGTTGGCTACTGCTGTACACTCCTGATTGGCTTGGTTACTGGATCTTTTGAGAAAATTTGTAGTGGCTCTGAACAAGTCAAGCATGGAGTCAAGACCCTCGTGGTTACACTAGGGAAATCTGGTCACGCAGAGTCCGCAACCCGTGTCAACACTTGCCCACCAAGTGCCAACATTGATTGATTCAACTCCCAGCCTTGGGTAGGATCCTCGCTGTTTGATTTTCTAGCAACCAAGTTCAAGTCTCCTGGGAAAGAGCTTATGGATCAGATTCGAATGGTGGCATCACATGCTCAGATGGCAAGGTATGTTTTGATCAAGCAGTACTTGGAGCAGTGAATGGCTGGGATGACTGCTTTGCCACAAGCTGTGTATGAGATACTGCCCTTCCTATCCATGGACAAGAATCTCGAAAAGAGCTTTGGAGAGCGGTTTGAGTTCGTAGGTGTGCTTTGACACGGTGACTCCATCAAAGTCGTTCCATGAGCATTTCCGGATCTCTCTTCGGCAGCACTCTTCGGGAGTAAATGAGAGAGTGCTACCATGATGGCACTCAAAGCACCAGTAATTCAACCTGGTTCAGCTTTAACTGAGCCTCTACTCCACAGAGCCCAAGAGTGGCAAATCGTGAAATCGGGCATAGGTGGAGAAATGAGCCCAAAATGTCCAAGCTATCCTTAAAGTGATTGGCGTCATGGGTTTCACTACGGACAAATGAACTAACACTATATTAAAGAAATATAACTAGTCTCAGCATTTTTTTTTTGTAAAATAATTTTTATGGAAGTCACACATTCAGGGGAGTGGAATATATTACATTTCATTTTATACAATGAAAAAAATTATCTTGTCAGGGTGGGAGAGATAGCTCAGTGGTTAAGAACACTGGTGTTCTTCCAGAGGATCTGGGCTCAATTCCTAGCACCCACATGGCAGCTTACAACTGCCTGTAACTGCCTGTAAAAGTGCCAGGGGATCCAACTGCATCTTCTGGCCTCCGTAGGCAATAGGCATATGTGGCGCACAGTCATACACGCAAGCAAATCACCTGTAAACATTAAAATAAAGCTACTGTCCTTTGGTTATTTTGTTGAGGCCAGGTGAAAAACGCCATCATAGACCAGCAAGGATCTGAGGGCTGTCATTAGAACTCACAACTTCTGCAGGGTCCTATCAGCCTCTGACAACTTAGAATGATTGAGCCTTAGGCCTCACCTCCTCTCTGAGCATTACACCCACAAGTAGCCCATTGTATCTTCCGGAACACCTTTCTAGGCACCATCAGCTCCAGGAGTTATGTGGATCCATTTTGAGTCCTTTCCAAATTTGCTTCTCCTTACTTCACTCCCAGCTTCTCATCCTGCCCAGGCCCAACTCCACCTACGTACACCACCAGAAACTACAGGACAACCAGGGACATGTCTTTAAACATTTCAACCGCTAGACCTCTAGTGATTGAGTTCTGCTTAATCTAGCATATTTTAAACCCCTGAAAGTTAACTCCAAGGAACTCATCTTTAGAAGCCATTTCCCATCAGTGCTAACTACCTACTATTTTAGTCTCTTCCGGAAGTGAAGGTGAAGCCAATTGGATCCTGCAAGTCTACCCTTAAATATATGCTTGGATAAGGGAATAAGCATCAACTCTAGCGCTGGAGTGGTGTGGCTGGAACTGAGGACTGAGAAACAGAGCTCAGCCAGGGGAGCAGGGCGAGGACACCGGCCGGCCACGGTTCACGCACCTTGCTAGTGCGCCTGTGCAGGGCGTTGCTTGCGCAGGCGCAGTGAGGGTAAGGAGTAGGCGTTGCCGCGGGAGCGGGAAAGCGTTGAGTGGGTGCTTGAGCTCTGGGCCTTCAGGCTGAGGCCATGCAAGTGAGGGGCTGTGCTGAGGCGAGGATGGACGAGGCCACCTCCCTCGCCTGGGACAATCCGGGTCCCTCTGCCTTCGAGTTTCAGCTGCAGGTAATAACTTCGGATGCAGGCCCACCAGCCGAGCACCCTTAGCCATCTGCGCTTCTCACGCACTGGTCTCCTCTTCAGGAAGCCCTGTGTTCGTGCTGGGAGGAATGCTCGGAGTGGAGAAGGGCGGGGGATCGACGCTCTGGTCATGGGCCTCCCACAGCATCCTCTCTTCTCAGCGTTCTCCAAGTTTGGCCTTCTGTGTATATATAATCTGGGTCTTCCTGGACCCTGAAGTGGTTCGCCCGGGTTTCTACACCATCATCAAGTTTTACTAGGTGAAGGATGCTCGGAGAGCCTAAAAGGCATGCGACCGGAAGCATCCGTTTTCAGACGTAGCCCCAGAAGGTGGGATCTCGAGTGAAGTTCCATATTGGGCAGCTGCTCTCTGGTTCATACCGCGCTTCCAGGTGCATTTTCGCTGGCCCTGGCTCCAGGCTTCTGCGTGGTAACATATTTCTTTTTAGGTTTGTAGCAGTGGCTTGTGTGAGGTCAAACCCAAGTGTATTCATATAGAATGTTCCACATCAGTTTATGTTGCCTTTAAATGTAAGAAATCACAAGATTGGCTTCTGTTGCTTGTCTCTGGATTTAAGATGTGTTAAGTGTGGTAAACCTGTCATTTGTAATCCAAAGTGGGGATAGTTTATCTTGATCACTTTTAAACTGTCTATCAAAACCCCCTTCAGTTCCCAGAAAATGGGCTCCATTGAGGTGTTGTAGAAACTCCCTTCCATGTCAACATGCCAGCCAATTTAATTTCCAAGAATTTGCCTCAGGGCGACTTCTCACTATGTTCCTGAATTCCGACACCTGTAATGATCAGGCACTTGATCTTTCCTTGCTGCCTATGTTTGTTTATGTAGCTTTTATTGAATCTGGAAACTCTACTCAGTAGTGTATTATTCCACTATCTCTCTTCTGTACATTGTTCCACACTCTCTTCCATTCTAGATTATACACTTCTAATGACTGAAGAGATCATCTGTCAGACATTCTTTAACTATTGTGATTTGTTTTTAACCTGTGAGTAGGTCCAAGCATTTGTATAATATAGATGTCACTGGAGAAATTACAAAGCAGTAGTGAGTTTTTATTGGTTTTTGTAAACTGAAGCCCTTTTATAAATCTTAGGTTTTAAGAATTTTACAAGTTAAGCTCATCATTGAATAAGTGAAGTCATACTTACTGCAGAGCCTTGACTTCTGTTATACACTCTCCTGCCTTATTACCAGTTTAACTATAATTATTCTTTTAGCTCCAGTGAATATAGGTTGCTCTGCCTTGTCCCCTACCCCTTAACACACACACACACACACACACACACACACACACACACACACACACACACACACACACATTTTATAAATATAGAAAAGAGAATAATGTTTAAAATAACATCAAGAAAGGGTATAAAGCACCTTTTTTAAAAAATTTATTTATTTTTGATACTTTATTTACATTTCCAATGTTTCCCCTTTTCTGGGTCTCCTCTTTGGAAACCCCCTATACCCTCCCCCTCCCCGCCTCTGTGAGGGAATTCCTCCTCCCACCCACCTGCCCACCCATCCCCATATTCCCACCTTGACATTCCCCTTTACTGGGGCCTCTAGCACCCTCAGGCCCAAGGGCCTCTCCTTTCTCCCTGATGGCCATGGA
>CM052710.1:17264944-17283260 GCA_028551405.1 Uromys caudimaculatus
GACATTACAAAATCTCGTACAGAGTTTGCAACTCATGATCTAGAATATAAGGAGGCTGTGCTTCCAGATCCAGTTGAGGGTCAAGATGAGTCTTCAACCCCACCCAATATGTCATTACAGCTTTTGGATCAGGAACCTATGATATCTTTTTTCCCTCATGGCCGGGCACATGAACCTCCAAATGCAAAGGAAACTAAACACCCCACACCAGGAAGGATTTTCCTTCATTATGCAGAACCTCCCATGGGGATGGTAGTTGAACCTCCAGATCTGTTTTTTCTCAAAACTACAAAATCTAAACCTGTGCAGGACACTCCAATTTATATTACAAAATCACCTGAAGAGATTGTAGTTCAAAGTCCAGAATATAAAGAGGCTGTATCTTCTCAACCTCCAGGTTGGAGTCACCACCCTCCAAATCCTATGAACACTAAAAATTTTACACCAGGAAAGATTTTCCTTCATTATGCAGAACCTCCCATGGGAATGGTAGTTGAACCTCCAGATCTATTTTTTCTCAAAACTACAAAATCTAAACCTATGCAGGAGACCCTAACTGACATTACAAAATCTCCTACAGAGTTTGCACCTCACACCCTAGAATATATAGAGGAGGTACTTCCAGCTCCACTTGATGGTCCAGCTGATTCTGCAACACCACCGAATATGTCATTACAGCCTTTGGATCCAGAGCTCATTGTACCTTCTCAGCCTACAGCTTGGAGTCACCACCCTCCAAATCCTAAGGACACTAAAAATTATACACCAGGAAAGATTTTCCTTCATTATGCAGAACCTCCCATGGGAATGGTAGTTGAACCTCCTGATCTGTTTTTTCTCAAAACTACAAAATCTCAGCCTGTGCAGGAGACCCTAACTGACATTACAAAATCTCCTACAGAGTTTGCACCTCATTATCTAGAATATAAGGAGGCTGTGCTTCCAGATCCAGTTGAGGGTCCACCTGATTTTTCAATGCCACCCAATATGTCTTTCCAGCCTTTAGATCAGGAACTTTCCATATCTTCTCAACCTCCTGCTTGGACTCACCATCCTCCCAATCCAAAGGAAACTAAATACCATTCACCAGGAAAGATTTTTCTTCATTATGCAGAACCTCCCATGGGAATGGTAGTTGAACCTCCTGATCTGTTTTTTCTCAAAACTACAAAATCTAAACCTGTGCAGGAGACCGCAATTCATAGTACAAAATTACCTAAAGAAGTTGCAGCTCACAGTGTAGAATATAAGGAGGCGTTGCTTCCAGTGCCAGTTCAGGCTCAAGCTGAGTCTCCACCACCACCCAATATGTCATTACAGCCTTTGGACCAGGAACTCACCGTATCTTCTCAACCTCCTCTTTGGACTCATTACCCTCCAAATCCTAAGGACACTAAAAATTATACACCAGGAAAGATTTTCCTTCATTATGCAGAACCTCCCATGGGAATGGTAGTTGAACCTCCTGATCTGTTTTTTCTCAAAACTACAAAATCTAAACCTATGCCTGAGACTCCAGTTCATATTACAAAATCACCTGAAGATATTCTAGCTCAAATTCCAGAATATAAGGAAGCTTTGCTTCCAGATCCTGTTGAGGCTCAAGATGAGTCTACAAAACCACCTAATATGTCATTACAGCCTTTAGATCAGGAACTCACCATATCATCTCAACCCCGGGCTTGGATTCACCACCCTCCAAATGCAAAGGAGACTAAAAACCATACACCAGGAAAGATTTTCCTTCATTATGCAGAACCTCCCATGGGAATGGTAGTTGAACCTCCAGATCTGTTTTTTCTCAAAACTACAAAATCTCAACCTGTGCAGGACACCCCAGTTTATATTACAAAATCACCTGAAGAGATTGTAGTTCAAAGTCCAGAATATAAGGAGACTGTGCTTCCAGATCCAGTTGAGGATCAAGATGAGTCTCCAACCCCACCCAATGTGTCATTACAGCTTTTAGATCAGGAACCTATGATATCTTTTTTCCCTCATGGCCGGGCACATGAACCTCCAAATGCAAAGGAGATTAAACACCCTACACCAGGAAGGATTTTCCTTCATTATGCAGAACCTCCCATGGGAATGGTAGTTGAACCTCCTGATCTGTTTTTTCTCAAAACTACAAAATCTAAGCCTTTGCAGGAAACCCCAACTCAAATGACCAAATCACCTAAAGAGATTGTTGCTCAAACTCCAGAACATAAGGAATGGGTGCTTCCAGTTCCTCTTGATGGTGAAGCTGAGTCTCCAACCCCACCCAATATGTCACTACAGCTTTTGGATCAGGAACACATCATACCTTCTTTCCCCTCTGTGTGGGCTCATTTACCAAATCCAAAGGAGACTCAAAATTATACACCAGGAAAGATTTTCCTTCATTATGTGGAACCTCCCATGGGAATGGTAGGGGAATCTCCGGATTTGTTTTTTCTCAAAACTACAAACTCTAAATCTGTGCAGCAGACTCCCACTCATATTTCAGAATCTCCTAAGGAGGTTGTAGCTCAAAGTTTAGAATATAAAGAGGGGGTACTTCCAGCTCCAGTTAAAGAACAAGGTGAGTTTGCCACACCACCCAAAATGTCAGTACAGCCTTTGGATCAGGAACTCACCCTATCTTCTCAACCTCCTGCTTGGCCTCACCACCCTCCCAATCCAAAGGAAACTAAAAACCATACACCAGGAAAGATTTTCCTTCATTATTCAGAACCTCCCATGGGAATGGTAGTTGAACCTCCTGATCTGTTTTTTCTCAAAACTACAAAATCTAAACTTGTGCAGGAGACACCAACTCAGATTACAAAATCACCTAAAGACTTTGTAGATCAAACTCTAGAATATAAAAAGGAGGTGCTTTCAACTCCAGTTCAAGATCAAGATGAGTCTGCAACACCTCCAAATATGTCATTACAACCTTTAGATCAGGAAGTCACCATATCTTCTCAACCTTCTGGTTGGACTCACCACCCTCCAAATGCAAAGGAGACTAAAAACCATACACCAGCAAAGGTTTTTCTTCATTATGCAGAACCTTCCATGGGAATGGTAGTTGAACCTCCTGATCTGTTTTTTCTCAAAACTACAAAATCTAAACTTGTGCAGGAGACACCAACTCAGATTACAAAATCACCTAAAGACTTTGTAGATCAAACTCTAGAATATAAAAAGGAGGTGCTTCCAACTCCAGCTCAAGATCAAGATGAGTCTGCAACACCTCCAAATATGTCATTACAACCTTTAGATCAGGAAGTCACCATATCTTCTCAGCCTCCTGGTTGGACTCACCACCCTCCAAATGCAAAGGAGACTAAAAACCATACACCAGGAAAGATTTTTCTTCTTTATGCAGAACCTCCCATGGGAATGGTAGTTGAACCTCCTGATCTGTTTTTTCTCAAAACTACAAAATCTAAATCTGTGCAGGAGACCACAATTCATATTACAAAATTACCTAAAGAGGTTGCAGCTCACAGTGTAGAATATAAGGAGGTGTTGCTTCCAGTACCAGTTCAGGCTCAAGCTGAGTCTCCACCACCACCCAATATGTCATTACAGCCTTTGGACCAGGAACTCACATCTTCTCAACCTCCTGGTTGGACTCACCACCCTCCAAATCCACAGGAGATGAAAAACCACACACCAGGAAAGATTTTCCTTCATTATGCAGAACCTCCCATGGGAATGGTAGTTGAACCTCCAGATCTGTTTTTTCTCAAAACTACAAAATCTAAACCTGTACAGGAGACCCCAACTGAGATTAGAGAGTCACCTAAAAAGGTTGACGCACAAACTCTAGACTATAAGCAGTCTGTGTTTCCAGCTGCAGTTGAGGATCAAGATGATTCTCCAACTCCACCCAATATTTCATTACAGTCTTTGGATCGGGAAATCACCATTCCTTCTCCTCCTCCTGGACAGGCTCAGCAACCTCCAAATCTGAAGGAGAGTAAAGATCATGAGCCAGAAGAGATTTTTTTTAATCATGCAGAACCTTCAGAGGGAATGGTAGTTAAACCTCTGGATCTGTTTTTTGTCAAAACTACAGAATCTAAACCTGTGCAGGAGGACCTAGCTCAGATTACTGAATCACCTAAAGAGGTTGTAGTTCAAACTCTAGAATATAAAGAGGCGGTGATTTCATCTCTAATTGAGGGTCATGCTAAATATCTAACACCCAGTGTTTCGTATCAATCTTTAGACTTGGGACTCTTTGAATCTTCTGGCTCCACTACTGAGACTAATCATTCTACTACTTTCAATGAGACTACAGTTCCTTCTTCAATCTATCTTCCAGTCTTAAGTCCACATTTGTACTCAGAATTTTCTGTAACTCAACAACCTAATACAATGGTTAAGCATTCTGTCCAATTGAAGGAGACTACAGCTCAGACTTCAGAGATACCTATGGAGACTGTAGCCCAATCTGTAGATCATCATTCAACAACAGTTTTAACTTCAGTTTATGTTGAAACTCATCATTCAAATTTATCAGCTATAGAGACTGTACATTCTGAAGTCCTGACAACTACAGCCCCTTTTCCAGAGGCTGCACATTCTGAAGTCCCAACAACTATAGCTCCTTATCCAGAGGTTGAGCATTTTGAAGTCCCAACAATTACAGGTCTTTATCCAGAGGCTGCACAATCTGAAGTCCCAACAACTATAGCTTCTCAATCTGAAGTCCCAACAACTATAGCTTTTTATTCAGAGGCTTCACTTTGTGAAGTCTCAACTACAGCTCCTTATTCAGAGGCTACACATTTTGGAGTCTCAACAACTACAGCTGCTTCTCCAGAGACTGCACATTCTAAAGCTCCAGAGACTACAGCTCCTACTCCGAAGTGTCCTGGCATAACAAGTCTACCTCCAGATCAGATTGAGAAACATCCAAGACCAACTGAAGTCACAGTTCAAGTTTTGAAAACGGAATCTACCATAACTCCATATTCTGAAAATTCTAATACAGAACATGATTTAAGTATAGAAAAAAATGCCTACAACTACACCAACGTATGTGACTTCTGCTTGTGTGAAAATGAGACACTGTTGTGTGTTCATCTCAGCCCAATTTGGAGACTCCACCAAGTGCCTGTGCCAAGGCCCAACACCTACAATGACACTTTTGCTATCTTGTAAGACTTACCTTTTCTTATTTCTGTTTTGCATTCTGCCTGATATGGCGACCTTTCCCTCAAAACCTCCCCAGACCTTCCTTGTCACCCCAGCTCCTGTCAGTTGACTTTTTGCTCTTACCTTTGCTTGTCAACTTTTTATTTATTGACTTCACTTTCCTTCTTTCTTCAGTTTCCCTTCTCCAAACTTTTATTTATGATAGCTTTCTTTTTCCATATTCATTGCTTAGCTTCTGTTCTTCTTGTTTCACAACACCCTCTTTATAATTTATTTCATTAGTGAAGATGTAACAGACTGATTAGAGTAGATTGTAGATCTGGACTCCTGAAGTTTGACCCCAGGTCTTTCATGTGGTAGCTCTGCAACTCTTAGAAGAATGCTTAGCTGTGAATGAACTTCTTAACCTGTAAAATGGGAAGTCTCTTTCATAGAACTCTTGTGAGGCTTAGTTGAATACATGGAATATTTATCCTAGTTCTTAGCATACATGAGTGCTAGCTGTTAATACTTTGAAATCTCTCATTTTTGTCCAGAGATCATTCTTGTCCTTAGCTTTTTATATTTCACATTCATTGTGTGTACTACTCAGGGCTAAGAAGTATGGGAGCCATATATGTATGGCGTTTTTTTCTCTGGAACATGAAACACTAGACAGGGAAAGGGGGAATGCTATGTTAAAACTTTACCTTTGGCTCAAAGCGGTTCTAATTTTAAAATAAAGTAGAAATAGGGATTATAGCCTAGGTAAAGTTGTAGGTACAAGAAAAAGGATTTAGTAGACTCTTCTACCAGCAAAGAGAAAGCAATGAGACATTATGAAATTCTTTGAATATCAACTCTAGTGGTTTGAAAGTCATAGTATGATATGGAGAACCATAATAAATTTCTAAAAACTACTGAAAAACTATTTTAAATGGAGGGAAGAACCTTGCTATGTAGTACAGGTTGGCCCTGAGTTCATGATCATCCTGCCTCAGCCTCTTAAATAACAAATATAGGCACATGTCATAACACTCAGATATAGGAATTTTTAGCACCAGTGTGTTGAGTAATCCAGAGGAGAAGCTTAATTCTTGATGACCATGTAGAAGGATCTAGCAAAATTTAGAAATAAAGTGAGGAAAAACTGAGCCACTGTGGCCATTGGTAGTGGGAAGAAAACCCTGAATCCACAGAGTAGGAGAAGGTAGGATTTAGTGACTAAAGAGCTGAGGACTGATGCTGCCTTTAGTCCCAGCACTCAGGAAGCAGATGTGGTATATCTCTGTGAGTTTGAAGTCAGTCTGGTATACAGAGCAAGTTCCACACCAGACAGGGCTTATATGTGAGACCCCATTTCAAAAAAAAAAAAAAAAAAAAAAAGAGCCCACAGTTTCTGTCCTTGAAGAATATGAGGAAGATAGTTTAACAGATGGACTCAGCAGTCAGGAGCAAGAGCAGCGTGGGGGTGTTGAGTTCACTTTTCTTTATTGGTGAACATAAAATTGGTGAGGCATTTTTCTTTATTGGTGAACATAAAATAGCTTAGGTTGAGTGGAGATGTCCACTATCACATGAAAATATTGTTTCTTCCCTAACATAAGAAAAAAATATGGTTAAACTGAGAAAGAAAGTCTTCACTGAGAAGTAAGAATATAATGAAAGGTATATGCTCAAAGTGAGTCACAGAACAAAGAAACTGAACATAACTAAGGTATTTAATAACTTCTTTTAAGCATGTGCCACTCATGTATTCTCATTTTTGAAATGTCATGGAAGCCTTGTGTGGTGGCATGTACCTATAATCTTAGCACTTGGGAAATAATGAGAACCAAAAGCTCAAGGCCAGCCTGGACTGTACTTTTGAGATACCATTTCAGAATGACCAAAGGGCTAAGAATACAGCTCAATGATAGAGTGCTTGACTAGCACACACAATGCCGTGGATTCTATTATTAGGGCTGAAAAAAAGGGGGAGGTTTGGGATACCTGGGAAAATTATTCAGTTGTTAACCCATCCACACTGCAAGTATGGGGACTAGAGTTCAGATCCTCAGAATCCCATGTAAATGACAGGTCAGCGTGACAGTCTACCTGTATTTACAGCTTGAAAGCTAGATCCCGTTCTCCAGAACAATCTGGCTGACAAATCTATGTCAGTGGGAGTCATGGTTTGATTGAGAGACCCCGCCTCTGTAAAGTAGAAGAGTGGTTGAGGATGACTCTTAAAATAAAACTCTACATGCACACATGCAAAATGGAAACAAAACGTACAATGTTTATAAGATAATTTATACACTTAACTCCATAGAGCTTGTCACTCTTCTTCTATGACCTACCATCTGTAACATAAATCCCACTTGCATTTTTGGGTGCAAAATGCAATTTCATTTGTGTTTTTCCCAGATGAGCTAAAACTTCGTTCCCAGTGATTTTGTGACTTTTCCCTATGTGGCATGTATGAGAACTATTTCCACACCAGTATATTACTTTCACTAATTCTAATTTTCTCATCTTTCTGACACCTACACAGGCTTCAATAGACAGCCCTTAAGAAAAGTTTTAGTATTACAAATATGGTTTCTTATTAGCTAATAGTGATAAAATTAACCACTATATTAAATTTTAAATCACATATATTTTTATGGATTTATAGAAGGAATTAATTTAAACACAAGTAATGTTGAGAAAATACTTAGTAATTAACTATAATTTTTAACCAAAAGGTGGGTCATATTAGAAGTTCACTTTTTGAGGAAATATCTCACTGCTTGTACCAGTAGCCCTGCAATCTTAACTGTGATCCCTTGGAAACTGATAAATTCAGGAATTATAAAGTTGGTGGTGTCCTTCATTCTGCATTGAGCACTTCCATGAAGGTGTTATGATTTTACTGATTCTGCGTATTCTTTTCCTATTTATTCAAGTATATCATCTGTTTCTCCACAGAAATTTCAAAGGAAATGATATTTCTTACATTGATAAAAATGTATGGAAGGTGTACCGTTGGGCTGAGAACCTGTGAGTAGTGTGTGTGTGTGCATAGATATATTCTCTCCAAATAGTATGCAAACTACTTCACTAAGGCCCTTTTTGTCCAGATTTTGAGGTCAATATGTCTGAGGAAAGACATTCCTCTGCACATCCCAGTAGATTTCTGTTGAATAGACAGCTCAACATGGAAGGTTTAGGGTGGAGATAGGGAGTTCTAATTCTACCAAATAAACAAATAACTTGGTATTTATTGCATTTCTCTGGTAAGCTGCATGAGGACTGGAGTGTGGCTCAGTATTAGCACACTTGCCTAGTGCATGCGACCATGAATTGGAACCTCACTATGCAGGCAAAAATTTTAAGTGGTGTGGGTTTTCATGGAAAGAAGAGGCAGATTTGTTTTGCAGTACAGAAATCATCTATGATGTTATTTTTAATGGTTAGTAATTAAATAAGAGGGGTAGTGAAACCTTCCTTGTGCCATAATTCCTCAGCTCTGAGGTAGCCACTACTCTAAATTGGTATATATCCATCCAGACACATTTCCATATAGAAAATAAGAGTGTGTCTGCTTTCCTTATCACTTTTATGTAAATGATAACATTTGGTAACTTCTTGTTTTCACTTCCTGATATTTAAAGGTTTTTTGACATGTAGAGGTTTATACTATTCATTTCCAGTTCTGTGTAATATTTCATAGTATGTACACATCCGTGAGAATTTAATATTATCCTGCTGGTGTTGAGAGACTATCTGGTTTTTCTGTTATACATCTTGCTGTAATAAATGTCCTGTATACCTTGGAAAAGTGTTTCTATAGAACAGATATCTAGAAATAGAACCTTTAGGGTAGAAACATTTGTACATATGAGATTTTAATTGCCCAAAAATAAGTAGTGCCAACTTACGCTCTAGGCAATAGCACGTGACAGCGAGATTCTCTTCATCCCATTTCACCACCAATGTTTTCCGTCTGTTTGGTGATTTTTGATCCAGGTAACCTTTTAATTTTCCAGAATTCTCAGTGAAAATCACCTGACTGAATTACATAAGGATTCATTCGAAGGCCTGCTATCCCTCCAGGTTCTGTAAGTCAGTTGGGCATGTCTGTTCGTAAGTTATGAGTAATCTGTGGATGAATTAGATACAAGCATCCCTTTAAGCAATAAAATTGTGCAATTACTGACTAGGTTTGACAGTGCTTGCCTATAATCCCAGCACTGAGGAGGTGGAAAACGGGAGGATTGCTGCAGGTTGGAGATCTGCATGGTCTACAGAGTGGGTTTCATCCCTGTTCCAGGGCTGCTTGGCACGGGCCTGGCTTTACAAGCGTGATAAAAGAAAATCTGCAGTTATGTCGGGGGGGGGGGGTCAGCCTATCTCTAACATTAAAATGCCTTCCATGCATTTTCAATTCCCTAAATCATACAGACAAGCTTCAAACAGAAGAACTCCATTTACAGAGGGAAATGTTAGTAAGATCTGTGTGACTGAAACTCACACGACCTTGTTTTCTAAGGCATATGCTTCTGTTTAGATCTTGCCATACCTCGATCAATTCTGGTCCATGTTCTCATTTGCCCATGAGTTGGGAGTGCTTTGACACTCTTACAGGACTTGTGCAAGTTGATGTGACAGTGTGCCCAATAAGAACAGCTTAAGGAGACAAAATTCATTTGGCCCTTCATCTTGGAGGTTTTTGGTTCCTGACAGCTGGCTCCATTGTTTCTGGGCCTGTGTGTGGGCTTAGAAACCTAACATGTTTACTAATTTAGTCTTTACAAAAAGGTTTAAGAGAACATAATAGGATTTAAGAAATTAATGTTAACTTTGAATAGTTGTATCAAAGAGAAGAAATTAGCCAACTACATTAATTTGAATTTGAAGTCATTAACCCCGAATGTTTTGACAGTGTCTTCCCCCTTTGAGATACAATCTCATGTAGCCCAGATTTGCCTTGAACTCTCTAAATAGCCAATGATGGACCTGAAAATTTCTTACATCTCTTACCTCTTATTTCCAAAGGCCTGGGATTAAAGGGATACATTATCACACGGCTTTTTACAGTTCCAGGGATCAAATCCCAGGTTTTTGTGCATGATAGACCTCTGCCAACCACAATAGATAGCGCTTATCCTTTTTTTTTTGTTTGTTTGTTTTTTTGTTTTTTTGAGACTTTGCAGCAGTCCTCCTACTTCAGCCTCCCAAATGCTAGGATTTGCATGCATGTGCCATCATACCCAGCTTTGTATGACAAGTTAACCTGAATAAAATTGACAATGAAATATAGTAGCTAAATGGTAGATTATATAAATACTATTAACATGATTAAGTCATTAGAACAGACTGGTATTACAGTTTTCAATGTAATAATTTTTATGCCCATGCCAAAATAGATACTGAAATAGTGGTTAATAAGTACATACAAAAGTTTGCTTGAAGCAAACATCCCAGACATACCTCTGTCATTCACTGATTAAACAATAAAAGGCAGGGATCTGGCATATGACTTTAATCATAGCACTGGAGAGGTAGAGGAAGGCAAGTCTTTTGAGTTTGACTGAGGCCAGTCTGGTCTATAGTGAGTTCCAGGCCAGCCAGAGCTATATAGTGTCTAGAGACTGAATAAAAAAGTAAAAAAAAATCTCAACAATGTTGTCAAGGAAAGAATACTTGCAACAGTAACTCTGTTTGTTTAGAGATAAGAGTATAGACTGTGTCGTTCAGTGCCAGAGCTAGATTTCTAACCTTTACCCTTAGGGTCCAGAACAGTACAGATCTTTAATCATTACTGAGCTAAAAAGAAAAAAAGAGACATTTAAAAAAATTAATGGGATATATTTTCAATTAGAGAGCATTAAGGAAGTGCATATAGAGAGCCTTCTATGGGTTAAAAGTCTTCCATCTGTCGGGTGTGGTGATGTACGTCTTTAATCCCAGCATCCTGGAGGCAGAAGCAGGCGGATCTCTCTGAGTTTAAGACCAACCAGGGCTGTATGGTGAGGCTTGTCTTTAAAAACAAAAACAAAAGCTTTCCTTCCATAGACACTTAGAGGATGACCATGATTGGTCCTACTTTGTATTGTTTTTTTTGGGGGGGGGGGCTTTTGCAACTAAACTACCAAACTGTACAAAAATGTTTAGAGAAAATAAAATTAACTTAGTGGAGTAGTCCTCTTATTATTTTAGTTTATAAACAGTTATTTCATGTTAACATTATCATTAATTTACTTAAATATCCCTCAATTTAAAAACTGTATTAAAATAGAACATGCCAACCACTGCATCTGTTACTGGAGGCACAGAGGTACATAAGACAAGGCTCCTTCCCTCTCAGAGCCCACGTACTGTGAGGAAACAGCACACAAGCATGAATATTAATGCTGCTGAGTCACAGAAGATTCAGCCATGAAGTCAGAAACTGAATTTCTTCCAAATAAGCCATTTTTCTTGAACTCAACCAACTATGTGTTTATTTTATAAATATTTGAGTTTGCTCAAATACTTCTGTTAGTCTCAAATTTGGTGGGTAATGTAGATAAGTTGGACTCCATGCTTTCGAGGAGTTTATTATTAGAAGAAGAGATGCAAAAATAATTTTAAAAGCACGATGGGCTGGAGAGGTGGATCAGCAGTTAAGAGCACTTGCTGCTCTTTAGACCTGAGTTCGGTTCCCAGCATCAACATCAGGGGGCTCACAACCTCCTGAACTCCTGAGCCCTCCTGAGGCTCCAGAGGATCAGAAGCCCTTCTGGTCCTCTGTGAATGTGTGCACAGACACATACATATACAAAACTAAAAGTAAATTTTTTTTTAAAGTAATGAGGCCTGAGGAGGGGGCTCAGTGGGTAAGAGCCAGGAAAGCCCAGTGACCCACACATTTAGTCCTTAGAGCCCACTTTCCTTAGAGGAAAGCCAGATGCAGCAGTGTGCATCTTCACTCAGCCAGCTAGCCTCTAGTAAGCAGTATGGTAGAAACCAGAGACCTTGCTTCAACAAAAGAACGGACTTCTGGAAACTGTCCTCCTACCTCCACACATTCATATATACATATTTTTATATTTCACTGAGGTATAAATTGTGTCTAGAGCACAGAAGAGGAGAAAAGACTTGAGTGGTTCATGACAGCTGTTCCTGCACCAGTGCAATTTGAGTAAGACCTTGAAGAGTCACTGGGAATCATCAGGCAGGTCTTTAGTGCTAAACACTAAAAACAAGAGTGGAGGAAAAGGTACACATCAAAGAGTTAGAGTGGTGCCCTCAAAAGCATCTGCAGAGTGTAAGAGGAAAGGTAGACCAGAGCCAGGCCTTCTGGATTTGAGTGCCAAGCCAAGGAGCCATGATGGGATCGTGGCACTGTAACTCATGCTCTATGAAGCCGGGAGCCCAGTGTCACCTAGAGAACTTGTTAGGACTTCGGTCTGAGAGCACCCCACCCCTACTTACCAATTCAGTGAGTCTGGAGAAGGGCTGAGAATTTCCGTCTTCTAAAGCTCCCAGGCGCCAGATTTGTGCTTGTAAATTCAGTATTGAGGAGGCTGAGGTGGGAGGATTATATTCAATATAAAAAGACCCTGTTTCAAAAACAAGTCACTTAATAATTCTCTCAGTAAAGACAACCTCTGAAATTTACCAGGGTTTATAATTATCTATTATATATGAGGAGCATAAAGATTGAGATACTTGAAAACCAAAAAAAAAAAAAAAAAAAAAAAAAGAGAGATTGAGATACTTAGGATAGAGTTTGGGGCTCAAGAAAGTTCAAGTATAAAGCCAAAGGTTTAGAGTTTAAACAAAAACAATAATATTGTCAATTCTAAATTCTGTTGTTTATTCATACTAATGAGATATCTAATAGCTAATCAAAGCAATATTTTCCTTTTCCTAGGGATTTATCCTGCAACAAAATACGCTATATTGAAAGAGGGACATTTGAATCATTGCCTTTTTTGAAGTATATGTAAGTTACAAATATAACTCATTCATATTTGGGGTTTTATACCCCATGCTACTTATTATGATGCATGATTAGAATTTTGCTAGTGGGAAATAAGCCACACCCAGTACAAATAGCACATCTTTTCTCTCATGTGTAGAAGATAGACTTAGGCCTTTTTTTTTTTTTGGTGCTGGGGACCAAACCCAGGGACTTGTACTTGCTAAGCAAGCACACTATCAATGAGCTAAATCCACAACCCTTAGACTTCCATGCAAATGCGCACGTATGTCTCATGAATGTAGAAGACTGTGGAGAGCAAGAAAGAAGTCTAGACGTATGTAGAGCAAGAGAATGTGATGGGAGGAAGAAAGCCAAGGGGTTTTCTATCAGTTGAAATCTAGATTTAAGTGAGTGTGTGTGTGTGTGTGTGTGTGTGTGTGTGTGTGTGTGTGTGTGTGTGTAACATGAAAGAAAAAGTGAGACTCTGAGGGAAGGGAGAGAATGGGGAAGGGACAGTAGAGAATGGTAGGAAGGATAAGAAGTAAGATCTAATGCATACATATATGCATATATACATATATACACATATGCACATATACCATATATAATGTGAACTGTCATGATAAGACCCATTATATTATATAAATGAAATATTTTGTAGCTAATAGAAAGTAACTAAAATTACACAGCAAATTAGTGTGTGTGTATACGTATACCCATGTGGGTGTGTTTATATTTTCTAGCCTTCTACCATATGAGTACTGGGGCTTGAACTCAGGCTTGGTGGCAAGCATTTTTACTCACTGTGCTATCTCGCCAACCCACATTTTTTTGGTCTGTGGTAATGAGTGAGACTTGTCTTACAATATAGCACAGGTTCTTAGTTGGTGTGACTGTGCACCCAGGTGATATTTGGCAACTGTGGATTTGCAACTGACATCCAGTATGCAAACACGACAGCTGTTCCAAACACTGCCCCATCTATAGATCGAACCTCTAAGACAAAACTGCTCCAGCCCAAAAATTCAGTGGCACTGAGGTTGTGAAACCCTGTCCTAAGGAAGTAAGATTATTGAAAAAAAGGAGACTTAGTTATCATTTACTGTACATAGTATATTGCATATGTAAATATGAAGTATAAACCTTAAGCCAATATTATCCACAGTGAGATTTTCTTAATGAATTGAGAAAACATTGAAACAGTTCTGAGAAAGGTTATGTTTCATCATATGTATATTAGGATAATTGTTAGTTTTGAAAGATTTTTTCTTTTGGCTCATGTATTTTAAATTTTTTAAACTTATTTTAGAAACCTTGGGTGCAATTTACTCACGGAACTGAGCTTTGGAACGTTTCAAGCGTGGCATGGAATGCAGTTTTTACAGAAACTGTAAGTAGGCGAAAGAGTCAGAGATCCCGCCGACCCCCACTAGTAAGAGTCCCACAAGAACATCAAGCTACACAACCACCACATATATGCAGAGGACTAGCTCAGATCCACACAGGGTCTGTGGTTGTCCTTTCAGTCTCTGGGATCCCCTATGAGCCCTACTTAGTTGATTCTGTGGGCTGTTTTCTTATGGTATCCTCAACTTATCTGCCTCTGTGGTCCTCTCTCCCCCTTTTGTGGGGCTCTCCTGATTCTACCTAGTCTTTGGCTGTGGCTCTCTGCATCTGCTCTTAGCAGTTGCTGTATGACTCCTCTCTGATAACATCTGGGCTAGGCACTGCTCTGTGAGTATAGCAAAATTTCATTAGTAATTATTTCATTGAATATTTTTCCCAGTCATGTTTGGGTCTATCCTGGGTCTCTAGGCTGTCCAACCTCCGGTTCCTGGTCATCCAATCAGTGTCAGGTATGGGCTCCCTCTCATGGCATGGGCCTCAAGTTAGAGCAGTCATGGATGGGCCTGTCCCACAGGTTCTTCCCCATTGTCCCAGCACATCCTGCATGTGGGATTGAAGCATCCTTATTTGGGCCTTTCTGCTTATTAAACTTATTACAGTCTGTGTGTTGTAGCGTAGGTATTCTGTGCTTTTTGACTAATATTCTCTTATCAGTGAATACATACCATGCATGTCCTTTCGGGTCTGGGTTGCCTCACTCAGGAGGATATTTTCTAGTTCTGTCCATTTGCCTGCAAAATTCATGATATCTTCATTTTTAATAGCTGAAAGGTATTCCATTGTGTAAATGAATCACATTTTCTGTATCTGTTCTTTGGTTGAGGGACAAGACCACATGATATTGGTACAGAGACAGACAGGTTGATCAATGGAATAGAATGGAAGACCCAGAAATAAACCCACACACCTATGGACACTTGATCCTTGACAAAGAAGCTAAAATCATACAGTGGAAAAAGAAAGCATCAATAAATGGTGCTGGTCTAACTGGAGGTCTCTATGTAGAAGAATGAAGATAGATCCATATTCAGATCACCTTGCATAAAGCTCAAGTCCAAGTAGATCATGGAACTCAACATAAAACCAGATACATCGAATCTAATCGAAGAGAAAGTGGGAAAGAGCCTTGAACTCATTGGCACAGGGGGAAATTTCCTGAACAGAACATCAGTGGCTAAGGCTCCAAGATCAACAATTGATAAATGGGACCCAATGAAACCAAAAGCTTCTGTAAGTCAAAGACACCATCAAAAGGACAAATCGGCAACATACAGATTGGGGAAAAAAACCCTTATCCGATAGAGGGTTAATATCCAAAATATATAAAGAACTCAAGAAGTTAACTTCCAAAAACCCAATAACCCAATTTTAAGAATGAGATACAAAACTAAACAGAATTCACAAGAGAAAAATCTCAAATGGTCAAGAAGCACTTGAAATGTTCAGCACCCTTAGTGATCAGGGAAATGGAAATCAAAATGATCCTGAGATTCCACCTCACATCAGTCAGAATGGCTAAGATCAGAAACTCAAGTGACAGCACATGCTGTGGAGGATGTGGAGAAAGAGGAACACTCCTTCATTGCTGGTGGGATTGCAAACTGGTACAACTACTCTGGAAATCAATCTTGTGGTTCCTCAGAAAATTGGAAATAGTTCCTACTTGAAGACCCAGCTATACCGCTGTCTCTTGGACATATACCTAAAAGATGCCACACCGTGCTCCACAGGGGCACATGCTCCACTATGATCATAGCAGTCTTGTTTGTAATAGCCAGAGGCGAGCATGTACTTCTTTAAGTTAGGAATGTTTTTATGATTTTGTTGAAAATATTTTCTGGGTCTTTGAGCTGGGTTTCTTCTTCCTCTTCCTCTTCCTCCTCCTTCTTTCCCTGTTATTCTTAGGTTTGATCTATTCATAATGTCCCAAATTTCTTAGATGTTTTGTGTCAGAAATGTTTTAGATTTGACATTTTCTTTAACTGATGAATCTACTTTTGCTATAATTTCTTCAATGCCTGAGAATCTCTCTTCCATCTTTTGTATTCTGTTGAAGATGCTTGCGTCTGTTAATTCCTGTTCACTTACCTAGATTTTTCCATTTCCAGAATTTGCTCAGTTTGTGTTTTCTTTATTGTTTCTATTTTCATTTTCAGGTCTTGAATGGTTTTGTTGATTTCATTCAACTCTTTCGTTTTTTCTTAGCTTTCTTTGAGGGTTATTATTCATTTCCTCCTATTTTTGTTTCTTTTCCTTGATTTCTTTAAGGGGTTTATTCATTTCATCTTTAAGGACCTCTCTTGCCTTCATAAAGTTCAGCTTAATCTCGTTTTCTTGTGTTTCAGCTGTGTTGCTGTAGTAGGATAACTGGGTTCTGGTGGCAACATATTGCCTTTGTTGTGGTTGTGTTCTTACACTGGTGTCTAGGTATCTGGATTGAGGGTGAGTACAGATCCTAGGTGCTGATTTCTGTGTTTGTCTTTGTTGGATTGCTGTTTTGTTCCTCGGTTTCTGTTTTCTCTCTGGTCTTCTGGCAGGGATGGCCTGTAGTTGAATAGAGGGTCTTCACCCAACTTGGTGGCTGGACTTCTGATTACTAGGTGGCCTTTGTTGGAGCAGAGGCCTTTCACCATAGTTGTGGTGCTAAGGTTCTGGCAGCTTGCTTAGTCTCAGAGGTTCTGGCAGCAGGCATGGACTCTGGTGGGACACAAGCTTCTTGCATCTTTTCCAAAGGCAAGTTGCCAAGGGAGAGAAGGGAATTCTATGACACCTAGTAGGTGATTACTGGAGTGTTTTTAAGTGAAGTTCTATCTTCCTTGTTTTATGAAATTTGTTCAAAGATCTCAACTAAGGTGGGTTTGTCCAGAACTGAATGGAGTCTAACCTCGAAGGCTTCTCATGAATGTGTCAAAATCCTGGTTAAGGCTGTAGCAGCTTCTTTTTTTTTTTTTTTTTGTTTTGTTTTGTTTTTTGATACTTTATTTACATTTCCAATGTTTCCCCCTTTCTAGGTCTCCTCTTTGGAAGCCACCCATCCCCTCCCTCTCCCCCATCTCTATGAGGGAATTCCACCTCCCACCCACCCGCCCGCCCACTCCCATATTCCCACCTTGACATTCCCCTTTACTGGGGCCTCTCCTCCCCCTGATGGCCAACAAGGCCCTCCTCTGCCACATATGTGGTCCGAACCATGGGTCCCTCCATGTGTATTCTTTGGTTGGTGGTCCAGCCCCCAGGAGGACCGGGGGGTCAGGCCAGTTCACACTGTTGCTCCCTCCATGGGACTGCAGACTCCGTCAGCTCCTTCAGTCCCTTCTCCAACTCTTCCATCTGGGACCTCACTCTCAGTCCAGCGGTTACTATAAAGTGAAACTTGGGTATTCCAAACATTTTGGCTAATATCCACTTATCAGTGAGTACATACCATGTTCGTTCTTTTGTGACTGAGTTACCTTGCTCAGGATGATATTTTCAAGTTCCATCCATTTGTCTGCAAATTTCATGAAGTCATTGTTTTTAATAGCTGAGTAGTACTCCATTGTGTAAATGTAGCACATTTTCTGTATCCATTCCTCTGCTGAGGGACATCTCGGTTGTTTCCAGCTTCTGGCTAAATATGGCTGCTATGAACATAGTGGAGCATGTGTCTTTATTACATATTGGAGCATCTTCTGGGTATATGCCCAGGAGAGGTATAGCTGGGTCCTCAGGTAGTATTATGTCCATTTTTCTGAGGGTCTGCCAAACTGATTTCCAGAGTGTTTTTACCAGCTTGCAATCCCACCAACAGTGGAGTAGTATTCCTCTTTCTCCACATCCTCGCCAGCCTCTGCTGTCACCTGAGTTTTTGATCTT
>CM052710.1:17283760-17299848 GCA_028551405.1 Uromys caudimaculatus
GGGCTAATATCCAACATATACAAAGAACTCAAAAAGTTAGACTCCAGAGAACCAAATAACCCTATCAAAAAATGGGGAACACAGCTAAACAGAGAATTCTCAACTGAGGAAACTCGAAGGACTGAGAAGCAACTAAAGAAATGTTCAACATCCTTAGTCATCAGGGAAATGCAAATCAAAACAACCCTGAGATTCCACCTCACACCAGTCAGAATGGCTAAGATCAATAACTCCGGTGACAGCAGATGCAGGCGAGGATGTGGAGAAAGAGGAATACTCCTCCATTGCTGGTGGGATTGCAAGCTGGTACAACAACTCTGGAAATCAGTTTGGCAGACCCTCAGAAAAATGGACATAATACTACCTGAGTACCCAGGTATACCACTCCTGGGCATATACCCAGAAGACGCTCCAACATGTAATAAGGACACATGCTCCATTATGTTCATAGCAGCCATATTTATAATAGCCAGAAGCTGGAAACAACTCAGATGTCCCTCAACAGAGGAATGGATACAGAAAATGTGGTACATTTACACAACGGAATACTACTCAGCTATTAAAAACAATGACTTCATGAAATTCAGAGGCAAATGGATGGAATTTGAAAATATCATCCTGAGTGGGGTTAACTCAGTCACAAAAAGAACGAACACGGTATGTACTCACTAATACGTGGATATTAGCCCAAAAGTTCGGAATACCCAAGATTCTATTCACAGCAACTGTTGGACTGAGCGTGGGGTCCCAGATGTAGAAGTTGGAGAAGGGACTGAAGGATCTGAGGGAGTTTGCAGCCCCATGGAGGGAGCAACAGTATCAACTGGCCAGACCCCCCCCCCCTTAGTGTTCTTGGATACTGGACCACCAACCAAGGAATACACATGGAGGGACCCATGGTGCTGGCCATATATGTGGCAGAGGAGCGCCTTGTTGGCCATCAGTGGGAGGAAGGCCCTTGGGCCTGAGGGTGTTAGATGCCCCAGTGTAGGGGAATGCCAGGAAGGGAAGACAGGAGTGGGTAGATGGGTGGGGGAATATCCTCATTGAGGCAGGGGGAGGGTAGATGGGATAGGGGTTTTCCAAAGGGGAGACCTGGAAAGGGAAAAACATTTGAAATGTAAATAAAGTATCAAAAATGGGGGAAAACGTATTCTAGTGTAAACATGGCATATTAAAAAAAAAAGTTTGGTGCCTTTCACCTGCTCAAACATAGAGCAGAGAATCATCTTTAGCTGATTTGTGTTCACTGGGCATCCCATACATGTTTTAATGTAGAAATATATACTCTCTTTTAACATTTATGTGTTTTCAGAACAAAAGGATCCTCCACCAATAAAGCCAAAACAAGCACCCCAGGTGATCCAGCCCCACAGACTGCCTCAGTTGCTGCATCCAGGACAACTTCAAATGGCTAGCTCAATTGGTCCAGCCTCACAGACTGTTCCATCCAGGACTTCAGGTAGGTCCTGCACTTCCCCATCCCACAGAGAATGGACAGCAAATGATAAAGCTAGCTCTCCTAGGATTTGGCCAATATCTCAATTTTCTTAAGATCCGCAAAAGATTCCTTCAACCCAAGACGACAGGAAGCTATCTTCCCCATTCTCAAGAGGCAGAGTGGGTGGCTTTAGTCATTCAGTGGGTGAAGGGTATTTGTCATTGTTGAAAGGGCTGCAAGTTATTAATGGTCTTGGTCAGTGAGGAAATAAAGGAGGTCAGAATTGAGATCTCTTTATCTCTTTCTCTTTCTGTACTCTCCTTCTTTCTATCCTATCTAGTGTTAAGAGGAAAAGAGGGGATGAAAAGAAAACGAGGTATAGGGATGAAAGGACAAAAAAAATAGAATACTGAATTTACCTTTAAACTAGAAAGCAATTACAAGTCTCAAGCATTTTACATTGGTATGGATTTTTGTTTACAAATAGAAATTTAGGGCTATTTTTGTTACAACATACTGTATATATGTTTTAACTCTTGTCATTTAAAAATGCAATGTAAAGTTCTAGTCCTATGAAAGCTACTATTGTAAACTTTTTAGGATAATTAAGATATGCAAGTTAGTAGATAGTCACATATAATAATCTTACTTGTAGTCATGTTAGGTGCTAGTTTAGTTAATTACAGAAATAAGCTTTATTTAGTCTCTTGTATATGTTTTCAAAGTTAAGAAGATAGTAAATAGAAACAAACAATGTTTACCTATTTAGATAAATATAATTGATAGATAGGTGGTCTTTAAACACATCAGAGATCTACAGAATACAGCATTTAAGATGTTTTAAAAATAAAAGGCTTTTCATGACAATGAGACACATCAGCTCCTGGAAGCAGCCCTAATCTATCTCAAAGATGATGATGGACACCAAAAAACCTCCATATGGAGTTTGTTTCAACTGTTGCAAAGCTTGCCACTAGGCAAAAAACTCCCTTGCCTCAACTGCTGACAACATGTTGTCCAAACTGTGGATTTGCAGGACACTGGGAAGTTGATTGACCAACTTTGCAGAGACAAGTTTAGGACAGTCCTTCAAAATTCCTGCTTCACAGAAAAAGTCTATCAGATATTCTGGGACTGCAGGCTGAATGTCCCAGCATTACAGAGAACCCCTGGGTGACTGTCCAGGCAGCCAGCAGTCTCTATCATTTCTGTAGTTTTAGAATCGGCTTGCTCTGCACTTCCTGTTTACTCAGGTAATATGTATTCCTTCCCATGTCTCTGATGAGGTTGAAGACTAGTTATAGTCTCACATATAAACTTAAGTTGTTTAGGATCTAAGAAAGTGTTTTTATGTCTAAAAATATGCTTAGAGCTTGATAAGTGAGTTATTATAGAAAATGATTTAGGTACACAATTTTGAACTCACCAAGATAGGATAGATGGTAGAGTGCTTTCTCCAAGGTTGCTAAATACAAATGGGCTGGACACTGTGAATGTAATTCTTACCTGGTAGTTCTCATAATTGTTCTTATTATAGTTTATTGATGTTAGAGGAAAAGCCATTTATTTATCGGACTAAAAGGGATGATGTTGGGGTAACATTTTTTGTGCACTGCACGAAGGTTGTCTTTGTATTATTCAAATGCTGATTTCTGTGCCAGAAGAGAGCTGAGTACTAGCTGGACCTTGTTATTGTTATTCTTATGGCTTATAAGCAGTATCATGTTTTGTAAACACTCTTCTTTCCTCACCTTTTGATAGGCTTAAATAAAGAGCTGAAGGCCATAGCTGAAGCAGGGAGGGAGAGTGGAACTTTTGGGCAGAGAGGGGGATTTAGAGATGATAAGTTTCACCAGCATGCCACGGAGGTAGAAGGAACAGGTGCTGAGACTAAGTGTGGGAGAGGTAATGGGCCACAAGGTGGACGTGGACTAGAATAGTCAGGCCAATTAAGTTAGACGAGCTAGCTGGTAGGTAACCCAAGCTATAGTAAAAATTAATAAGTCTCTGTGTCATTATTCAAATGCTGGAAGGTCTAAGAAAGTCCAACAGTACACAAGCTCCTACCTCCTGAGTGCCAAGGCAAGCCACTGGAGTCAAAAACTTAAAGGCTGGAAAAGGTGGGGTTTCTTCAAATCTGGGAGTGCTTCAGGCTGCCATCAACTGTAGGAGAGGAGACTGTGAATGCCTAGTACAATATCCCCAGGCTCTGTGGTCTCTCGAGTGGATTTGCCCCAGCCTATCAGATCTTCAGGATGTTCTGAAAGGCAGAACTTGGGAGGTCCACAGGTGCTCTAGAAGTCTGGACAGCCATCCATGAGGTAACTCACCCTTGGGGACAATGTTTCTCATTGTCCTCAGCTGGCTAGCTGTTTTTCTTTTTTTTCTTTTTGTTTCTAGAAATGTACGGATGATGAAGAGACAAAAATTAGACCATTCCAGGTCATCATCTTTCTCATCTTCATCTTCCTACTCCTCCATTTGTATCTCACTTCCTTCAAAAGAACTCTCCAGTCAAGCAAAACACAACCTAGGGTACTAACTGCTTATGGAAGAAGATGTGTCTAATATAAAATCAGAGGCTAACAGGATGAGAGTCTCTGCCCAAGATTCCCTGCTTCCAGATGCTTTCAATGGATCAACGAAGTGAAGAACTTGTGGGGCACTTATGTAGTGAGCAAGCAAAGCCACCCTAGTAAAGCCACATCTCTCTGTAGCAGGCTTTTGCTACTTTGTGGGTTCTTCCTTCTTCCACCCATTTCTTACCCTGTCAACCCCCTAATACTAGATAGGGGGAAAACAATAGAAAGGAAAAGGGTGCTGTTATCCTTAGGGCTACTTCCTGCTGATTAGGGGTGTCAAGTTCCTTGGAGAAAATTTGATCTTTGCCATCAGGGTATCTAATTTCTTCTTCTTGTTTCTTCTTTGTGAATGGCTTAACAAACCATAACCAACACCGACCAACCAACAATTCAATCAACAACCAACAAACCACCACCAACCCAACAACCTATCGGGGCCCTGGCATTTATATACCCTCTGAAAAGTCCCCTGAATTCCAAATGTCACACAATTGCAGAAACTGTCTGCTGCTGCAAAATCACACCCCTGCTAGAGCACAAGGCAAATCATAGTCAGCTGCTGAGAAGCAGCCTCATATCCCACACCTGGGATTAAAACAAAAAAACATTCCCATGATATTTCTGTGTTTTTCAAAGAAACCAAAATTCTAAAACTCTCACTACATTTTCCTACTTCTGTTTTTTTTTTTTTTTTTTTTTTTTTTTGCATTTTTTTCCTTCTTTTTTATTTTATTTTTTATATTCTATTTACATTTCAAATGTTTCCATCTTTCCAGGTCTCCCCTTTGGAACCTACTTCTGTTTTAAGCCATTAATTGTGATGTGTATAGTGGGAAATTATAAACGGAGACATTTTCAATGAAGTAAATGCTTTTTTGGGTCGGTGGCTAAGGTTTTCAGACCTCTCCTGCTCAATTCTAATCTTCGTCTGTTATCTGTAGCTAAGACTAGAGCAGCACTTCCTGCTTGCCATTTCCTAGATGATAAGAAGCAAACAGCTTTTATTTTCTATGCTGCAGAGCCTCAAGCTAGGCCCCCCATTTCATTTCCTTGCCTTGGATATCTTCTTGGATCTTTAGTGGCAACCCTTGCCACATCACCTGCAGATCCCTGGAAGCCTAGGCCTTTCTTTCTGGTTTATATTTAGAAAAAACATTGCCTTGTTCATTTTTCCAGGGCAAAGTACTGTACTTCTCACAGTTAACACACTGGACATACTGAGATCTGAGACCTTTAGCAGTTTGGTCACAGTCTCTTTGCAAATGGCCATATTTCCCACAACTAAAGCACCAGGCATTTTGATATTGGAGACCTCTAGCTATAGCTTGACCTATTTATTATATTAGCATGGTACCTTAAGAACCAGTGTTGATTGTATCCCTTATCCATTCATCTACAGGTTCAACACTTTAATGTTCTAATAACTTTTTACATTCAGTATTTGCATTTTGGTACAGCTTTGTTCACAGCTGAGACTAATCTTTGTTAAAAAAAAAATATCAGTGAAGGCTTCCCCAGGGCTTTGTATAATCTTTGTATAAATGAGGATCTTTTCTCAGGCTCCTCAACTTTGTCCCAAGCTCTTAAAGCCACAAAACAACATGGTTCTATAGTAGCATCATCAAATTGAATCTGTTCTTGTATATCAGAGTACCGCCCTTCACTCGGCAACTGGTAATTTACTATATTTATTCCCCTCACTCTATTTCACTGTTCAATATTTGTGGCTTCTTCCCTCCACCATGATAACCATTGCTATTGTGGACGGGTCTCTAGTACAGTTGTCATCAATGCCTTCCAGTCTTGGGGAATAATTCTATTTTGAGTAACTCAGTTTAGAATTTGTTTGAGATATGGCAAGTGCATTTCATATGAAAGCATAGCATCTTTAAAATGCCTTAGATCTATCGTTTCTATAGGATACCGTCCTATCTCACCTAACCTCGCTCCCCACTGTTAGCAGGCGTATGCTCTATGACTACCGGGAGAGCTGATGGGGATATCTATCATTTCTATAGGATACCGGCCTATCTCACCTAACCTCGCTCCCCACTGTTAGCAGGCGTATGCTCTATGACTACCGGGAGAGCTGATGGGGATGATCTTGTAACCCTGCGGCCACTAGTCCTCACATTCTGGCAGCACGGTTGGTTGGAGATTAACCCTTTCTCCTGGAATAGGCTATCTGATCAGATTGTCCTCAGCCTTTTCAACTTTTCTCTGCCCTGTCGACTACCCTCTGCCACAGTGTCTTTCCCTCTTTCCTCCTTCAGGAAGCTCCCGCTGTCTTCTCAGTCACCAGAACTGTTCCCTTTTGTTCTCCCTTTTTGGTACCCCTCATCTCCCCAGCACTTCCACTTTCACCCACAAATTTTCCAGTTGCACAGACAACTCTCAACCATCTCAGAAGAGAGAGCAGAGTGAACCTTTCTTCTTCCCCTTTCAGCCATTTCTGTTTGTTTGTTTGTTTGTTTGTTTGTTTCTCGGGTCCTTTCGTTTCCACCCGTAATTTTTCCAGCTGCTCAGCCATTCTTCCAGTCTTTTTTTTTTTCCTTCCAATCTTTTTTGAAACAGAATTATAGGAAGAAGAAAAAGAACAAAAGCAGAAAGTCGCCTCTGGAAGAAGAGTGGGGAATGTCCCAGCAAAAGCAGCCACAATAAATTTTGCTGGTGTTTTGGAAAAAAATCCATTCCTTCCTGTGCCATTCCCTCTACAGCATTTGAAACCAAATTTCCCATTCTGCCTAGCCCCGTGACTGGGCACCACTCATAGCTAGCTTTTGCTACTTTGTGGGTTCTTTTTTCCATCCTTCTCTATCATTTTCCCACCCTTCCAACCCCCTAACAATAGATAAGAGATTTTAAAAAGGATGGAAAGGAAAGGGGCAATGTTATCGTCAGACTACTTCCTGTTGATTAGGGGTGTTGTTCTTTGGGGACTGACTTACTGAGCATGTCCCTATCTCTAGAGATGGTAAGAACTCTGAGTCCTTTGGAATACACTAGGATTCTACCTTTGCTGATTCTCTGTCTGCTCTTGCTACTTTCTTTCCCTGCGTGTAGTGTGTGCTCCTTAGTGTTGACTGTGCTGCTTTGACTCTGCATCTTTGACATCACCAGGGATGGATTCTTGTGTCTTATCACATGGAGGTTGCTGTAGTGCTGCCACTTCTGCTCCAGATCCTCATCTATCTCAAAAAAACATGACTTTCTCTTTCTCATTTGAAGCTGAGTCATAGCTGTAATTCTTCTGAAGGCGTAAATAAATAAATCTACAGGCATCTGGAAGGAGTGTTAAAGCAGCACCACATGGCTCCTGTCAGGCTGGAGAACGCACGCACTGAGCGCTGTGCATCACCTGACTGTGAGCTTGTCTGTTATTTGCATCTTGAGCACCTTCCACAGATTCTTCAGAAACATCATTTGCAAAACTGTCCTCCCACCTGAGTGTTTTTCTTCCTACAACCCGAGAGAGAACCATGGGGGGGGGGGGGACTCGCATTACCTTACTCGAGAGGAAAGGGTGGCAGAAGAGACCATGCTAGGCAGCTAACCACTGCCTGGTCTTTGCAGTGAGGGTCAGGCTACAGCACTGGCCAGTGCATGAAAACCATGGTTAGTTGGTTCCCCCCTACATGGTTTCCAGGCTGATATCCTCTAGACTTTCACCCCAACACCATTCTTACCCATTTGGGCTGCACTTCCAATACTGGGTAACTCAGACAAAGATTTCTTGTGTAAGTCACACAAAAAAGCACAAACTGTAGAAGAAAAACAGCTAGAGTGTGTCATACATTAGTGAAAACACAAAACATAGCCAGAGAGAAGATACTTACTGAACACGTATCTGAGACAAAAGACTTGTATGAAGAGTTAGAAAGCAAACTTTTAAAACTCAGCAAGGTTGCTTAGTGTGTATGGGCGTGCGCCATTCTCAGAACCCATATGGTGGAAGGAGACTTTTGGAAGTCGTCCTTAGACTTTCACATGTGTGTCATGGAATATGCTCACCACACATTCATGTGCACAAACACATGCACACGAAATAGAGAAAAATATATCCTTGCTAAGAAACTGGGTATAGTGGCAAAAGTGTGTAAGGACAGAAGTCAGGAGGCAAAGGCACAAGGACAGCACAAGTTCAAGGGCAACCTGGGCTATATAAAAAGACCCTGTGTCTCAAAGACAAACTAAAGCCAAAGTTCAACAAGCACATGGGATTCAGATATGGACACAGGCTTAAACACATACCACTAAAACACACTGGAGTAACTAGACACTACACAATGCCAGTTATTAAATAAATGCAGCATAAACTAAAGGGCACAGACACTACTAGGTATCAGCTTAGTAGAAAGGCAACGTTTTCTTGTTGTTGAGATGGGATCTCATTTATCCTAGGCTATCCAAGAACTATCTATGTAGCCAAAGATACATTGCTAGTTTATCCTCCTGTTTCCGCTCTGTGAGAGCTGGGGAGGACAGGTATTCACCACCCAAAGCATCGTGCATGCTAGGCAAACACTGTACCAACTGAGTTATACCCCTCATCCAGGTGAATTCTTTTTAAAAACTGAAATATAAAGATCAAGTGAATGGAGCGACTGCCATCCCCTGCTGGTGAGAGACGCTAACGGCCATGGTGACTGAGAGGAGACAGATCCAAAGGTCACAAACTATGGGATGTCATTTATGAGATGTTCTGGAAAAGGGAAACTATAGACTCAGAAATAAGACTAGTCATGGATTAAAGGGTGAGAGGAGTGACTGAGGGCAAAGGCACATGGGGGGCCTTTGGGCTTTTGTTATTATTGCGTATGTGCACGTATGTGTTCGAGCACTCATGTGGAGGCGAAAGGGTCTGCCTGGTGACTGGCTCCCTCCTTCCACTTCAGTGTTGTCTCCAGGAATGAAGCTCATGTCACTGGGCTTTCATGGTGCTATGCACTGAGCCATTTCACTGTCCATGGCAGGCCTTTTGGGGGTGAAAGAGTTTGCAGAGTTGCCTAAGCTGTGTAGTAGTGGTTAGATGACTATGCAAACTCAAGCTGAATTGCATGAAAGTTATACATCAATAATCCTGACTTCAGAAAACAAAAAAACCAGCATAAAACAAACTTCTAAAAGAAGTAGGTGAAGTTATTCTAAGAAGATAAACCTTACAGATGTTCCAGCACCAGAGTCTTTATGAGGATGTTCTCAACCGTAGTCAGCTGCACCTGTGTGGTCCCCAGGTCCCTGAAGGAGAAAGCCAGACTTCATGAGGAACAATTTCACCACACACTTAACCTTCAGCTTTCGATAAAACTACTTGGCTCAGGAGTAAGGAAGTCTGTCCTGGAAGAGCTTCTACAGAGCTCACTATACCTAAGGTTACTACTGACACCATCCACTCAGGGCTGGCACTGAACACAATCTTGCTATTTCTACAGAGCTCACTATATCTAAGGTTACTACTTATACCACCTACTCAGTGGGCTGGCACTGAACACAGTCAATCTTCTTACTTCTCATTCTCATGTTGCCTTTATTCCATAATTATCTACTTTACATTTTCTTTTTTTAAAAAAAAATAATGGACATCTATACATCTTCGTTTTCTGGAATGATAGTTTCATCTCTCTTCTAGGCGTATTTTGTGTGTATGTGTATCTGTGTGTCTGTGTAAGCAGATACATATGAATGTGTGTGGGTGTCATAGAAGACAAAAAAGGGCATGGGATCTCTTGCAGCTGGAGTTATACTGTGTTGTGAGCTACTCACATGGTTGTTGGCACTCAAATGCTAGTCTTCACAATAGAGTAGAAAAGGCTCTCAACTGCTGAGCCAGCTCTCTAGCTTCGTTTATGTTGCATATCTATAATCTTCAATACTAATTTAGGCTGAATATCTTGCCCATTATATATCCTTTCTTCATTCTTTTCTTTGTTAATAACATATTAAATTGTGTGTATATATGTGGGTCTGTGTGTGGGAATATGTACATGAATGTATGTGTCTTTGAAGGCCAGAAGCATCAGATTCTTCTAGAGCTCGAGACAAAGGCAGTTATAAGCAGCCAACCTGGGTGCTAAGAAACAAACCCAGGTTCTCTGCAAGAGTATCAGACACTCTTAACTAATGAGCCATCTCTCCAGCCCCTCACTAGCATTTTAAAATAATACAGTTAAAACTAAACTGTGACTTGTTTGTTTGTGACAGGATTTTTCTGTGTAGTTTTGGCTGTCCTGGAACTCACTCTGTAGACCAGGTTGTCTTGGAACTCACAAAGATGTACCTAGTGCCTCTACCTCCCAAGTGCTGGGATTGAGGGCATGCGCCTCCACCACCTGGCAACTTTTTTTTAATCCTTGAGACAAAATACTCTTTGGTGTGCAGGGTAGATCTTTTGAAAACATTGCATGGAAACCTACTACTATAGAAACTTCCAAAGGTACGGTGTGTGCATGTACAGAGAGAGAGAGAGAGAGAGAGGGATTTTAAGTGGAGTGACCCTATACTAGGGAAACAATTTTCTTATGACACACCACAGGTTAACAAATAAAAAGGCCAATATTGAGGACGGATTACTTGTTTGAAGTTGTTGGCCACTGAGGTCCCTTAGATTTCCATTATTATACATTATTGCCAATGCTCTTGATTATCTTACATAACTTGATGGTAATACCTTACTACAGAAGATACCACACACTTAAACCACTAGTATTCAACTGGAAGCTTAACATTTACCGGCTATAACAATGCTGGAAGGTGCTGTGCACACTACCAGAGGAGAAAAGTAGTCAGCAGTATTACTCAACCATGAATCTTGCAAGCTAAAATAAAATTGCCTTGGCAACACATGGTCACTGATACAATACTGGCACACATGTCAACCAACCACTTTCCAGTGGAATCTAAGGTCTGCTTCACAAGCTGAAATCCATAGCTAGCACATTACTGGAGCATGAATCTATGACTAGACAGGTCATAGGCCCTAGCAGAGAACCTATTATTATTACTCTGCCAAAGGGCATAGTATTAAATTAAAGTCTAATAACTTATCTTTAAATCCATATGTTAATATATTCCTCAGACCTCACTAGGAAGGATTCATTTTTGAATAGATGGCAATTAACACAGAAACTTACAGAGGTCAAGGTGCAGAGAATAAGAGACTGCAGAGTACTCAGCCCTAAATGGGACATTTTACATCACTTCTCTCTCCCAGGGCTTGGGGCCATTGAAAGGGCAGAAAGATTGTAACAGCCGGGTGTAGTCATTCCCTGTAATGGCTACGAGCAAACTGTTTTCCAAACACGTCAGGGAAGCCGCACATATCAATTAACGGTAGTCGTGATAGCACATATGTAAGAGACTTATACAAAGACAAGGCAGACAAAATTCCAACACAAAGAGGGAAGTAGAGCGTGAGGTGATGTCCATAGCTAAGGGCTATTGGAAACTGATAGTAACTAGGAAGACAGGGAGAGCCTTCTTTAAGAGTGTGGCCCCAGGTAAGTTGACCATATTCCACTGGAAAGCCACACAAACAGAAGTCTAAGAGCACAAAGTTGGGTGAGTAGGGATGGAGTATGGATTTGGGAAGAGCTGGGGAAGGGATAAATATGATCAAAACACAGTGTATGATGTTATCAAAGAACTAATACAAAATGAGGAACAATGCTCTCTGGTGAAAGTCAGCAAGGATAGAAACCATCTCATGATTCACGAGCTTATCATAATACTTACAGATATTTTAATGCTGGCAATTTAAAAAAGTAGGGATCTTCAACAACTGCAAGAGGATTACGGCTGAGAATTCTGAAAAATACAATTTAATTGAAATTATCAGCCTTTTCAATATGCATGAATCTACTTATAAAGTTTAATTTCTTTGATATGCCACTTAAAAAAAATCACTTTGTGGACCAACAAGATTGCTCAACAGGTAAAGGTGTTTGTCACCAAGCCTGACAAGTCAGGTTCAGTCTCCAGGACATACATGATGGAAGGAAAACACTGAGCTCCTCGAGTTGTCCTCTGACCTCTACATGTGTGTCACGGCAATCACATGCCCTGGCATTCATGTACCTCCACACAGACACAAAACAAATGAGCAGAGACTAAAAAACAATACAAAACAGAAAATATCAGGGGGAGAAAACCAGAAAATAATAGTGGATTGAAAAGAAAAAAATGCCAGAGAACTTTTAAGTCAAAAATCCTACAGACACGGGGCTGGAGATGTGGTTCAGTGGTTAGCACTGATGGCTGCTTGTGTTCAGGTCACATCATCAACAGAGTAGTTCACAACCATCCATAATTCCAGTTCTAGGGCATCCAGCGCTGCCTTCTGAGGGCAATGTGTGCATGTAAATACACACAGGCAAAATACTCAGACACAAAAAATAAACCTAAACTTTTTTAATCCCACAAACAAGTACACTGGTAGTAAGCCCTTTCACTGTAGAAAACATTGTTTGCAATGCCTCCTATTATTCAAGATGCTTGTCCATTTTAAAAAATATAAAAGAATTTGTGCTCAATTCACTCAGTCAAAGAAAAAACATGTGGAATGGTCTGTGGGGGGGGGGGGGGACCATTTCCCTGACTGTGGAGCCACAGGAAAGAGGAGAAACTGGGTCCATATCCAGGCTCCATCAAATACTCTCACTTGTATTCTTGATTAACAAAGCCTGTGTGAGGGTGTCTGTTATCATTTGTCAGTCTCCTGGTCTAAAACTTCTGAGGGCAAGGAACACGACTTATTGCTACTGTCATCCCTGTGCCTGAAATTTCTATGGTATTAAAGAAGTGTTTGCTGGACAAATAAGCAACATTGTTTATACATCAATGAAATCAATAAATTCTTCCTCCCACACTGTAGACACAGGGCTTATTTTCTTGCCCAGCCTGGGAAACAACCAAAAATAAATTTAATTGAAATTAAACAGAATAATAGAAAAACTTCCTTCAGGTTAAAGCTAAGCACGATTCAGCGTATGTCTATAGCACATAATAATAATTACTTTGACTAACATTGATTATGCTGAAGGGGAAAGGGGTTCATGAATCCCACCCTGTGGTAGTTTGAATGAAAATGGTCCCCATCGGCCCATAGGGAGTGGCACTATTAGGAGGTGTGGCCTTGTTGGAGGAAGAGTGTCACTGGGGGTTGGTTTTGAGGTTTCAGAAGCTCAAGCCAGGCCCGGTGTCACTTTCTCTTCCTGCTGTCTGACCATCTAGATATAGAATTCTCAGCTCCTTCTCCACTCACAGTTAAATGTTTTCCTTTATAAGAGTTACTGTGGTCACAGTGTCTCTTCACAGCAATAAAACCCTAAGACACATCCCTAGCTGAGGAGTTATGAACAGCTGAATGTTTTTGTAGTGGAGTAAGTCAGTTTTTCAGAATGAGACCCGATAAGATGATCATGCTCCAGTGATGCTTCCACACATAGGAATACATGGACGCAATGGGTGTATTTCTCTTGCTGTGACAAGACACTATACCTAAGGCAACATATTAAAAAAAAAAAAAAAAAGAGTTTATTTGGACTTAAGAGCCCCAGAGAGCTAAGAGTAAGAAGCTCAGGGCTCACATCTTTAACATCTTTAAAGCTCATCACCAGAGACACACATTTTCTAACAAGGTCTACAACTCCTAAACCTTCCCAAATGGAACCAACAGCTGGGGACCATATACTCATTCAAATGACTAAAAAAGAAGACATGAAGTTGGCGGTAGGTCTGGGAGAAGCTGGAGGAGAAGGGGGTGAATATCATCAAATTACACTGTATAAAATTCTCAAAAAAATAATAAAAACATTGCACTAGAAATTTATTGTGCTGTTTTATATTTAATTGTGACAATAACTTAAGTGGTTAAGTTATTATTGGTCCATTTACCCATGAGAAAACTAGGCACACAGAGGCTACAGAATGTGTTTCTAAGATCATAAAAAAATAAAGTAAGAATTTGAAGTCAGTTCTGACACCAAAGCTTATGTTTAACTTATTAGATGGAATTTAAGACAGCTGTGATTCAACATTAATTTTTTCAGATGACTTAATATAGAAAACTTTTAAATTAATTTTTAGTGTGTATTAATTGTATCAAATAATGAGTTAGAAATAACTTCTTGTTTTGTTTTTGTTTTTTGAGGCCAGGTATTAGGACGATCACTTTATAGCTTCAAACTAGAACTTACTATACTGATCAGAATGGCCTTGTAACTCTGATCCTCCTGATTTAAATATCATGTGCTGGGATTACAGACATGAACATTGGCTTAAAATAATGGTTTGAACTTCATGTGCTTATCTGAAAATATCTCTATGAGGAGTATAGATTTCTTTTTTTTTTTTTTTGGTTTCTCGAGACAGGGTTTCTCTGTGTAGCCCTGGCTGCCCTGGAACTCACTCTGTAGACCAGGCTGGCCTCAAACTCAGAATCCGCCTGCCTCTGCCTCCCAAGTGCTGGGATTAAAGGCGTGCGCCACCACTGCCCGGCTATAGTTTTCTTTTATTCTTGTTCCAGGACTAATACCTAATTAGCTCATTGTCATTGAGACTTGAGAGACTCAAAGCCATGACAACATGGTGACATCAATGAAAGTGTTGAGGTAAGGACATTGTCACAGTGTCTTTTCAAAGTTACAGAAACCCTGAGCCAGGGGCCAGCTCACAGTGTCAGTGGTTCAGTGTCTAAATAGGAACACCCATAGAGGGTAGGAAGTTAGTAAAGGGCCATGAAGATGGAGGGACTGCAAAGAAACAGAGGTAGAATGCAGGTGATGCGAAGGGAGAAAGAATGCGACAGGAAGGATTGAGTGGCCTTCTAGATGGGAAGGCGGGGTAGAGGAGGGGCGTGGGGGTATCCAGCACTAAATACCTTTGAAATGCCACATGGAAACCACCACTATAGAAGCTTCCTAAAATATATACATTTTTCCTAAAATAAATATTATGAGTTGTCCTCAGATATATAGGCCCTGAGAAGCTACCCATGTTCCAGGAGATGGTCCTACATTCATGCCATGAAAACACAGGCAGCATCAAGTAGTGCTTTACTGTGTGTGAGTCTTTGTGTTTGTGTGTGTATGTGTGTGTGTGTGTGTGTGTGTGTGTGTGTGTGTGTACAGGCACACATGCATGTGCTTCTGCTTTCAATAACTCATAGCTGACTGCTCAAAGAGTCATGTTATGTGAAAGTATGAAATTCTCAAAAAAATATAAAACTATAAGAGTAAATAGATAATTATAATAAAAACACAACAGCCCGTAACTCCACTTCTAGGGAGAACAAAGTCGAGCTGAGATCCTTCAAAGCCTCACTGGTGTGTCCCTGGGAGATGTCACTAGAATGGCCTATCTTTATTTGATATAACTGCATGCTGACTCTTCTAAGAGTTGATTTTAGAAAACAATTCCAGGCAAATGTTTTAACTATCACAGCTGCATGAGAAATCAGCTTATAGTTAGGATGAAAAATAGCCTAAGCAACAAGCTTAACAGAGAAGCTGAAGAATAAAACACTGTAGGAAATCTAAAATGCTCTCATATATCCCTGAAAACCTAGAGGGGCACAAGGCACATGCCTGAGTATTTGGAAGGCCACGCACATGTGTATGCTTGAGCATAGGGAGAAACCAACCAAATATACCCGAGGAAGTTCACCCCGGCTGACCTTGCAGTTCTGCACAGGTAGAAGGGGGAAGCTAAGGCTGCCTCCAAAAGCACCCACACTAGAATCCCAAAGGCAGGCAGGGAAACAGCTTCCTTAGAGGAAGATGGTCAGAGAAATAAGCAGGGACCCAGACCGTGTTTCAACATGCAATAAGAATGTGAGGAAAGGGCCAGCAGCTTCCGGCGACGGCCGGAGACCTCAGCTTGGGCCACAGGGCCCCACAGCTGATCAGCGCCGGGACAAAGATCCCTCGCCGGAGATTGCAAGACCCAGCGGAGGGCCAAAGACACGCCCCACAGCTCACCAGACCACAGAGACTGACCGCCAGCAGCTTCCGGCGACGGCCGGAGACCTCAGCTTGGGCCACAGGGCCCCACAGCTGATCAGCGCCGGG
>CM052710.1:17308114-17341490 GCA_028551405.1 Uromys caudimaculatus
TAATACACCAAAGAGGAGTAGAAGGCGGGAAATAATCAAACTCAGGGCTGAAATCAACCAAGTAGAAACAAAAAGAACTATACAAAGAATCAACGAAACCAGGAGCTGGTTCTTTGAGAAAATCAACAAGATAGATAAACCCTTAGCCAGACTAACCAGAGGGCACAGAGACAGGATCCAAATTAACAAAATCAGAAATGAAAAGAGAGACATAACAACAGAATCTGAGGAAATTCAAAAAATCATCAGATCCTACTACAAAAGTCTATACTCAACAAAATTGGAAAATCTGAATGAAATGGACAATTTTCTATACAGACACCAAATACCAAAGTTAAGTCAGGATCAGATAAACCATCTAAACAGTCCCATAACCCCTAAAGAAATAGAAGCAGTCATTAAAAGTCTCCCAACCAAAAAAAAAAAAAAAAAAAGCCCAGGTCCAGATGGGTTCACTGCAGAAGTCTATCAGACCTTCAAAGAAGACCTAATACCAATACTTTTCACAAAATACAAACAGAAGGAACACTACCCAATTCGTTCTATGAAGCCACAGTTATACTGATACCAAAACATCACAAAGACCCAACAAAGGAAGAGAACTTCAGACCAATTTCCCTTATGAATATTGATGCAAAAATAAGCAATAAAATTTTTGCAAACTAAACCTAAGAACACATCAAAACAATCATTCGCCACGATCAAGTAGGCTTCATCCCAGGGATGTAGGGATGGTTCAATACCCAGAAATCTGTCAATGTAATCCACTACATCAACAAACTCAAAGAAAAAAACCACATGGTCATTTCATTAGATGCTGAAAAAGCATTTGACAAAATTCAACATCCCTTCATGATAAAAGTCTTGGAAAGGTCAGGAAAGGTCAGCTATTAAAAACGACTTCATGAAATTTGCAGGCAAATGGATGGAACTTGGAAATATCATCCTGAGTGAGTTAGCTCAGTCACAACAGAACAAACACAGTATGTACTCACTGTTAAGTGCATATTAGCCCAAAAGTTCGGAATACCCAAGATTCAATTCACAGATCATATGAAACCTAAGAAGAAGGAAGACCAAAATGTGGATGCTACAGTGTTTCTTAGAAGGGTGAACAAAATACTCACAGAGGGAAATATGGAGACAAAGTATAGAGCAGAAACTGAAGGAAAGGCCAACCAGAGACTGCCCCAACTTGGGATACATCCCATACATAGCCACCAAACCCAGATATTATTGTGGATGCTGGGAAGTGTTTGCTGATGGAAGCATGATAAGCACTCTGCCAAGAGGCTCAGGCAGAGCCTGACAAATACAGAGGTAGATGCTCACAGTCAACCATTGGACTGAGCGTGGGGTCCAGGATGGAGGAGTTGGAGAAGGGACTGAAGGAGCTGAGGGGGTTTGCAGCCCCCCCGGAGCTCCTGGAGACTGGACCACCAATCAAAGAATACACATGGAGGGACCCATGTGCTGGCCACATATGTGGCAGAGGAGGGCCTTGTTGGACATCAGTGGGAGGAGGCTTTTGGGCCTGAGTGTGTTACATGCCCCAGTGTAGTAGAATGCTAGGGAGGGAAGACAGGAGTAGGTGGGTAGGTGGGTGGGGGAGCACCCTTATAGAGGCAGGGTGAGGGGGATGGGATAGGGAGGTTCTGAAGGGGAGACCTGGAAAAGGGAAAACATTTGAAATGTAAATAAAGTAAATATCAAAAAACCCCATAAAGTTCATGAAATGGTTCTGCTATCCAAAGAGTACTAGAAACATTATATCTTTTTTATGTTTTCTAAACTTTCCAATACCACCTATATTATCTAAATGGCTATGAGATCTAGTCATGGGCTAGAAACAGGCAGAGCATAGCCCAAAAATTAAAGAATAATTTATAGGCAGTCATGTTGGTCTAAGAAGTGGATGGTCTAGGACAGAATAGGGTCTCAACAGTGTATAAAAGAGGACGTAGCATACTTGGAATTACTACTGAGTAGAGTTAGAGTTAATAAAGGATTAAACCATGAGAAACCAACACAGACAAGAATAGGCAGCAAGGCCATCAACAAGAAGGCAGGTATAAAGATGGAGCAGAGATTGAGGGAACAGCCGACCAATGACAGGCCTAACTTGAGCCCCATCCCATGGGAGAGTGCCAGCCCCTGACACTATTAATGTACTCTGCTATGCTTGCAGACAGGAGCCTAGAGTAACTGTCTCCTGAGAGGCTTCATCCAGCAGGTGATGGAAACAGATGCAGAGACCCACAGCCAAATGTTAGGTGGAGCTCGGGGAGTCTGTGGAAGAGTTGGGAATAGAAGTGAGCCAGTTGGAGGGGTCAAGGGACATCACATGACGACCTACAGAGTCAACTAACCTAGGCCCATGGGAGCTCACAGGGACTGAACCACCAACCAAAGAGCATGCAGGGGCTGGATCTAGGGCCCTTACACATTTGTAGCAGATGTACAGCTTGGTCTTCATGTGGGTCCCCTAACAATTGGAGCAGGGGTGGGGGCTGTCTCTGACTCTCTGGCCTGCCATCGGATCCCCCTCCCATACCTGGACTACCTGGTTGGGCCTCAGAGAGAGAGAATGAGCTTATTAGCCCTGTTGAAACAAGATGTTCCAGGGTGGAGTGGTATCCAAGGGCAGTTTCCCCTTCTCTGAGAAGGGGAGAGGGAAATAGGGGAACAGACTTGTAAGGGTGGGACTGAGAGGAGAGGAGACAGGGGGCTGCAATAGGGCTGTAACGTGAATAAAAAATAAATCACTGGAAAATAAAAGAGGAAGCTGTTCAGCTACTGGGAAGTCCCCAGTTCTCCTAAGGCCTGAGACCTCAAATATAGTTTCTACCTGTGATTAAATGGAGTTTGAAAATGAAATGGTAGGTACTTAGAATAAGTTTCTTTTGCTTGTTCCCAACACCCCAACCATAAAATTATTTGCATTGCTATTTCATAACTGTAATTTTGCCTCCGTTGTGAATCATAATGTAAACCTCTGTTTTCTGATCGGCTTAGGTGACCCCGTGAAAGAGTTGCTCAACTCTAAAGGGGTCGCAACCCACAGGTTGAGAAACACTGCACTAAATGCTGCACTGCCCATCTCCTGAGAACTGGAGTTCTGACAGAGATTTTGAGAGTAATGACAATAAAGCTACAGATAACAGAGTTTGTCAAACTCAGACCTTACATCCACATAAAAATAATAGAAGTCAGCATTGGTAAGGTGACTTAGTAGATAAAGGCTCTTGGTATGTGTCGAAGCAAGCCTTAAGATCTAAGTTCAGTTCCTGTAACCCATGTAAATAAAGGTGGACAAGAACTGTTTCCATAAAGTCATCTACACACACACACACACACACACACACACACACACACACACACACACACACACACACACACACCAAAAAGTAAAATAAAAAGAACAGAAGCCAAACTCTTGTGAAGATCTCTTAAAGTAAATAGCAACATAAACTGACGTGGAACAGCTACATGAGTACACTTGGGGTTGACCCCCTTTACACCCGGTCATGGTCAGGAACATTCAAAGAGTCATCTAACCAGCCAGAAAGCCTGGCACCAGAGGATCAGTGAAAAACACTTCTGGTTTTTAGGCTCTTGGCACGTCCCTTGCCCAGATGGTGGTGTAGAAACCAGAGCAAGCCACTGCAGTGTTGGGGGGTTGGAGACCTGGATTATATATATACAGAAGGCCCAGGACATAGGCACCCACCTCCTGCCCCACACCTAACATAGTTCCCTCCCCTTCTACACTTCTAGCACTCCTCCCTGCACAAACACGGGTCTCCTCTGAGAAGCTAAGTGTGTGAGAAGAGTTGGCTCACTGACTAGACACAGTCATGGTGGCAACCCATAGTTTCCTCCTTCAGCATGGGCGGTGACCCTAAAAAGTAGCCAAGTTAGTTTCTTCCCCATCCTAGCCCCTGGCAGGAGACCCAGAGCTAGTGTTCTGAACCAGAAAAGAAAGAAGGGGAGGAAGAAGAAGAAGAGGAGGAAGAGTAGGAGGAGGAAGAGGAAGAAAAAGACCTCTGGCATGCTACTGTGCCTGCACAAGTGACACCTGCTGGTTTTCTCAGAGAGCTCAGGTTGAGTGAGGGCGAGTCCACAAAGGTGAGGGGCGGGGTCCAATCTTCCACAGGTCTGCAGACCCTCCAGGCAGAGCCTGTCTCAGTGCCTGCCCAATACTGGTCTAAAGTTTCTATTCAAAGGTTTTACTTTTTTATACATTTTATGTTTTGGGGTGTTTTGCTTGCATGTATATTTGGGCACCACGTACATATCTGGTGCCCATGGAGGCTTCTGAGCCAGCATCAAATCTCCTATGACTGAAGTTGTAAGATATAGCCACTATGTGGGTGCTAGGAATCAAATCTAGGTTCTTTGGAAGAGCAGCAAGTGCTTGTAGACACTGAACCACCTCTCTAGCCCCTCAAATGTAGCTTTTGGATGCCTAGGAACTGGAAGCTGGATAGCTCAGAGACCACTGTAGAACTAACAAGACTGACCAGCCCCTCCCACCAAAGTCAATGAAATAATTCCTAATGATATTTTGCTATACTCATAGATTGGTGCCTAGTTCAATAACTGTCATCAGGGAGCAGATGCAGAGACCCCATACCCAAACATTATGCAGTGCTCAAGGAACCCCCCACAGAAAAGAAGGAAGGATTGTAGGAGCCAGAGGGGTCAAGGACACCAGGAGAACACAGTCTATAAATCAACTAAACAAGGCTCATAGGGGCTCACAGAGACTTAAGCAATATTCATGGAGCCTGCATGGGTCTGTGCTAGGTCCTCTGCATACATGCTGTGACTGGTTTAGTAGGGGGTGTTTGTGGGACTCCTAACAGTGGAAATGGTGGTGTCTCTGACTCTTTTGTTTGCTCTTAGGACTCTTTCCCCTCTGTGATGGTTTGTATATGCTTGGCCCAGGGAGTGGCACTATTAGAAGATGTGGCCCTGTTGGAGTAGGTGTGGCCTTGTTGGAATAGGTATGTCACTGTGGGTGTGGGCTTTAAGACCCTTGTCCTAGCTGCCTGGAAGCCAGTCTTCTAGCAGCCTTCAGATGAAGATATAGAACTCTCAGCTCCTCCTGCACCATGCCTGCCAAGGTGCTGCCATGCTCCCACCTTGATGATAATGGACTGAAGCTCTGAACCTGTAAGCCAGCCACAATTAAATGTTGTCCTTATAAGAGTTGCCGTGGTCATGGTGTCTGTTCACAGCAGTAAAGCCCTAACTAAGACCCTCCTACTTACTAGCTTACCTTGTCCAGTGTTGCTATAAGGGTTTGTGCCTAGTCTTATTGCACCTTTTTATGCTGTGTTTGCTTGATATCACCGCAAGGTCTACTCTTTTCTGACGGGAAATGGAGGAGCAGTAGGTCTTGGGGAGAGGGGTGGTGTGTATGTGTGTGGGGGGACTGGGAGTATGGAGGAAAGGGAGGCTATAGTCAGAATGTATGAGAATAAAAAGAAAAAAGTATTATGGGGTAGGAGAAAGTGGGATGGAAGGAGGGAGGAAGGGAGGAAAGGACCATGAGGGTGGGGTAGGGGGAGAGAAGAGAGAGGGAGAGGAGAGCTAACTGGGAATGGCCTGAGCTTTTGAAACCTTAAATCCCACTCCCAGTGGCACCTCCTCCATCAAGGCTGCACCTCCTAATCCTTCCCAAATAGTTCCACACCAACTGGGAACCAGTTATTCAAATATATGAGCCTGTGCTGTCATTCAAACACCACATTCATCTTATTTACTGCAGTTCTGCCTCAAAGTCAGGTCACATGGCTTGCATGGTAACTGCTTTCATGCACTGAGGGGGAGCCGTCTTTACTGGCCGACAATCTCATCTGCTGTGCATCAGTTTTCATGTATATTCACAAAGGCCTTTGACACTCACAAATCTACAAAAAATAATTTATTAATAAATGATAGCAGATCAATCTGAGGCTTCGAATGTCTCACCACTCTCTTCCCTTTCAGTGGCTTTCATTGCCACTGAGGCTTCTTTCTTGACCTCCCTGGAAGAACAATGCCAAGGCTTTCAAACTCTGATATGAACAACTTGCCCTTAGCGCCTCATTGAGCAAGACATTTACCATGCTGCATCCTGAGTATTATAATCTGAAGAGGCCTTAGTCCGTACATCACATGCATGTCCCTTGCGTGCATCACGTCTGAACATTTTTCTAATCCACAGTGGGCACTTTGGCCAGGCAAGTTTTCTCTAGGAAACAGAAAGAAAGAAATTAATTTGGTGTACCCTGTCGTCTCCTCCACAGCACCCGGTCTCAAGCTTACCTGATTCTTTCTTTCCTTGTAGTATTTCTTACCCCTTGGAAGAAAACACAGAAGTCAGTTAGTGATTGAGTCATTTTGTGTCTCTCCTGGGAGACATCTTGGCTCTTCCCATAACAAAAATCACCCCAGCCCTGGGACTTGAGAACAATTCCATGCATGCCTGGCTTCTAGGAACGTTTGTTCTAAAGGCCCATGAGGCCTCCGGGGAGCTCTTTGTCTATGGTTGTCCTGGAGCACAGCCAAAGTGCCAGCATGACTAGAGCCTCACTTATCCCTTTGAACAAACTTATCTCTTTGAAGAAACCATCCCAGGCAGTAGCATTTTGCTCTCCAGAGCCTTTCCCGTTGGTGCCTTAAGACCAACTCTCACATACAGATTTCTGAGGTGAGGGAGGGGGCGCTCCTGTTTGCATAGCACCAAGTCCAATGCTTGAGTCCATAGCTCAGCTCATAAACTCAGAATTTCACCCTGCAGCCTGCCTCTGATGAGTGAGTCGTGAGAACAGTTTGAAGGACATGGCTAGTTGGGTGTGATGAATCAAACCTAATTCCAGCACTTGGGAAGCAGAAACAAGAGTTTTGAGGCCAGCCTTGGCTACATAAGAGTTTCAGTCTAGCATGAGCTAAGGGTGAAACCCTGTCTTCAAAAAAAAAAAAAAAAAAAAAAGAGGCAGTAAAGGACATAACTAGCACCAACATACAACAGCTATCCTTTCTGATTCCAAGAGAATTAGAAAACTCGGGTTGCGTTTTCCAGATGTAGATACTGTACAGATTTATAATGAAACGTGACCAAAGGCTGAACACAGGGGAAGAAAGGACAAGGGCCCCATCAGGGAGGACAGGCCTCTTTCTGACATTTCTAGAAAGTGGCCACAGAGCCAGACGTTCCCTCTAGTCTTCATTCCATTAGAAGACAGGTACCTATTTTCCATAGTCTCTCCCAGCCGTAATTCTATGAGGTTTGTGTCAGTAAAAGAAAGAACAGGATCAAACAGTGACCAAGAGGATGAGAACATGGTTCTCCTCCCTGTACAGGAAGGGCTGTATCCTACCACTCACAGCCCTGAACTCAACACCATGGGCTCCTCTGCTTCTCCCCCACAGACTGCAAGACGGAGCCTCTGGCTGCAGCAGATGGCACTAGCAAAAGCTGGTGCATCCCAAACCTATGAGTTTCCAACCTCTTTGAAGGCCTGGCAATACCAGAGGCACCCATGCTGGTGCCAGCTGCCTCACTGGGAGCCAGGCAAAACAACAGAGAGGATAATATTCTTTCTGGAAATTGTCTCCCAATTACATGAGTGAATTAACTTAGGTGAGTTCTAAGACTTCTGCTAACTATTAGCTTCTCCTTTAAAGATTTTCTCATACTTACCATGTGGGCTTTTCTTCATCTCCCTTCTTTGTTCTGTGGGAATAAATCTATTTTGGAAGAAAACAAAATTCGGATTACCAAAATGACCACTGTCTCTAAATCCACTCATCCCTTCACTTATCTGAGGTCTTACCTGCTCAGTGAGCACAGGAGTCGCATGGAGCTAGTCTTACTTTCTTCACAATACCTAGCTTAAGGTTTCACTTAATACCCTGTACTGACTGTTTCAGATAAAATTCAGAAAACAATTCCTAATAAAAATAATTTCTGTTAAAAGTGAAAAATAAGAAATATTTTTAACTTTATCAAAGTGTATACCAGGAGCCTAAACATTGGTGCTGTTGAGAGACCAAGGACAAGGGTAGGAGGCCTCTATGACTGTTGTAGGCCACCCTCTCAAGACAGTCTCAATATGCAAAAAAGAAAACAAATGGGGGCATATTGGGAAGAAAGGGAAAAAAGCTAGTACTATTTGTACTAGAAACAAGCAAAGAGTTGGAAAGATCAGGTAAAATTGGAAACAATAAGACGTTCGTAGGGTGGCAAGTCACAAAATGAGGAGATCTGCGCACCAACCCCAGTGCCCCTCACACGTCCTCCAACCCTAGAGACTCTAAGTACAACATCGATGAGGACGCAGAAAGGAACTAAAGATGTGAAAGTTCTGTGTGACAAAAGCTTAACAACTCTTCCAGAAGAAATGTCAGGCCAGTCTTGGCAATAGTTTCCAAACATAGAAGACCAGTACCAGAGAGATGGTTCAACAAGTAAAGATGCCTGTAATCAACCCTGCTGGAGGGAGTTCTATCATTGGGATCTCACATGGTGGAAAGTCAAGAACTAACTCCCTCTGATCTCCACATGTGAGCCCCACTACATAATAAATACAATTTTTGTTTTGAGACAGGGTCTTACCATGTAGCCCTGGCTGGCCTAGAACTCCTTATTATAGGTTAGAATGGCCTTGAACTCAGATCTGTTTGTCTCTGTTTCCATATATATATATATATATATATATATATATATATATATATATATATATATATATATATATATATATATATATATATTTGTTTTTAGTTTTTTGTTTTTTATTTAAAAAGCTGAGGCAGGAGCGCTGGATCAGTAGTTAACAGCACAAGCTGAACTTCCAGAGGGTCTGGTTTGATTTCCAGCAGCCGACGCGGCAGCGTACAACTGCCTGTAACTCTAGTCCCAGGGCCCCACACCCTCTAAGGGCCTCTGCAGGCAACACATGCACATGCCGCACAGACACAGTGCAGAAGCAGCTGGAGAGATGGCTCAGTGGTTAGGACAGCTTCCTAATCTTCCAGAGGATGGTAGTTTGGTTCCCAGCACTTATATTGGATGGTTGACAACTGCCTGTAACTCCAGTTCCAGGGAATTCAATACTCTCTTTAGGCCTCCATGGGCACGCACACACACACACACACACACACACACACACACACACACACACACACACACGGAGCAGACATAGGGATATATACAAATAAAAATAAATCTTTAAAACAAGAAGGAGAGAAAGGCAGGGGATTTATCTCAAAGATAGGATGCTTGCTTTCTTGCCTAAGGCCACATTTGGTGGAGTGGCCCTGTTACTGGTACAGGAAAGGCAGCAGGATTAATGGAAAAGAATATACAGGTGGTATTTCAGACCAATGAAAAAGAATGATTCAATAAAAATTATTATGAGAGATGGGTCAGTGGTCTGAGTTCAGTTTCTAGCACTTCTGTTAGACAGCTCATAGTAGCCTGTAATCCCAGTTCCGGGGAACTTGACACCCTTCTGGCCTCTGCGGGTACCCGTACTCAGGGCAAAATTGTACGTTAACTTAGGAGGAAAAGGATTCCCTGCCCTCAACCCTACTAAAAAACAGATGAATGAAACAAATTTTAGAAGGGTTAAAAAACAGAAATAACTGTTCGGTATGATGGGTCATGTGACCCTACCACTAGAGAGAGGTAGGAGGATGAGGAATTGAAGGTTAGGCTAGGCTAAGTGGTGAATTTTTTGGCTAACCTGGGCTACATGAGGCCTTGCCTCAAAGAAACAAGAAAGGAAAATCAGAAGAAACAGGTACAAATGACAAAACCGTGTTAGGAATGTGCTAGAAAGTAGCAGCAGAAAGCACCCGAGGTGGCAAAGCGTGTACAACAGAGCTGACCCAGCGGAAGGAGGCGCCACTGGTGGACGGGCAGCTCTGGTGAGAGACTTCCTTTTCCACTGGGTTGTTTTTCTACAAGGTATAGTGATGTTTTGGGTGGTCTGCAAAGTTTCCTTGTGCTCTCCAACTCCTGATACTTCCTGTTTGTCTCTAAGGAGGTGAAACTGACCAGGGGTTTGAAGGGTGGGACACAGGCTTCAGGGTCAGGGGAAACCCGGCTTTGCTCTTGGTTTAGGCCGTGGGCGGGCCTTAAGTTGCTCTTTCATCCTAGGAGAGGATGGATCTACGATCTTCCTTGAAAAGGTTTGTGATTAGGTCAGACAATAATGGAGGACTCTGACCGGTGCTCAGCTGGCACAAGTACCAACTCTCCCAAGGATGCCAAAGGCAATGCTTAGACACACCAAAGGCTCTGCCTGTGGACTCAGGACTAGACAGGTCTTTTCCTCCACACATATCTTTTTAAAATGACTTCTGCTTTTACTTTATCTATCATCCTCCCTTTAAGGTGAAGAGTAGTAAGCTTTCATTGCTTGGCCACAAAACAGGTAGTTGTTCTATTATTATTTATTCCGTTTTCACCACAGACTGAACTACATCTCCAAAGTCTTACCGAGTCTAGGAGCATAGCCCTTGCTTAGCATGCTCGGGAGCAGGCCTCAGCCTGCGTACACTCGCTGCGGCACTCGCCTGTCCTGCGTACACTCGCTGCGGCACTCGCCTGTTCTGCGTACACTCGCTGTGGCACTCGCCTGTCCTGCGTACACTCGCTGCGGCACTCGCCTGCCCTGCGTACACTCGCTGCAGCACTCGCCTGTCCTGGGTACACTCGCTGCGGCACTCGCCTGTCCTGGGTACACTCGCTGCGGCACTCGCCTGTCCTGGGTACAGTCACTGCGGCACTCGCCTGTCCTGCGTACACTCACTGCGGCACTCACCTGTCCTGCGTACACTCGCTGTGGCACTCGCCTGTCCTGCGTACACTCACTGCGGCACTTGTCTGTCCACTGCTTTTCTCTGTTACTACTTTCTCGAATCTTTGTTTTTGTTTGTTTATTAGTTTGTTGAGATAATTTTATGCATTCCTGGCCTGAACTCAGTAAATAGCTGAGGATGCTGTGAACTCCTGATCACCTTGCTTTCTGTTTCCCATACAGAAGTATGCCAAACTTCTTGCTCTGATGCTATTTTAAGCAGTGGAACTGATGGGAGGTTTCATTTCTCCTCTCTGAACACCACTGCTATCAACAGGCAAAACCCTGGGCATGTTTCCTCTTCCCACAGAGCCTGGCGTCTAAATTGGCAGAAGAAATAATGAAAATGTGAATGAATGCAAGCACAAGGATGAACTGTACACACAACGAAAGAGCATCACAGGACTGTACAGAAATCTCCCAGAAGGCCGCAACCACCAGAAGGTGTGGAGGGTGCTGTCTGTGCACTGGCCAGTGCACATCCTCCCAGGGGTTTGTAAACCGACCCCATGCTGATCTCTGCTTTCCAGGGGTAAAATTGAGCCTGTCCTCACCGAGAGAGAACTCGCTCACTGCTCCAGAGTGTCTCACGCCAACCACCCCTCTGACACCAAATCAGAATGTCACACAAGGCCCTGACACTGAGGAGACACGCTTCCCAGACAGAACACCTGCAAACACACAGGGACATCACTTGTAGACACAGAGGGTAAGTGGCTCTGGTTTCCAGTTTCCAGCTTCTAAATGTACTACGCAGACAGGGTACGTTCTGGACACAGGGATGTTCTGTTGTCCTTACCTCAATGAGACAGAAAATGATGATCAAAACTATCACTACGGCGGTCACAGTTATTGCCAAGATGACTTTGTTGTTGTAGCTGAAGCCTGAGACTTCTTTTGAGAGCTGAAATATATAAGATAAATGGTCATTTCTGTTGTTAAATAATAACAAAGTAAAAAGAACTTAAGAAGGAGAAGGCTAATTGTTCAAAATCCATTCTTGCTTGAGCTGTGCATGGTAATGGATACATGTATGTAATTTAGCACTTGGTGACTGAGGCCAGAGGATTGCCAGGAGTTCAAGGACAACTCTTGACACCAATACCAGGTGGGTTCTAGGCTAGCCTGGATTATACAGTAAGACTCTGAACTAATGAAACTAAAAGCTGGGCTTGATGTGGTGGTGCACACTTCTAATCCCAGCACTCTGGAAGCAGAAGCAGGTGGATGTCTGTAAGTTCAAGGGTAACCTGGTCTACTTAGCAAGTTCTAGGCTAGCCATAAATACACAATGAGACCCCATCTCAAAACAACAAAACAAAATAAAATGGAAAAAATAACCAAAAGTCCCCAAATAATCAATAAAGGCAAGCAAAACTCAGAGCTAGAGTACACAGCTTAGTGTTCAAGCCTTTGCACACCATGTATACATCCCGAGTTTAATGCCCAGCACTGTAATATCAAATGACAATAAGGAAAAAAAACCCTAATAAAATTTTTCTACTTCAGTAGCTTCCAAGATTCCAAAAGAACATACCAAAATTGGATATGCTACCCATCTAATGCAGTTATTATACTTTGTGTTTTAGGTTGGCTGCTGGCAACACATTTACAAGCACAGTGGGAATCACTGTCTTGGCTGGGCTAGCATTACGTGGCCAGCAGAAGACCTGGAGTGGGAGCCCCTAGTCATTTCTTTGGAACTGATTGGGGAGGCTGGAGCCCCTGTCCCAGCCCTGTCCTCACCTTAATTAGTTCCAGATTCTTCGGTTTTCCCTCAACTTTTGTGCTCTCATTCAGGTAGTTCTCAGTTTTCCACTGGTCTATATCCCAGTCGGTCCTGGACAACTTGAAATCTTGCTGCTCACTGAGAAGCTTCATCAGGAGGCCTGTTCTGGAGATGAGCTTGGCACAGGACAGTTGCACTTGACTGTCAGAGCAGTCCATCTTCAAAGTCCTGATGACGTGAGAGATGAGCCTTCTCACGTCGTTGTTGGGGATGAGTGTCCCCAGCTGCTGGTTTAGATGAGATTCAAACTGTTCTCCTGGCGATATCAGTGATGAGTAAGCAAATTCGTCAAAGTCATTGAGTGAGTCAGACCCCAAAACGAAGTCTAAGTGTGGCTCGCTGGCTTGAAGAACAGTTGGAATTAAGCCTGGTACACTGGATATAGATACATTAGAATCTGCAGCAGGATTCTCCGCGGGGTTATTTTCTGATGTAGTTTCTTCAGGCATAGTGACAATTGGTTTGAATATATTTTCTTCAACATTGTATGTTGCAAACTGATTTTCTTCAGGAGGCTTTTCTGTAGAGGGTTCTGGAGGAGCATATAAATCTGAAAAGGGCCTTTCTGGGTAACTCAGGTCTCCTAAAGATGAAAAGACCCCTTGTGCAGGGGAATTTACCAGGCTCCTCAGTGCAGAGGATGCTGCCGGCCTCTTTACAATCAATTGGAAATGAGATTTCTTCTTCCTGAGGTTTCGATGTCTCTCCTCAGATTGTAAATTTGGGTCAGAACCCTTCGTTCTCTTCACATTAGCATTTGCACTTTCTAAAACATAAATGGTGTAAGACAAGTCTTTTCGTCTGTCTATGAACTCAGGTAGCGATTTTATAGTGGGAGCCTTGTCCACCAGGGACGGTTCTGGGGAAGAAGAGAGTTCCTCCCCATGCTCCTTTGGGAGCAAGGGCTCTGAGGGGAAGGAATTTCCCACTAACTCCCTGGGCTTCTGCTCCAGACTGAGCTGCTGTAGCTCTGTTGAGGGTGGGCTCCCGAGCTGCCTGACCTTGGTGATGATCTCCACAGGTGTCTGGCTACTCTGCTTGCTCTGCAGGCTCTTGTCACTCACTTCCTTGAAGTGCCTTTTCTGTATGCTTCCTGTCCCCTTGGGGACCCTGTTCATGCTGTGGAGCTGTCTCTCTGCCTTCTCAATCTCTGCAAGACTGTCTTCCTCTGCCTGGGCAGGTTCCCATCTCTTTTCAAATATTTGTCGTTTAAATTTGGTACCTACATTTTTAGATTTTGCCTTTTGTCTCCCAGGTTTCTTTTCCTTTTGAACCTCATCAATTTCTGTGTCTAACAAATTTTCTAAAAAATAAAGTTTATTCAATTTATTTTTGTAAGTGACACTACTGGACTTAGAGTCATTTGTAACAGGAACGCTTTCTGTGTCCTTCTGCAAAGATCTCAAGGAATTGTCTGCATCTTGTTCATGAGCAAACAGCAGTTTAATGTATGGTAACATTGAAGACATTACGTCTTCCATATTTCCCTCTGAGAAATATGGCAGTATGTAATTTAGTGCACTCATAATGTCATTTTCATCATTAAAGTCTATCTTTTCATCCATGGAACTGGAATAGTTGGCATAATCTTTGTCTGAATAGCTCCTTTCTGGTTCAATAGTGAGCTCAGTGCTGGTGTTCCCCTTCCGGGCCTGCAGCACTTTCATGAATGCTCCTTCTGGGTTCCTTATAGAAGCTTCTTCAACTGTCAAAAAAGAAGAGATTACCTTCAGTCAGAAAGAACTTGCAGCCCTTCCTCAGTCCACAGACATATGCCCTAATCAAATAAATTAGGGGCCAGGAAATTCTGGTGTGCCATTAGTGTGGGGGAAACAAACCTACACTGAACCCTGCGATAGGGCAAAAAGGGAAAGAGAGGGTGTTGCTGGCAGTGTGGCCGCCCAGTCGGAACATTCCACAGTGTGCACACAGAACGTCGGTTTAAGACAGCCAATGGACCAGTAGAGCCAGGGCTTGAAGACAAAGCCAGCCTCTCCACACATCTGACTGACCTGCAAAGAACCTTCTCAGGCTCCTATACCCACACTCTCCCATCTCAGTTTGAAAGACTCATTAAGCTTCCTGTCTCCATCTTTTTAGTGTGCCCTGTGCAAGTACACCCACAGCTGACCATGATGACGAACACCCTCTGACTGGAGAGAGGGCAGAAATGCTAAGGCAGATGCCTCCCATTCACATCTGAATTAGATGTCTCAATTTCTTTCTGTGGCTCTCTTGCCACATATTCTAGGTCCCAGAATGGAAAGAACATCCTTTTCTCTGTGCATCTTCCTGGTCTTCCATTATATTTGGGACTGGGGGCTATGAGGCATAGGTAAAGGCATGTTCATGTTCTGGGTTCGTTCCTATGTACAATCCACTTACAGAACAAAAGCTATTTCTAGATAAACATTAGTTGAGTCATAAAATGCACAAGGTCAGAGCTACTCCTGTCTGGGGCCTGTTCTCCCTTCATTTCTCACTCTTCCAGCCTCATGTGGGAGCAACATAAATCTTCTGATAGTGCGAAGGTTGAGGGTACCACTGTGTAGCTACATCTCTGTCCCAGGAGAATTATGAGGATTTTCCGTGGTAGGGAGGGTTCAGGAGGTAGTGAAAAGGAAACTGTGGGCCTATGGACAGCCTAGAATTAGGGAGAGATGACTCAGGCATGAAGTGGCAGCAGATGATACTTCTGATGTATAAAAGAAGGGAAATGCTTATATTATTTATATAAACAGCCAAATGCTCATTCTGTTTACCATCCCTGATCAAGGGTAAAGATCTGCATTCAAGCTATTTAATAATAAGAAAAGTGTCCCATTTTGGAATGAAGTTATTGCCAACATTCCTAATATACAGGAAAATAGTTTAGGATTAAGTATAAGCTATACCACTGAGCTGTATCCCTGTCTTCTTTTAACATTAAAAACGAACTGTGGTAGGTTCTCATAGCAGTAGTGTGCTAACGTGCTCTAAACTCCCCAGCGGGGGCCTGCATGTGGCAGTGCACATGTGCGTGTTCCTCGCTACCCACCCAAAAAGAGGGGACAGAAGAAGAGGAGGAGGAAGAAAAGATGAAGCAGTAACAAAGTAACTACTACAAGTAACCAAGGGTCTCATAGCTAGAGAATAAGTTTAATATAGTGTTAGACTTGCCAAATCTAGACATATAGCTTATAAATATAATAACTACATTATGTGGCTTTTATACAGGCTTATTGGGGTTGGAAATCACCGCTGCACATTCTCACTAAATTGCCTGGACTGGCCTGGAGCTTGGATCATCAGCCTCAGCATCCTGCGGGGCTGGGATTGCTTCCATGCGCCACCACACTCAGTTTAGAAAATACTTAAAACTGTCTGAATGATCTGGTGACAGTGAGGTTAAAAACAAGAAGGGAGCTGGTCAGTACGGACATGAAGAACTCTCTGTTCCATTGGCAGAGTAAAACAAAACTCACTGACATGTTGAACAGAAGCTTGAGAGATTATAGTAAAAAAGCATCACTTATGAAATTACAAAAGTAAACCAAACGAAACCAATCTAGAGATGTCAAAAAATCAGAGAGAATTTGAGACCTGATGTACATAAAACCAGCTTACGGACTGCAGTGCACCATACGCCTAAGTCGTCGCTGGAAGCACGGTGCCAAGCAGAAGACACCGTGCAACGCCTGTGGCCCTTCGTGCTGCCCCTCCCATCCATGCCTCTCTTGCTTTCTACACGTGGAACACTTCTACTTTTTAACCATGTAATAACAGCTGAGAGCCCAACTTTCAGCAAGGAAGAAGTTATGGAAGAATGAATAAAAATAAGCAATTCTTTTTAGTGAATTTTTCATTACTAGTTAAAAATTAAGACATAAAATAAATCATTTATCAGGCAAGAGACTCACGACAATGTGTGGTGTTTGTCAGACATCCAGTACAATGCAGTTTGATTGTCTTGCAGATAACCTCAATATCAGCTTTAAATTTGCAGAGGCAGCAGGCCATGTGGCTAGGTAAGATCCTATAAATGGAACGACAGAGAACTGGGTTATGGAAAAGGGTTACTGAGGTGTAGAAGAGGCAGGCCAAGGCCACCACAGGGCTGCAGAAGAAGGAGTGCTTGAGGCACACGACATGGGCAGCTGGGTCTCGGAGACTCAATGGCAAACTGTTGCTGGTACTGAAAATAACCATGGAGGGTGACAGGGGTGCTCAGGAGATGGGCAAGTGTCAGGGTAGGTGTGTATACTTATCAATAGAATAGGAAAGTAGGCCTAAGGCAGCCTTCTTTAACCCATTCTTTATGGTTGAACAGCATCATGGATCACACTGACCAAATCTGGATTATTTTTGTGTTCCAAAAAACATGAGCTGTTTTGCAGCTCTTTGGTATAGTGTTTGTGTAGCACTGCAAAGCCCTGGGTTTGATTTTAACATCACACACACACACACACACACACACACACACACACACACAGAGAGAGAGAGAGAGAGAGAGAGAGAGAGAGAGAGAGAGAGAGAGAGACAGAGAGAGAGACAGAGAGACAGAGAGACCCTAACACTTTGGGAGACACAAAGAGAAAGAAAACAAGGGATAATAAATAACAATGAAATACACTATAATATAACGAGAATCTGTGAATTCTCAATGACACTCAAGAGAAAATCAGGGCAGGTCCTTGAGAAAACACTAGCTTACTGATGTGGGAGAAAAATTTGCAACCACCAAGTAACAGTTCAGCCAAGGTTATCAAAAACAGTCAAATGTTTGAAAGTAGGATCGTTAAGGTCTCAACGATTCCTAGGTTGGTTCGTCCCTCTATCCTTTCTTCCTTCCTTAACCACTATTCTTCTGCCATCTGTTGTTGTTGTTGTTGTTGTTGTTGTTCTTGTTTGTTTTTTGAGACAAGGTCTCTCTATGCAGCCCTAGCTGTCATGAAACTTGGTATGTGTACCATGCTGGCCTCAAACTCATGGGTAACATTTTTTTGCACTGTGTGAAGGTTGTCTTTGTATTTCTTAAATGTTGATTTTTGTACTGGCTGAGAGCTGAGTACTGACCAGATTATGGTATTGTTATCCTTAAGGTTCATCACCAGTATTGTATTTTGTAGATACCCTTCCTCCCTCGACTTTTTATTGGCTTAATAAAGAGTTGAAGACCAATAGGTGAAGCAGGAAGGGAGGGCAGACCTTCCGGACAGAGAGAGGAACTCATGGAGGACTGAGAGGTGGTAAGATTCACTGGCACGCCATGGAGGTGGAAGGAATGAGTGCTGGAACTGAGCGAGAGGTAATGGGTCACAGCAGACACGGGCTAAAAGAGTTCACTAAGTGAGATGAGCTAGCTTGGAGGTAGCCTAAGCTAAGGCCTAAGCTATAATAAAAATCATTAATAAATAAAATCAAATATTTGGCATACAACATGAAGGCATGTAAATTCAAGCTTAGGGCCTGAGAAAAGTTCTGGACACAGGTCAGAACAGGCTTCCTAGTAACCTCAGTCTCTCAGGCAGGCCAGGCACTCACAACATGAGGACACATGGCTCCCTTGAAAGCACCTGCTTTTGCTGTACAGCTAGGCTGGTGACAGAACAAGAACACTTCATGAACAGCTGGCACCCTGCTCTATGAGTGGGCAGGGGACAGAAACCTTGGAGACTGCAGTTTCTCAGGCTTCCTTCAGGCATGGGGGTGGAAACCACAGCCCGTTCTGGGCTGCCACATCCCCAGCCAGATCAGCACCACAGTCAGTGCTCAGTGGCAGTACTGATGCCCATTGTGGGCAGAGAGGCTCGGCATGTGGCTGCAGCTAGAGTTGGGTGGAAGATGGAACCAGTAGCGCATAATGCTGGACTGACTTACGGTGGGTGAGGACCACTGAGAAGCCTGCAAATATCTCTCATGTGCAGGGACCACCCCTTCCTGTCTGGTAGATTGTGCTGGGTAGCTGGACCCTTTAAGGCTTAAAAGGAGCACCAGTGACTGCAGGCAGCAGATGCCAAGCCCAGACTGAGAAGCTAAAGTCCCTAGCACAGACAAGCTTTTGAACCAGTAATGTATGTTTGAAATGTGTTTAGGTGCTAAAAAAAAAAAAAAGAAAGAAAGAAAGAAAAAGAAACTGGGTATAGACAGTCATAGAAAAAAAATGTACATAGTTTGAAAATAATAAAGTGAAGTCTTTGAAGGAAAGAGAGAGTTAGATTAAAAAGAAAATATTTTCTGTGTTTAAAAACACAAAATGGAGAATACAGTAACAGGGCACTTGGAGCTGAATAATTTTGTTTCAATTATCAGTATAGAAATAATATTTTTGGTAATGATTACAATTTTATATATCTTCTTTAAGAAAGATCAGAATGGACCCTCTCTACATTCCATTTTCCAGTCTATACCTCTACATGCAATCCCAGATCTGTACTCCATTTACCAGGCCACACCTCTACCTGCATCCCTGGAGGCCTGCTGTAACCTGGGATAACCAGGTGAGAGCTCCATGCCCCAATCCCCTACCCGCTGGGTTCCCCAGCAAGACCAGAAGCCATGAGGTCTGCCTCATCCCCTCTGCACTCCATCTTCTGGTCCATACCTCAATCTCCAATCCTGGAGGTCTGCAGCCATCAGGGACCACCAGCTCTACCTGCAATCACAGAGGCCTGCTGATATCAGGAACAACCAGATGGCTAAAGACCAGCATAAGAACACAATCAACAAAAGCTAGGGCAATATGGCATCACCAGAATCCAGCTATCCTACTACAGCAAGCCCTGGATATCCTAACAAACCTGAAGTGCAAGAAAATGACCTGAAATCTAATCTTATGAAGATGATAGAGGCCTTTAAAAAGGAAATGAATAAATCCTTTAAAGAAATACACGAAAATACAATCAAATAGGTGAGAGAAATGAATAAAACCATTGAAGATCTGAAAATGGAAATAGAAGCAATAAAGGAAACAAAAACTGAGGCAATCCTGGAGGCAGAAAACCTAGAAAAATAGTAGAAACTAACAGAAGCAAGCATCACTGACATAATACAACAGATGGAAGAGAGATTCTCAGGTGTAGAAGATATGACAGAGCCGGGCAGTGGTGGCACACACCTTTAATCCCAGCACTCGGGGGGGCAGAGGCAGGTGGATTTCTGAGTTCAAGGCCAGCCTGGTCTACAGAGTGAGTTCCAGGACAGCCAGGGCTACACAGAGAAACCCTGTCTCGAAAAAACAAACAAACAAACAAACAAACAAACAAACAGATATGACAGAGGAAATTCATACACCATTCAAAGAAAATGCCAAATCTAAAGAGTTTCCAATACCAAAAAAAAAAAAAAATCCAGAAAATTTGGTACTCTAAGAAAAGACCAAACCTAGATAATAGGAATAGAAGAAGGAGAAGATGCACAGCTCAAAGACCCAGAAAATATCTTCCAACAAAATCATAGAAAAAAATGTCCTTAATCTAAAAAAAATTCTCCCACCACATAATAATCAAAACACTAAACGTACAGAAAAAAGAAAGAATTTTAAAAGCTGCAAGGGAAAAAGGCCAAGTAACATATAAAGGCAGACCTATCAGAATTACAGCTAATATCTCTCTCTCTCTCTCTCTCTGTCTCTCTCTCTCTCATGCATACACACACACATAGACACACAGACACACACACAGACACACACACACACACATGCAACACCAACATAAAAATAACAGGAATTAACAATCATTGGTCATTAATATCTCTTGACATCAATGGACTCAATTCACCAATAAAAAGACACAGGCTAACAGAGTGGATACATAAACAAGACCCATCATTCTGCTGCATACAACAAACACACCTCAGTAACAAAGATAGACACTATCTCACAGTAGAGGGCTGGGAAAAGGTTTTCCAAGCAAATGGACCCAAGAAACAAGCTGGCGTAGCTATTCTAATATCTAATAAAATAGACTTTCAACTAAAAGCAATCAAAAGAGATGGGAAAAGACACTTCATACTCATTAAAGGAAAACTCCACCAAGATGACATCTCAATTCTAAACATCTATGCCCTAAATACAAGGGCACCCACATTTGTAAAAGAAACATTTAAAGCTTAAATCACACATCGAACACCACACATTACTAGTGGGAGACTTCAACACCCCACTGTCACCAATGGACAGGCCATTGAAACAGAAACTAATAGAAATAATGAAAATAATAGACATTATGAATCAAATGGATGTAACAGATATTTCACCCAAACACAAAAGAATATACTTTCTTCTCAGCACCTCACAGAACTTTCTCTAAAACTGACCATATACTTGGTCACAAAGCAAGCCTTAACAGATACAAGAAGATTGAAATAACCCCTTGCATCTTATAATATTACCATGGATTGAAGCTAGACTTCAACAATAACAGAAACAACAAAAAGCCTACAAACTATTGGAAACTGAACAACTCTCTACTCAATCACCTCTGGATCAAAGAAGTAAGAAAGAAAGAAATTAAAGACTTTCCAGAATTCAATGAAAATGAAGGTACAACATACCCAAACTTATAGGACACAATGAAAGCAGGGCTAAGAGGAAAGTTCATAGGACTAAGTGCCTTCATAAAGAACTTGAAGAGATCTCATACTAGCAATTTAAAAGTACATTTGAAAGCTCTAGGGAAAAAAAGCAGACACATCCAAGAGGAGTAGATGGTGGGAAATAATAAAACTTAGGGCTGAAATCAATAAATTAGAAAATTAGAAACAAAGAGAACAATACAAAGAATCAATGAAACCAAGAGCTGGTTCTTCCAGAAAACCAACAAAATAGGCAAACTCTTAGTCAAATTAACTAAAAGGCAGAAAAAGTGTTCAAATTACAAAATCAGAAGTAAAAAGGGAGACATAAAAAGAGACACTGAGAAATTTGAAAGAATTATTAGGTCTTACTTCAAAAGTCTGTACTCTACAAAATAGGAAAATCTAAACAAAATGGAAAATTTCCTAGACAGATATAATTTACCAAAGTTAAATCAAGATCAGGTAAACTAAATAAGCTCTAAGAAAATAGAATCAATCATTAAAGTCTCCCAACCAAAAAAAAAAGGGGGGGGGGGAAGCTCTGCTGGTCTATCTGCCGCTAGGTTTCCTTCTTTCCCTTGTGGTTTTTCCTTCCAGTTTGCTTCTCAAGCTCCAGAGCTAATAGGATTCATTACTGCTCCGCCAATGCACACCAGGCTCCAATGTTGGGAGCCGTAAGATCTGGCATTTCTGACTTCTAAGACAGTTGTTACTCGAGGAGACAGGCAAGAATACAATTTAAAGTCTTAAGTACTTGAAGATTTCTGCCCCATATAGCTTGGATTAATAAAGCGGGAAGACATTTTAAAGAGGGAAGGAAGGAAGGAAGGAAGGAAGGAAGGAAGGAAGGAAGGAAGGAAGGAAGGAAGGAAGGAAGGAAAGACAGAAAGAAAGACAGAAAGAAAGAAAGAAAGACAGAAAGAAAGAAAGAAAGAAAGAAAGAAAGAAAGAAAGAAAGAAAGAAAGAAAGAAAGAAAGAAAAGAGCAAAATCCCAGGGTCAGTTGGTTTTGGTGCTGAATTCTATCAGACTTTCAAAGAAGAGCTAATACCAATACTCCTTAAACTATTCCCTAAAATAGAAATAGAAGAAACACTGTCAAACTCATTTTATGAGGCCACAGTTACCCTGACACATAATCCACACAAAGACTCAACAAAGAAAGAATTTCAGACCAATTTCCCTTATCAACATTGATGCAAAAATATTCAATAAAATACTCAAAAACTGAATCCAAGAACATATTAAAGACATCATCCACAATGATCAAGCAATTTCCATCCTAGGGATGCAGGGGTGGTTCAATATACAAAAATCCAACAACATAATTCACCATATAAACAAACTGAAAGAAAAAAACCAACATGATCATTCCATTAGAAATTGACTTTGACAAAAATACATCACCCCTTCATGGTAAAAATCTTAGAAAGATCAGGGATACAAAGTGCATAGCTAAATGCAATAAAGGCAATATACAGCAAGCCAATAGCCAACATCGAATTAAATGGAGGGAAATATAAAGCAATTCCACTAAAATCATGGACAAGACAAGGCTGTTTACTCTCTCCCTGTCTCTTCAAGACAGTACTTGCGGTCCTAGCTAGAGCAATAAGACAACTAAAGTAGATCAAGGGGATAAAAATTGGAAAGGAAGAAGTCAAACTATGGCTATTTTTAGATGGTATGATAGTATACCTCCAAAATTCTAACAGATGTCAGGAGTCATTCTAGGAAAGAGTAAAAGCATACAAGTGACCTTCTGGAGATGATGCAATGAATTGCAAGGCTTTTTCATAAATCTCATCTCAGGATTGATTCTGATTGCAATATGTCTTTCCTGTCATTATTAAATGTATATAACAATTCCTGGGCATTAGCCCACTATACTGGGCAGATTTTCTTCAGATCAATGTAGCAATGTTACTTACACAAATTGATGATTTAATTCCTTATAATGAGTCTATAGAATTTCTAAATTTATGGAAGTCATTTTGAGCCCTCTGTAATATGAAAGGTACAATTAGAGATCTGTAAACCTTCATGTGTCCCAAGCTACTTGCACTAAGATAGAAATCAGGCTTGGAACAGATTTACAGTAAGGGAAGTCATTCCTTTTAGGCTGGTTGTAGAACCATTATCTGATAACTAAAGGTCATAAAATGAGAATGAACAATTTATTGTAGGTACAAGAACAAAAGATAAAATATTGACTGGATTTATTTATACAAAACTTCAATACTAATGAGACACAAGGCAGATGATTTGCCTCTTGACAAAACCATGCTAACTTAGATGTAAAAATTATTGTTTAAAACTCTAATGAACCTGTGGAGCTAGTGACAGATAATGAATACTTAATTAGATAACCAGTCTTAATGGAAACACATGTAAACATCTCTGTTGTAACTTCTTATTCAATTTATGATTAAATTCATTTGAATTTATATTTGAACCTGTGAACTTTTGAAAAAAGATGCTTGGTATACGATGTAATCTATTCTTGTGTACAAGAACTAGGAATGGGGGTAAGAAGAATAAAAGGAGAGCAGAAGCAGAATAGAAGGAAAAAGAACAGAGCAAAGTCAAGCAGGGTATAGAGAGAAGAGGGAGTAGGAAAGAGGTAACAGAGCAGCAGAGCAGAGAGAGCAAAGAGGACAGAGAAGCAGAAAAGCAGGAGCAGAGCAAACAGGGCAGAGCAGGACAGAAAGCAGACAGAGAGAGCAGGACAGAGAGAGCAGAGCAGAGCAGAGCAGAGAGAGCAGAGAGAGTACGCAGGCTTCTTCTTACCATGAGACAAGGGATTTCTTTTTTTTGTTGTTGTTCAAATTTAACAACTTTATTGAATTTATTGCTTCTACAGGAATACATTGCTTTAAAGAAATCACACAGCACTTAACAGGTACATGTATACATGTACATTTTACAAGTAACAAAGCTGAGAGATGGGATGTGTAGTCTAAGAACACGTTGGACATGTACACCAAGACTGCTTTTGATCACGCTTGAGACTATTTTCCATAACATCTCTACCACTCGGATACCTTACCTTACAACCATACAAATGAACACAGGGTAATACATTGTTGCTTCATACAGACACAGACATTGGGGTATAGTAAAATTCCTTAAGGTTTTAGAAAATAACACGGTTTGAGCATCCAGATCTGAAATTTAACTATGCAGGACATACAAAATATCTTTAAATACATGTAGAAAATAAAAAAGCCTCATCTTTGTAGTGTCTTGATCATCTAACAAAATAGTCATGTTGAGTGAACATGAAGTATACTGGAATTCTACTTATCGTGCCTAGTTGTGTTCTTAAAATGTGGTCCATGTACTTGCATAACCAGGAATTGTTGGCTACCTCCTCTATCAGACATAAATCAGTACATTGCCTTTTCTACTCATTTACTAAAAATGTGCATAAATGTGTTTATACATACATATAGGTATGCAATTTAACTCATATCAGTTGTTTACAAAGTATCTCTAGATTTAAATTCTCATTAAAAGTGGCTGTGAACTGAACTCAGGGTCATATGCATGCTAAGTTTATCCATCTCACTACTGAGAAGCAGTGCCTTTGATACCTGCACACACCTGTCTGTGAATCAATCAGTAAGTCTGTATACTGGCACTTAAAAGGGTTACACTGATCTAGAATGATCAGGAAGTTCGTTGCGGACAGAAGTATGAACAAGAGTGTGGACAGATTGTTAGAGTGTGTAGAACTAAGAACTACGGTACAAAGGTCACCTGTGAGATGTCTTACAATGTAATGAGTGGACAACAAAAGGACTCTTAGCAAATAGATTTATGTAATGAAAGCAAGAAGAAATCACAAGAGCTGTGAGGCTTGGCATGCCTACACACTAGACTTCTCAAAACTAAACTCCTCTGAGCAAGGAAAAAAAAAAATCAGCGTTTCAAGTGCCTACCACTGTTTAACTCTGACCTGTGCATAAGGAAGTATGTGAATGGCATACTAAAGGGAGGGAGGGTCCACTGTATTTTAGTCTTGGAATTCCTTGTAAATCTAAAGTGTTCTCGTTATCTGAAATAGGAAGCTGTAAACTCTCATAAGGCACGCGTGATCTATTAAGCTTCAACTGTCCTAGACTTCTGCATATGCAATTATTCCATAACTCAATTTACTGTTTATTTCCATGCTTTTTAACAAAGTTGTTTACTTCCTCTCCAAATGATGCTCCACCTTTAAAGGGAGCAACAGTTAGTTTATTCTTAGAAGCTGGATTAATCTTACAGTCCTTCAACCACAGATAACGCCGACCCACGGTAGAAGACTCCATGGCACAGGCAGACATCCTCACTGCATCAAATGCAGCATCACCAAGATACGAAGCTGCATCATAGGATCTGTTCAGAATGTCGAGTGCCTGCTGTGCATCACTAGGATCTGAGTTAATAATCCGTGCAGCCTGACTTATGTCGGCTTGCAGAGACTTAGCTACGAAGGCAGTGTGCAATGCTGATGCTGCAGCTTCGTAAGATCTACAGAGAGCTAAGTCCAAATGCTTATCACAAGACTCAGTAGAGGACGCCTGAGTGGCTGCTCGTGGGGTGGTTTCAGAAATAAATCCCAGGATTTCATTATCTACTTTTGGAACTGATAACATCCAAGCTGCCTCGCTGGAGGAAACTGGATATTTGACAAGGGATTTCTTAACATAGGATTTCTTCTCACTTAAAAGGACAGGGCTTTTTCATACTCAACAAAAAGAAGTTTTTTCTTTCTCTGAGCAATAAAAGTTCAAGCTTATTTTTCATCCAGAATGAATGAGTTCTTTCTGTACTGGTGCTTGCTCAATGAAACCTGCTCATGGGGGCTTTTGTTCTATCCACCAAATGTGTGTGTGTGTGTGTGTGTGTGTGTGTGTGTTAAGTATAGGTTCATGTATGTAAGTATGCATGAATATTTGTGGAATTGATGAGACAAGTGGTTGGGCCTGACATGTTTGTGTGTATGTATAAATGTGTGTGCTTCTGTGCATAATGCCTGTGTAAAAGTTTTTCTTTCTTTTTTTTTTTTTCTCCTTCTCTCCTGGTCAGTTGAGAGTTGAGACTCCTAGGCAACAGAGAAAGGAGCTCTAACAATTAATCCTTACTTAATTACCTGCTGCTGCCAGCAGGAACTAATTACCAAATGTCTATCTGTCTGTATGCCTATATGGATGGACACTTAAGAGTGAGAAGAGCTCATAATTTCTTGCTGGGCATTCTTGCCAGCCCCAGATAGTTAAAAGTTTTATTCTGTCAGTTGTATTCACCCTGTAAACTGCCTGACGCTGTCACTGGACCTATCTTCTATTAGCATGATCCCAACCGCCAATACTTCCCTCCAGCCACTGCATTCCAGAGAGGAAGAAATCAGGCTCCCAGCAACCAGAGAACTCCTACAGCTGGTAAGCACCTTTAGTAAAGTGTCTAGGTACAAAATCAACTAAAAAAAAAAAATCAGTTCAGTTGTCCTCCTTTATACAAACAATATATGGGCTGAGAAAGTATTTAGGGAAACAGCACCCTTCACAATAGCCAGAAATAGTATAAAAAAAAAATCTTGGTGTAACTCTAACCAAGCAAGTGAAAGACATGTATAACAAAAACTTCAAGTTTCTGAAGAAAGAAATTGAAGAAGATATCAGAAGATGGAAAAATCTCCCCACTCATGGATCGGTAGGATTCACAGTAAAAATGGCCATCTTCCCAAAAGCAATTAACAGATTCAATGCAATTCCATCAAAATTCCAACACAATTCTTTACAGACCTTGAAGGAACAAGTCTCAACCTCATGTGGAAAAATTAAAAAACTCAGGATAGCTTAAAAAATCCTGTACAATAATAAAAGAACTTCTGGAGGTATTGCCATGCTGTACTACAGAGCAATAGCAATAAAAAACTGCATGATATTGGTAAGGAAATACACAGGTTGATCAAGGAAATGAAATCAAAGACCAAGAAACAAGCCTACACATCTACAGACATTTGATTTTTAACACAGAAGCCAAAGCCATACAATGGAAAAAAGAAGGCATCTTCAACAAATGGTGCTGGTCTAAATGAATGTCTGCATGTAGAAGAATGCAAATAGATTCACATTTATCTGAAGAAATCTCAAAGTCCAAGTGGATTAAAAACCTCAATGTAAAACCAGATACACTAATCTAATAGAAGAGAAATTAGGGAATAGCCTTTAACACATTGATACAGAACACAACTTCCTGAACAGAACACCAATAGCTCAGGCACTAAGATCAACAATTAATAAATGGGACCTCATGAAACTGAAAAGCTTATGTAAGGAAAAGGACACAGTCAAAAGAACAAAATGGCAGCCTAGTGGTTGGGAAAGATCTTCCCTACATCTAATAGAGGGCTAATTCCCAAAATATATAAAGAACTCAAGAAGTTAGACACCAACAAACCAAATAACCCAATTAAAAAATGGGGTACGGAGCTAAATAGAGAATTCACAACAGAGGAATCTTGAATGGCTGAGAAGCACTTAAAGAAATGTTTAACATCCTTAGTCACTGGGAAAATGCATATCAAAACATCTGAGATTCCACTTTACACCCATCAGAATTGTTAAGATAAAAAACTCAAGTGACAGCACATGCTAGCAGGATGTGGAACAAAGGAAACACTCCTCCATTGTGAGCGGGAGTGAACACTTGCACAACCAATTTGAAAATCAATTTGGCAGTTTCTCACAAAGTTGGGAATAGTTGACCTCAAGACCCAGCTATACCACTCCTGGGCATATACCGAAAAGATGCTCCACCATACAACAAGGACACTTGCTCAACTATGTTCATAGCAGCTTTATTTGTAATAGCCAGAAGCTGGAAACAACCCATACGTCCCTTAAATGAAGAATGGATAAAGAAAACGTGGTCCATTTACACAATGGAATACTAGTCAGCTACTAAAAACAAGGTTATCATGAAATTTGCAGGCAAGTGGATGGAACTAGAAAATATCACCATGAGTGAGGTAACCTAAAAGGATATGCATGGTATGTACTTACTCACTTATAAGTGGATATTAGTCACAAAGCACAGGATAACCACACTACAATCCACAAACCCAAAGAAGCCAAATAACAAGGGAGAATGCTTGAATTTCACTCAGAAGGGGAAATAAAATAGATATTGGAGGGTTTCCATCTGTGGCCAGAGCTGAGCCTGTGCCATAGCTCTCTGTAACCAAATCCCGCCAGGAGAAAGCAGGTCTCTCAAGAGTGCTGACACATCTGAGAGCACAGGTAAGACCACCACTTCTGCTCAAATTCCTGGCCTAAGAGGGATCCAACCAGAGCCCAAGACACAGAAACCAAGGAGCAGCCAAGGACAGGATCCTTCCAGTTTCTGTCTGCAACCTGGAGCTGACACTGTACTACAGCTCTCCATACCCAAATTCTTCCAGGAGACACCTGGTTTCCCAAGAGTGCTGACACATAGGCTTACAGGAGGGACAAGCCACAGTCAGAGACAGCAAGACCGCTAACACCAGAGATAACCAGATAGCGAAAGGCAAGTGCAAGAACATAAGCAACAGAAACCAAGGCTGCTTAGCATCATCAGAACCCAATTCTTCCACCACAGCAAGCCCTGGATACCCCAACACACCGGAAAAGCAAGACTCTGATTTAAAATCACATCTCATGATGATGATAGAGGACTCTAAGAAGGACATAAATAACTCCGTTAAAGAAATACAGAATAACACAGGTAAACAGGTAAAAGAAGCCCTTAAAGAGGAAACACAAAAATCCCTTAAAGAATTACAGGAAAACACAACTAAACAGGTGAAGGAATTGAAATAAACCATCCAGGATCTAAAAATGGAAATTAAAACAATAAAGAAATCACAAAGGGAGACAACCCTTGAGATAGAAAACCTAGGAAAGAGATCAGGAGTCATAGATGCAAGCATCACCAACAGAATACAAGAGATAGAAGAGAGAATCTAAGGTGAAGATACCATAGAAAACATTGACACAACAGACAAAGAAAATGCAAAATGCAGAGGTGAGGAGGACTCAACATCTATCCCAACACCGGGAGTAACTGGGACCAGCGGGATCCAGGAACCCAGGAACCCCACCGGTCCAGTGGCTCGGGTTCCTTCTGGTCTGGGCCAATGCCATGAGCAGACCCTGGGCGTGAACTCTTCAGCCAGTCCCACAACACCCAGAAGAAGCTCCATTCCCAGGTGCTCTAACACTCCCAGGATCCCAGGAGCTTGGTCACACCAGGATCTCAAAGTCACAATGGCAGCTTGACTCCCAAGAGCTCTGTCACACCCAAGACCTCAGGATCACAGGATCACAGAATCATAGGATCCCAGACACAGCTAGCTGGTCTCTGAGGAGTTCTGACACAACCAGGATCAAGGAAGGACAGGCTCCAATCAGATAAAGGGAGGGCAGGTAGCACTAGAGATACCCAGATGGCAGGAGGCAGGTGAAAGAACATAAGCAACAGAAACCAAGGTTACCTGGCATCATCAGAACCCAATTCTCCCACCACAGCAAGTCCTGGATACCCCATCTCATCGGAAAAGCAAGATTCGGATCTAAAATCACTTCTCATGATGATGATACAGGACTTTAAAAAGGTCATAAATGACTCCCTTAAGGAAATACAGGAGAACACAGGTAAACAGCTAGAAGCCCTTAAAGAGGAAACACAGAATCCCTTAAAGAATTACAGGAAAACACAACCAAACAGGTGAAGGAATTGAACAAAACCATCTAGGATCTAAAAATGGAAACAGAAACAACAAAGAAATCATAAAGGGAGACAACCCTGGAGATAGAAAACCTAAGAAAGAGATCAGGAGTCATAGACGCAAGCATCACCAACAGAATACAAGAGATAGAAGAGAGAATCTCAGGTGCAGAAGATACCATAGAAAACATTGATACAACAGTCAAAGAAAATGCAAAATGCAAAAAGCTCCTAATCCAAAACATCCAGGAAATCCAGGACCCAATAAGAAGATGAAACCTAAGGATAATAGGTATAGAAGAGAGCAAAGATTCCAAAATTAAAGGGCCAGTAAATATCTTCAATAAAATTATAGAAGAAAACTTTCCTAACTTAAAGAAAGAGATGCCCATGAATATACAGGAAGCTTACAGAACTCCAAATAGACTGGACTAGAAAAGAAATTCCTCCCGTCACATAATAGTCAAAACACCAAATGCACTTAACAAATAAAGAATATTAAAATCAGTAAGGGAAAAAGGTCAAGTAACATATAAAGGCAGACCCATCAAAATTACACCAGACTTCTCAACTATGAAAGCTATGAGACTATGAAAGCTAGAAGATCCTGGGAAGATGTCATACAGACCCAGACCCTAAGAGAACACAAATGCCAGCCCAGGCTACTATACCCAGCAAAACTCAATTACCGTAGACAAAGAAAACAAGATATTCCATGACAAAAACAAATTTACACAGTATCTTTCCACAAATTCAGTCTTACAAAGGATAATAGATGGAAAACGCCAACACAAGGAGAAAATCTACACCTTAGAAAAAGCAAGAATGTAATCTTCTTTCAACAAACCCAAAAGAAGATAGCCACGCAAACATAAAAATAACATAAAAAATAACAGGAAGCAACAATCACTTTTTCTTAATATCTCTTAACATCAATGGACTCAATTACCCAATAAAAAGACATAGACTAACAGACTGGATATGTAAACAGGACACAGCATTTTGCTGCACACAGGAAACGCACCTCAGTTACAAAGACAGACACTACCTCAGAGTAAAAGGCTGGAAAACAATTTTCCAAGCAAATGGTCCCAAGAAACAAGCTGGAGTAGCCATTCTAATATAGAATAAAATAAACTTTCAACAAAAAGTTATAAAAAAGATAAGGAAGAACACTTCATATTAGTCAAATAGAAATATTTAAGGGGTAACTTCAGCAAGTGTTATAGATATCTGATGAATCTCAGTGTAATGGCCTTGGGAAATGCAAAGGAATGTTGCTCTTTGCTCAGAGTGAAGCTAACATATCTTCAAGGGAGAACATTGGAGGTATATGAATTTTATGGTCACATTAGGGAGGTGAGTCCTGTATATTTTAGAAGACTAATATTTATTGTCTCTCAATTTAGTCAGGAGTTGTCAACTTATTTCTAGTTGAGTGCAACAGAAGTAAGGTTTTCAAAACCTACTGAAAACAAGTAACATTAAAGGTGTGATTTATGAGATTAGGTTGTGTGCTATTTTGACTTAAGTCAACTTTCCTTTGTCATTTCTTTTTTTAAAAATATTTATTCTATTTATGTGGGTACACTGTAGCTGTCTTCAGACACACCAGTAGAGGGCATCAGATCCCATTACAGATGGTTGTGAGCTACCATGTGGTTGCTGGGAATTGAAATCAGGACGTCTGAAAGAGCAGTCAGTGCTCTTAACCATTGAGCTATCTCTCCAGCTCTCCTTTGTCATTTCAAAGGAGAAAAAATGAATGGTCTATAAAAATGTAAGAGTTGATCTGTCAGAAATAATTTCAAATTGCATAATGATTTTACAAAGTGATTTAATTTATTTTAATCATATTTATAGTGTGAAATTATAAGATGATGATAATATTGGCTTCTAAAGTTTTAGCCTAGAAAATAGCATTTTAATTATTATAGAAATGTCTACGAGTAATTTCATAATTTATTACTTCTGTATTTAATTTTGACATGTTTCTCATAAGTCACCATAGTATATAATACTGTGATAGATATCCCACAGTACATACATATTTCTGTCAACATAAATTCCTAGAAATAAGTTTACTAGATAAAATTTTATGCACAATTTAAAAAAAAATAGATAAGGCCGGTTTCCATCTGTAGCTGTGGACCTCAGCCTAAGACACAGGGCTCCATAGCCAAATAGCACCAGGAGAAAGCTAGCCTCCAAGGAGGGTAGACAAGGGCATGAGTGGAGGTAAGACAAGCACCACTGCTCAGCGGGGAAAAAGCTAGCCTCCCAGGAGTGTGGACAAGCCTGTGAGCTAGGTAAGGGCCAGCACCTCTGCTCAGTGGGACCTGCCCAGAACCCTCAGGACAAAGGGACTGAGGCATGGTCTTCTGGTTTCCTTCTGTGGCTGGCGAGCTGATCCTGTGACACAGGTCTCCATACTCAAATAGTGCCAGGAGAGAGCTGGTCTCCCAGGAGTGCCAACACACTTTCAAACACAAGCAAGACCACCACTTCTGTTCAAATTCCTGGGTCAAGAGGGACTCTTGTAGAGCCATCAGGACACAGGAACCAAGGAACAGCTGGGGACAAAATCCTTCTGGTTTCTGTCTGCACCACAGAGCTGAACCCTGTATCATAGCTCTCCAAACCCAAATTCCTCTCAGAGAGAGCTGGTCTCCAAGGAGTACTGACAGAGGCTTGTAGGAGGGACAAGCCAGTCAGAGAGAGCAAGACCAGCTAATACCAGAGATAACCAGATGGCGAAAGGCAAGGGCAAGAACATAAAGAATAGAAACAAGGCAACTTGGCATCATCAGAAACCAGTTCTCCCACCACAGCAAGCCCTGGATACCCAAACACACTGGAAAAGCAAGACTCTGATTTAAAATAACATCTCATGATGATGATAGAGGACTCTAAGAAGGACATAAAGAAATACAAGAGAACACAAGTAAACAGGTAGAAGCCCTTAAAGAGGAAACACAACTCCCACCACAGCAAGCCCTGGATACCCCAACACACCAGAAAAGCAAGACTCAGATTTAAAATCATTTCTCATGATGATGATAGAAGACTTTAAGAAAGAAATGAATAACACCCTTAATGAAATACAAGAGAACAGAGATAAACAACAAGAAGTCTTTCAAGAGGAAATTCGAAAATCCATTAAAGAATTACAGGAAACCTCAATCAAAGAGGTAGAATTTCAAGAAAACACAATCAAACAGACAAAGGAAATGCAAAAAACTATCCAGGAGCTACAAATAGAAATAGAAACAATAAAGAAATCACAAAAGGAGACAACCCTGGAGTTAGAAAACCTAGGAAAGAGATCAGGAACCATTGATGCAAGCATCACCAACAGAATACAAGAAATAGAAGAGAGAATCTCAGGAGCAGAAGATACCATAGATAACATCGAC
>CM052710.1:17341990-17380958 GCA_028551405.1 Uromys caudimaculatus
ATTTGTCCCATAGAAGCCAGAAAGGAAGTAGGACGTCTCCTGTCTTCCTCTTGCCCCTAGGAGAGTTCAAGCTTATCTTTATTTTTCTTCCCCTGGAAATCGGGGAGGTTTACCTTTCTTGAATTCATTTTCTCATAGTTACGGTATACAACATCTCTAGTCTAGAAGCACCTATGAGAATTATCTTTGCTTCCCTAGATTTTAACACAACTCTAAGCACCTTCATAAAACACATTTTACCATTATTTGGAAACACAAGCATAGAACACATTTTATTGGGCGTTAACCATAGCTCTCCTAGACCTCTCCTTTCCACCTGAGAGAATGTAAAAAGGCGCCATTGGCCCGTAAAGAGACACAGCAGGTTTCAATTCTTTGAATGATTAAAACTTTAAGCGCCAATATTGTTGGCCATCCCTAGGAAAAACATTTTCCTCCTCAGCCTCTCCCTGCTCTCTGTATTGGCTTAAGTAACCTTTGAATGCCTGGTTTTTAAGAGAGAGAGAGCAGTCCTGTCTAAGTCCTTTACAACCTCAGCATCCCCATGGGGCTGTAAGTCAATTGTTTGGATTTGCTTTCTGCAGAAACAGCAAGGGCAGCAGCGGCGGGAGAAACAGGAGCAGCGAGAGAAAAAACTTCATTAATAAGATTCCAATATGACATTGCTTGTATAGGAATTCTCTGTGGACCAAACATTTTATAATGATCCTGTAAACATTCTCCTACTTTACGTCACCGAGCCATACTTATAGTTCCTTCTTGGGGGAACCATGGACAAATTTTTTGAATGAATTTGAAAAAACGCCTAAAATCTTTCTTTTTGACTCTGGTACCTCGAGTCTGGAGAGATTCTCTGGCTCCTTATAAAAAACTTCATGGTCATTTAATGTTTGTCCCATGGTACTATTTTATATAGCTTTAATTCAACCTCTCTCTGTCTGTCTCTCTCCCTTTTTTTTTCCTATGTCTTACCCTAACATAACATTTAATTTTATCTCACTCTATATAATTCTCATATAATAAAGTATCTCTATTCTCTCCTAACTTATAAACTTCCACCTTTTCCCAGTGGAGGATCCCTTTCTTCTATCTTCCGCTTTAACTTTATCTCTTTCTATACAGCTCTCACACAATAAAATATCTCCGTTTTCTCTCGACTTAAATCTCTATTTCTCTTTTGTTCGTCTTTGTTACTAAAATTCGCAAAGACTCTACTCTACATAAACATCTTTTACCATGGGCTATATTACTTCCTGACAGTTTTCATATAGACCCATCGGTCACGCGGTACTGATTCACGGCTTTCCCACGGACCAGATTTGTATACCTGCACACCCTTTGTCCTGAAGAGAGAGCTTCCGTGAAGCAGCTCTTCCTATAATTTCCTTTTCTCCGGAAAAAGCATCTGCCTCTATTCATGTGTCACTCACCTCTTCTCCCGAAGTCCACTTCTCGGTCGGGTCACTTCGAGAGCGTCTTCAACTGATTAATCCTCACCCGGCCAGGCCTTGTGCATGTCGCGACAACCAACATTGTGCACTCTCCGGTCCACAGCCCACGTCTAGGCGCCAACCGTAAGGAGCTCACTACCCGCCTTGCCCTGGAGGGCCCTCCCAAGGAAGACAATTAACTAGGTTCGAAGTTCCCGCCAGCAGGTACTCCGTGCTGTAGAAGGAAGCCGTCGGTTAATGGAAAGAAGCAGGAAACAAAAGGGTGCGTGGAAGCAAGACAAGATTCCGTTCAAGCTCCGAGACAATCTTTATTGTTACAATGATTTAAGCACATTAGGGCGGGAAATGGCAGGGGCGGGGAGAATCCACAATGCAACCAGACATCATAATTATATGCCATATTTGTCCCTGGGCTGGACGTCTAATCCGGCAGCAGGCTGGGGAGGGGTAAAGGGAATGTCTGCTGTGAGGCCGAAACTCTTTGTGTTGCTAATCAAGCCAAGCCTAAGAGTCAGGGCCTAGAGGAAAAGCCTGCTGAGCGATCCGAGACATTGTGGCTAGCAGGATAAGTCAAAGCCTGAGATCTTTCATCTAGCAGAACGTGCCAAAGGCCAAGGCCTTTGTCTCTGACATGTCCTGATAAAAAGCATCTGAGTAAAGTCTAACAGCCAATCTCTTCATAAAGAATGCACCATTCTATTTTCCTAGATTAAGGAAAGACAGTGGCATAGTATAACTTGTATGTTATTACTGAGGCAGAAAACAAAGGGCATTGGGACTCTTACAGACTATGGGTTTTCCCCCCAGAAGTCACAAGCAACTAGAGTCTTCAGGTATTCTCTTCTCAGATAACATGAACACAAAGTCCCTTGATAATTTTTTCTCATCTGTGTATGACAACAGAATCTCACTGAGTCTATTAGTTTTACCCTTCTCAGTGGCCCATGTCCTCTGTCTCTGTATGAGGTAGGCTTATACTTAATTTTGGCACATAGATATAAAGCTGTGTAGCTCAGAGCACTACTGTTAGCTGTTATAGTTTATAAGCATCCTGCTTATCTACATGTTTTAGAGTATATCAGTGACATTTAGGGACAAAATCATGTCTTGCCATCCTGTCAAATTTAGACCATTTTCAAGGCTGGGGATAGCAACAATAACTCCTTTGGCTTTGGAGAATTTCTATCAAATTGATCATTACACTTGTTTAGAAAGGGGTCCTGGGTTATTAATTAAGGTAGAGAATAAAGTTCCATATTAGAAAGAAAACACTGTTATCTGTTCTGTCAAGAACTACTCAAGGTACTTTGTAAATGGTTATCTAAAAACTCTTGAGATTTCACTGAGGATCTAGGACAGCATCACTCCTCAGGGGGTGGCCATTATTGGATCTGAAGAGACATCTTCCATATGGAGAGCAAACACTGTTCCTTATAGAGATTTCCCTCCTGGTAGAAGGTTCAAAACCTGCTTTTTGCTTGCTTGTTTGGTTGGTTGGTTTGGTTTTAGAAAAGTGTGGTTCTTTTCAGTGTTCTGGTTCCCAAGAGATATGACAAGCACTGCTCTTTTTAAAACCTTCTTGCTTTAAGGTTTCTCTGAAGTGATGGGGTTGTTTGTTTGTTTTAATGTTTTTCTTTGTTCTAAGGCAATTTCATACATGTATATAATGCATTTTGGTCATTTTGACCCCCAATTCTCATCCCCTTCCAAATTCCACTGAACACTTTCTTCTAAACAAGTTCCTCTCGCACTTAAAACAAAATTTATTTGTTTGCCTGCATGTATGTCTGTGTGTACCATGTGCATGCCTGGTGCCCGAGGAGGCCAGAAGAGGATGTTAGATCCTCTAGAATTGTAGTTACAGATAGTTGACCATGTGGGTGCTGAGAACCAAACCCAGGGCCTGCTTTTAACTGCTGAGTCATCTCTCCAGATACCTCTTCTCTTAGTTTTGTGTCGTTGTTGTTATTGCTGCTGCTGCTGCTGCTGCTGCTGTGTTTGTGCTTTAGTTTTGGTTTTATTGCTGTGGTAAAATACCATGACCAAAAGCTAAGGGTCCATCATCAAAGGAAGTCAAGGCAGGAACTTTGAGGCAGAATTGAGTGACTCGGAGCCATGGAGGAGTACTGCTCACTCCCTTGTCCTTCGTGCTCAGTCTGCTTTCTTATGTAACTCAGTACTACCTTTCCAGGGGTAGCAGAATCCCCTGTGGGCTGGACTGCCTTATCAATCACTAACCAATAAAAAGCACTACAGATTTGCCTATAGACAATCTGATTAAGTCATTTTCTCAATTGAGGTACCTATTCCCAGATAACTTTTTTGAAAATCAGCTAGGACAATTGACCGCTTGTCAACTTGACACAAAACACATCACTAGTGAGCAATAATCTTTCCTTTCTTGTGTATCCTCAAGGTCTCACGTTAATATCAGTATCTAAAACACATCTCAACTTTTGAAATTCTTTAAAAATTCAAGTACTTTAAAAGTTCAGTCTCTTTCCAAACTCTCAAAGTTCAAATTCTCCTTAAAATATTCAGTATCTCTAAAATATCAAAAGTATCTCTTAGGTTTCAAAATCTCTGTAAAATTCCAAGTTTTCCTCTTGTGGGCTCCAATAAAATAAAAAATAAGTTAAATATTCTTTCTTACTTCAAGAGGGAAGAACTAGGGCATAATCACAAAGTAAAGCCAAACTTCAACAGAGTAAAAATTTCAGCGCCTGACTTCCAGAACCAGCTCATGGTCCTTCAGGCTCCATAGGGCCTCGAAATGGTTCCATCTCTTTTGCTGTCCCATCTGAAACACATACAATTTGTCTCCTGTGTTCAGGATGGCTCCACTCCACACATACTCTGTCCTTGGTGTTTGTCCTATGGTACTGATATTTCCAAAATGCTGGTGTCTCTGCTGCAACTTCATCAATAGCCTCTCCTGGCCTCTCTTCAGGGGCTCTATCCCTGCCACATGATGTCAAGCCTCAGTTTCTCTCCATTATTCCTGGTGCTTCTTTTCCAACTGAGGCTGCACTTTCACCAGTGGCCTCTCCTGGCCTCTCCTGATGCCAAAACTCGGCTTCTCTCCGTGACTACTAACACCTGGGTGTACCAAATTTCTCTGCCAGCACAAGTTACTGCCATGGCTCCTCTAGATCACAGCTTCTGTGTGCTGACCCTGTGGAAACACATCCCAGACTTCACTTCAGTGATGCTGGTGGTCTCTTAATCACAGCGGGTTCTTCAGCTCCAGATGACCTGCATCCACTGGCTCAGCAAAGCAAAGACTTCACTTTGGTGATTGTGTTATCTATCTATCTATCTATCTATCTATCTATCTATCTATCTATCTATCTATAAAGATTTTCTTTTTTAAAATTTATTGAAAATAGGGTTTTTTCTCCCATAATTTATCCTGATTATGACCTCACCTCCCTCTGCTCCTCCCAGTTCCTTCCCACCGCTCTTCCTATCTGAATCCACTCCCTTTCTGTCTCTCATTAGAAAGCAAACACTTTTAAGAGATAATGAGATATGATATGGATGATAGATATGATGAAACCACGTCAGAATTGGACAAAACAAACAGAAGGGAAAGAAGCCAAGAGAAGGGACAAGAATCAGAGACCCACTCATTTGCACACTCAGGAGTCCCATACAGACATTAAACTGGAAGCCATGATGTGTACACAGAGGACATGGTACAGAGCTGCTTAGGCTTTGTGCACTTTGCCTTTGCCTCTGTGAGTTTGTGAGAGCTTTTATCATGTTGATTTAGAGCACTTGGTTATCTTGGTGTCTTCCATCCCCTCTAGCTCTAAGACACATTCTGTCTCCTTTTCCCAGGATTCCGAGGTCTGTGGGGAGGGACTTGATGAAAACATCCCCTTTATAGCTAATTGTTTTGAGGTCTCATTCTCTGCGTAATGTCTGGCTGTGGGTCTCTGTATTTGTTCCACATGCTACAGAAGGAAGCTTCTCTGATAATGGCTGAACAAGGCACTGATCTATGAGTATAGCAGAATAGTCACTAGGAGTCATCTGATGGTTGCATTTTTTTGTTTGTTTGTTTGTTTTTGTTTTTGTTTGACTTTTTTAATAACAGTATTATTTGGTTTTACCTTAGGTCCCTGAGATATCTATCTAGTCTCAGGTTCTTGGTCACCCAAACAGTGTTGGGTATGGGTTCCACCTCGTGGAGTGAGCCTTTAGAAATATGAGTGTGAAAACCAGTATCAGCAGAAGGACTTGGAATTCAGTACCTTGGGTTTCTCAAGTGTCTAATGGAGCTTGAAGACAAATCTCAGCTAGATTTTCTGAAGACTGTGCGAATGTGTCCTCAGAAGACGGCATGCATTTGCAATGAGAACTATGAATCTAAGACCTTTATGGCCTAAAGTTTTGTAGCACGGGAAATGGTTGGAATCACCTGACAGGGTTCTTCTCATCCAGGCTGAGACTGATGCCATACAATTCGTGCATACGTACTGAGGAGGGGGTCAGCAGTTAAGAGCACTTGCTGCTTTTGCAGAGGACCTGGGTTCAGTTCCCAGCACCCATGTGTATCTCATCATGCACTATAACTCAGTTCTGGGGATCCACGACGCCTTCTTCTGGCCTCCTCAGGCACCAGGCATGCACATGGTACACATTTATACCTGTGTGCAAAACATTCATACACACAAAAATACAAAATAAAATTATATAACACACACATGGTTGTATCAGAGGCATTTGGATAAAACCTAATCAGGTTTCCAATGGCCCATTCAGTAAGGAATAAAACATAAAAGTCTTGCTTTCCAAGTTATTGTTAGTCAATGTATATTGTTTTTTGAGATAGAATCAGATGTATCCCAGGTTAGCCTCACATTTGGGAAACTAGCTTTGAACATCTGATCCTCCCACTTCTGTCTCCTACGTGACAGGATTACAGGTGTGAGCCACCAGGCCTGGCCATTTTTTATTGTTACAAATAAATAGTTTTATTTCTACATATCAGTGTATTTAATTTTCACCTAAGTAATACTTATAAACTTTAGGTATCACAAGTTTAATCAAACATATATACATATACATACATATATATGCAATCTTTAAGTTTCATGTTTTACAATTTTTTTTCTTATGGCATACTTGAACTTTCTGGTTTTGTCCTCACTTTTCCCATTTTGGAAAAAAATCTTTTACTTAGTATAAAACTTTATCATTTAAATCTTTTTTTTTTTTTTTGCCAAAATAGATCTTTTTCCCCCTTCTTGGGTATTTAGGATTGAGCCCAGGTCCTTGAACATGCCCGGCAACTGCTCTACCACTGAGCTACGCCTTCAGATTTCCTTTTACTTGTTATTTTGAGCCAGGGTCTCAATCATATGCCCAAGCTGGCCTTGAACCTATACTATAGTCCACTCAGTTCTTGAACTGAAATTCTTCTGTAAAAGCATCCTTAGCAGGTAGACTCACAGGCCCTCAGCACCAGCCCAACAAAAACGCATTTTCTAGGGCTAGAGAGATGGCTGGCTCAGCAGTTAGAGTGCTTGCTGCTCTCCCAAAGGATCTAAATTTGGGTCCCATCACCCATGTCAGATGGCTCACAATTGCTTGCAATTCTCTCTTCAAGAGAATGTAAAGTCACTTGCGTCTGCAGGCACTTACACTCATGTACACACACACACACACACACACACACACACACACACACACTTAAAAATCTTTTTAAAAATGGTTTTCACCGTAAGTTTTGTTTTTTTTAAATTAATCATTTTTTTGTTTATTTCTATTGATTACATTCAATATCAGAGAAATGATTAATAGTTCAACTTATCTCAGTATTACCAAAAACCAAAGAGGTCCTGGAAGATCTACTTTGGACTTTGTGAAGTGCACTGTGGAACTGATACAGATGTAAGAGGACGCTCACATCGCAGGTGTCCAAAACAACCCAAGGGTCTGAGCTGGTCCATAAAGAGTTCAAGAGGATCGAGGTAAATGACTCTGAGAAACACACTGGCCTCTCAGGAGAGACTCTCTTCTGCACAGCAGTGTGTGAACAGGTCCTTGGCAAGGAGGCAATTGGTGAAGCAAGATTTTTGCAGAATCAAGTTCTCAGTCTCTTAGCTGAGGGACAACATTGCTGTCTGTGAGGAATTCCAATTGGTCTAGGTCCCACGTGGGTGGCCCAGATGCGGGGGCTGGAAGGCTAACGGGTTGAGGGAAAGCAACTCTGTAGAACGCTGTTTGCATTCGCAGGACTTCCATTCCCAGTCTGTAGAGTTCCAGTAGGCTCATTATTCACACTTCCAGAGATTAGCTCAAGTTAGGAGAAAACGCACATTTTGATCTGAGAAAATAAAACAGATTATAACAAACAAAAAGAGAGAAACAAACAAAAAGGCTGAACTGAGAATACAATCGAAAGGAGTCTCTGCCTGAAGCCAGTTATCCAGAGACGTGTGTTCTCCCATGTTTAGACACTGAGGCGCACAGCTGTGGTAGAAGGAAGCCAGATTGTCTATCAAGCCGGCAGCCAAACTTGGCAGTATCATCTGCATGTTACTGCTTTATGCATGCAAAATACAAGTGTTACAGCATCACGGAGGATTTCACCAAGGTGCCAGAAAGCTGCGGAGGCCAGGGAGTCCATAGCAGAGTAGGGTTCCTGTGTGCAGCTTTTAAGTTGGATGTTCAAGAAGCTGTACGTGAAGCCCAAGCTGTACTTGTTAGAGATGCCATGGCCATGGGATATCTGATGAGAGAAGCTTTTGTTTGGTATGGAGTAGAGTTGACCAAGAACGAGGCTATTTATAGATGTCAGAACTAGATGGGTGGGTACCCAGACCCATTTGAGTCTAGATGGAGCCACTAAGAGCCCCACAAAGCTGCAGAGTTTGCTGTTTGCCATGCTGAGTTTTGGTTTTGGTTTAACCTGATCTCTCTTTGCGATATTTCTTTCCCTACTTTTGGAAATGGAATGTTTAGTCTGTTCCCATAAGTATGAACTCACCTTTTTAACAAGATGGGGACACTCATTCAAAAGCTGGTTTTAAATATCAGAAGAGATTTTGGACTTTTGAGCAACATTTAAACTATTAAGACTATGGGGATTTTTGCAGTTGGAAAGAATGTATTTTGCATTTTGAGATTCCTATGAACTTAATAGGTTGGGGCTAAAATGTGGTGCAGAGTGATGTATGCTAGTGTCAAGTTGACAGGGTTTGACTTATAACTCAATTGAATTAAATACTACTAGGGTATTAGTGAGACCTTTAAAAAGCAAATTTCCAGAGAGGCTTAAATGTTTTTTTTGTTTTTTTTTTTAATGTGCATGTGTATGTGTATGTTTATTGGGGGGTTGCACATACACATGAGGACAGAAGAGGTGCTGGATCCTCTTGATCTGGAGCAATAGGCAGTTGTACAGCAAATCCTTAGAGCCACTGAACTGTATCCTCCAGAGAGACTTAAATGTGGAGACACGCCCTGAATGTGAACAGCATCATCTTATGACTGAAGTCCCTGACTGAGTAAAAAAAAATAAAAAGGCAGCTGAGCACCAGTGCCTGACACACCCACTCCTCACTGAGCTTCCAGGTCTTTGCTTCCTAGCAGGTGTCCAGAGAAAACTGCCCCCACTGCCTTCTCTTCCTTATCACGATCAATTGTATTCCTGCAAACCGGGAGCCAAAATAAACCCTTCCTCTCTTAAATAACTTAAAACAATCCAGACATTCTATCATAGCCACAGGCAAAGTAACTAATATAATTAAGAAGTATTCTTGCATGAAGAATGGTGTGGTAATTCGTTTGAGAAAATAAAACATTGCAACAGAATAAAGAATTATTAACTTACTCAGCAGGCTTTAAGGATACAAATATATAAAATATATTCTTCCAGCTGACTGTGGCACCCCTGTAATTATAAAACTCAGAAGATGAGGCAGAAAGATCTTGGGTTTGAAGCCAGCCAAAGTTACATGGCCAGACTCTGTCTCAAAATCAATCAATCAAACAAACAAACAAACAAATGTAGCAATAGGTACCTTTTTCTTCAAGGTGCCAGAACATATTAGTGGAAACATATTATTCTGTTCAACATACTATTGAACAGAATAAGTTTTATTGGAGTGGAAAGATCATAAATGTTGGGCCAAAACTTAATCAAATAATATATTACAAAGTAAAACATTTGTACAGGAATTTGTATTAAAACACAACATTCTAGCTATAAACTAAGGTCACTCCTTACATTCTTGGAGAAGTTTCACACTAAATTTTTAAAACATGCTGAAATAGAATTCCTATTATTAAATATATTTACTATTCAGCAGAATATAAGCAGTACTAAATTTTCATTTTAGGACTAAACCTTACCCTTTTTCTCAGAAATAAATGAAATGGGAGAGAATAGAACCTTGGAAAATTAAATCCAGTAATGGCTGGAACAGTTTTCTCCAACCCCAGCAATGACTTATCTTCTAAATAGAGCTTGTCATCTTGGGACAAAATTCAATTTTGAGAATAAGTGAAATTTCATCTCAATTTTCAATTGTTTAGTGTGTCTGAAAGCCCAACATTGATGTTAATTTTTTTTCATACTTATTTTGTATCAGATAATGGAGAATTGTGCCTCCCATGCCCCATGAAGATGGTAAGATTGATGAGTTGTTTACACAAGCAATCAGAATTCAGCCAGATGCCATTAAGTGTCTTGACTTTGGCTTCACACAGTTTTAGACTTATTCATTTCAGAATGACACTTACAAAGAAAACTCGTGGAGCCTATGCCCCTAACACTAATTATATCTGGTGGTTATGAGAACTTTATTTTCCCCAAAAGTGAGTCTGTATGATGGTCACAAGTTTTTATATCTATTTTTTCATACTTAAATGTTCCTTTCTCTTTTTTTCTTTTTTTCTTTTTTTTGTTTTTTTTGTTTTGTTTTGTTTTGTTTTTTGTTGTTGTTTTTTGTTTGTTTTTGGTTTTTTGGTATTTTTGTGTGGTTTTCTTTTCTGGGTTTGGTTTGTTATTTTGAGCCAGGGTCTCAATCGTATGCCCAAGCTGGCCTTGAAACCTATTCATTTGTACAACGAAGATAGTTCAGCAGGTTAAAATGACTGCCGCCATGCCTGATAACCTAAGTTAGATCCCCAAGAAAGAACTGACTCCCACAAGTTGTCTTCTGACCATTGTAGTTATGTGTGCAGAGTCACAAATATGAACAAATATATTTAAAATGAAAATATTTTTCAAATGAAAATATTTTTCAATGTATTAACAGCATAGAAACATTTTTATCTTACCAAAAAAATTAATTTATTAGTTTTACTGAATTAAAAGGAATTCGAACTAAACTTATGTGTGCGCTTACTTAGAAATGAACTTAAGCCTTTTGGGGGAAGACTTTATTATGTAAATATATGACATATCTAATGGTAGCATACAGAAACATCTGTACTGATAAGCCAATATAATAAAAACATTATATTAAAACTTAATCATGGGGCTGGAGAGATGGCTCAGCGGTTAAGAGCTCCGACTGCTCTTCCGAAGGTCATGAGTTCAAATCCCAGCAACCACATGGTGGCTCACAACCATCCATAATGAGATCTGATGCCCTCTTCTGGGGTGTCTGAAGACAGCTACAGTGTACTTACATATAGTAAATAAATGAATAAATAAATAAAATTTAAAAAAAATTTAAAAAAAAAGACTTTAAAAAAAAAACTTAATCATACGAAAAAGGGAAATTAATTTTACCAATTTAAAAGTGAAATAAATCCAAATATATAACGTAATGAAATAAATACAAATCACCGATCTGTCTGGACAAATCTTTTTTTGTTGTTGGCTTTACTCAAGTGAACTTCACTGCATAAACTTTAGGATGTTTCACTTTTATATAAGCCTTCCTCTACCCAAGCCAGCTTGATAATTTGCGTGTGTGTGTGTGTGTGTGTGTGTGTGTGTGTGTGTGTGTGTGTGTGTGAGAGAGAGAGAGAGAGAGAGAGAGAGAGAGAGAGAGAGAGCGCTGAACCTAGGCCCTTGTGCACACCGCTGAACTGTATCACTAGTCCTGATAATTACTCTCGGTAGAGGGTAAGTTGAGACAGTAACCTTGAATAACCAGTTTTATTAAGAAGAAGCAGATTCGTGTTTGAGACATGGTAGAGAGGAAGGAATTGTCAGATGAGGAACGAATACATTCTTTAGACTATAATAGAGCATAGGTTTGTTGAGTATGCTGCAAAGGGTCAAATAGCAAGTCCCTGCAGCATAAGGCAGTCATCTGGGGGAGAACAACTGTGGTGGCCGGTTCTGGTGGTAACTTAACTTTGTATGCAGTTTCCTGGCATATAATCCGTTTTGACAATGTGGGAGTTACTGGAATGTTTAGGATCAAAGCCTGGACCCTGACATTTCTAACAAACTAGGCCCAGCCACTCATCTTGAATATGCCAATTAAAGGAAGGGGGAGAGAAAAAGCTCGCCAGTTAAGAGCACTTGCTGCTTTCCCAGAGAACTGAGTTTGGTTCCAAACACCCATATAAGGTGATGCACAGCTTTCTGTAACTCCAGTTGCAAGGGATCAAACACCCTCTTGCACCTGAATGCACACAGTATCCATGCATACAATCAAGGACAAACATGTACACATGAAATACAAATGAGAGGGAGCAGTAGGGGTGAAGGTCAGAGGAAGGAGATTCAGTGCAGCCACAGTAGGAAGAAGAGCAGGTAGAGGTCCAGCCGGTCTTTAGGACCCTGACCTGTGTTGCCCTCTAGAGAGTAAAGGTATGCAGAAGTAAGCAGTCCAGGTCATGACACACATTCAGCCATCACTGCTTTCTGGTTCCTTTCTCCCAGTCTAATATTTGATGTTTGTGTGGAGGGCAATTCCAACTTCTTGGGGTCCATTGTTTCAATAGTCTATTAGATATGGAGGGGTACAATGTCTTTTTAGAATGTATTCATGCTACCAGGAAGGTCACATTTCCACCATTGTTTTGACATCTTAATCCTGAGGTGAACTATACCTGTGTCTAAAATAAATGTCATAAACAGAATCCGTGTAGAAACCAAGGTCAGAAAATATTCAAGTCAGGTAACCATGCACAAGGACTGTCTCTCCACAACTTCTTGGCTTTAATTGTCCTCTTCCAAAAGTGACTCACTTTTGCTGTTGGTGTTAAGACAGTCTTGCTCTCCAGTATAGTTCAAGCCCAAACCTCAAACTCATAATCTTCATGTTTAGCCTCTCAGATATTACAATTATGGGCAAGGGATACTATGCTCAGTGTGACTTTTTTTTTTTTCAGTTCTAGAAAGACACTTCTCCCTAAACAGTATTCTCTAAAGACATCAACGATCAACTGCCCTGTGGTTTGATTTCAGCTGTTCCTTGTTAGCAGGAGAAGATCTGTCATGGTTAGTCTGACATGACTCCACGTTGGTGGGATGCAAACCTCAAAAAATCACTGCCAATAAAATCCTTTATGGCCAATTTTAAACAATTAAGAGGGTCTTACAGTCTAGCCCTGCCTCTACCTCTGGAGTGCTGGGATCACAGGTGTGCACCATCACACCTGACTCTTAACAGCAAATATTTAAAGAAAAGTAATTTGAAAATTAAGTAATTGTTTAGAGATACCTCCCTTAGAGGACCAGTGTCAAGTCTCTTTTATGAGGAAGTAACACTTGGCGTGCACAAGGCAAGAGCAGTCTGAGCATCTTTACATAAAGAGGACACAACTGGGAGTGTACAGACATAAACCTTAAAGAGGTTAACACACTAAACAATTCTAGCTGGGTGGCTACCAGCTTGGTAACGTTTGCCTTGGCTTTGTGTCTTAGAAGGTTTATATAACACGCATAAATTAAAAAAAAAAAAAAAAAGCCAGCAGCAACTAGCACGGATGAAAACAGGAGAAAGTAAACATTCAGGCAGCTGAAAAGCAAGGGCCTCAGAACACAGAAGTTCTATGTTCTTGTCTTCACCAGAGGCCAAAAATGCTAAAATTACTTAGGAATACTGGATACCGTTTCGTGTTAGTGTTCCTCTCACTAATGGACGGCAGTGAGCACAGCTGCCTGGAGACTATAGAGGAGGGCAGTGCTTAAATTCCAGTCTAGACACAGTACCTAAATAGAGAGGCGGACGGCTCTCTCCTGAGTGGGACACCTGCACTGAACAACTCATGCCTCAATCTGGTAAGGCTTTGGTGACCCCTAGATCAGGCCCTTCAGTGTAGGAAGCCATCTGTGGGACCTGCTCTTTCAGGAGCTCAGTTTGCTTCCTATAGTTTTTTTTCTCCCTTTGCAAGAGTAATTCATTTTTGCATGCATCTCTGTGTGCGCACATCTGTATGCAGGTCACTTCTTATCTCTTAAGCTCTCACCCATGAACCGATAATAAACTCTCTTCTAAAACTCCATCTCCCTGTTGCCCATGAAATCCATTCATCAACTTCACTAGAAAAAGGATCCAGAAACCATTGGCTTGTGGTGGCTTTGGTTGCTATTGATCGACTGGGATCCTTGCCCCCAAATTAATGATCTTAGATGAGAAAACACTTGTCACACTCATAAGGACCTTGGCTTTATTCTCAACTTCCCTGATTACCATAACTACAAAAAAAAAAAAAAGTTCTTCACATAATAACTTAGCTTTTACTTTTAAAGCAAAATTTATCATCTTTGAATCCGTAGCATAATGGCTGGGCATATGTTTCCTCCTGGGAAATATCATACCATTTAACATGAAAACATAGTGGTGTGCTTGGGGAAAAAAAAGATCTTAAATATTTCCCTTTGTGGTGGGAAGGACATATTTTGAACATACCTACAAAATTATTCTTTATTCTAAAACACCGGCAACCTCTTGGTCTATTTTAGTGTTTATAACTTGGGATTGTTCATGATTGAAAGAGAATAGGAGTTAAAGAACCAGACCAGACAAGCACTTCTGAATCACCCCCCCCCCGCCTACCCCTCCCCCTTCCTCTCCCTGTCTCCCCCTCCCACGCGCCTGGATACTTTGTTTTGAAGTCCGCCCCACGAAAACGAAGACCTGTGGATGAGACCTAAATGGGTTACGGTTAGTAGACCCCGAAGAAATCGGTGTTCTTCTCAGCCTGGATAATGGAAACCTAGGTCCTGTCACGTAGAAGGTTCCTTTCATAGTGCAGAATCCACTTAGTGACGCTTTTGTAACAAAGGTGTCCTGTCATAAAGGGCGGGGCAGGGCAGCCTCAGTTGCCTAGGCTCCCTGAGGTGAGGGGCCTTTCCTCCGGTTTATCTCCTGCCAGTGCACTCCAGTATTGTGGATCGTCTCCATACTACGTGTCATGTCCTTACCACATGTCATGTCTCCACTGGGCTTCTGCTTCTGCGCCCCAAGTCTTCTCCTCACCGGACAGTTTTTGCTGGTAGTGACCCAGGCGGATCCCATTGCGGAGTGGGTCCAGAACCCGGTTCGTTTGACTTCAGAGCCCTGGGTGCAGACCAAACCCTGGTCTTGGTACTCCTCTGATCAACCACCCAAATCCCTGAAAGCTCATACATCCCAAGCAGACGTGGGGGCCTTTGATTACCTGGGCTCCTCTGCTCCCTCCCAGATGTTCTCCCCGCCTCGGGAATTGAAGGACAGTTTTCTTTCATTCCAAGTTACGGATACCTCTCTGGAGCCTCACCCAGAGTCAGATCAGTTCACTGTTCCATACCAGCACTTGGCCAACCAAATGACTCCACCCAGGAAGCTGCTGGAGAACATTTTAAAGCTAAATGGGAATCATAATCAGTCTCCACAATTCAAAAGTATTTCCAGTCTAGATCAGGCTGCAGAGGACCAATTATCTAAAATACTTGTTCCGTCACTAGTCAGTGAGAGTTCAAGCATCACAAAGTTCATAGCTTCATCCCAGAACTTAAAAAAAGATCTAGTTCACCACAGGTCACTTGCTAAGGGGGTTGTTGGAACTACAAAACAATTTGCAAAACCTCAACTCCAAAAAACTATGGAGGATGAGTATAGGGACCCAGATATGAGTGAAGTCTATTCTAACAGCTTGCCTCTGCAATCCCAGGTAAACCAAGAGGGGCCTCCAGAGCCTTCTGAGCAGATTGAACAGCCCGAATACCTGCCGGAGGCACAAACTCAAGATTCAGAGAATCTTGATATGGTCCAAGAAAGCCCAGATCGTCTCCTACTGCTCCCTGAGGAAGATGAGCAGAAGGAAGAACCAGTTCAACATTTTGCTTCTGGGAAAGTTGCAGCATTAAAGTATTCTGACAGAAATGTTGCCTCTCCAAACAAAAATGAAGCTCACTATGCCAGCTTGCCAAATGTCACAGTGAAGCCTGTAGATCTGGAGATTACAGAGGCAGATAAGGAAACCCAACATACTCTGAGTCAGCAGCAGGCCCCAGGCCGTCTTCCAGCGAGTCCTGAGGAGGTAGAACCTTCGTCAACTCAACAAGATACCCTAGTACAGTTTTCAGAGGATCCTGAGGAGATAGGAACTTCATTAACCCAACAGGAGGCCGAAGCTTCAAATCTAGAGCTCTCTGAGGAGTTGGCACCATCATTAACCAGACAAGAGACCTTAAGTGAATCTCTAGGACTCCCTGAAGACCTCGAAACATCTGGTAGCCAACTAGAAGTTCCAGCAGTACCTAGAAAGCCCCCTGAAGAAGTCAATCATGTAATTGAGCAAGAGGCTACAATCCCAACTCCAGAACCCTCTATACCAAGTATAATTGAAACTCCAATAGCAACCATTTCATATCACAGTCAGGATCAAGTTCACCATTATACTTTGCCCATGATTACAATCAGCCCCGAAGATGTGGAAGTTACAATAACTTCTAAACCTTTTAAGGAAGCTGAGACATCTCCAGTTCAGGAAGAGACTCAGACTCCGGGTCCTCATGTGAAAGCTGAACATGATAGCCTCGAACATCAGCCAGCTGAACCTTCTGAGTCTTCTGGGGAGGTTGAATCACCTGATAGGTATCTGGAATCCCCAACTCAGCTTCCAGAGGAAGAGGAGGAAGAGGAGGAGGAAGAGGAGGAGGAGGAGGAGGAGGAGTCTTCTATAACCCAAGAGGACACCCTATCACAACATCCAAGTCCTAATCTGGAGGGTGAATCTTCTCCTATTGAACTACAGCAGTCAATCCAACCCTCTGAATCTCCTGAGGAGGTGGGATTAGGTCCTGAAAAGCAGTCAGAAGCCTTTGTTACACTTGCAAAGCTCCCTGAGGAAGTCAAGTCTCCCGTGGAGCAAGAGGCTCCACTTCAAGCTCCAGAGTCCCCTTTTGAGACTGTAGTTGAAACACCACCAATTCATGAAGTCCAGCCAGCTCCAAATAAAGCACACTATTACCATTTGCCAAATGTTACCATTAGACCTATGGATTTGGAGCTTACCATAATTTCAGAGCCTTCCAAGAAGACTGAGTCTTCTCTGAGCCAGCAGGAGTTCTCAGTGCATCCTTCAGAGGATACGGAAGAGGAAGGTTCTTTTCTCTACAAGCAGGGACAGATGGTTCAGCCTTCTGACCTGGAAATTCTAACTCAAACCTCAGAGCATCATCAATTGACAAGTTCACCTTCAACTCTCCATCAAACTCACCATTCAAGCTTGCCCGCTACAAACAGTAAACCTCCAGATGTGCAGTTCACCATAGTACGAAATCCCACCGCAGAGGTGGAACCCCCTCCGGTGCTTCATGAGGCTGTAGGTAAACCAACTGCAGTCTCAGACAAGGGTGTAATCACTTCCACAGCTCACCATACAAATCCAGCTGCAACTCCAGAGCCTTCTGAAGAAGTTGAACTCTTGTCAAATCAAGAGGAGGCTCCAGTTGAATCCGCAGAACCTGTTCAGTATGAGAAGCCTTCTCTAAGCCTGCAGGAGAGCACACATAAGAATCCAGAGCTCCTAGAGGGAGTTGAACCTTCTTCAGCCCAGCAGGAGACCCCAGTAAATCCAATGTTCCCTAATGAGGTGATAGTTCAACCTTCACACCATGAGGCAACAGGTCCCCCCCTGATTCATACTCAACTTGATCCTCCCGCATCACACAATGTCACAGCTAAGCCTCTAGAGTTGACTAACGAGGTTGAAACTTCAAGCCAACGGGGATTTGAACCTTCAAAAGACCAGCAAGAAGAAGTTACAAGTCAGTATCCAATGCCCCCTGAAAATCATCAAGATTCTCTAGTTTATCACGGGGTCCTAACCCAGCCTGCAAAGCTTCCTGAGGAAGTTTCTTCAGGTCAGCAGGGTAACTTGTCTCCACCCCTAACGCACCCTCCAGGTGTGCAATTTATACCATTTCAACAAGAACTCCCAGATCAACATCTAGAACCACCCAAAGAGGGTTTCTTTCTTTCTCCGGTGGCAGATACCCTGTTCTTTCAACCTGATGATCTAGAAGCAATCTTCAGATATGAGCACTCAATGCTGCATAAAACCACAGCTAAACATTTGAACCAAGCATATACCAGAGCCCCAGAGTCCTCCGAGGAAGTTGGATCCTTTCAGGTTCAGGAGGAGGGTGAAGTTCTTATGCCTATAATTCCCACTGAAAAAATAGAATATTCACAAGTTCAATTTGAATTTCCTTCCTATACACCAGAATTCCCTGAAACTCAGTTTTCTCAGCAAAAGTCCATAGCTCAGAAAACAGACCTCCATGAAGAGGTGTATCCTTTCCCTACTCAGCAGAGAGTCCCATATCTACCTCCAGATTCCATTATAGATGCAAAACCTTCTCCAGCTCAGCACATGACCTTGTCTCAACTTGAAGATCTTTCTGAGAATGTAGGACTATCTCTAGCGCTACAGCCCACCCCCGCACAGGCTTCAGGACCTCCAAAGGAGATCGTTTTTTCTCCAGCCCAGCAAGTGGTCCTAAGCCAGCTTCCAGAGTCAATGAACAATATTGTAACTCACCTTCCAACACAGCAAATGACAGTCCTAACACCAGGTCAGATTCAAGCAGAGTATCCAACAGCATACACTGTCTCATTTCAGGCTTTGGCCCTGGAATTCACCGTGGCTCCACAGTATACTCCAGAGGCCGACCACACTATAGAACCTCCTTCAACATATCCTCAGGGGACATTTCCATATCCAACTGAAGTCCCAGTTCAACTTTTGGATCTGGGATTTAACATAAGTTCACAATCTGCTCCTGAGGAACTTCCTCAAACTATACCAGAGACCACAACTCAGATTACAGAACCACCTAGAGAGGTTGTAGCTCCAGCCTCTCTATATCAGGAGATGACAGTTCCAACAGCAGGTCAGGATGGAGTTGAGTATCCAGTTCCACCCACTGTCTCATTTCGGCCTTTGGACCTAGAACTCACCATAAGTTCAGAGCCTACTAGAGAAGTTCACCATTCCACAACCCCAAAGGAGACTACAGTTCCTCCTCCAAAGCCCCCTCAGGTGACACTTCCACAAGAGTTTCACATTCAGAATATATACCCAAGTGGAGTTACAGTTCAACCTTTGGATTTGGGACTTACCATAACTCCACAACCTACTCCTGAGGAACTTCCTCAAACTATGTCAGAGGCCACAACTCAGATTACAGAACCACCTAGAGAGGTTGTAGCTCCAATATATCAAGAGGTGACAGTTCCGACACAAGGTGAGGCTCAAACTGAGTATCCAACTTCACCCACTGTCTCATTTCAGCCTTTGGACCTAGAACTCACCTTAAGTTCAGAGCCTACAAGAGAGACTCAGCAGCCTACACCCATAATGATCACAGTTCCTCCTCCAGAGCTCCTTCAGGATCACATTCCCTATGCAACTGAAGGCACAGTTCAACCTTTGGATCTGGAACTTACCATAACTCCACAACCTACTCCTGAGGAACTTCCTCAAACTATGTCAGAGGCCACAACTCAGATTACAGAACCACCTAGAGAGGTTGTAGCTCCAATATATCAAGAGGTGACAGTTCCGACACAAGGTGAGGCTCAAACTGAGTATCCAGCTTCACCCACTGTCTCATTTCAGCCTTTGGACTTAGAACTCACCTTAAGTTCAGAGCCTACAGGAGAGACTCAGCAGCCTACACCCATAATGATCACAGTTCCTCCTCCAGAGCACCTTCAGGATCACATTCCCTATGCAACTGAAGTCACAGCTCAATCTTTGGATTTAGGACTTACCATAACTCCACAATCTACTCCTGAGGAACTTCCTCAAACTATGTCAGAGATTACAACTCAGATTTCAGAACCACCTAGAGAGGTTGTAGCTCCAGACCCTCCATATCAGGAGATGTCAGTTCCAGCACCAGGTCAGGTTCAAGATGAGTACTCAACAACCCTTCAGCCTATGGACCTGGAACTCACCATAACTTCAGACTCCACTAGAGAGGCTGAACATTCTACAACCCTGGTGATGGCTACAGTTCCTTCTCCAAAGTACTCTCAGATGACACCAAACCCAGCTAAAGTCACAGTTCAATCTTTGGATCTGGGACTTACCATAAGTTTACAACCTGATACTGAGGGAGAACTTTCTCAAACTACACAGGAGAGCACAACTCAACCTATAGATCCATCAAAGGAAGCTGTAGCTCAAGCCCCAGTCTATCAGAAAGTGACACTTGCAACATCTAGTCAAGATGCAGTTAAGAATCCAACCTTACCCGTCATCACATTTCAGCTTTTGAATCTGGATCTCACTACACATCCAGAGCCTGCCAGAGACGCTCACGATTTAACAGCCTTGAAGGAGACTACAATTCCTTCTCCAGAGTACCCTCAGGTGGCACTTCCAGAACAGGTTCACACTCAGGATCCACATCCAAGTGAAGTTACATTTCAACCTTTGGATCTGGAACTTAGCATGTCTCCACAACCTACTCCTGAAGTAGAACTTTCTCAAACTCTACAGGAGACAAAAACTCAGCCCTCAGATCCAGCTAAAGAGGTTGTCACTCTAGCACCAGTGTACTTAGAAGTGATAGGTCCAACACCAGGGCAGGATAAAACTGAGTATCCAATACTGCCTGCTGCCTCATTTCAGCCTTTGTACCCAGAACTCACTGTTCCAAGTTCAGAGCCTACAACCCCACATGAAAGTACAGTTTCTCCTCCAGCGTACCATCAGACAACACTTTCAGAACAAGTTTATATTCAACATCCAAATCTAACTGAAGTTACAGTTCAACCTTTGGATCTGGAACTTATATCTGGAACAGTCATTCCAAGCCCCAATCTAAATGTTTCGACTTCTTCACATAAACGGGAGATCCTTCCTGAACCTGGAGAGCCACATGAGGAGGTTACAGCAAAAGCTCCAGTATTTTATGAAATAACACCAAATCAGGATCAAACTCAGCATCTGGTTCCTCCTGAAGTCACAGTTCAACATAAAAAACTAGAGCATAGTAAAGCTACAACATCCAGTGTAGAGACTGAACTTTCAGCAACCACATATAATATGACAGCTCTTCCTCCGGCACACCATGAGGTGACTCTTCCGCTTGAAGACCAGCTTCAGGCTGTGCATGGAAACCCAGCTCAAGTCACAATTCATCTCTCACGTCCAGAATTTTCCATAGCTCCACCACCTGCTACAACGGTGAAACATTCTGTACTAGTTCAGTCTACAGGGTCATCCAAGGAGACTGTAGCTCAATCTCCAGTACACCTCAATGTGACAGTTCATGGTCAGTCTCAGCATCTAAACTCAGAGGCTATACAATCTGAAGTCTCCGCAGCCTCTCATCCAGAGACTATCCATTCCACAGCCCTAACACCTACTCATCCAAAGACTACACATCCTACAGTCCCAACAACTATGGCCCCTCCTTCAACACACTATGAGGTGATACTTTCACCGTCAAACCAGGTTCAGACTCAACAGCCAACTCCAACTAAAGTCACAACTTGGTCTTCAGCCACAACCCAACAATCTTTCACAGTGCTACAGTCTGTTATACTAGTAAGCCCTTTTGCACCTACGCTTGAGACCACAGCTCAGCAAATCCCAAGTGGCATCATACTTGAACCTATGAATCTTGAACCTACCATAATAACTCCATATGCTGGAAATTTTAAAAGAGAAAAAGATTTAATTTTTCAAATGAAACCAAATGTCTCCACAAGCACCAACATATGTGACTTCTGCTTGTGTGAAAATCACACACTATTGTGTACTCATCTCAGCCCAATGCGGAGACTCCACCAGGTGCCTGTGCTAAGGCCCAACACCCACAAGGGCACCCTAACTGTTTTGTAAGAATCACCTTTTCTTATTTCTGTTTTGCATTCTGCTTGACATGGCAACCTTTTCCTCAAAGCCTTCCTGGACCTTCCTTGTCACCCCAACCAACGCTGACTGACTTTCTGCTCTTCCATTTGCTTGTGAAGTCGTCTTCTCACTACCGTCCCCTTCCCCACCTTTTGTGACAGCCTCTTTTTCCGTATTTGTTTTTATTTAGCCCCATTATGTAATTATAATGAGCTCAACATTGGCTCTTCCATTTTTTTCACTCAGCCTCTTTCTAACTCATCTCATTAGTGAGGATGCAACAGAGAGGTGGGACTAGATTGCAGAGCTGGACTCCTGCCATTGGACCCCAGGTTTTTGGTGTGGTAGCTCTACAACTCTAGGAAGAGTGCTTAGCTGGGAATGAACTTCCTCACTTGTAAAGTGGAGAGTCTGTTAGCTACTCTTTCATAGGATTGTTGTGGGGCTTAGTTGACTATGTGGCATGCTGAATCTTAGTTCTTAGCATCCATGAGTGTTAGCCGTTAATACTTTGCAATATCTGCTATGTTCAGAAACTTATCTTTGTCCTAGGCTATATAATCTTTTGTGTGCAACTTGAAGCTAAGGACTGTGAGAATCGCATATGTGTGTTGTATCTAGAACATGAAAATAATACAGAGGGGACAAGGGAACAGTATACCTTTCCCTGTGGCTCAAAGGATGTCTGTAATTGTAAAATCAGAGAGTACAACCTAGGCAAAGGCTTGATTATAAGAAAGATGGAGACTTAGACAAGTCAGATTAAAAACAAAGACATTGTGTAAGATCTGGAATATCAACTATAAGGTTTAGGAAGTGACACAGGAAGACATGGAAAGCCATCAGAAGTTTTCAAGAAAGAAAAAAAATTAAGACAGGAGAACTTTTTTAAAAAATAATAAAAGACAGAATAATAGTATAATCTAGCCTGGAGTTTCTGATTCTCCCCTCTGGGCCTTTCAAGTGCTGGGATCATGAGCACATTCCACCATTCTCTTATCTTGGACCATTTTAAAATCCATAAATGTAATGGCCTCCAGGCCCTCTACCATGACAGCCTGTAAGAAAGAGAAGACAGGATTTAGTGACTGGCTAAATTTAGAGTTGGGCTCTAAAGTCTACAACACAGAGAGGAGTGCCATGTGAGCCCACAGGTTAGAAGTTCCTCCTGAGGAAATGTCTCACTGCTTGCGCCAGTAGCCCTGCACCCTTAACTGTGCTCCCTTGGAAACTGAGAGATCCAAGAACTAGAGAGTTGGTAGTGTCCTTTCTTCATTGAGCACCTCCATGAGGGTGTGATCTCTACTGATTCTGCTGATTCTTTTTCTGTTTATTCAAGTATATAAATTGTTTCTTCACAGAAATTTCCAAGGAAATGTTATTTCTTTCATTGACAAAAATGTATGGAAAGCATACCGTTGGGTTGAGAAACTGTGAGTATGTTTTCTCCAAATATGAATATAAAACAAATGAGCAAACAAACAAATAAAAGCCACTGCACTCTAAGTTCCTTCTTGGTCCAGGTTTTGAGGCAAACACCCATGTGACAAGGTATTTCCTCTTCACAGCCCAAATCAAGCTACACTGACTGAATTTCTCTGTTAAATTTTGTGGTGACTAAGCGCTGCAGAGGCGAGAGCAGTTGCCTAGCGCGACACATGAGGCCATAGGTTCAGACACCATCAACTCAGCCAAAACTCGTTTTTCATTTTATTTTGTGTGCATTCCTATGAGCACACCAAGCCAGAACATGTGTGTGGAGGTCAGAGGACAGCTTGTGGAACTTGCTTTTCTCCTTCTACCATATGGGCCCAGGAGATTGAACTCAGGCTTCAGTCTTGGGAACAAGTCCCCATTCCCTTGAGGTCACTTTGCTGCCCAACTTTTTAGATTAAATTTTATGAACTCTCTCTAAAAGTCCTGACAATTTAAACTTTTCTCTCATGTCATCGATGACATTTCTGGCTGGTTTTGTTTTTTGAGACAATGTCTCTCCATGTCATCTTGGCCTGAAACTCACTTAAGCAGACCAGGTGGGCCTCAAACTCAAAGAGATCTGCCTGCCTCTGCTTCGTGGGTGCTGGTTCAAAGGTGTGTGCCACCAGATCTGACCTATGATTACATTCTTAATGGATATAAATTAAATATGAGATATAGAGAAATCTTCCTTATGCTCTAAGTTTTCACCACTGGGGTGATGTGTTTGTTTGGATTTGTTGTAATAAAGACCATGAACAAAAGCCACCAGGAGAGGAAAGAGTTTTACTCCATCTTACAATCATAACCGGTCCTGAAAGGATTGGGAGAGCTTAACAAAGGAGCCTAAGTCAGGAACTGAAGGAGAGGCTACAGAGGAACCCTGCTTACTGGCTCACCCCTCCAGGCTTGGGAAGTTTGTTTTCTTGTTCATCCCAAGCCCCTTGCCCCGGGACAGCACCGCCCATAGTGGGCTGGGTCCCCATGAATCAACAATAAAGAAAATGCCCAACTTGCCCACAGTGGAAACATCATCTTAGTTGAGATCTCCTCTTCACAGATGACCCTAGTTTCTGTCAAGCTGAAAATAAACTAGCTAGAATAGGTAACCACTACTGTGATTTTGGTATATATCCTTCCAGACATATTTGCATGTAGGAAAACGGATTTGTCAGAAATTCCTTTTTCATTTTTACATAAATGATAACATCCTGCAACTTGATGTTTTCACTGCATGATATTGAAAGTTACTTTTTAACACACAGTTATTCTATTTATTTCCAGTCCTGCATAATATTTCATAGTGTGTATATATCAGTGAGAATTTAATATTATCCTGTTGGTGTTTAGAGACTATCTGGTTTTTCTGTTACATGTCTGGTTGTAACAAATGTCCTGTATACCTTGGAAAAGTGTTTCTATAGAACAGATATCTAGAAATAGAACCTTTAGGGTAGAAACATTTGTACATATGAGATTTTAATTGCCCAAAAATAAGTAGTGCCAACTTACGCTCTAGGCAATAGCACGTGACAGCGAGATTCTCTTCATCCCATTTCACCGCCAATGTTTTCCGTCTGTTTGATGATTTTTGATCCAGGTAACCTTTTAATTTTCCAGAATTCTCAGTGAAAATCACCTGACTGAATTACATAAGGATTCATTCGAAGGCCTGCTATCCCTCCAGGTTCTGTAAGTTAGTTGGGCGTATCTATTCGTAAGTTATGAGTAATCTGTGGATGGGTTAGATACAAACATCCCTTTAAGCAATAAAATTGTGCAATTACTGACTAGGTTTGACAGTGCTTGCCTATAATCCCAGCACTGAGGAGGTGGAAAACGGGAGGATTGCTGCAGGTTGGAGATCTGCATGGTCTACAGAGTGGGTTTCATCCCTGTTCCAGGGCTGCTTGGCACGGGCCTGGCTCTACAAGCGTGATAAAAGAAAATCTGCAGTCATGTCGGGGGGGGGGGGGGGTCAGCCTATCTCTGACATTAAAATGCCTTCCATGCATTTTCAGTTCCCTAAATCATACAGACAAGCTTCAAACAGAAGAACTCCATTTACAGAGGGAAATGTTAGTAAGATCTGTGTGACCGAAACTCACACGACCTTGTTTTCTAAGGCATATGCTTCTGTTTAGATCTTGCCATACCTCGATCAATTCTGGTCCATGTTCTCATTTGCCCATGAGTTGGGAGTGCTTTGACACTCTTACAGGACTTGTGCAAGTTGATGTGACAGTGTGCCCGATAAGAACAACTTAAGGAGACAAAATTCATTTGGCCCTTCATCTTGGAGGTTTTCGGTTCCTGACAGCTGGCTCCATTGTTTTTGGGCCTGTGGTGAGGCAGAGCATGACGCTGGAAGGCTGTGGCAGAGCAAAACCTCAGAAAGAGTGAAAGAGGAAATGCCCAGCAATAAGCCACGCCCAGCAATAAGCCACACCCAGCAATAAGCCACACCCACACACCTGCTCCCTCCAGTCAGGCACCGCCTTCTCCTAGCACATCCAGGAAGGAACTCATCAGTAGGTTAATACGTGGATGACCTTGGTGTCTTCATGATCAATAGTTCCCCGGCTGAGAATCAAATCTCCAGTGTGCTTTCTTATTTTCAGGGGGTGGAGGGTTTAATTTATATCCAAACCATTAGCAGGGCTACAAACGAAAAAAAAAGAGGAATCAGTAAAGAATGTACAACATAAACTATGTATGGCCCACAAAGTCCAAAATGTTTGCTAATCTAACCTTTACCAAAAACAAAAAAACAAAAAAGCATAGTAGGATAGAAGGAATTAACCCTTAAAGCCATCACATCTAAGAGTAGAGAAGAGCCACCTGCATTCATTTGAAGGTGTGTGTGTTTGTGTGTGTGTTTGTGTGTGTGTTTGTGTGTGTGTGTGTGAGTTCTTGTCGGAGACAGGTGTGGAGATCAGATGACAACTTGCAGAATTTGGTTCTCTCCTTCCACCATGGGGGTCCAAGGGGTCAGACTCAGGACATTTATCTTGGTCACGGGTGTCAATATTCATTAAGACATCTCACCAGCTCCAGTCAGGTCTCTTGGGAAAAAATATGCTAGGCACTAAACACAAGAGTGGAGACAAAAGTTAAAAACCTGTTAGGGGAATGCTCCTGAGCACCCATACAGCCAGTCCTTCTGGGGATTGGAATGACAAGCCAGGGGACCATGAGGAGGACCATGGCACTGTAGCAGTACTCGCAAACAGCCAGAAGCCTCACAGCACCACCTGAGGCATTTGCTAGAACTGGGTTCTGGCATCACTTCTCAGTGACAGTTACTGAATCAGCAATTCTGAAGTAGAGCTGAGAGCCTGTCTTTCAGAGGCCTCGGTACCTGGTAATTACCTCATAATTCCAGGACTCAGGAAGGCTGAGATAGGAAAACTGGGAGTTTGAGGGCAGCCTAGCCTACATGGAAAGACCCATAAAAAAGTCATATAATCTCTCAAAATGACTAACTCCAGAATCTATCAAGATCTATAGTTTTCCATTATATATTTGAATATCATAAAGGGTGAGACTCGTGGGAGATGGATGGACTGGGTAAGTGGCTTTAAAATATTCAAATTCAAAGTTTTACAGTTTAGACAAAAACAATGTATCTTCTATTACCAACTCTATTAGTTATTATTCTATTAGTTGTACTTACTAAATATCTAACAGCTAAGCAAAGCAATATTTCTCTTTCATGTTTCCTAGGGATTTATCTTGCAATAAAATACATTACATTGAAAGAAGGACATTTGAGTCATTACCTTTTGTGAAGTATATGTAAGTTACAATTAGAACCCCTTTATATCTAAATTTTAATCCCCCTTTATGACTTTCTGATATATGACTTCCAACTTTGCTAGTAGGACTCAATAATAAGCTAGACTCAAAAAAAAAATACTGCATTTTTAAAATCTGTTTGTTTTGGTGATGGGGACAAACCTAGGGTCTTGTACTTGCTGTTCAAGTGCCCTCCCAGTGAGGTACAGCCCTAGAGTCATATGTGTAGGCTGGAGTGGGAAGATGCCCTGTGAGGGGTGAGAAGTGAGCACAGAAGGATGAGAGCAAGAGAGGAAATGGAATAAAAGATAAAACATCGTGTTTCCTCCAATATGGGCGATCTGTGTGTGCGCACGTGTGTGTGTGTGCAACAGGAAAGTAAGACTGTATCGGGAGGCGAAGACCAGCAGAGTGGGATGGAGACTTAGTAGGACAGATAAGAGCGCAGCATAATGAGATAGAGGAAGGTATATGAAATTATCAGGATGAAACCCATTATTCGTATAATAACTAAAACTTTATTGCTGGTCAGAAGTCATGAACATTCTATGCCAAATCCATTCAGTCTGTAGTAAAGCTGAATATGAGAATTCTGATGAGTCAGAGTGAATCCTGACAGTTCTCACTCAGTGTGGCAGCGCCCCCTTGGCAATTGTGGATAAGCTGCTGGCATCTGGTGAGCAGATGTCACAGCCGACATAACCGTTCCTAAACACCCTCCAGGATATGGGACAAACCTATACAACAAAGCACAGTCCAACCCAAAATGTCAATGGTGCTAAAGATCTTTGGGAAAAAATGTTGCGCATTTACTGTGGCTAATGTATTACATATGTAAATATAAAAAGTGTAAACCGTAAGCCAGTGTCATCAGAATTCTTTAGAAAAGTGAGTATTGATCTTGTGTTTAATTATATATAAATTAGAGTCCCCACAAATACAAGTGATCTAGAGAGTGTCTTTTCATTGGCTTATGTCTTTTTATTGTTATTGTTATTATTATTATTTTAGAAACCTTGGGTGCAATTTACTCACTGAACTGAACTTTGGAACGTTTCAAGCGTGGCATGGAATGCAGTTTCTACAGCGGCTGTAAGTAACGTAGAAGTAACCTGACCATGTGTAAACACTCACTGGCGCGTTTGAAAGGATACAATATCGACGCGCCGGGTGGGAACCCCGCGGGGACCGCCGGGTGGGAACCCCGCGGGGACTGTGGACAGTTTGCCTTAAGGTCCATCCGTTCTTCTCCAACGAGGAAACTAAGGCACAGGAGGCCAGGAGACGTGTGTAAACTACAGGACATGCTCTGCTTACCCGGTCCTGACCTCCAGCACAGGCATAAGTAACACGACTCAAACAATATTCACCAGGCATTGTCCTGAGGCCCTGGGGCCGTGCTCTGACACGGGAATGCTTTTGGAAACCCACTTGTGAGTTTCACTCAGATTCCCTCTTCCATGCGCATTTCCCAGCTGCTTGAATGGCTGCCACCTAGAGCGGCAAAATAATAATAATAATAATAATAATAATAATAATAATAATAATAATAATACCAAGTCCTCCAGGGAGCAAAAGGTGTAGGTCGTTTCTCAGACATGAAAAGGAGAAAATTCCACTGCCCTGAGGCTTCTCTCCCCACTATCCAGAATGTTATTTTTCAGGAAGTATGTGCCTCTGAGGTCATGGATTGTCTGTGGGTAAGAGGCATCTTTGCAGCATGGGGAAAGATGCTATGTGCATTGAACTGTGTGGTTGAAAATATTCATCAGATGTAAGATTGGTAAAGATCTTTTCCCAGTCTGTTGGTTGCTGTACTGGCTGGTTTTGTGTGTCAACTTGACACAAGCTGGAGTTATCACAGAGAAAGGAGCTTCAGTTGAGAAAATGCCTCCATGAGATCTGGCATTTTCTCAATTAGTGATGGAGGAGGGAGGGCCTCTGGTGAGTGGTACCATCTGTGGGCTGGTAGTCTTGGGTTCTATAAGAAAGCAGGCTGAGCAAGCGAGGAAAGGCAAGCCAGTAAGCAGCATTCCACCATGGCCTCTGCATCAGCTCCTGCTTCCTGACCTGCTTGGGTTCCAGTCCTGACTTACTTTACTTTGGTGATGAACAGCAACGTGGAAGTGTAAGCTGAATAAACCCTTTCTTCCCCAACTTGCTTCTTAGTCATGATGCTTGTGCTGGAATAGAAACCCTGACTAATACAGTTGCTGTTTTGTCCTATTGACAGTGTCCTTTGCCTTACAGAAGCTTTGCAATTTTATGAGGCCCCATTTGTCGACTTTTGATCTTAGAGCCTAAGCCATTGGTGTTCTCTGTTCAGGAAATTTTCCCCTGTGTGCATGTGTTCAAGGCTCTTCCCCACTTTCTCCTCTATAAGATTTAGTGTATCTGGTTTTATGTGGAGGTCTTTGATCCACTTGGACTTGAGCTTTGTACAAGGAGATAGGAATGGATCAATTTGCATTCTTCTACATGTAGACCGCCAGTTGAACCAGCACCATTTGTTGAAAATGCTGTCTTTTTTCCACTGGATGGTTTTAGCTCCTTTGTCAAATATCAAGTGACCACAGGTGTGTGGGTTCATTTCTGGGTCTTCAATTCTATTCCATTGATCTTTCTTTCTGTCTCTATACCAATACCATACAGTTTTTATCTCTATTGCTCTGTAGTATAGCTTGATGTCAGGGATGCAGATTCCCCTGAAAGTTCTTTTATTGTTGAGAAAATATTCATAAAGAAAACGCATTGCTGCGCCTTTAGAATATTTTGTTCTTGTCAGGCATGGTGGCTCAGGAGGCAGAGGAAGATGGATCTCTGTGAGTTTGAGGCCAGCCTGCTCTAGGACAGCCAGGGATGTTACACAGAGAAACCCTGACTTAAATTTTAAAAGGAATATTTCTTTCCCAAGAGAAAGGGTTTTTCCCTTAGAATAAAGGAATTTATTTTAGAAAAAATAAAATCCATGTTGTTTGTTAAGCGTGGTGGTACATGCTATAGTGCCAGAACCTGCACTCAAGAGAATGAAGCATGAGTTTGGGGCTAGCCTAGGACATTGCATGTTCTAGCCCAGGCTGGACTACAGAGTTCAACCTCATCTCAAAAGATCTTTTATATGCTATTCCATGATCAGAATGACATTATCATCTCAAAGTGAAATTTCCCTCTGAACTTGACTTTGGGTGAAACCCCAGATTCACAGTTGGTTCCCATTGGAGGAAGAGTTGGGATGTGCTGGAGCTGGGTGAACTGCTCTGTGGACACTCTTTGTAGCAGTCACCTCTCTCTAGCACAATCTGCTGACTCCTAACTTGGAGAAAGGAAGCAGAGAGTCTGCTTTTCAGGTAGAGTAGGCGTGGACGGTGGAGTAGGAAACACTAGTCTCTGTGTCCACCTTACAGAAAGGGAAGGTGCTTCCTGGTGAGGAGAAAAGCAGAACTGGGATCAGACATTGATATTCACATCATGTGATCTGAATGGAACTATACCTCTCAGAATTCAGAGGGTCTCCACCCAAGTTGGTGTCTGGACTTCTGATGCCCAGGTGGCCGGAGCAGAGGTCTTCCACCAGAGATGAGGGCTGGAGTTCTGACAGCCCGCATGGCCTCAGAGCTTCTGGCAGTAGGCAGGTGTTGTGGTAAATCTCCACCCCAGATAAGCCCTTGCAAGGAAAAGGCAACTCAGTTACAAATGTATAAACTGCACGCCTATATTGGGCAGATACGCCTCTACAGCACTTTCTTCCCCAGCTGCGAAATCCCTGCTACTTGCGGTTTCTCCAGGTCATGTGCTTCTGCCCCATCTTCCTTCCAACTTCTCCCCCGATGTCCTCCTCCATTCGCCATCCCTGCATCTCTTCCTCCTCCCCTTCCTGTCTCGCCCAGAAAACCCGCCTCCTCCTTTTCGCCCAACAACTGGCTATTTGTCGCCTTTATTAGCCAGTCAGATAACTAAGGGAAATTCCTCTATAGGCATGGACTCTGATGGGACACAAGCTTCTTGCATCTTTTCCAAAGGCAAGTTGTCAAGGGAGAGAAGAGGACTTCTGTGACACCTAGTACAAGATTCCTGGAGTGTTTTTAAGTTGAAGTTCTATTTTCCCTGGATTATAAAAGTTTGTACAAAGGTCCCAAATTAGTTAAGGGTCAGGCCCCTCAAGATCCACAGTCACCTCTGGTTCCAGGTACCTACTTGGATACAGCCTCCATGTTACTGACAAACACTGATGCTACATGTTAGTAGTACCCTAGGGCCAGATGCTCTTGAGTCTGAAATTCAGGTCAAAGATACACCAAAAGCTCACTAGTTACTTACTATTGTTTGATTGATAGCAGAAATCTTTCCTCATTCGTATAAAAAAATGTTACCAAAAAAAAACCAAATTAGTGGTTGATCATCTAAATGGTAAATGTATCCCCCCCCCCCCCCCCCGCCGCCCTCTGACTTTAAAGTGTTTCTCCTTCATTTCCAAGTCCAGACTGGTGGCTTGGGTTTTTTTTGTTGTTGTTGTTGTTTTGTTTTTAATTCTTTTGCTACTAACTGCTAAAAATTCACTGCTACTACTAATAAACTCCCTGACAGTCTTCACTTGGCAGAAGATCTATACATCACTCAGACCAAGCACATTCACGTGATAGTTTGGCTATGGTTATGTCAAGAGCATAACCTGAAAGGAAATGAAAGGAGAATCTAAGTTTTATCCCTACTGAAGTATCTGCCTACCATTAAGAATATTCATGGGTAAATGGCCTTAAATTGACTCATGGACCCAGAAATACCCCAGTGCTTCCTTCTGGTCCCCTAGCATTGGTTTCCTACAGGAAACTATTCATGTCCAAAATTTTGCTCCTGGAGCTGAAGAGATGGTTAAAAGTACGTGTTGCTCTTGCCAAGGACCTGGGTTCGATTCCTAATACCCACACGATAGCTCACAACCATCTGTAACTCCATTTCCCAGAGGACCCAATACACTCCTCTGACTTCCGCAGGTACCAGGCACACATATGGTGCACATACTTATGTGTATGTAACTGCTCATACACATGAAATAATAAATCTAAAAAATTTGAATATATGTTTTTAAAAAGGTTTGCAGTCTTCAGGACCTGGTGATCCTCACTTTGGTTCAGACAGGATGCTCGCAAGTGCCTCTCACAGTGAGAAAGACACCAATATTAAAAAGAGCCATTCCAGTCTGTCCTTTGGGATGAGTTAGGTGGAGTGTTTGATTTGTAGTCACTCAGCAGTCTGGAGAGGGTCACATCCAACATTTATGACGCCTTTCCTTTCTTTGCTGCATCCGATCCGATGGTATGAGAAGGCTCCTTCTCTCCTCATCCCGGGAGCTCTCCCTCTGCCTGTAACCATGCTTTGACACCCCCATCTCCAAGGCATTTGTTATGTTCCAGGAACTGTTTGAAATACTGAAGCAAGCGAGAGGCGGGCATGTAGGGCATGCTGAAGCATGTGGCTGACTTTCACGGCTCTTTCCGTGAACCTATTCTTATCTACGTCTTGTAACTGATGAAGTTGAAACTGAGAGTCCTTGGCTACCTTGTCTCTGTTTACATCATTAACAAGTGGCAGGACCACCGAGAAGTGGTGTCTTCTGGACAGGTCAGCTCAACTTTCTGGGCTTTGTATCTTATCATGAAGTTGGCTTCTACTTGTAATAGGACCTGTGGGGCAGAGAGATGCATTTCCTTCTAAGAAATCTGTACCTGTAGAACTCCTGGGCACACTATTATCTGGCGTCCCCAGGTTCCTGCCCCTGGTTTATTGTCTGTACAAAGTCACTAGTGCTAAGCCGCCTGTTCTGGTCATACCCACTCTAGATGCCTTTGAATCCTGGACTGCTTGGGGAGGGAAATTGTAGTTCTTTTCTACTGAAAGAGCTCAGGTTTGAGGCTGTCCTACACACGTGACTTCACTCAGAAGTTACAGAATCAGAGTTTGAACCCAGACCCTGCTGACCCAAGCCACTTTAGCCTGTTCTTCCTGGCTGTCTTCCTCATGGCTAGTTTAAGCACCGTGACTCTCAGATCGATGGTGCAGAAGCAGGCTTACCATTTTTGATTTCTTAGAACCTACTGGTGTAACACAGAATCCTACACCAAGGAGCTCTGAGTCGGGGGGTGGGGGCGGTGCTGGAAGGCTCATGCACCTTGTAGATGAGGGAAAGGATTTCTTCTTTCCTCAGATTCTTCTTGCACATCGGAACAGGGTCTGGGTCCCTGCTTATTTCTCTGACCATCTTCCTCTAAGGAAGCTGTTTCCCTGCCTGCCTTTGGGATTCTAGTGTGGGTGCTTTTGGAGGCAGCCTTAGCTTCCCCCTTCTACCTGTGCAGAACTGCAAGGTCAGCCGGGGTGAACTTCCTCGGGTATATTTGGTTGGTTTCTCCCTGTGCTCATGCATACACATGTGCGTGGCCTTCCAAATACTCAGGCATGTGCCTTGTGGTCTTCGGTTTCCCAAGCACATATACGAGCATCTCACAGTTCCTGCGGACATGACAGTCCTCTGCTTTCCTGTCAGCCTGTTGTGCAGGATCTTCGTTCTCCCAACGGTGCTCGTATCACTGCCTCAGTTAAAACACTTGCCTGTAATTGTTTTCTAAAGCCGCCTTCTGGGGGAAGTTTCTAAAACCAGAGAATGCTCAGTAAGGGCAGATATAGACAAGTCTGGTCTCACTAGAGGCTTTGAAGGAGCTACAGTTCGATTCTGCTCCCTCTCACAGTGAGGCCATGGGGTGGTTTTTTGTTTGTTTTGTTTATTGTTGTTTTTAAGGTTGTCACTGAGCTAAGATGAGGAATGATTTAGGTGAAGCTAAAACAACACAAATCCTAGTGTTCTTAGAAACTGAGTTAGTTTTCTTGAATAAATGATACCAGAGTGTGGCAAGCCTTTGGTTAATTTTCCACAGTTCAGTAATTCATTGTTTTATGCCGGATGAACTCTGACTGATGTCCTTACTCAACTGTTTTCATTGATATCAACATGTTGCCATAGTTTTAAATCTCTAAAGTTTCAATGACAATGGGCTAATTAAATGTTAATCATGGGGGGAAGTGATTAAGGAAAAGGAATAAAAGAGACCCATAACTCTTCTTCTAGCGGCATTCTCGAATGAGCATGTGAGGTGTAAACAGCTAACTTCTAAGCCGCTCATGACAGTGTGTAATTCCAGCACATGGGAGGTAAAGTCAGGAAAATCAGAGTAGCAAGGTCATCCTGAGTGAGTTGAGGTTAGCCCAGACTAATAAGACTTATTTCCTTTAAAAAAAAAAAAAAATATTTCAAACCCATTATTTTATACTATTAATACACTCTTTTTTCACATTTTATTTGAAGTTTGTTTTTTTATATTTATACTTTATTTACATTTCAAATGTTTTCCCCTTTCCAGGTCTTCCCTTTGGAAATCATCTTTCCCATCCCCCCTCCCCCTGCCTCTATGAGGGTGTTCCCACACCCTCCCACCCACTCCTGTCTTCTCTCCCTGGCATTCCCCTGGGGCATCTAACACCCTCAGGCCCAAGGGCCTCTCCTCCCCCTGATGGCCAACAAGGCCCTCCTCTGCCACATATGTGGCCAGCACCATGGGTCCCTCCATGTGTATTCTTTGGTTGGTGGTCCAGCCTCCAGGAGTATCGGGAGGTCAGGCCAGTTGACACTGTTGCTCCCTCCATGGGGCTGCAGACTCCCTCAGCTCCTTCAGTCCCTTCTCCAACTCCTCCATCTGGAACCCCACGCTCAGTCCAATGGTTGCTGTGAATTGAATCTTGGGCATTCCTAATACACTCTTAAAATGTACATTTCAACCTTTACTTATTCACACTTATAGTGTGAAAGAAAACTGGGCTCGGGGACTGAAATACAGTTGTCAAGTTGACAGTAAGTCCCCAGCCAGCTAACTGCCATTTCTGCCAACTGACCATCCCAGAAAATTGTGTTTGTAAAAGTTTTCTAGAAAGAATATGATCAAAATATATCGTGTGTAGCTTAGTGAGAGCATGAACCACCCGCTCATGAAGTCCTAGGTTCAGTCCCCATCACTGTCAAAAAGTAAATAAAAGGAAACAGCTGTTCATTAGGTGTGGAGAAGGTTCCACAGGTAAATTCTTGCTGCACAAGCTGACTCCTGAAACCCAGTGTATGGACGAAACAGACTCCCGAGAAGTGTTTGCTGACATCCACGCCTCCTGGGCACTCGCATGCACAGCCTGGCATGTGCACCACCTCCAACACAATAATTATAATAAATACATTCTAAAACTGTTCTAAACTAAATCTCAAGAGGCAGATTTAGTTGTAGCTCTCTTAAATCTCCTTGCTCCACGTGTTAAACACAGGCTTTGGAATGAGAACTAACCTCAAATTAAAATTTTGGTTTTTTTATGCCCTTAGCGAACTAGGAGAAGTTATACCACCCTCATGTGCCTTGGTTTCCTCATCTGGAAAGCAGGGGCGGTGGCTGGAGACATGGCTCAGTGCTAAGGTGCACATCTTGCTCTCTCGGAAGACATGAGTTCAAAGTTCCACACGCTCTGACTCCTCAGACACTTACCTCACAAGTACACCTGCCCCCGCCCCCCCCCCCACATATACACTTAATTTAAAATGAACATTTTTAAAGAAAATTGGGTAATGGTTACCGTAGCACCTCTAGTCAGGTTAAACATGGCGGGATCACAGATGCTTGGGAGCTGAGGTGAGTGTTAATACGGTCTATACTGATTTGGGAACAAACTAAACCTAAAATGTTTTTCCCTGTTTCACTTCATTTCTCCTATTTTATTTTGTTTTGTTTATTTGTCAGCCTGGGTAACTAAACAAGGCCCTCTGTCAAGAGAGTGGGAGAGAGAATTTATTAATTTTGTTGGCATATAAACAATGTTGCTTGCTTATCCCATAAATGCTTGTTAAATACCATGGTTAATTCGGGTGTCCTTCTAGGCACAGGGGTGACAGTGGCAATAAGTCACAGTCTTTGTCCTCCTGAGCTCATGGCCAGGAGCCTGGCACATGCACAGGCTTGCTCAGTCTGTGGCTGAAGCCCGGCTGTGACGGGCACGGCTGTGGCTACTCTTGACAGGCTTACTTTTCCTCCAAAGCCAGGGAAAGTGTCCTATTATTTTTCTTGACTTAGTGAACGAACTACAAAGTGTTTTATATTTCCAAAAATGGACAAGCACCTTGAATTATGGGAGACATTAAAAATAGCCTTTTCTAGCCAAGCATAGCGGCACCCCTTTTATCTCAGCACTCGGGAGGCAGAGGCAGGAGGGACCCTGAGTTCCAGGCCAACCAGGGCTATACAGGGAGGACACACATACACACACATACACACACACTCTAAATAAATCCCCAAACAAAACAAAGCCTTTCCTACACAGTAGGAGCTTTACCACCAGTGTAGTTGTTTGCTAGATTTTTGACCTAGAAGCTCTTAGCATTTCTGTTCTTTGTATTCCGCCTTTTTTTTTTTTCTTTTTCTCTGTTTTTTCTTTTATTTTCTATGCATGTGAATAGTCTTCAAAGGAAGAATGCTCATGGATTCTAAGGGTGGTTTATAGGTAAAAAGCATTATATACATAGCATATAATATATAATTTATAATCTATGTATACACATGGATTTATATTCCATATGAGGCATGCGTGTAAACTGTTGGCACGGTGGGAGGCAGGCTGAAGTCTGTGTAACGTGAATCTCACTGCTTTTTCAGAATCCTCAGCCGTAACCCTCTGACAGTTGTTGAAGATCCTTTTCTTTTTAAGTTGCCAACGTTAAAATATCTGTAAGTATTTGGGTTCCTAGGATGATTTCTGCTCCGTTTTTATTTTCATCAAGAGGGTATTTTGTCTTAATAAAAAATGCAATTTTAGTTTCAACTATATCGTTGAAAAAAAATCCTTGAGAAAAGGATGGAGAGCCTGGAGAGGTGGTGCCCATTCTTCATCCCAGCGTTTGGGAGGCAGAGGCAGGGGGATCTCTGTGAGTTACAGACCAGCCAGCCCTACACCAAGACATGTTTTAAAAATTAAAAATAAAATGAAAGAAATAAAAGTAGGGGCCTGACAAGAGAGCTCAGCAAATAAAGGGGCTTGCCACCAAACCTGAGGACCCAAGTTCAAGAACTAGCTCACACTATTTGTCCTCTGACCTCCACACATCCACTGTGGCACATGTACACACACACACACACACACACACATGTATACATATATACATATATATATGTATATATATGGAAAATATGAAAAGGGTAAAGAAGCGATACAGTAGACAAAATATTCAGCTGAGGAGGAAACAGTGGAGAACACAGAGATGCATACGTAAGCACACGTAGGATCGTCATCTCAGAAGCAAAGAACCATAAGTGTACACTACTTTTTAAAATAAAAAATCATCTCAAGTGTATGGATGTTTTCCCTGTGATGTCTGTCAGCCTGTGCATGCAGTTCCCATAGATGGCAGAAGAGGGCACCAGATGACTGGAGTTACAGAGAGTTGGGAGCCAGCCTGCAGATGTGGGAATAGAGCCCCGATCCTGTGAAAGAACAAAGTTCTTAAAGACTGAACCCCAGTGTATGCTACTTTTAAAAAGAGGAGCCATGTTTGATTTCCAGCACCCACACTGGGCCTCTCACAACTGCCTGTAACTCCAGCTCCAGGGAATCTACCACCTCTGGCCTCTGTGGATACCTCCTATACACACACACACACACACACACACACACACACACTCACACACTCACACACACACACACACACACACACACACTCACACACACACTCACACACACACTCACACACACACACACACACACACACACACATCAGGTGGCTCATACCATCTGGAACTCCAGGGCATCTGTTGTCTTCTGGCCTCAACAGGCACCTGAACACACACATACACACATAAATAATAAATAAGCATTTAATTTTTAAAAAATTAAAAAGGAGGCTCTGTGTGGTAGTGCACACCCTTAGTCCCAACTCCCGGGAAGCAGAAACAGGCAAGTTGCTGTAAATTTAAGGCCAGCCTGGTCTACACAGAGAAACCCTGTCTCAAAAATTAAAATACCCCAGCTTTCCTGTGTCTTTAATATTCGTAGTGTATACAGACAGACAGAACTTTAAATAAGTGGGCGTTAAATATTTAAAATTAAAGTGAAAACTAAGAACTATAGAGTGGCGGTTAGAGTAGGGAGAGTCCACTGTAAACACGAGAGGTGAGAGAGTACAATAAAGACAGGTTCAATTCTATGCCGCGTTCATCCATTTGGTGATGGCAATGGCAAACTTCCTTCTTTTTTTCAAAAGGAGCTCCGTGAAATAATCTCTTCTACGGAACAAGATTTTATTTTTATTTGTGTTTACCTGTATATGTGCCTGTGTGCTAATATGCCCACATGTGTGCAAGTGTCTGGAGAGACCAGAAGAGGGCAGCAGACGCTCTGGAGTCGGAGTTGCAGATGGTTGTGAGCTGCCCAGTGTAGCTACTGGCAACTGAACTCGGGTCCGAGCAGTACAGACTTTCAACCTCCGAGCCATCCCTCCAATCCCGGCAGTAAATTCCCGAAAGCTGAAGGTTAAGTGTGTGTGTGTGGTGAAATGGTTCCTCATGAAGTCTGGCTTTCTCCTTCAGGGACCTGGGGACCACACAGGTGCCGCTGACTACGGTTGAGAACATCCTCATGATGACTCTGGAGCTGGAACATCTGTAAGGTTTATCTTCTTAGAATAATTGCGCTTTGGTTTAAAAATGTTAGCGTGTGTGTGTGAGAGTGTGTGTGTGAGTATGTGTGTGTGTGTGTGAGTGTGTGAGTGAGTGTGTGTAAGTGTGTGTGAGTGTGTGTATGTGTGTGAGTGTGTGAGTGTGTGTGAGTGTGTGTGTGAGTGTGTGAGTATGTGTGAGTGTGTGTGAGTGTGTGTGAGTGTGTGTGTG
>CM052710.1:17381458-17422748 GCA_028551405.1 Uromys caudimaculatus
GTGTGAGTGTGTGAGAGTGTGTGTGTGTGTGTGTGTGTGTGTGTAGGCATAGATACTACAGTGTGAGTGTGTGTGTGTGTGTGAGAGAGTGTGTGTGAGAAAGTGTGTGAGTGTGTGTGTGAGAGTGTGTGTGTGAGTGTGTGTGTGTGAGAGTGTGTGTGAGAAAGTGTGTGTGTGTGAGAGAGTGTGTGTGAGTGTGTGTGTGAGTGTGTGAGAGTGTGTGTGAGTGTGTGTGTGTGAGAGTGTGTGTGAGAAAGTGTGTGTGTGTGTGAGAGTGTGTGTGAGTGTGTGTGAGAGTGTGTAAGAGTGTGTGTGTGTGTGTGTGTGTGTGTGTGTGTGTGTGTGTGTGTGTGTGTGTGTGTGTGTAGGCATAGATACTACAGTGTGAGTATGGAAGCCAATGGACAGCTTTAGGAGTTGGCTCTCTCCTTGGGGGTTCCAGGGATCAAACTTGTTTGTGTAGCAGAGGACTTTTTATCTGCCAGCCCGAGATTTCTTTACAGTTTCTTGTATTTTAAATGTTTTGAGGTTTGCCTTATTTCGTGAGTCTGAGTTACTGAGGTGTAATTTTCATGCAGTAAATTCAAGCACACGGGCCGATGAGCTTTCTTAGTTCCCTAACCGCTATTACATTCCTGATGTGGCCCCTCCTGCCCCCTGCACCCCCCCCACCAGCCCCTGTGACCCACCAACTTATTTCCAGCCCTATGGATTTTCCCTTCCAGAGAACATCTCACAAATGCCATCCCATGGTGTGTGGCCTTTTGGATCTGTCTTCTCTCATTGAGCACGACCTTTGCACCTCTCGCCAGCAGCGCATGAGAAAGCAATGTCTTTAAAAAGGCATTCAGCTGGATTGGGTGTGTAGCTCAGTGGGCAGTGTCTGCCTAGCATGCATGATGCCCTGGGTTCAATATAAGCTAGGTACAGTGACAAATATCTGTCCTTCCTAGACAGTCTGTAATACAGAAGAGCTCTGCCTTCCTTCTAGCTCATCTGAAGTGGTGTCTGTGTCCTTGTTGTCTTAACTCTTTAGTAGCCGGTGTTCTGGAGTGTCTAATCATGACAAAAAACAAAACTCTCTTACTGTGTGCTTCCTTTAAGGCAGGGCGCACGTTGAATGAGATGTCTGTATTCTTGTTGAGCTTTTGTTTTTAGGGTCTCCTCCTGTAGCCTAGGCTGCCTTGAACTTGTGACCTTCCAATCTGGCTTCCCCCTGAAGTTTTTGTTTGTTTTACACGTGTTCATTTCGATCTGGCTTTATTTTGTTTCCTCAGGAATAGGTCAGGTCAAGCATCCGATACGGCCCTCCTAACTGGGATTTCAGGTGGCCTAGCCATTCAAGTCTGATCACCCAAAGGTGGTATACTGATGTTCTTCTGGTTAGTTTTATATGTGGTACTTCGTGGGCATTTGGGGATGCTCCACTAGAGACACTAGGGAAACTGGGGTCCCTTTGGGGGTTCTTAGTCTCTAATAAAAACATTTAGGAATAGACTCAACAACCTTGAGGCGAATTAGAGTAGACAAACTGAGTAAGCTGTAGGCTTGGCAGCTACCCAGAAACATCGGATAGAAGGAAGGTGAAGCCATACCACTGTCAGCAGCTGTGTAGCCAAGGGGAGCAGGTAGCATCACGTGGACAGGGGGGAAAGAGTAGAAAGGCCCAAAGGACTCGAAAAAGCACATTAGGCTGTGGTCAACAGAAGGAGACAGAAAAGAAGGAAGGTAAAAATTACACCTTTCATAACCAGGACTCAGAAGGCATGGAGAGTCCACAGCTACTGCAGAGCAAAGAAGAATTCTGGGGAGGAAAACCACAATGTCTCGGGAAGGAGAAATTATTCCTGTCACATACCATGGCTTAAGTTGTACCCCCCTTCCCGTAGGGCGGTTCTACCCTCTTGAGAGATGTTCCCTTAAACAGGGGTTGACTTGCCCAACTGGAATGTTGTCTCCAGGGCGCTAGACCTGGCATCCCATCCTCTTGGTCAGAAGGAGAGGCGCCCCCTTAATGGGCCCTCACTGCTACCGTACCATGCATTCTCCCCTCAAGCGTCTCTCACCTAACTGTGAACCCGTGATAACCTTGTCTGAAGCAAGTATCACTCAGTGGTTGAAACAAGTGCTTTTATTAGCTGGTATTCTATGGGAAAATTACCCTATTTCTGTTGAGCTCCATTATCAATTCATGGATTCTTTTTATGATTATGTTGTGCTTCACTGTGGTCTTTATCTCCCCAATTCCATCCATGGGGGTGGGGAGTGTCCATGGGTCTGTGTGTCCGTGTTCACGTACGTGTGGTGTGTGTGCATGTTTGTGTGTGTGTGTGTGTGTGTGTGTGTGTGTGTGTGTGTGTTTGTGATCAAACCCAGGGCCTTGCACTGCTGTGCAAGCACTATAGCAAAGAGCTGCAAAACACAAAAATAATCCAGATGTGGCTGGTGTGACCCATGTTGCCACCTAACCATATAGCATGAGTTAAAGTAGGTTGTTTTACGCCTCACATAATTTCTAATATTCTGATGACAGGAATAGAAAGAATTGTCCATAGGTTGGAGGCTTGCTCAGACCCTTCTTCCTGTGCATGATCAACCTAGAATGAGACCTCTGAGCTCGGGAGAGATACTTCTATAGATCAGTGTCACCTAGCTCTGCTCCCGCCATCTTTGTTTTAGGCATACATGCCCACTTGCCCATCTACTGAGCACCCCTGTCACCCTCCATGGTTATTTTCAGTACCAGCAACAGTTTGCCATTGAGTCTCCGAGACCCAGCTGCCCACGTCGTGTGCCTCAAGCACTCCTTCCTCTGCAGCCCTGTGGTGGCCTTGGCCTGCCTCTTCTACACCTCAGTAACCCTTTTCCGTAACCCAGTTCTCTGTCGTTCCATTTCTAGGATCTTACCTAGCCACATGGCCTGCTGCCTCTGCAAATTTAAAGCTGATATTGAGGTTATCTGCAAGACAATCAAACTGCATTGTCGTACTGGATGTCTGACAAACACCACACATTGTCGTGAGTCTCTTGCCTGATAAATGATTTAATTTGACATATAACTTTTAACTGGTAAATATATTTTAATTATTTTTATTTTAATTAAGATTAATCCCCTTTCTGCCTTCTTTCCTCCTTCCAATCTCTCCTGTGTGCTCCTCACTCCCTCTCAAACCGATCTTTCCTCTTGATTATCATTGTTACATATACAGATATATAAACACATAAATATGTCACAACTCGCTGAGTCTGTTTGGTGTTGCTTGTATGTATATGTTTCATAGCTGACCACTTTGTCTCTGGCAACCAGTTAGGAAGCTCATCCCTGGGAGAGGCTAATTCTCTCTCTCTCTGCAGTCACAAATTGCCTGTAGCTTTCTGGGAGTGACCCCTTAACGTGCCTATTGGTGGTGCCCTTGTTCAGGTTTTACCTAGGTGTCCATATTCGAGGTATCATGGGTGTAACTTTCCTGTCATACGTAGAAGACAAAAGTCTCACAGCTGACGTCCTGGTCCTCTGGATCTTATTATCATCTCCTGCCACTACCCCGCCTCCTTCGGTGATGCTCCTAAACTAACAGTGAACTTGCTTGTTTCCATTCGTTCCATCAGAGTAATAACTCCCCGAGCTTCTGAATTTCTCCCTTGTGGAAATTGGACTCTGAGGTGTTATTTCATTATTTAAAAACATGACTGTTTTTAACATCTTGAGCTCAGAGGCTCAAGATGCCTCCTGCACACACCTGGTAACCGAGACTCCATCCCTGGAACACACAGAAAGGTGGAAGGAAAGAATAAACTCTTCAGAGTTGCCCTCTGACCTCCACACTCAAACTGTCACACCCATGTACCCGCACACACCATGCACATACAGACACTATATATATAGTGTACGTGTGTATGTATATATAGAGACACATATATAAATACCTATCTATGCGCATATATATATTTATATATACACCTCATGCACATACAAGCACTATATATACACACTATCTATACATACTATACACTGCATATACACTATATATGCTTATACTATATATACAGATATATACACTATATATACAGTGTCTGTATGTGCATGGGTGTGTGTGTGTGTGTGTGTGTGTATACATACATATATATATATATATATATATATATATATATATATACATGTGTGTGTATATACATATATGAAGGTAGAGAGATAACTTAGTGGTTAAAAGTACTTGCTATTTCAGAGGACCAGGGTTCAGTTCCCAGAACTCACATGGTAGCTCACAATCATCTATCACTCCAGTTTCGGGGACCCAATACCCATTTATGACCTCTGCAGGCCAGGTAGGTACAGACACATAAATGCAGGCAAAACACTCATACATATAAAATGACTCTTTTAAAAGGTTCTACGTATCAGCCAGATAGTAGTGGCATATATATGTCTTTGATCCCAGCACTTGGGAGGCATGCAGATCTCTATGAGTTCGAGGCCAGCCTGGTCTACAGAGTGAGTTCCAGGACAGCCAAGGCTACACAGAGAAACCCTGTCTTGAAAAACCAAAAGAAAAACATATGCATATAAAGACTGCTCCGTACACAAAGAGTAAGAGCTGAGATGGGATGGGGAGCAGGAAGAGTGCTCACCCTCTGAGAGCTGCGCTCCGTGCTTGGTACCTTGCTTCAGTGATCACGTGCACACGGTGCGTGGCAGTCTGAAGCTGGCTTTATGTACATTAGGTCTCAAGGACCCGCATGGGGCAGGTGGAGAATGGTTTGGGTTTGTTTCCTATTGCTTTTTTTTTTTTTTTTTTTTTTTTTTTTTTTACACTGTAATGTCCTTTTTATTTAGAATCCGAGAGCTCCTGGTTTTATAAGTAGCGAGTGCCTGCCCAACTCTCCTAATGGAACAAGCCTAAAGTGGCTAGCTCTGTATTTGTGCACACCCTCAAGTTTTTCTATTCACAGATCACTCGTGTGATTTTTAATTATTTGTTTGCTTGATGTTTGGTTTTTGAGGATGTTTTCACTATATAGGCTTGGCTGGCCTAGGACTTGCCGGGTCAATCAGGCTGGCCTTGAAGTCGCAGAGATCCACCTGTCTCTGACTGAATTTTTTTTTTCTGGGGTCAGAGGTTTATGGCCCCATGCCTGGTATCATGGGATTTTTTTAATGTGTCTTTCTAAGCTGAGTGTGGCAGCACATAGCTGTTACACCACCTACTCAAGAGGCTGAGGCAAAGGGAGCCCAATTCAAAGTCATATAGGCAACTTAGTGAGGTTCTGCATTCCAACCCTGACCATGGTCCAAGGACGGAGCAAGCGCGGCTCTCCACACACACTGTACACTGTGTGCACGACACAGAATGTTCAAAACGGACGCTGGCCCACCCTGCCCTCTCTTTTGGTCACTCCCATTTCATAGGTTTTCAGAGTGGGTTTGTTCTTCTCTCTACTAATGGTGGCTCCATCCAGTATTTGCTGGCCCCAAATTTATCTGATAGGGTTGAATGGTTGCAGACTGAGGAAGGGCTGCACGTTCTCTCTGACCAAAAGCCATCTCTTGTTCTTTGACAGTTGAAGCATCTATAGGGAACCCAGAAGGAACATTCATGAAGGTGTTGCTGGCCCGGAAGGAGAACACCAGAGCTGAGCTCACTATTGAACCAGAAAGGGGCTATTCAGACCAAAATTATCTTAGCTCTTCAGGCCTCATGAATGAGCAGCTTGACTTTAACGATGAAAGTGATGTTATTAGTGCCTTAAATTACATATTACCCTATTTCTCAGAGGGGAATCTGGAAGACGTAGTATCGACATTGTTACCATTCATTAAACTCCTGTTTTCTAATATACAAAATGGAGATAATTCACTGGGACCCTTCCAAAATGATACAAAGAGCCTTACTCTTAAATCAGTACCTAAGGCTAGTAAGTTGGCTTACAAAAATAAAGTGAATAAGCTTTATTTTCTAGAAAATCTGTTAGATGCAGAAATTGATCAGGTTAGAAACAAAGAGAAAACCGCCATGCTTGTTCAGCCGTCGAGCCGTTTAGACCCCAAATTTAAACGACGGATATTTGAAAAGAGATGGGAACCTGCCCAGGCAGAGGAAGACAGTCTTGCAGAGATTGAAAAGGCAGAGAGACAGCTCCACAGCATGAGCAGGGTCCCCAAGGGGACAGGAAGCATACAGAAAAGGCACTTCAAGGAAGTGAGTGACAAGAGCCTGCAGAGCAAGCAGAGTGGCCAGACACCTGTGGAGATCATCACCAAGGTCAGGCAGCTCGGGAGCCCACCCTCAACAGAGCTACAGCAGCTCAGTCTGGAGCAGAAGCCCAGGGAGTTAGTGGGAAATTCCTTCCCCTCAGAGCCCTTGCTCCCAAAGGAGCATGGGGAGGAACTCTCTTCTTCCCCAGAACCGTCCCTGGTGGACAAGGCTCCCACTATAAAATCGCTACCTGAGTTCATAGACAGACGAAAAGACTTGTCTTACACCATTTTTGTTTTAGAAAGTGCAAATGCTAATGTGAAGAGAACGAAGGGTTCTGACCCAAATTTACAATCTGAGGAGAGACATCGAAACCTTAGGAAGAAGAAATCTCATTTCCAATTGATTGTAAAGAGGCCGGCAGCATCCTCTGCACTGAGGAGCCTGGTAAATTCCCCTGCACGAGGGGTCTTTTCATCTTTAGGAGACCTGAGTAACACAGAAAGACCCTTTTCAGAATCATTTGCTCCTCCAGAGCCCTCTACAGAAAAGCCTCCTGAAGAAAATCAGGCTGCAACAGATACTAAAGAAAACACCTTCAAATCAACTGTGCCTAGAGAAACTGCATCAGAAACTAAACCTCCTGAGAATCATACTGCAGCTTCTAATGTGTCTACATCCAGCTCAATTCCAACTGTTCAGCAAACCAGCAAGCCACAGTCAGACACCACTGTGGGGGCTAACACGAATGTCCATTTCATAGAAGTTGCTTACCCATCATTGATGTCGCCAGGAGAACAGTTTGAATCTCATCTAAACCAGCAGCTGCTGCCCCTCATCCCCAACAACGACGTGAGAAGGCTCATATCTCACGTCATCAGGACGTTGAAAATGGACTGCTCTGACACTCGTGTGCAAATGTCCTGTGCTAAGCTCATCTCCAGAACAGGCCTCCTGATGAAGCTTCTCAGTGAGCAGCAAGATTTCAAGTTGTCCAGGGCCGACTGGGATACAGACCAGTGGAAAACTGAGAACTACATCAATGAGAGCACAGAAGCCCAAGGTGAACAGAAGGGTCTGGAACCAAGTCAGGTGAGGACAGTGCTTGGACAGGGGCTCCAGCCTCTCCACTCAGTCAGCAGAAATGACTAGGGGCTCTCACTCCAGGTCTTCTGGCCACGTAACTCTAGCCCAGCCAAGACAGTGATTCCCTACTGTGCTTCTGTATGCTTTTTTGGTTTTTGTTTTGTTTTGTTTTGTTTTTGAGACAGGGTCTCTGTATATAGCCCTGGATTCTTGGAATTCCCTATGTAAACCAGGCTAGCCCCAATCGACGGAACGCAATTGAGATCCACCTGCCTTTACCTCCCAGTGCTGGGAATAAATGTGTTTGCTCCCACACCTTCCACTGTGCTTCTAAGCTTAGAGACAGAGCAGGCCTAAAACACAGACTATAATAAAACGTGCAATAGTAAGGCACAGTCCACATTGGATTCGGTATGGTCTTTTATAAATATGAAGGCTACTCACCTGGAAGAATGTTTTTAGAGTTTTTTTCATATGGTTTTGTTATGCAGTGTAGATCAAACCCAGGGCTACCTAAGCAAAGGGTTCAACCACTGAGGTACATCCCGAGACCTCGGTTCTTTGAGTCAGTGTTTCACTGTACAACCCAAATGGCCTGCCCACTTCCTAGCGGAAGTTGGTGCCAAACACATAGCAACCCTCTTGACGTCCCTAAGTGCTAATTACCACACACAGCTCAAGAAGGGATGTTGAACAATTGGCCTTCACCTTCTCTCTTTATGATGTGCTAACAGAAATGTCCATTTGTCCATTTATCTTGTATTTTTTAGATCTCCAAAGCAGTTCCAGGGTACGGCTACAACAACAAAGTCATCTTGGCAATATCTGTGACCGTCGTAGTGACAGTTTTGATCATCATTTTCTGCCTCATTGAGGTAAGGACAACAGAACATCCCTGTGTCCAGAACGTACCCTGTCTGCGTAGTACATTTAGAAGCTGGAAACTGGAAACCAGAGCCACTTACCCTCTGTGTCTACAAGTGATGTCCCTGTGTGTTTGCAGGTGTTCTGTCTGGGAAGCGTGTTTCCTCAGTGTCCGGTCCTTGTGTGACATTCTGATTTGGTGTCAGAGGGGTGGTTGGCGTGAGACACTCTGGAGCAGTGAGCGAGTTCTCTCTCGGGGAGGACAGGCTCAATTTTACCCCTGGAAAGCAGAGATCAGCATGGGGTCGGTTTACAAACCCCTGGGAGGATGTGCACTGGCCAGTGCACAGACAGCACCCTCCACACCTTCTGGTGGTTGCGGCCTTCTGGGAGATTTCTGTACAGTCCTGTGATGCTCTTTCGTTGTGTGTACAGTTCATCCTTGTGCTTGCATTTATTTATACTTTTTGAAAATTTTATATGTATGGGTGTTTCGCCTGCATACATGTCTGTGCACTACTGTTGTGTGAGACTCTTCCTGGGGAGACCACACACACACACATGCGCACACACACACAGAGTTACTTACCTTGAAAAGGAAGTCCATGACAGACCAAAGAAAAAAATCGCACCAATTTGGTGAACCAGTGAGTTTTTACTAGGGTTACCAACAGGAGTGTATGGCTGAGGAGTTACTTAAAAGGAACCAGGTAACTCGAAAAGAGCTGCATCATCAGAAATACTATTCCAACATGGGTAACAATTCCTCAGATCCTGAGATTCTGGGGCTCTCTATGCCTGCAGAGCTTTCTGTGTGGCTTGTGTACAGTGCCAGAGTCAGCCACCATCTGCATGGTTGAATGTGTCTGTCAGCAGTTTTCAGTTCAGTCTCCAATCCCAGCAGCTTCGTCCCCTTTTATACTGTTGGGTAGAGGCCCTGGTGAATATTCCATGATTTCGTTTTTCTAGATACAAGACCTTTTGCTCACCTCCCGTTTACCACCAGAGGCTGGTGACTTCCCCTTCCCTCCTAGAAGAAATGTCTCAATTCAGGGGAGCACCACATAAAACAACTTTGTGCCCAGTGCCCTCAAAGACCAGAAGACATGGGGGGATTTCCCCCCCCCCCACTCTGCTGATACTTTCTAGCACGTTCCTGACACTATTTTGTCATTTGCACACGTTTCTATTTTTTTTCCTTGTTTCTTTGAGACAAGGTCTCATGTAGCCCCAGGTTAGCCTGAAACTCAATAAGTAGCCCAGGCTGGCCTTCAACTCCTGATCTTCCTGCTTCAGAGTCACGGGCACGTGTTACCATGTCCAGCAACCCAGCAGGTGTGTGTGTGTGTGTGTGTGTATTGGAGTATTTTGCCTGCATATATGTCTGTGCACCATGTTTATGCCTGGTGCCTATGGAAACCAAAAGTGAGTATCAGATCCCTGGGAACTGGAATCTGTTTTTAGCCACCATGTGCATGCTGCTAATTGAACCTGAGTCCTCTGGAAGGGCAGCCAGTGCTCTGAACCCTCCAGCCTCTTAGACTTTTTAATCTTTCTAGAACTTATTTCTTTGGTGGGTATTGTTGAATCATGGGATAACACACATAGGAATATCTAGGTTTGAAATAATTTTTATTGAATGATTCGTTCTTTCTTCACTGGTCTAAGTCACCAACTCCATTTGGACCTAGATCCTGCTGTGGTCACTATAGCAGTACAAGAAGCACATTCCTAAATCATAGTTGTAATTTTGGTAAAGCAAGCTACTACTCTCCAATCTGTTTTTCCACACATTGTGTAACTATTCTTAAAGTTTCCCTACCAAATGTCAGCTGGTCTTATTTTTGTTTAAAAAAGAAGAGGAGGAGGAAGAGGAGAAAAGAGGAAGAAGAAGAGGAGGAAGGAGGAAGAGAAAACAGGAAGAGGAAGAAGAGGAAGAGGAAGGAGAGGAAGAGGAGGAGGAAGAGGAAGGAAGAAGAGGAGGAAGAGGAAGAAGAGGAAGGAGGAGGAGAAAAGAGGAAGAGGAAGAAGAGGAAGAGGAAGGAGGGGAAGATGAGGAAGAGGAAGGAAGAAGAGGAGGAGGAAGAGGAAGAAGAGGAAGAGGAAGGAGAGGAAGATAAAAAAGGGGAAGAGGAAGGAAGAAGAGGGGGAGGAAGAGGAAGAGGAAGAAAGGAAACATAAGGATTGTGGAGACTGCTCAGTGGTTAGAGCACTTTCCACACAAACGTGGAGATCAGTCCTTGGTTACAATTCTCAGGATCTAGGAAAATTCCAACCAGGCATGATGGCGCAGCCACCTATAATTCCCACTCCCAAAGGCAGAAATGGAATTTTCCAAGAACAGGCTGGATCATGAGACTATCATATCAGTGAGCTCTGGACTGGATTAACCCTGAATCAGTGGGAGAGCTGTCTAGATGCCCAATGTCAGCTTCAAACCTCCATAAGCATTCACACACACGCACATGTACCCACACACATGCAAGCACACACATTCGCCACATGCACACAGCGTACACATGAGCACACAAAAAAAGTAGGGAGAAGATTTGATTTAATAAAATGATTTCCTATTTCTTACAGTGCTACTTTGATGACTTATATCTTTTTTTTTTTTTTTCCGAAACAGGGTTTCTCTGTATAGTCCTGACTGTCCTGGAACTCACTCTGTAGACCAGGCTGGCCTCGAACTCAGAAATCCACCTGCCTCTGCCTCCCAAGTGCTGGGATTAAAGGCGTGTGCCACCACTGCCTGGCTGATGACTGATATCTTTCCAGCACTGCTGCTCCTGTGGCCTCCTCTTCTTCCCCCCCCCCTTCTCTTTGGGATTAAACCCAGGCCTTGGGAAAATACTCTACCACTGAGATACACCCCCTAAGCCTTCCTCATTGTTTTAGTTTGGCTTGGGTTTTTTGGGGTTTTTTTTAGACGGAAACTCACTCTGTGGCGTAGACTGGCTTGACGTTTCTCTTAATGCTCTCTAGAAGAACGGAGGGTTTTAATTAGAGAACTTACTCATTTTAAGTTACATTTACTCTGAGACACTCTTAAGTCTCCATAGCTATCATAAAAATGAGATCTTACAGTTTCTGGTTTGTATTAGGAAATCCACTGGGGTTGGGATTGTTGCTCTCCTATTTTGTGATGCCAACAGTATTGAATTCTCACATTCTAGTGAAATGTTGATCATCTTAAGGCTTTCAGCTGCCCCTTATTTTCAGTTACTAGCAATGGTTTTGTTCCTGTCTCCTCAACGCTGTGTCTATTTTCCCTATCACACTTCAGGACTCCCCCACCCCCACCCCCCAGGGACATAGACCTTGTAGCTGTGGTAAGAGGCACTTTGCTTTGCTCTTCCGGAAGATACTTTGAGGAGGTAAATGATGTTTCTTACTTTGACTTTTAAGAGTTCTTATTAGGCTGGGCAGTGGTGGCGCACGCCTTTAATCCCAGCACTTGGGAGGCAGAGGCAGGTGGATTTCTGAGTTTGAGGCCAGCCTGGTCTACAGAGTGAGTTCCAGGACAGCCAGGGCTACATAGAGAAACCCTGTCTCCAAAAACCAAAAAAAAAAAAAAAAGAGTTTTTATTAGGATGTGCTGCATTTTACATAAAGCACTCAGGACACTGTACTGAGGGGCAGCCTCATGGGAAGCCTGGAGCAAGGTGTTATGGGAGAGAAGACTAGCACAGCAGCTGTCAGATGAAAGGAACAAATGCAAACATGGAGACAGAAGTCACTGACGTAATCACGATATTGTTTTCCTCCAAAACAGATTTATTCTCACAGAACGGCAAAAGAGGGAGATGAAGAAAAGTGCTCAAGGTAAATATCAGATTGGCAATCATTCCAGAAGAAGCTGAGAGTTAGCAGCAAGCTTGGGCCTCCTCTCATTTAATCCCCTCACTTGACAGTGGGGAAACTCAGAAGAATGTTCTCTCCCAATGCCTTACCTGGCTCCTCAAAATAGCAGGCATACCTAGGCCTAACAAGGCCTCCAGTGTCACCATATCTTTAAGGAAAGACAGTTGGGCTGTACCTGCCCTGCTGTTGGTAGCATCAGGGAACCTCATTTAAACTTGCTGGGTGCTGGAATTAGGTTTGATTCATCACACCCGACTAGCCATGTCCTTCAAACTGTTCTCACGACTCACTCATCAGAGGCAGGCTGCAGGGTGAAATTCTGAGTTTATGAGCTGAGCTATGGACTCAAGCATTGGACTTGGTGCTATGCAAACAGGAGCGCCCCCTCCCTCACCTCAGAAATCTGTATGTGAGAGTTGGTCTTAAGGCACCAACGGGAAAGGCTCTGGAGAGCAAAATGCTACTGCCTGGGATGGTTTCTTCAAAGAGATAAGTTTGTTCAAAGGGATAAGTGAGGCTCTAGTCATGCTGGCACTTTGGCTGTGCTCCAGGACAGACAGCCATAGACAAAGAGCTCCCCGGAGGCCTCGTGGGCCTTTAGAACAAACGTACCTAGAAGCCAGGCATGCATGGAATTGTTCTCAAGTCCCAGGGCTGGGGTGATTTTTGTTATGGGAAGAGCCAAGATGTCTCCCAGGCAAGACACACACACACAAATGATTCAATCACTGTGTTTTCTTCCAAGGACCAAGAAATACTACTGCAAGACCACTGAGACTCAGGTAAGCCTGAGGCCGGGTGCTGTGAGGAGACGGTGGGGTAAGTGGAACCAGTATCTCCCCTTCTGTTTTCTAGGATGGGTTTTTCTGGCTAAGATGCCCACTGTGGCTTAGAGACATGTATAGACCTCTGCACGACACCCGAAAGAAAAACATGGCTCAGGACCTACAGGACAAGGAGTCCTCTGGAGAGGAGGAGATTTTCAATAAGGATGTACCAGGGTAAATGTCTTGCTCAATGAGGAGCTAAGGGCAAGCTGCTCATTTCAAAGTTTGAAAGCCTTGGCATTGTTCTTCCAGGGAGGTCAAGAAAGGACCCTCAGCGGCGAAATTGTTCACAGAAGAGAGTGAGCTAGTGGAAGCCTCAGAATGAGCTGCTATCATTTATTAATAAATTATTTTTTGTAGATTTGTGTCAAAGGCTTTTGTACTCAAGTAAATGAAAATTGGTGCACAGCACTTGAGAGTGTGGGCCGGTCAGATGGCTCGTCACAGGAAAGCAGGTGTCATTCAAGCCTTGTGACCTGAGTTTGATCCAGAATCCAAGTGAGAAAAAAAAAAAGCTTCATGCTCCATCTTATCCCTGTGCATCTGGTAGGCAGGACAGGTTTTGAGCTGAAGGTTTTGTGGGTGAGTTGATGTTCCTCGCCTTCTACTGGCATTCCCGACTGGACCCAGGAGGTGACCGACCACTTCAGTCTCCGTAGGAATCTCAGCTAGGGTCACTCCCATAGACTCCCGGTAGTCTCCCCCATCCCAGGTCCCCAGCCAGAGATACCCCCTCCCAGCTCTCTCCCACACCCTCTCACCCCACACTGATCACCATCCCTGGTCCCCTCCTTCTCCTCTCTCCCACCCAGGGCCTCCCTCCCTCCACCTCCGATGACTATTTAGTTTCCCCTTCTGAGTGAGACTCAAGCATCCTCCGTTGGCCCCCCTTATTACTCAGCTTCTTTGGGTCTGTGGATCGTAGCATGCTTATCCTGGACTTTATGGCTAATGTCCACTTATAAGTGAGTGCGTACCATACTTTCTGGGTCTGGATTACCTCACTCAGAATGATATTCACAAATTCCATCCATTTGCCTACAAATTTCATGATGTCTTTGTTTTTAATAGCTGAATAGTATTGCATTGTGTAAATGTACCACATTTTCTGTATCCATTCTTCAGTTGAGGGATATCTGGGTTGTTGCCAGTTTCTGGTTATTACAAATAAAGCTGTTATGAACATACCCAAGCAAGTGTCCTTGTGATATGATAGAGCATCTTTTGGGTATATGCCCAAGAGTGGTATAGCTGGGTCTTGGGGGAAACTATTCCAAATTTTCTGAGAAACTGCCAAATTGATTTTCAAAGTGACCGTACAAGTGTTCACTCCCACCAGCAATGGAGGAGTGTTCCCATGGTCCACATCCTTGCCAGTGTGTGTTGTCACTTGAGTTTTTGATCTTAGCCATTCTGACAGGTGTAAGATGGAATCTCAAAGAGTCATTTTGGTTTGCATTTCCCTAATGACTAAGGACGCTGAACGTTTCTTTAAGTGCTTCTCAGTCTCGAGATTCCTCTGTTGAGAATTCTGTTTACTGAGGAAATGGCCAACCAATGACAGGCCTAACTTAAGACCCATCCCATGGGAGAGAGCCAGTCCCTGACACTATTAATGTACTCTGCTGTGCTTGCAGGCAGGAGCCTAGAGTAACTGTCTCCTGAGAGGCTTCATCCAGCAGGTGATGGAAACAGATGCAGAGACCCACAGCCAAATGTTAGGTGGAGCTCAGGGAGTCTGTGGAAGAGTTGGGGATAGAAGTGAGCCAGTTGGAGGGGTCAAGGGACATCACATGACGACCTACAGAGTCAACTAACCTAGGCCCATGGGAGCTCACAGAGACTGAACCACCAACCAAAGAGCATGCAGGGGCTGGACCTAGGGCCCTTACACATTTGTAGCAGATGTACAGCTTGGTCTTCATGTGGGTCCCTAACAATTGGAGCAGGGGTGGAGGCTGTCTCTGACTCTGTGGCCTGCCATCGGATCCCCTTCCCATACCTGGACTGCCTGGTTGGGCCTCAATAGATGAGGATGTGCTTAGCCCTGCTTGGACTAGATGTCCCAGGGCTGGTGGTACCCAGGAGAGGATTCCCCTTTTCTGAGGAGCAAGGGAGGGGATAATGGGAGAAGGGTTTTGTAAGGGCAGGACTGGGAGGAGAGGAGGGAAGGGGCTGCGATACAGTAGGGATGTAAAGTGAATAAATTCTAGAAAAAATAAAATAAAAAATAAAAGCACATACACACACAGAGCTGCGTGGGGCGGCAGGCATATGTGACCAGAGTGCTCCTGTGGCAGCATAGAAAGTAAGGACAGGAAAATCACACTGAGCCTGGAATACAGAGCAAAAAACAAACAAGAGACCTGGCCTCAACTAGGTGATAAGCCAAAACCAACTCCCAAATATTGTCCTTTGACGTCCATGATGACCATGGCATGCATGAACCTAGATTCTCTCGCTCTCTCTCCCCCTCTTCCTCCTCTTTCTTGCTCGAGCGCGCGCGCGCACACACACACACACACACACACACACAATTTGTTTTAAAATTGAGACTGCGCACACTAACCACAGAAAAATACATTTCATTAATATGAAGACTGGTGTCAGTCATGGATGCTCTTAGTCCCCAGGGAACCATGGGCCAGCGTGGCTGGTTATGGTTCCAAGTTGAGTGACTGGCCCTCTAAGTCCTCACCTGGCTAGTTAGTTAGCTGACTGTACGGGAGGGGCCTCCCAAGCTCCTTCCTGAACATGGCAGGCGAATATTTCTCTGTGTGGTGACGTCTGTGAGGCCATCTAACGCACAAGCTTAAGGAGTACTTGGACGTGGAAGCAGCGGGCGCCGCCTCCGCCACTGCACAGACACGGGAAGCACACTCTACTGTATGTAGCAGCACTGTTTCAAACTGTCATCCACTAGGTGGGGTTGGGCAAGCCTGTAATCTCAGTACTTGATGCCTGCAACTTCAAGGCCAGTCCAGGCTGCCCAGTGAAGTCCAGGCCTCTTTGCGGTACATAGTGACACCTTGGTCAGAAAACATTACAAAAAACAGGACTTGGAATGTAAGCGGATGCAGCCTGCTATACACCATAATAAGCAATTAGACCTTACAGTCCAAAGCCTCTCAACTGTTACCCTGCCCTGCAGCAGGGAATGGGGCATGGAGACTCACAAACCATGCTGCTGATGAAAGTCACATCCATGTGGAAGGCGATGACCATTCTTCCTAAGACTAACAATGGGTCAAGCACTGTGCTGGGCACTTTAGTTACGACGTTATCACAGAGACAGAAACACCCACACACACACAAGCCAACTCAAATCCTATACTTTGAGGGGCAGGGGTTTGACCTTGACAATAACGTTGGAAGCAAAGGAGGAACTGACAAGAAAGTGGGGAGTACCAGGCAGTGGTGGCACACGCCTTTAATCCCAGCACTTGGGAGGCAGGGGCAGGTGGATTTCTGAGTTCGAGGCCAGCCTGGTCTACAGAGTGAGTTCCAGGACAGCCAGGGCTACACAGAGAAACCCTGTCTTGGAAAACAAACAAACAAACAAACAAACAAACAAACAAAACAACAACAAAAAAGAAAGTGGGAGAGAGGAGCCTCGATCACTGGGCCCCCCAAAGCTGGGACCAGGCCTTTCCACACAGCCACTAACACTGTGATACCGGCTCATTTCTCAAAACAAGTTTTGAGATACCATGTTATTCTCCTCTACCCAAGAACTGGCAAAGTAAACACTACCCATACCCTTTCACTTATGTGTTATTGATAATAATAATAATAATTATTATTATTATTATTATTATTATTTTGGTTTTTTAGAGTTGGGGGGGTGTGTCTCACTGTCCTGGAACTCACTCTGTAGACCAAGTTAGTCTCAAACTCACAGAGATCCACCTGCCTCTGCTTCCCGGGTCCTGGGATTAAAGGTGTGTGCCACTGTACCAGGCTTCCACATCCTTTAGCAGATGAGGGAAATTGTTTAGAATCAAGAGCAGAAACTGAAGAACGGAAGTCAAGTGAGCTGCAGCCATGATAGAAGTAACAGAGATGGAGACAACTCCGGGTCTGTCCTGTGTGGAGAGAAACTCTGAGTTCACCTGTGAGCAGTTCCAGGAGCTAAAAAGCACTTAGAGACAGACCCTGACCCTGCCGAGGAGACTCTGGAGGCCTTGGCTGGCACACTCACAATGACAAAAGAAGACATTAGGAGTTGGTTCCTTTATCGAAGGCATAAGATGGGGCTCAAGCAGTTGTCCCACACATCTGAGCTGGAGTCAAGGGACCATATCTTTGGGTTTCACTTTGTTGGAAGCTATGAGTCAAAGTTTGACCCAAGAGTTAGTTTCATGTACCTCTAGCACAAGGATTGGGAAAGGTACTGCATACCCATAGGTTCTACCAAGCAGAATCCTGAGGAGTTCTCCCAAAATGACCCTGGACTTCCCTAAGCTTTGGAAGCCTTAAAGAGTCTCACACTCTCTTCTGGTACCAAAGCAGAGATGGCATGTCATAGGATTCCTGACTCCCTAGCATAGGCTCTTTTTGCTAATGTTTTTTCAACTTACTTGTTGGGGCAGGGGGTGTTAGGTTTTATGTCTATCAATGGTACATTAATAATAAACCTAGCTATTCCCAATTTGGGGGCGGAGGGAGAAGTCAAGAGCTGTAGCCTCCTGCTTGGCCCATCTGCCCCCATTTCCAAGGTGTCCACATTCCTCTTGTCATCTCTCCCTCCTCTGGCCCTCACCATCATCAGAAATCACCTCTGTTCTCCTGGGAAGGAGATGAAGCTGCACCTGACCCTCACGGCCATCAGAAGTATCATAAGACCCCCAAGTGAAGTGGAGAGAGAAAAAAAAGGAATTCAGAGTAGAGCAACCCTCAGCCAAGAGGAGCTCGGACCCTCCGTGCCTTTAAGAACTTAAAGTAGTAGTTATTTGGAGATCACTACTGTTCTGATAAAGCGTGTTACTAGAACTGCTAGGGTCCAAGCCTGTGTCCTAGCAACCCAAAACAAACTGGGCTCAGAAGGCTGATGGAAGAAACAGAAAGTAGAGAAAGTAGAGAAAGATTTATTCAATGTGACCACATGAGGAAGAGGAACACCAAGTGCAGTGATCCTCCTCAAGTCCATCTTCTGGGCCCTGATGTAAAGTTTAGATTTAAATAGAGGGCAAGAAGTCTGCATTACTAAGCAGCCCCTGCCCACAGGGTGGCTCCTCCCACCATCTTGTTCCAGGCTCTCTAGCTGGCACCAGGCTTCAACTTTTTCCTTTTCCCCTCCCTAGATTCTGGGGGAAGCTCCAATCTCCTGTAAATCACTATTTCAATAGTGTCCTAGTTAGGGTTGCTATGGCTGTGATCAAACACTTGAGTTACAGAAGACAGGGTTTATTTGGCTTACACTTCCACATCACAGTCGAAAGAAAAACAGGAACTCAAGCAGGGCAGGAACCTGGAGGCAGGAGCTGATGCAGAGGCCATCAAAGAGTGCTGCTTACTGGCTTGCTCCCATGGCTTGCTAGGCCTGCTTCCTTACAGAACCCAGACCACCAGCCCAAGGATGGCCCCACCCACAGTGGCTGGCCCTCTCCCATCCGGTGTTATTTAAGGCATGCCCTACGGGCTTGCCTACAACCCTATCTTATGGGGACATTTTCTCAGTTGGGCTTCCCCTTTGCTGATGACTCTAGCTTGGGTCAAGTTGACATAAAACTAGCCAACCCAACTAGTCTGGTAGCCAAAGTGAGAGGGACAATATTTTCATTTCCGTGAGGATAATTACCAGGGAAATTTAAAATGTTTGAGTCTATCACCCGAATCCTACCCAAACTTCAGGAAAACAAAAACAATTAAAAAACCTTTTTATTTTATTTTTTTTCTTTCTGTGAAGTATACCCCATTCTAGGAGCTAGGACTCATGGGAGCAGAGCCCCTGGGTACATGGAGAAGGACGCATGCACTCAAGGACAGGGGACATCTGCTTTAGAGTGTCTGCCTTGCTCCTCCTGGGGTTTGCTGAGGCAGAAGGTAAGAGAGTAAATCCTCTTCTGTCTCACTCATGTAATGCAACCTCCCCAAGCTCCTCTGGCTGCACCTCCAGTCCACAGGAACAGGAAGGGACATGGGCAGGCATCTACGCCCAGAGCTAGCAGCTCCCTACTTCCCTCCTGCTACCCCCATGCCCTGTGTTCCCACACAGTAAGTGCACAGAAGACAACCACAGGCACCCTGGTTGCAAGATCTGCCACGGGGCAGCAGGCATAGGTATGATGACCTGGGCTGGTATTTGCACACAGACACTCGCGCGCACGCGCGCGCACACACACACACACACACACACACACACACACACACACACACACACACGAGCTGATCACACTGTCTCTTTTCTATGCCCACCCTCCTATGTAGCAAGAGCGGATGGGCAGGCCACCCACCATGTACTTCCCCTGTGCCCACAGCAGGGGCTCACTGTTCTAGGAGGGGGGGAAGCTATCCTCCCGTGACATGACTCCCCTCCCATTTGTCACTCTCTCACCTCCATCCCACCTGCACCCCCTTCTCCACTGTGCTCAGCTGTGGTCCCAGTGACTTTGGGCTTAATCGGGTTAAGCCACGCCCATGAGTAATTTTCCTCATCTAGCCAGAAGGTCCTGCTAGACCCAACTGTTCCTAGAATTCAGGTGAGAACAGGACAGAGACAAAATGCCAAAATTTCATCCTATCTTTTTATTGTCTTACAGGCCCCAATGAGAAGTTCATTCTTTTCAACAAAAGTAGTGTCTAAGCACCTGTACTAGTCAGGGTTCTCTAGAGGAACAGAACTGATAGACTGGCTTACTATATATTAAAAGAAAGTTACATTGGCTTACGAGATATCGTCTGGGTAGTTCAGCAATGGGGAAAGTGGAGCCCTATGCTTTCACCACACCCTGCTTCCTGACAGTGGGTGCAACGCTGCCTCACTCTCCTGCCATTATGACTCCTCGTCACGAGGACTGCACCCAGGGAATCCTTTAGGTCATACTATGCTGTCATTTGACTGTATATAATATCACTGGGTTGGTGAGACTGCTCAGTGGGTTCAAAATACTTGCCACCAAGCTGAGCACTTCCCCAGGACCCACATGGTGGAAGGAAAGAACTGGAGAGAACTGGCCCCTGCAAGTCATTCTCTCCCCTACCCATGCAAACATATAAGTGATTTTTTTAAAAATACAAAGTGTTTGACTGCTCTCAATCACCCAGCAAAAGTGATGTCTGTGACTAAGGTGATAAAGTCTCTCTGCTAATTACATCTCTGATGGTAAAATTTCTTCAGTTTTACAAGAAAGGGCTAAATAATGTAATTAATAGCTCCAGTCTGTGGTGTTGTGGTTCAAAAATAGGGAAGCCAGCTCCCTGGGCCTCAAAGACAACTCACTTAACACCCAGACACAGGGACTACATCATCAAGACACCTCTTGGGGCCATCGAGTCACCAGAAGGTTCAAAGCATTATATGCAGCTGTGAAGCCAGGAGTTCAGCCTCCCCTGGCTGATTTAAACCCCATTTTTACAGAAATGTTCTGCCACTCTTCTCGGTGGCGATTTTGTCGTGGATTGGATATGTGAATGCTGTCCATGCTGCCTGCAGCGGACAGTGATATAACCCTCAGAGCCACTGGGAGAGCCTTCAGAAGTGAACGGAGGCTGGCCGTGACACAAGCTGAGATGATGCTGATACTGCAACACAGGTCTTCGTAGTCAGTGGGCTGTCTTGTGCTGCTATGCTTCCAGAAGTTGGGATAAAAGCAGCCTCATTCCAACCCATTAAACAGAAGGTGAGGGAAAAGCATGGTGCTAATTTCCCTTACCTTAAGGCTTCGCAGCTTGAAGGGAGTAAAGAAATAGCACCAGGAAAATTCCTAAATCTACACAGGGTCACCAATACTCGGGAAGGAAAGAGTGAATGGACATTCAGGAGTTTTACAGTTGAACAAAGAATATTTCAACATCGTCAGCTAGAGATAGAAGACGCTGTCCGGCAGCAACCACCTAAACAGTCAGAAGAATTGACTGTCCTGGCAGTTAAAGCCCAGCCAAGCAATGAGACCAAAGAAGCGACTAAGCAAGCATAGAGAACCAGCTTGCAAGGAAAGGGCGAGAGAACAGACTCTCCAGAGATGAGAGACTGTTGGGGTTGGTCTGGTGCTGCTATGTATTCAAATGCTAAATACTGACCCCCAAAATCTGGTTGCTCCCCCCCCATGAGGAGAGCCTCAGTACACCAAGTGATGCTATGTAAACCTTGCTCCCCAAGTTAATTAGTTAATAAAAGGCTAAAGCCTGTGATTGGGCAGGAGAGAAAGAAAGGCAGGACTTGAGGATGGAATGAGGGGGGTCTCAGGAGAGCTGAGGAGGATGAAGGTCAGGTCGGAAAGGAGATGGAGGGAAGAGGAAGCCATCATGAGAGGAGATAGACCATGAGCAGTATCAAGGGACATAATGGCTAAGATGTAAGTTAGATTAGCCCCAAACCTGCCCAATCTAGGCTTACAGCTTGTAAATTAAACACCAGGATTGTGTGTCTTTTATACAGGTTAGACAGACTATATAATCCCTACTACAAGAGACAGCAAGGAGCACCAGATACCAGCAAGTGCTCTGTGGAGCCGTGTGGAAGGGTGATAAGGATGGCCTGAGGACGTAGACTTGGAGCTAGATCCAACTGAGTTCAGCAAAGCCACTATCCAACTTGAGACAGCCCTCAGCCTTCCTGTTGCTGAGCAGCGTAACTCAAAGACTAGAGTAAAGGCAGCTCCAGCAGAGCCGTGCCCCCCCCCCCCTTCCGACCCAACAGAGGTCCTGACAAGCTACCAGCACTGGTGGAAACGAAGGCTCCTCAGCTCACTTCTAACAGTACCTGCACTCAAGCCTAAGAGAAACCACCTGAGCCCGCCTAGCCATCAGCACCCCTGGAACTGAGCCTAGCTGCTGATTTCTGATGCCAGCTTGGAATAGAAGGAAGCAATCACCACCCTGTCTGCTCAGTAAGGCCACTCTAGACAAAACTCAAGAAAGAAAAAGAGACCAGTAGCAAGGAGGCGTAAGGAACTTTCTGGAGCCACAGACCAGGATTTACATGCCTCTCCAGCGGCGGCTCCCTCAAAGGTCGCCCTTCTTCACACTCTATCTTAGATGCGCTTCAATCACAGCATCAATAAATTTAGAGAAAAAAAAATGTGACAAGGCGTATTCTCATTGACCGCCCGTCAATCGGCCTCCTAGGCCAAGATGCTTTGCGAGTGCTCCAAACAGAGGCGCAAAATCGAGAAAGCTCCCAAGTCCAGGAAAGAGCGTCTTCTTCGAAGTGTGACAACCCCCAAAGGTCCTTCTCGACCAGAGCCTGAATGACAGAGAGCCATGTAAAGAAGCTACTCCAATGGCTTCGGAAGATGCCCTGGACTCCGTCCAGGTAAGGAGGCGTGGGCGTAGGGGATGCTCTAGGTCTCCACTGTGCAAGCAGCAGAAAAGACACCACTTGAGGCTGGACCATCATCTGTGACAGAGGAGAGTCACACCAGAGCAAGCACACCTGACACCTGCTCGGACATTTATGAGCTTGCCAAAACCATGAGCGACAAATGACCCGCCCAATGTGGAAGGTTGAGAAGATAGAAAAGAAACTAAAGATCCACCCTCTTCCTCTCATCCTGTCGGCCCCAGAGCCCAGAAGTCCAGGTTGACTTATCATCAGGGGCCGCTCTGCCACTAGACATCTCCCAGCACAACACCAGAATCTGCCACGTGTCCCCAGAGGACCCAGCTTTTGGAACTGCATTCGGCTAGCATTACATACCCTTTTGCACCATGAACGGACATGCCAGCGCAGGCAACTATACAGGCACCCAGGCCCCCCCCTTCATTTTCCATTTCCACAAGGGCCTGATGCGGGATGACTCCCACCAGAATTGGCCCTCATTACCCGAATTTAAAAACAAACAAACAAGATTTCCTATTATGTGTTACATGTAAATGCTGTATCAGACACAAAGGACAAAATAAGACAAAACCATCAATCAGATGGCTAACAGAGCTGATGTGATCCAGGGATTTCTTTCTTAATGCCTTTACCACTTCCCTGAAGCCCACTTTCCCGCCTGCTCAACCTCGGTTAATTCCAGATCCTAGAAATGAGCCTTTCCATCACTGTGGAACCGTAGGCAACATTTGGTCTCTGCACGCGCGCGCACAAAGTGTGACGCTTGGGCAACAGCGGCTGATTGTGAACCGCTAAAACGTTACAAGATGGTAGCCAAAAAAAAAAAAAAAATTCACGCTAGACTTGGTCCTTCAAAATAGCTGTCTAGTGCCCACCTCTGCCTGTGACCCGACATTCTTGTGACTACTGTCATCCTTTCATATTTGGTGTTGGGTTTTGAATGAGAAATGCCCTCCAAGACGGATTTGAACCCTCGGTCTCTACTGGAGCCCTGTTGTCTGGGGAGGTTCTGGAGCCTTTAGCAGGTGCAGCCTCACTGGAGGAAGTACATCACGTGGGGTGGACTAAAGGGTTTTGTCAGCCTTGCCCCACTTCCTGCTCACATTCTCTACTTCCTGTGTGTGGTTGAGACACGATCTCTTGGCTTCCTGTTCCTGCTGCCACGCCTCCCTCCGCCATCACAGACTAATCTTCGGGAACCATAATAAAATCCTCCTTCCATAGTTGCTTTTGGTCAGCAGTAGCAAAGTGACTGACTGATACATGAAAAATCTGGAAAGTTGGAAAGTTCTGGCACAACATCAAAAATGTCCTCCAAGGAGATTCAACTGAAAGCCTGGCCTTTCAACCTCAGAAACCTAGACGCTTCCAGCGCTCCTTTCTTGGGGAGCCTGTCCTCTCTGCGTCTATTGCTCATCCTTGCCTCAGCCTATTCTCAATGAGCTTATATAGTTTTTCTCTTCCAGAATTCAACAAACCCGATTACACACGCTCTCTGACACCACTTCCACCAGGATCAACAAAGAAGAACACTTAAGTCATGGCTGCCAAAGGTGATACCTTTTTGCCTGAGGAATTTCACAGATGGTTCCCAATGGAGACTTCACAACCTTAGGAAAGACTAGGAGAGACTATTTCTGCCCAACTCACTTCTATGACCCTACCCAGCAGCTCCAAAGAGACAGAATATCTTCTTTTAGTAGCGGACAGGCACAGGAATAGCTTAGCAACCTAGGACTCTGCTTGGCTAGTAATCTAGGACCCTCACCTGCATGAGACTGCACACACACTATGCTTCAGACGGAGTGTGGTTCTTCTCTGATAACATCTTAGTAATAATAATAACAACTCTTTTTTGTGGCCAGTTTTCACTCAAACATATTCTAGAACATCCCTAGCTATGAGAAGGGGGAGGGTGGGGGGGCAATCCAGCCTGAAGTTGTTCTGAGTACATGTCTGTGGGGCATGTGGACCATGCCAACAGAGGAACGGGCATGGAACCGGCAAGACAGAGCATGTTCAAACCCCGGAAATCTCAAAACTTGAGACCAGTAGGAGTGGAACTAATTCCCTCCCTGTTTCCTTGCCTGCCTTGGAGCAAGTAACCAAGAGACCCTTACAGGTGGTCACAGGCAGACAGTCATATAGCACACAGCACCTGGGACTCTTCCCCATGCAAATAGAGCATCACCAGTATATTAGCCTCAGCCAATAGAATGCATTTACCCCTCAAATCCCATCCCACTCCCCAAGGTTCACATAGTCCCTGTCCACCAAGGATCGTCTGAGACTGGCTGTTTTTACTGAGCTTGGGGGAAGACTCTTACCCTCTGAAACTCTCATCGTTGGACCTTTGGACCTGCCTGTCTGGCCAGGCTCTCGGCATTTGCAGAAGGTCACATCAGAGTGCCCCCCCAATCCCTGACACACACATACACACACACACACACATACATTACCCCTGCCACCACAGCTGCTGCAGGACTGGACCGGCCCTATGGTGCCCCAAACCTCTCTATTCCTTTTCTAAGAGCTGAAATACTTCGAGCATTCCCAGCCTGACAGGATCTGTGAGCCTCATTTGTCCCTGGATTCCACGTTATCTCTCCTGGCCTGGCGGGTGGCGCATGGCGGGTGACAGGCAGCAGGCATCTGATGCCCTGGAGGGAAGAGGCAGACTTCAGACCCCACCCACTCTAGACTTCTCCCTGTCCTATCCTGGGGGCAACCAGGCAACCTGGGAAGAGAGACAGAACCCGGAACCACATGTGCCCCACAAGGCAAGCTCTGTGCTTTGAGCTTTACGGGACAATCTCATATTTACCATCTTATGCCTATACATAATTGGCGCACATATGATTCAAGTCAGATGCGTCACGAAAAACAATGTTCCAACTGAGCAAAGGTTTACAAAATCCAAGCCCATCCGTCAAACCAGAAAGACAGCCAAAAACCTGCCCCGAGTAACCAACTCTGTGCTTTAAAAACCCATAAAAGAAGCCAACTCTGCTACCCTATAAAACCCAAATAATAACCACTGTCTTTGAGTACTATAATCACGGAGTCCACTGCTCATTGTATTATTGGACTGTCTCTGAATAAGGTTTCCTTGCCACTTTGCAATCTGTGTGTGCCTGAATTCTTTAAACAGGATGCAAGAGTTTGGAAACAGTCACTCAGGGAGCAGGCCCCAGGAACACCTCTGTGACCCATTTCAACTGTAAGGAGCCAGATGGATGGTAAACAACAGCTCATCATGTATGTGCACATATGTAGCTGTGCATGTCACCGCAAAATTCAGAATCAGAGGTCGTGTGGAAGTCAGTCCCCTCCTTCTACCATGTGGTCTGAACTCAGGTCATCAGGCTTGGTAGCAAGTATTTCTGTCTTCTGAGCCATCTCTGCAGCTCTGGCCTCCACTGAGGAGCAAAGTTGGGCAGCTAGACCAGCATTAGCAGGCTTGGAGGCCTTCGAGAATAGACTCCTCCCTTAGGACCAGCTTTAGGTCCCAGCTCCAATTTACCATATGAAAAGATGGAGGAACAGGGCTTCCTTGGGACCCTTTAAGGGAAAGCTACCTCCTAATGGTTGAAAAAAACAAAAAGCTTACTTCTCCCTCGGGCCCTAACTAGATATGACAATCTAATATGCCTCTACAATCAGAGATTATATACTATTGTCCCCTCAAAATGGTCCTGTCAATCACCTAGCCATGAGACCACTCCTCAGGAAAGCTGATTTACCTGAAGACTTGCTAAGGAGATGAGAGAAATCGTAGTGAAATAATGTATTTACAATCCCCAGAAGTCCCTTCAGACTTTCACTGCTAAACCTGCCCACTTTTCTCACCTCTAATTCAAAACTGTCTTTTTCCCTTTCTACGTCTTCCTTAGGTACAGACCACAGTCAGAAGCATGCTTGTCCAAACACTCTGAGACTTCTGTTTTCTCTGAAGAGGCCTGTCCTACAGCTGCTGCCGACTCCCACTGCTGATTAAAGGCAAGGTTTGCCTCTCCCTCTACCGCCTGCCTCCTTCCGGCACCTTCAAGAATTCATAGCTTGCTTGGCCTAAGGTTTTTCTTGACCCTCCAGCTTCCTTCTGTGATCCGTTAAAAGTTCTTTCATCATGGAGACTAAGAACATTGTTACCTTCCACTGAGCTACTTTTTTCCCTAATGTACAAGATGCAGATAATGCAATGACTAAAGGAGTTCCATTTTTTGCTAGACATCGTGGTACCCATCAGCCCTTTATCTGACTCCAGTCCCTGGAAGACGAGTTCCCAGTAACCCAGTGACCTCCACCCAAAAATGTACAGCTGATATGGGGTTTTTTTTGGGGGGGGGGAGGGAGTTGGGAGGTTCTTTTGGGAGGGTTGTGTCTGTAACTTGCTTAAGCAGATACCCAACAACTGTTTTGAGTTGCCTTAATCACCTAACTGGGTGGGATAGAACAGCTTTCACTTGTTTGCATAGATATTGAAGGTCTTCCTGTGGTTTTCCCCTTTAAAAGTCCTCCCATATACTTCAACCTCAAAATTGGCTCAGTTACTAGCAGCTAATCAATACATCTTTTAATTATAATTGGATTAAGCTGGGCAGTGGTGGCGCATGCCTTTAATCCCAGTACTCGGGAGGCAGAGGCAGGTGAATTTCTGAGTTCGAGGCCAGCCTGGTCTACAGAGTGAGTTCCAGGACAGCCAGGCTACACAGAGAAACCCTGTCTTGAAAAAGAAAAAATTATAATTGGATTGAGTCTATGGTCTTTTCCAAAGGGTCATAAACTCTGTGACAATAATACCCTGGGTTCTTTGCAAGATGCTGTGCAGAGTTCTCCTATATACAAAATCCTCTCAAACTATGTACAAACATTTTAGATAGATAGATAGATAGATAGATAGATAGATAGATAGATAGACCGGTCGGTCTCAGAGACAGAAAACGAGGCTCTATCACCGAGGACGCCGGAGGAGTCCCCTAATCCTTGAGAAACTTGATTCAGGCTAAACAAGGATTTGTGGCATCTATGCAAAAAAGAATGTCAGGGTGAGCAGTTTGAAGCATAGGTGGGGTTTTATAGAAGATATTTTATTATAGGCTTAAGCATGAGAGTTGCAACAGATTCTCAGAACAAAAGGCATATTCAAGAGCATGGGAGGGAGGGAGGGAAAGAGTTGCATTGTTATCGCAACCGTCACAAACACTACACCATTTTGGTGGGATTTGAAGTGACTTTAAAGGGTGGCTAAGGAACATAACTCGGGTCCCAGGATGGCTCCTGAGGAGGAGCTGGGCATCTGAGAGGGCTACAGTTAATAAGGTAAGGGTCTTGATCTCAGGGCTGAAGTCTCGGTTGGAGCTCCCAGGAAACCTCTGGGAAGAAGGAACAAGGCTCCCCTCAAGGTCATGTCCATTCCAACTTTAAACCTGGTTCAGTGCTATTTTAAATTTAAAAGATCATTATTTTAAATAGTACGTTTATTTTTATCTATACGAGGGTGGTATGCACCTCGTATGCACTATAGGTCCCCATGGAGGCTAGAGGTTATCTGATCTCAGGACCCCTGGAGCTGGGGTTACAAGTCACTGGGAGCCACTTGATGTGGGTGCTGGGGACAGAACTTGGGGTCTCTGAATGAGCAGACTTCTGTGCACCGAAGTGAAGCCTCCTGCCTATCCCCCATGATGCAGACCTTTGTCTTAATCATCCAACCATCTCTTCAGCCACCATCCCCCTTCTCAAAAAAAAATCTTTATATAAAGGAAATAGTATCCTTTGTCAGCATCCTTCACAGCACAAGCTGTTCCCTGTGCTGTAGTCCTGCTTCTCAGCTGGTGACAGCTTCAACTAGACTCTGGGCGAAGGGCCTCTTTGCCTTCCTTTAGCCCTGTCTTTTTCTCTGTCTTTCTATCCCACCTCAATCTCTTTTCTGTAAAATTTATTAACTTAAAAAATAAAGGAAAATGTTGATAGATTAAGGGAAGGAAGAAAGGAAGGGAGGGGGAAGGAAGGAGCCACACTTAGGCAGCAGTCTAGACTTCGGGATTCCCGATTTAAATTTTTTGAAAAGAAACTGAAACCATCTTAGACAGGGGAAACTTCTTGTCTTTCAAGGTGGAGAACAGGGAGAAAAGGCTCCCTGGGATGAGCAGAGCCCTCAAGGGGCATATAGAAAAGGCACTATAGCAAGTGGGAAAGACCTGAAGCAGACAGACATAGGGAAAAGGTTAGTGACCCGGGACCTCACTTGGTGTGTGGGCTATGCACACACATGCCCAATAACCCACCCAGCACCCCAAGATCCTCACGGTCACACACCATGCATGCACACCTTGGCAGCCTAGGACCCCTGCCTGTATCAAGCTGCATGCACACTTCACTCTGAACAATTGAATAAATATCTCCTCCCCTTAATGGCCAGCAAGCCATAGATTCTATTGAGTCATAAATCAGTCACATCTAGTTATGGGGCTGGAGGGACCCATCTGACTTGAACTCATTTTGCTTGTGTGTGTGCTGGTTTGAATGAAGCCTTCTCGTGCCCATGTGTAATGCTCACGCATATCCTGGGAAGGAATGTGTGCAGGAGAAAAGAAGGTTACGTAGCTTTAAAACTGTCCATCAAACCAGAGACCACCCCCTAGGCAATAACCTGGGGCCCTGACTACCCTCACGCAGGTGGTCCATGGTAACTCTCTGAGAGTGTATTTCTTTGTGTCTGTAATCTCCTTTGAATTATTGCTACTTAGCAATCCGATTGTACCTTTATTTTGTTCTTGGATAAGATGCCAAGAATGTTTGGACTGTTAACTTTTTCTTTTTAAAGCATGTGAGTCCTTCGTGTTTGAAATCGTAGAACCCCCTTGGCTGCTTTCAACATAAATGATTAAAACTTCGCTGGAAAGATATAAGCTAGACTCAGAAAGATAAACATTCCTCTCACACGTAGAAAATAGGCTAATGGGTTGTGCCAGTGTGTTTGCGCACAGGTGTGTGTATGTGTGCACACATGTGTATATGGTGTGTGCGTGAGTGAGTGTGTGTGTGTGTGTGTGTGTGTGTGTGTGTGTGTGTGCGCGCGTGCTTGATAGGCACGTACTCTACCTCTCAGCTAAACCATTAACCCTTAGATGTGTGTGCTACATGAAAGTAGGAGGCAGAGCATGAGGGTGAGAAACACATCTAGGCTGAAGGAGAACAAGACAGAAGAATGGGGACAAGACAAAGGCCACGTTCTCTCCTATATGCGCTGTCTACATTTAAACGTGTGTATGTGTAGATATGAGATATACACACACACACATACACACGTGCATGCATGCAACAGGAAATGAAATGTAGGGCTTGATGGGGAGCAAGGGAAGAGAAGGGTAGTGGTGTCATAATAAAAGCCACTGTTTTCTACACTGAAGAAAATCACCCCAGCTATTTTCCCTGCATCCTTAGCCCATCTTCACCACAGCAGTCTTTGCCTTGTGGATACTGACCCAAGTTTTTTGCTTTTGTTTTGTTTTGTTTTGTTTTGTTTTGTTTTGTTTTGTTTTGTTTTGTTTTGTTTTGTTTTATACATGGCATACAGGGGTCTGTACATAACCCTAAGCCACAGTGGCCGCTCTGGTCAGAAAAAAAAGACTTTCTAGAAAGCAAAACAAAACTTATTTTCCAAGTCTGTCCTAAGAACCCCAAAATGTCTCTGGGGAGATCTTTGTATGTGGCTTGTCCTAGAGCATAGTAAAGGTGACAGCATGACCATAGCCCCGCCTATCCCTTTAACAAACTGCACAGCCATCCTGGGCAGAAGCAGTTTGCTCTCCAGAGTCTTTCCTGTTCGTGCCCTTCAGGCCAATCTCACATATAGAGTGTCTGAGGTTGGGGGGAGGGGCTCCTGTTTCCCTAGTTGCTCTGCCCTCCAAGTGCAAAGCCCGAGTCCACAGCACAGCTCAGAAATTCACAGCGTTTCACTCCGCAGACTGCCTCTCATGAGTGAGTCGAGAGAGGTTTGAAGGTCTCAGCTGACTAGGCATGATGGCAGATGCTGGAAAGATATCTGCCACAGAAGTACCTTGAGATTAAGATCAGCTTGCTTGGGCTACACAATGAGGTCCAGAGCAGCTTGCGGTACAAGTATAAGACCCTAACTAAACAAACAAACAAAAAAAGATGCTGAGGGCATGACTATCATATACACACACACACACTTATTATTAGCATATTAGCTTTCCTTTCCCAATAGAAAAACTCAAGAGTGCATTTTCTAGAAACTACTGACATCTGCATGCTGCCAACCCAGGGCGAAGATCAGAGGTCAGAGCCTACCCAGGGCAAGAGCACAAAGGTTAGGAGTCCCAGAACTCAGGGTAGAAGCTGCTGACCTGGGGAATGGTAACATTGAAAGCCTGTTAAGGAGAAATGATTTCTTCCTATCCAAAACAAACAAATAAGCAAACATATAAATATAAAATCTACCTCTGAGCAGAAGCCAGACATTGCAAACTACCCAAAACCTGAACCTTTCTACACATGCTTCCTCTGAAACTTTGGGTTTTTCCACTCTGTCTTTGAAGTCTTCCTTCCCAGAGTGCTACTTGACCACCATGTGGCTGACCTCCGAGTTACTGTTAGCACACATATCATGGCGCTCTCTCCCCTTTTCCATTCTCCTCCTCCAGGCAGCCACTGAGATGTATAGCTTATCTGCCCTGGGGTTGGTTTTCTTTTAAACTCTAATAAAACTGTCCTTGAATATTCTCAGATTGTCTGTCCTTAAATTGCTTTATTAACAGGGTTAAAGTAGGGTTCTCTAAAATGTCCAGTTATACATGGCAACCATGAAGGGAACCTCCCCAAAATGTTCCTTTGAGGACACCAGGGCAGCAGGGAAGCTCATCCTGGTGGCTCGACAGCAGTCATCGCTGCTGAGGAGACACAGCCTCAGGTCAGGAAGAGGGAAAGGGCCTTTCATCTTCCTCTTTCCTCAGGCGACTTTTGAGACTTTCTTGGGTGGTTCTTCTGTGTTTCTGTGGCTAGCTGTTGGATGCTGAATTTAACTCCTGCCTTTTCTCCCTGGGCACGAGCGTCCACGCTATCTCTGTCCTGCCGCATCGGTGCTAACCTAACTCACACAGCTGCTCTTTTTTTCAAATGGGATGGCTGCGTTTTCTGGGTGTATCAAGTGCCATGTGATGTGGCCAATACATTTCCTATGTTAGACTAAGGAGGTTCTTTTGATTTTTTTTTTTTTGAGGCATTTTATACAATGGATCTCCTGGATTCTAAAGTGAACTTCGGATTTCCCCAGTCGTGTGCCTCTGACATTGGCCAGATGACACAGGGAACATATGCTTTGAGATGGCTGGACCTGGGAGGTTCATGAGAGGCTGCAGTGGTCCAGGGACAAGACTGTAGAAGACACAGATCCCCCTTGGGGTCTCCACAATAGATTGCATTGGGCTAGACAAGCTGCTCTCCGTGAGAAGGCAGCCACACAGTCTGTGGGTTCAGGTTAGTTGGGCAGTAGGTTAGGGTACTGGATTTATGGGATTATGTCTGCTCTTTCTGCCTAGGCTTCACACCTAATTGTCTGCTTTTGATGATGCTTTTGTTTTCTGTTTTCTGTATTTGGTATGCTCTAGGTTAGGGAGTTCCCCCCCCCTTTTTTTGAGAGAGGGTCTATATAGTTGTGATGGTTTGCATATGCTCGGTCCAGGGAGTGGCACTATTAGAAGGTGTGGCCTTGTTGGAGTAGGTGTGGCACTGTGGGTGTGGGTTTTAAGACCCTCACTCTGTCTGGAAGCCAGTATTCTGCTAGCAGCCTTTAGATGAAGATGTAGAACTCTCAGCTCCTCTTGTACCATGCCTGCCTGGATGCTGGCGTGCTCCTGCCTTGATGATACTGGACTGAACCTCTGAACCTGTAAGCCAGACCCAATTATATGTTGTCTTTATAAGAGTTGCCGTGGTCATGGTGTCTGTTCACAGCAGAAAACCCCTAAGACAATAATCCTGGCTGTTCTGGAACTTGCTTTGTAGACAAGGCTGTCCTCAAACTCAAGATATCCACCTTCCTCTGCCTCCCAAGTGCTGGGATTAAAGGTGTGCACCACCCCAATCCTCATTAGGTAGATTATGGAGTCTTAAATCCAAATTATATACACAGTAAACTACACAGTGCTCTCCCAGTCCAGGCAGCTTGACTGGTAACTCTTTAAATGGAGGATTCACTCTGGGCATTTATGCTTGTTTCCCATGTAGATTAAGAAATGGGACATGGATGGACAGATTATAAAGTTGAAAAAACTGAGTTCAAGGCCAGCCTGGTCTACAGAGTGAGTTCCAGGACAGCCAGGGCTACACAGAGAAACCCTGTCTCGAAAAACCAAACACAAACAAACAAACAAACAAAGTTGAAAAAACCAAAGGGTCAGAAGGAATGTGCCAGGAAAAATATTGGAGGTTCAGCTCATGAGGGAGCCCCGTGGGGCAGAGTTTATGAGTGCAACATTGCTGCCTGGCCAGCCTGTGGATGCGCTGTCTTCAGCCCAGGCACACAACCTGGCTGTAGCCCGGGAGGGCAAAGAAATCAGGTAATCCTCACAAGATGGTGAACCGAGGCAATCCATGATTAGCACAGAAGAGGTCTTGTTGGGCGGAGGCAAAGTGAGGTAGGTAGCCTGGGAAAAACATCAACATGAGCCCCCGGGGCTCGGCTGTAAGCGAGACACTGTCTGCCTCTAAGGAAACCTTAGTGGTGGGGAGCAGGTTGCAGGTGGAGGGATTGAATAGACTCTATAATCATTCCAGAAGTCCCCCCAAGTCACTGCATTTTGTAATTGCCGCATGTGTCCCCTTCATGTGATGGGGGACAAGAAAATGTGTGTTCAGAGCCATCAGTAAGAACTGTTGGGAACAGAGGGGAAGACTTAGTGCCCAGGGGTCCCTAGCCATGTCATGAGACCAGCTCAGAGGGTCTCCAGACTGATGTTAACATACCCCTCCCCCAAACTGACTTTAAATGATAAGAAGCACCTCTTCCTCACAATTTGTTGTGGTTAAAGAGTTCAGAAATAATTTTAGCAATTCCTGCTATGAGTCTGTGATGATGCTGTTAAGATGGCTGTGGCCATCCAAAGGGTGCTGTGGGGCTGCAGGATCCATCTGCAAGGTGTTTCAGCCCCCCACATGGCTGGTTGTCTAGAGGACTCCTCCGTTCCTGCCCACACGGGTCTTTTCCCCCTTGCTATTTGATTAAATGTCATTAAAGCATGTCTGCTCAAGAGAGGTGGAGGAAGAAGAAGGAGAGAGAAACTCTCCATGGCTTCACATGAGAAAGCACATAGCATCGCTTTTGCCTCAGCACACGAACAGCTGTTAAATGCCAGTCAACCAAACAGCCCACAATCTAAAGGTAAGGGATGTTAGACACCATCTTTTGAAAACATGAACCCCAGAGATGACCATGTTGTTATACTGTCTACTGACAGGAAGAGCAACCTCTTTCTGTACTACCCCACCCATTTCAGCCCTGCCACACCAGCGTCTGCTAACTGCCTATAGCTAGCCTCAGGGAGTGGGCGGGGCCTCCTGAGCCCCACCCCCTAGGAACTGTTAACTGCCTGTAAAGTCACAACTAAAGGGCCAGGACTCACCCATCCCTCTCCCTAGTAACTGTTAACTGCCTGTAAACTCTCAGGAAGGGGGCAGGCAGTTCTTGTGGGCCCCTCCCCAGCTCCATGATAGAAAGTCTCACAAGCTAATCTTGTGCAGATCCCCTGCTGAGTTCAAGAGGCAACTGATAAGGTCATGTCCAGGGGGATAGCTTTTTATAAAGCCACTTGAGAGTCTATATTGCTCATTTTCTCAGAACAAGTTTTCAGTCATTGTTATAATCTTCTAGTCCCCAGAAACAGCAGAGCAATCATTTCCCCTCCTTTGCACATGAGGTCAGAGCATCCTTGGAGACATATGCTTGACAAAGGGGATGCTAGATACCATCTTTTGAAAAGGGGGTTCTAGAATTTGTGGGCCTATTTTTAAACTACTTGAGTGCAGGGTAAGCACCCCTTTCTCTGCTGTTTCACTCATTCTCAGTCTTTCTGACACCTACTGGGGGGAGAAGGGTCCCACACCAAGCAACTTTGCAGTTCTCTGGGCACACCAGCTGGGTGTCCCAGAATCAGATGAACTTTGCTGTAATGAGTTAGGGTGGAGTCAGGGTCAGACTGCTCAGATCAGGGCTCAGCTCTACGAGATGGCCCCGTTCAGATGGCAGTAACAGTCCAGGTTGTCACTTGTGCATCCTACCAGCTAGACGGCCACCTCAGGTTTGATCACTTGCTAGGATGACTCACAGGGGCCTGGAAAACTGCCACTACTGCATTACCCAAGGACTTCATGGGAGCAGGGGGACAGTACATAGGGGAGCGGGGAGTACGGAGCTGGGGGGCAGAACACTCCTTCCATGTGGGTGTGTTCATCACCCAGAATCACTCCAACCTCCATCTTTTAGGGACTTTAATAGAATCTTTCATCACGCAAGCCCAACTGACTTTTAAGACATGGTCTTGCTGTTAGCCCAGGCTGGCCCGGAATTTGCAATCTTGCCTGCTCAGCATTTTAAGGGTGGAAATTTCCAGTATGAGCTACCATATCTGGCCTGATCCTCCATCTCCACCTTGGTCTTGCTGATGACTAATCTTCATCCAGAAACTCTGTTGCAGGATATTTTACCACATTGTGAATCCCTTGATTGTGGACTATTTCTAATTGTGCTATGGCTCAGTCCTTGATTCCAGAGCTTTCAGTTTATTGTAAACAAGTAGTTTTGGTGTGGCCCAGTCCTAGCCTTCAATCCAAGAGCTAAATAAAGTCAACCCTAGGTCAAGAGGCAGAGCAAGTACCCAGTGACAAGGAGTAAACATAAATAAACAGAAAGGAGGGCCTTCGAGTTGAAGGGTATTTAAGACAGGCAGAGAAGGAGAAATGGCTTTTTTCACTCTTGGATGTTGGGGGAGCTTTTTCCTTCTGGAACATCAGAGAAAGGCCAGCGGGGGTGCTTTCTTTGCTTCTCTGAGCTAGCAGGTTTCTGCCTCAGCATCTAGCTCCTGAGTCTTCATTGATAAAACCTAACGGTTTGGATTTTGTTTTTAAAACAACAAAACCCACCAAGAGTGATCTCATTCAGACAAATGGCACTCTGACTGCAATAAAATTTTCAAAGTGCTTTACGAGCTCTGTGCCAGTGACCGGGTGGCAGGTACCAAATATGCATTTCCTGATGAAACACGTTCCCTCAGACAAGACTAGAAGCCATTCTCAGCACTTCACGCCAAAAAGGCTAATTTCTTTACTGTAGTTGTTACTATGTCCTTGTTTATTACCCTAAATTGACTGTATGAGAGAATGGATTTCATAACTTTCTGTTTTATTTTATTGTTAATGGTGTATACTGGCTGTGTGTGGTTTTGTGCACTCAGATGCGGACATGGCATCCCCCTGGGTACGGCATCCAAGGTGGTTGCAAGCCACCTGGCTTGGTGCTGGGAGCTGACCTTAGGCAGGCAGTACATGCTCTTTGGCCACGGAGCCATCTCTCCAGCCCCTCATTATGGCTTCCATACACACATATAATATATACATTGATAACATCCCCCTTCTCTGTCACCCTGTCAGCCCTTCTCCCCAGCAGAGTTCCTCTTCCCCCCCCCCCTTTTGTTTTTTTTGGTTTTTCCGAGACAGGGTTTCTCTGTGTAGCCCTGGCTGTCCTGGAACTCACTCTGTAGACCAGGCTGGCCCCGAACTCAGAAATCCGCCTGCCTCTGCCTCCCGAGTGCTGGGATTAAAGGCGTGAGCCACCACTGCCCAGCCTCTTCCCCTTTCAAAGCAGCCCACCTTCTATCTTCATGTCCCCAGAGGTAGGGACAGCTGGTGAATTGCTGTAGTTCTTAACTTTGTTGCCTTCGACATGTCTGCTTTCCTGGAAGTCAACGAGTTGGTAGTCTAAGGTCATTATAGTCCAGTGGTCCCCAGACTGCTGATGGGTGTGCATCTCCAGGTGGCCCCTGAGCTGTACATGGCTACTGCAGAGGAGGAACCAGAAGGCAGCCACCTCTTCTCCCCACTTATGAAACTCACACAAGTACATATTACCAGCAGGTAATATTCTGGCTAGGGAGTCAATGAGGTGTGGATCCTGGGTTTCCTGAACCTGCACAGAATAGGGTGGACATGGGAGGTCACTCTGCACCATACCGCCACATCCAGGTGTGATGAGAAAACTCCACCTGTAACTTGAAGGTACCCTGGTCCCTGTCTAGCTTTTGGTAGACCAATGGATGTTCAAGGCTCTCTAAGAGTAGGGAGGTCCACAAGGAGTTACATGGTCTGTCAGAGACCCAATATGGTGTCATTCCAGCCAACCAGCAGGTGATACAATGGCTGAAACTGGATCCTTATTCTGTCCTCTTTCAAATAACACACAAACACACACACACACACACACACACACACACACACACACACACACACACTGCAAAGGTGTCTATAAGGAAGTGTCACTTCTTCAAATACCATCCATGCACCTCTATCCTTGAAGATAAGTAATAATAATAATAATAATAATAATAAGTACTGGGCTACTTATTTAAGTGGTAGGCCCCCAACACCTCCCCTTCCCATCTTCATGTGTCCCCCCTCACCCCCAAGTCAATCTCCAAGACAAAGAGATGTATTTTATCAAGCCTTGTACACTCATTTAAAGTGCTAAGGTACCACAGGGTGGGCAGGTGGCAAAGTTCTCTGGCTCTTTCAGGCTGGAGGTCACCAGGGAGAGGAGTTGCGGAGGCACAGGGTGGAGCCCAAAAGGGAGATTGGTGTCTAGTTAAGTCTGAGAGAGAGGCTGAGCTCTTACCTTTGGGCTTCCCAATACAGGTAGCATTGTCCAGATGGAGCACCCACCTTGTAGCTCAGAACCTCTTGCCAGGCCCACAAGATCTGGCTCCTGATGCCTTGGTGGGATGAAGAGCTGAGATCTTGAATTCCGGAGGAGAGGTAAGAGGGGAACACACCCATTCGAAATAGGAAGGGATGGTGAAGGAGGGGGAGTTGTACCTAGCATCCTAAAGTAGGTGAGACCCTGCATTCTGTCCCCTGATGTGTGGGGCAGGGGGAAGGGTGGCACGACATCGACCTGACGCCTACAGCAGAAGTGGAAAGAGGATAAAGAGGCTTTCTGAAGCTGGGCACTGGTGGCACAGGCCTTTAATCCCAGCATTTGGGAGGCAGAGGCAGGTGGATTTCAGAGTTTGAGGCCAGCCTGGTCTACAGAGTGAGTTCCAGGACAGCCAGGGCTTCTGAAGCTGGTGACGTTGAAGGAGGGTTTGGCGCCACACTGTGGAGAGTTTGGGCTTCTGCAGCGGGAGGAACTTGAGATTAGGAATTGTGGATGCCTTGAAAGCTTCAGAGGAGGTCAGTATCCCTAGGAAGACACAGCAGTAAGCAGAGCCTAGGGGCCAGCCAGAGGGCTCGGTGCATCTGGCTCAGCCAGGGAGCTCAGCTCTAAGTTCAGACCCAAGGACCTAAAGAGTAGAAGGAGAAAACCAACTCCTACAAATTATCCTTTGACCTCCATATGCACCCAGTGGCACCTTCCCTTTCATCTTCTACACACACACACACACACACACACACACACAAACTAACTTGCAGCATATATAGTAAAACTGGAACTATACATCCATTAGCATGGTCCTGTAAAAGGGTGACACATTTGTGAAGTGTCCCATATGTACACACATACATATAAAAAGACAAAGCCAGGGACCTCGTACTAGGGCTACTAACCTTTCTCTGGCTTCTTGTTGTTGTCGCTGCTGTTGTTGGGAGCAAGGGGTTGAGATAGGGTCTCAGCACTGTAGCCCAGGCTGGATTTGAAGTCACTATGACCCTTCTGCCTCAGCCCTGTAAATGATGTGTATCAGCTCTAAGATAATTTTGTGTTTGTTTGTTTGTTTGTTTGTTTGTTTGTTTTGAGACCAGGTCTCATGTAGCCCAGGCTGCTGCCCTAATACCGTGTATCTAATAAAGACTTTCGCATTAGGACCCTACAGTTTTAAAGTTTCTGAATGCTGGGATTACAGGACTGTGCCGTGCTGCTGCGGTGCTGGGATGGATCGCAAAGGTTCATGAGCAGGATGGCCACTCTGCCACCTGGGCTATATCCCGGACTTCTTTGTATCATTGTAAATGTGGGCTAAGGATGTTACAGAGGGGGCCAGTGCACGTGCAGAGATCAGAGTGCAGCTTCCCGATGTCGACTGTATCTTTCAACCTTTACATGGTTTCCAGATACCAAACTCAGGTTTGTGTCAGCAGTGGCAAGCACCTTTATCCACCAAACAACCCATCTGGGTGCCCTGGTTTTTCTTTCTTTCTTTCTTTCTTTCTTTCTTTCTTTCTTTCTTTCTTTCTTTCTTTCTTTCTTTCTTTCTTTCTTTCTTTCTTTTTTATTTTTTGGTTTTTTGAGACAGGGTTTCTCTGTGTAGCCCTGGCTGTCCCGGAACTCACTCTGTAGACCAGGCTAGCCTCAAACTCAGAAATCCACCTGCCTCTGCCTCCCAAGTGCTGGGATTAAAGGTGTGCGCCACCACTGCTGGCTAAGCTTCTTTCTCAACACACTATGTGTTGCTTCCTTCTATCAGCATGAACTTACAACCTAAAAGGAACGGATTAGCTCTTACCACAACAGTGCAGTGAAACACACAGTCCTCAAATGTAGGAGTTAGAACAAGAATCCTTACCAGTCTTCAGCTGGCTATGCTAGTGGTGGACATGCACACACACTGCTGGCTAGTTTCTGACCCCCTACAGCCCAGTTCCATCTTGCTGACTCAGTCACCTAGGCTGGAGAGGCAGCAGGTACCCAAGAGAAGCTCTTTTGTGAAAGCAGAGGCCAGAACAACCTTAGGAAGTCTCTACAAGCACATGCTTTGTTCTTCATGCCACAGGCCAAGGCAAGCCACTAGGAGAAGCCCAGTGCCAGGGGACAGGAAGGGACAATCCAGCCACAATGAGACTGGATGCTGGGAAGTGCTGGAAACTGGGACCTGGTACTCTGCCAGGGTGAGAGGAGCCCTGGTTTGGAGACTGCGCATAACCTGGGTTCATTCTTCTAGTGTTCAGTTCTCTCTGGGGTCAGAAACACGGGACAAGAACCATGACTCCTTCATCTTCAACCACACCCTTCCTAAAGTGCTTAGCACTGAGCCCTGCCTTGTGAATGACTTGGCAATATTCCTGAGTACATTTCAGTCTTTTTCCTTCAGTCTCCCCAAGTGACTCATAGAATACAGACTGGTTTATTGAAGCATCACATTTTATCCAATACATCCCTCATAAACTGTAGAGACTGTGCCCTTTGAAGCCGAGAACTGTACCCTGAAGTGTCTGACACCAAATCCCAAGTCTATTGCCTCTCCCAGAGAATTCCGGGAGAAGGGGCTAAAGAACAAACCCGGTTAATGACATTCCCACCTCCTTCTGAAATTAGATTCTCAGTCCTCGCATTCAGGAGGCTGAAGCAGAGGGTTGGGAGTTTGAGGCCAGCTTGGGCTACCTAATAGGTCAAGAATAGCTTGGGCTACATAGTGAGACAGGATCTCACTGCTCCTGGAGCCCCCACCAAAAAGATTCTCATCACCGGAAATGTCCTACGAGGAAAGCCACCTAAAGGTGTGAATCTACTCAGTGGCCCGCTTCCCTGAGAACTCCAGGGCGTGGGCTTGCTCATCAACACTGACCACTCTTCTCAAGGCTCCTTGGGGTAATTACCAGGCAAAGGCAAGGCTCGTGACCGCTGCCCTGCTGTAACTGCTGCCTTCCTAGGGGGACCACTGAAGGAGGATTGCGATGAACCCTGAAATGGGCCCAGGCCCCGTGTGTGCAGAGGGCACCCTAGGACAGTGACTCATGCTGGTTACTCCCCAGTCCCTACAGCGTGGAGTCATTTCAGGTTAGGCTGATAGAGGGAAGGGATGGTCAATGTGTCATAAGGTGTCTTGATTATAATATATGTGGGTGATTTTGTATCTTGTTATAAAAACTGATGGTCCCTGGGCTCCAGGCCTTTTGTAGTATTGGTTTGTTGGTTTGTTTGTTTGTTTGTTTAAGAGGAAAGGTTTGCTTTGGCATATGATTTTGGATGTTTCAGTCATCACTGAGTGGGCCTGTTGCTTTTGGGTCTGCAGTGGGACAGTACAACATGGTGAGAGCCCTGGGTGGAAGAAGCCAATTCACAGCTGGGTATAAAAGAAGGAAGAAGGGGTGTGGTCCCATTGTCCCCTCTGAGGCTGAATTCCTAGTGACTGAAAGACCTCTTTCTAAGCTCAATTTCTTAACATTTCTATAGGCTCCCCACAGCACCAGGCTAAGGACCAAGCCTCTAACATGTGGGCGTTTGGAGGTCATTCCAGTCCAAACACAGCAACAGCTGGCTTGGTCAGCTCCCATTGTTCCAGCTAAGTGAGGCTTCCTTGAGGAGAATTCTAATGGATGAAGGCAGGGCTGCAGTCTAGCCTTGTATTTTAGGAATATTCTTCTCATAGTCTTTGTTAAATATGTAGTGAGTTAAAATGAGACTAGAGCCAGGCAGTGGTGGCGCACGCCTTTAATCCCAGCCCTCGGGAGGCAGAGGCAGGTGGATTTCTGAGTTCGAGGCCAGCCTGGTCTACAGAGTGAGTTCCAGGACAGCCAGGGCTACACATGTAACAGTTACTAGTTTCGAAGTTCCCGCCAGCGGGTACTCCGTGCTGTGGAAATGCTGTGGAAGGAAGCCATTGATAATGGAAAGAAGCAGGAAACAAAGGAATGTGTTGGAGCAAGACGGAATCCGATCAAGCTCAAAAGAAATCTTTAATGGTACAATGTTTTAAACACATTAGGGCGGGAAATGGCAGGGGCGG
>CM052710.1:17423248-17539042 GCA_028551405.1 Uromys caudimaculatus
CAAGATAAGACCAACCATACAAGATTCCATCCGCAGACGTCACCCATTGCTCAAGCCGGTTATTGAATTACCCCTTCCCCTACCCTCCTTACTCCAATTCTCTTTCCTTCACTCTTTATAAACGGTAGCTTTCTAAGATTAAAACAGACCTTGACAAGAATCTGCTTGGTCTCGCTCCTTTCTTTCTCTCGCCCATTTCTGTTAAAGGTTGGGATTCACCTCGACCCACGAATAACCAGGTCCTGTGGGTCGGGACATAATTCAGCAGACAGACTAGGAACTAGCCGTCTCTCATCACCAAATATAGCTTCGAGTACTGTAAGACTCTGGGGAGTCTTAACTTACCGGAGACCCTCCAAGTAAACACATGGAGTCGGGGATTAATGCAAAATGCAAGAGAATTTATTGATTCATCAGCATGCTGAGGTCGCTCTGCATAACAAGATGGGAGAGCGACCTCGAGGAGCCCATTCAGGGACCTTATATAGGATTTTAGAGCAGCCACCATTAGGCACAATGTGATTGGCAGAACAGTGTGACTTTTAAACTGATTGGTCTTTAGGGAATGAGGTAGCAGGGGCTTAATCAGCCCCTCCCTTCCAGCCTACATGCTCTCTAAACTGTTTCTTCCAGGAGGGAAGGGGTGCCCATGTGCTCAGAGGGGGAGGGAACCCTGGTGGAATATCTCAAAGTTCCTGAGCTGACCTCTCATTCCCCCTTTTTCTTGTGCATGCTTCAATCCTAAAGCTATTGTTGATAGCCTTGCAGCTCATACTCCTGGTCTTCTGTATCTAGCTCTTTGCATTTCTGCTTTAAGATCATTAGCTGTACTGTACCTCTGCGTTCCTTAACAAAAGCAGCCAAGAGATTCAAAATATAGAGGCCCAAAGTCTAGAACAATTAAGGTCTTAACAAGGTAGATATGAGGGCAGTTAACTAAGAGGTTAAACCAAGACTTGAACCAGCCCTGACACACACTCTCTCTCTCTCTCTCTCTCTCTCTCTCTCTCTCTCTCTCTCTCTCTCTCTCTCTCTCTCTCTCCCTCTCCTGCTTGGCTAACCCTACTCTCACCTTGGCCATTGAATCTTTAACAACCCCAGAATGGTCTATATAAAAGCAACACTTTTCAGCTAAGGCAGCACATAGCCTTGCTGGAGGAAAAGTTAAATCTAATCTCCTCTTATTCTGTAGCACTACTTCTGATAACAACGTCAGTGATTCTTTAAGATGACTGGTGGAAGCTTCTATTATCTCTATATCTAAATCAATGAGTGCCCTCAGACTGTTATAATTTTCCCTTTGTAAGACCAAAGTGGATGTCCTTGTGCCTGCCCCAGCCACCCCCAACCACAACAGAAAGAAGACAGTGAGTGCTGTCCAAAGGTACCACAAACACTCATGATTAAGGTTGAGTGATTTTGAGCTTGAGCAGATTGTCCATTGCTGCACTCTCTTATGTGGGGAGAAACGCAGGCACGGGCGGGTTACCCTGGCTCTGGGGAGTGCACGTGAGGGAACGCTGCTTTCCCGCTCCTCGCCCGGTTCCAGTCTTGCGATCTCTGTGAGACCTGCCTGCGGGCGAGGGTGCACATTCGCCAAATTGAGTAAGGCCTGGACAGCTAGGGATGGAGCGAGCTTTGGGCGCTCTCCAGCTCCGTTGTGCTCAGAGCACTTGCGCCAGGTCTTGACCGTAGCAAGCTTCCAGTGGTACCTGCCACCGTTAGGAGCACTCCGCCAGCATAGAGCAGGTCTCCTCGAGGGCCCAAGTGTTACAACCCCTTAGACAAAGTTCTCCAATGCCAAAGTAGTTTTCATCTTTATTCGTTCTGGATGGCGGGCAGTGCTCACGGGGCAGGTGGGTGGAGGAGGGGAGAGAGAGAGAGCTACTCGGGTCAGGGTGTGTCCTGCGCACCTCTCGCCAGCAAGAAGACACACAACACATAGGCTTCGTCTGCAGTTCAGCTTTATTCAGCTGTTGATGGAGGAAGAACCCCCACCCCAGAAAACAGCTCCCTTTTATAACCCATCAAGCGGTGTGGCACAGCCTGATTGGTGGTTTCAGCTCGTGACCTGATTAAAGAGGAGGAGCCTGCACTTGGCATACACTTTGGCGCCCTTTTATGGGTTGCGCATGCATCAGAGCAGGCTGACGAAGACACGCGCTTCCCACAAGGGTGCTCTATTTATATATTGTTCTGGGAGGAGACAGAGGTTTGGTAGCCAATACTTTCCATTGGCCCAGCTTGGGGACCATTTGCTTTGCCCGGGACTCAGGGTTGCTTTCTACATGACAAGTCTCACACAAGTCTCACACACCAGGCCTCTCTATATACAGGGGTTGTAAAGGCTATGACCAGTTACAGGAGTCTTCCGGGAGCACTGGCTAAAAGTATGGCCTGGTCCCTTGTGAAAATATCACAGGGTCTCCCAGAATTTTTTTGCCTGAGTTCAACCGGATGTCAGATTGCCTGGCACAGATCACTGCCCCACAGTCCATCTTCTGTACTGTCCAGTGGGGGTCTCTGGGGAGCGGAGCATCTGCAGGTTTCACACAGGAAGCATGCACCCAGGCCTTAATACCGTCTACCTAGAGGACTTTGGGAGTAGCTAGCAGCACCAGGAAGGGTCTTTCATCTGGGTTCCAGAGACTGTGTCCGATGCCTTTTTACATAGATCCTGTCACCAGTCTGGAAGCGGTGAGGGATCTCTGGCATCCCTGGAGCATTTAAGGCAGACAGTTTGGGCCAAATCTCATGCTGTGGGCCCAGTGTACACCAAGGGAGTTGGGGGACCACACAGGATTTCAAAAGGGGTCAGGTTAAAATGGTAGGGGGTGTTCCGAGCTCGGAACAGGGCCAAGGGGAGGGGTACCACCCAGTCCGAGCCAGCCTCCAAGGTCAATTTAGTTAAGGTCTTTTTTGGGGGTGTGGGGGGGATTCTATTCATTCTCTCTCTCTACCTGCCCCAAGCTTTGGGGACAGTACTCACAATGAAGTTTACAATCTTCCCTATCCAAGCCCAAAATCAGATTCTCGCCTGAAGCCTACTTCTTCTGTTCCACCCTAAAATTAAGATTCCTACCAGAACTTACTTCCCTATTCTAGCCTGAGATTAGATTCCTGCCTGAGCTTACTTCCTTGTCCTTGGCTTAATGTCAGGACTTCTTGTAGACTCCTTCCCTGTCACCTTTCTTCCTTTTTCTCTTTCTCTGCTCCTTCTCCTCCTGTCTCCCTGTTATGGTAAGACTTTCTCAGCAACCTGCACTAACTCTCTTAACAGCATATCCTGTCTTTCTAGCTTCTGAAGCTTTTTCCTGTTATCTCTACTAGCCTGGTTTATAAAAGCCATTGTCACAGTAGTTTTGTCCTCCTTACTGCTGAGGTCATAGGGCGTATATTGGCGGAATGCCTCTATGAGCTGCTGCGGGTGACTCATCCCTGCTTATACCTTGGTCAGATTTGTGGGTCATCAAGCGGCCCCCTTGAGACCTACCAACGGAGTCTGGCGATGGACTGACTTTAAGGTGCCCTTACCTTTGTCCATAGTCAGGACCACTGTTGATGACAACCTGGTCAATCGATGGTGTCTGAGGAAGCATTCTTTCCAACCTCCTGTATTATCCTCTCTCACTCTTCAGTCTCCTCCAGGGCTTCCTTTTTCCTGATGGCCAGAACCTATGAGGCGGGTCTTGGTGGAAAGAAAGGCCTTTATCTATGAGGGGATAGGGGGCCCTCTACTCGATTCTCTCCCTCCTAGTTTCTTTTCTTTCCCTAACTTTCTGATGTTGAACTGGGTAAATTCAGTCTGTCCGATGTAAAACAAAAACAAAAACAAAAACAAACAAACAAAAAACCCGTCAGTTTGAGTCTTAGAACACAAAACATGCCAGGCAGTGGTGGCACACGCCTTTAATCCTGGCACTTGGGAGGCAGAGGCAGGCAGATTTCTGAGTTCGAGGCCAGCCTGGTCTACAGAGTGAGTTCCAGGAAAGCCAGGGCTACACAGAGAAACCCTGTCTCAAGAAAAAAAAAAAAAGAACATAGAACACAAAACAATCAGAACAGAAAACAATTAACACACAGACAGCTCGCCCCTGCCATGGGCAGTGGGTGCAAACAACCAACAAACAGTTCATCCCTGACATGGATGCAGAACAGACTTTCCCAGTGTACTGGCTAGTTTTGTGTGTCAACTTGACACAAGCTGGAGTTATCACAGAGAAAGGAGTTTCAGTTGAGAAAATGACTTTATGAGATACAGGTGTAAGGCATTTTCTCAATTAATGATCAAGGGCGGAGGGTCTCTTGTGGGTGGTACCATCTGTGGGCTGGTAGTCTTGGGTTCTATAAGAAAGCAGGCTGAACAAGCCAGAGCAAGCAAGCCAGTAAGTTACATCCCCCCATGGCCTCTGCATCAGCTCCTGCTTCCTCACTTGCTTGAGTTCCAGTCCTGACTTCCTTTAGTGATGAACAGCAACACGGAAGGGTAAGCTCAATAAACCCTTTCCTCCCCAACTTGCTTCTTGGTCATGATGTTTGTGCAGGAATAGAAACCCTGACTAAGACACCCAGCCAGCTCCAGCTGCGCTAAGATACACAGTTCGTCCCTTCCACGGACGAGGAACAGAACCAGATGGCACTGCCGAATGCATCAGCAGAAGCCAGATCGACCCTGCTACCCCTGTCACTGGTGGCAGGTGTAACCAGGTGGCCTTGCCTCATCGGCAGAAGCCAGATCCAGAAGGAGGCGTCCTCTCGACTCCCTCCAGGGGGGCCTGAATCGTCCTCCAGACCTCCGTCGCAACGTTAAGGCATGTTTGCCTGCCACACTTGACCACCCCAAACACCATAGGCTCTCTGAGCCCCCTGAAGCTTGCAAGCAAGACTTTTAAAGACTTACAGACATAGACTAAGACAAATAGACAAACATTGAGATGACCACTGTTACCTGCTGGAGCCATTTCTCCAATCCCCCACTCTCTGATGCATCCCTACAGAGGGTCGTTTCTGGCCAATGCACCAGTACAGGGACTGGGTTACATCTAATTGAATTATTGGCCAAAGAGGCCCCATGCGGAGCTCCAAACAACCCAGGCTGTTGCCAAGTGTATAGATTGCTCTCTACAAACCAACAGCAAGGTTCCACTGCTGAAGACAATACCTGGACAAGTCGCTGAACCCGAAGATGCTGAGTAGCTGCCTAAACAGAGCCTTCATCCCTACGTTCATCTTTGGTACAAAAAGGTACTTTGCATACTACCAAATGTGAAGCACAAACACCAAGCCAGCGGCAACCCCTGCACAACAATGATGTACTGCTTGCAAGATATGCTAGGACAATGGTGGCACAAAGCTTATGGGAGTAACTGACCGGAAACTGATATGACTTAAGGCCCAATTCATGAGATGGAACCCATACCCGACATACTTGGGGCAATCAAGAGCCAGAGACTAGATAGCCCAGGGACCTAGGGTAAAAGCAAGTAATACTGTGAAAGACCTGACCCCCTTATGAGGAAAGTTAGACCCCTAGCACACTTGGAGCCAGAAACAGAAATAGGACTGAAATTGCATGCTTGGCCAAACCCCACCTAGCTGCATTCTTTCCCCTAAGAAACGGGCGACCTTGGCCCAGCCCCAGGGCCAGAGGCACAATGTTCCAGGAACTAGCTAACCACAAAAATGTTTGTGCAACTGCCTTGTGACAAACTTAGAACATTCTGTACTTCCCCATAATGCAAATTCTTTCCGTTCTTGTGGTTTTTTCCTTTAAATACCCCTGACTTCAGCTGCTCAGGGTCGAACTCCTCTGCCCCTGAGTGGGACACGAGCTTGACCTCAGTGCACTGGTCCCCCAAATAAACCTCGTGTGATTGCAGCAAGGACAGTCTTTCATGAGTTCTTGGGGGGGTCGCGCCATCCAGAGACTTGAGTGAGGGTCTCCCCAGCTCGGGGGTCTTTCAACTGGTGTCTTAGTTAGGGTTTCCATTGCTGTGAAGAGACACAATGACCAAGGCAACCCTTATAAAGGACAACATTTAATTGGGGCTGGCTTACAGTTTCAGAGGTTCAGTCCATTATGGTCATGACAGAAAGTATGGCAGTATGCAGATAGGCATGGCTCTGGAGAAGGAGATTTTTTTAGAGTCTTTATTAGAAGGCAACCCAGAGAGACTTCTTCCACACTGGGCAGAGTTTGAGCGGAGATATATATATATATATATATATATATATATATATATATATATATATATATATATATACACATATATATATATATATATATACACATATATATATATATATATGTATATATATATATCCTCAAAGCCCTACTTCCACAGTGACACACTTCCTCTAACAAGGCCACACCTCCTCCAGTAAGGCCATGCCTAATAGTGCCACTTCCCATGGTCCAAGCATATTCAAACCACAACTGGTAAAAAGAAAGAAAGAAAAAGACAGTGATCTAATGACATTTGGGTACTCATAGATCAGTGCCTTGTTCAGCCATCATTAAAGAAGCTTCCTTCTGCTGCAGACAGGAACAAATACAGAGACCCACAGCCAGAGAAACCTTGCAACACTCAGCCCGTTATGGGTTCTTTAAATCCCTCCCCACAGGCCTTAGAGAACCCCAAGGAAGAGGTGAAAAGAGTACAGGTGCCAGAGGGGATAGAAGACACCAAGAAAACAAGACTCTCTAAATCAATATGAATAAAACTCATATAAACTCACAGAAACGGAAGCTGAATATTTACTACACACCCTTAAGGCTTCTCTTTGAGAGTTGCCAGCTCTATGGCCCACACTTAGGCCTTAGGTTCCCTTTTGGGCAAAGTCCGCAGGGTACAGTACCCACAATCGCCTGCCCTGCCCTTTATTAGTCACGGTAGCTACATTTGACAGTTTCTTCCTGATCTATTCCGAGAGATAGTAGTCATTTTCAGTAATGGAACAAAAGCAATTAAATAGTGAGAAGACGAAAAGCAGGTCCTCCGGGCTTCATGCCTCAAAGGGTTGACCGCAAGCAAATTAAAATAACAGGTCCAAGAGAGCCCTTGGGGCGATCACGTGGCACAAGTCAAAACAACCGTTTCGTAGCTTCCGAAAACCAGACCTAAGGATACCTCTTGGACCCAGGACCCACTTGCTCCCTCTAGTACTAATGCCCTTAGGGAAGCACACGGGTTAATGGCGCCACAGGGCACATCTTCAACTTAAGGAGGCAAAAGGACAACCCCAAAGTTGCAACGGTGGGGATGAGGGGTAGAGCTGCGGGAGGCAAGCGGTCCCGACGCTCCAGTGGCCCACCCTCTCCACGCTACCCAGAACCAGGGTATCGGGAGCTGCAGGATCGCTCACCTGAACCAAGAACCCCTGAAATCCCCGGCAGGGGCAGAGCTGCCGACCCCACCCCTCGGCTCCTCTAGGCTCGGTGATTGGTTTCGCGGACTGGGGGCGGGGCCGTAGCGACGAGCCGACGTGATGGCGTCAGACGCCGCGCGCCGCTTCCTGTTGTCAGTGCCTCTGGAGCCGCAGTTTCTGCTCCAAGCTGAGGGATCTCGCTTCGCCTGGAGCGCCGCCACCTGCTCCTGCTCCCTTTGGTGAGTCTGGGGTCTGGACGTAGTGGGAAGCGCGGGGCGGCGACGCGATCTTGCGGTGGGCCTGCAGCCTCGCAACCACTCGCGACCCCTGGGCGCCTTGAGACTTGGGGTGGGAACCTCGGCCCTTCGCAGCCTGGGCCTGCTCCCACCTCAGCCAGCGGTCACCGGCTCTCTCCCCTCGGTCTCCACCGCAGCCAACCTCAGCCCTAAGCCGGGCTCTCTAACCACCGGTCTTGCAAAAGTGTAGCCTCATTCACGACCCCTCTTTAGCCCAGTTGCAACCAGATCGGAGCGAGCTACATCCCTTCGCCACCTCTTATCTCAGCGTCACGTTTATCCCTCAACTCTTCTGGAACTTCTCACGACCCTCCATTCTGGCTCTGATTTCTTTCTTTCTTTCTTTCTTTTTTGGTTTTTCGAGACAGGGTTTCTCCGTGTAGCCCTGGCTGTCCTGGAACTCACTTTGTAGACCAGGCTGGCCTCGAACTCAGAAATCCGCCTGTCTCTGACTCCCAAGTTCTGGGATTAAAGGCGTACGCCACCACTGCCCGGCTTGGCTCTGATTTCTTATCGCAGCCTGTCATATCCGGCTCTCTCATCCCAAACACCCTAGGTTTGTCTCTCTCCCATTGACCCACTACTAAGCTTGTCTCCTGTTGAACTTGCAGGTTTCTTCTTGGTAACTGACATCACGACTTTATCTCAAGTCTTGTGTGTATCATTTCTTTACCGACTTTTACCTAACTTCCTAGCTGATCACAGAGTTAAGTTCACTCTGGCCCTTTCCTGCCTAAGACTTTTCTATAAACTGTCCCAGATTCTGCTGCCTCAGTTCCTACCACTTCCCCAAGTCCTTTTATCTTAAATTTAGTATACATTTATTAATTCTTTGAGAATTTTATACATGCATGTAATGGAGATAATATCCCTGCCCCCATTCATCACTGTTAGTTTGGTTTTGGGGTTTTGGCTTTTTGTTTTTGTTTTTGTTTTGTTTTGTTTTGGGACAGTATATCTCTATTTAGCCTTGTATCTTTCTATGAGATCACTCACTATGTAGATCCAGCTGGCCTCAAACTCACAGAGATCCACCTGTCACTGCCTTCCAGTGTGGGTCACCACTCCTGGTTTTCAGTTCTTTTGATTTTGGAGGGTGGAGGGTGGTTTTGTTTTTTGTTTTTGTTTTTGTTTTGAGACGGCCAATCCAAATAGCCAAAGCTAGCCATGGACTCCTGATCCTCCCTGCCTTCACCTCCCAAGTGCTAGAACTGTAGGCATGAGTCACCATGTCTGGCTTCCCAACTGGATCTACTCAACTCCTGTCAGTTCCTTCGTTGATCAGTTCTCTTTCACTTTGAGAGCTTAGGGTACAGCTCCCTACCGGTCTTCTTGCTATGTTCCCCAACAGCCATGTCTGCCCCTTGCTCAGAGCCCAGCAGACTAAATTGCTGAGTTGGTGTGTGTAGGGACTCAGATGGTAACTGAGGATAGAACTTATTCCAGAACTTCTTGGGGGGAGGTTCTTCCTGCTGTCTGGTCTCCTGAACATGTTTCCACAGATGGCTTTTCTGGCATTCCTATTAAATCATTTGTATCTGCTGTTGTAATGGTAGGTGTCCTTCAAATACCTGGAAGGTGAGAGGTGGCCACTCATCCATCTCATTCATCCTGAGGGAATGGAAACCAGTCCTTCCTTTTGGCTGGTGTAGAGAGCCTCAGGGAAGCAGTGTGGAGTTGGTTTGATCACAGAGTCCTGCTCATGTGTCCTAGCACCTGTGAGGAAGACTCCTGCCTTCTGCATAGCTGAATGCAGATCTTCCCCATTATTGAACCCAGAGACATAATGGCCATCAGAAGCATATTGTAAGTCGTGAAGAGTCCTGGGGAGGCTGAAGGACTAGGTACAGGGGCTATGAAATCACTTCTCTTTTTGTAGGTCTTGGATCATTTAATCTTAGCTGCTGGGGTTTGTAGGAACATGTCAGTAGTTGAGGCAGATGGGTGTCTTTTTTTTTTTTTTTTTGGTTTTTGGTTTTTTTGAGACAGGGTTTCTCTGCATAGTTCTGACTGTCCTGGAACTTACTCTGTAGACCAGGCTGGCCTCAAACTCAGAAATCCACCCGTCTCTGCCTCCCAAGTGCTGGGATTAAAGGCGTGCACCACCACTGCCCGTCTCAGATGGGTGTCTTTAAGGTCCTTTTTTTTTTTTTTGTACACATTTCTTCCAGGTTCTAAGGGGCTTGCTTCAGGAGGAACAGCTGTCTTTGGTGGCAGCCCCTCTCCTCCCCCAGTGCTGGAGGTTAGTCCAGGACCTTGTATATGTTAGGCAAGTATTCTACCACTGAGCTACACTTCAAGCCCTATCAGCAATTGTAAAGGGTCCGGAGAGACATCATAACCGCAGTGGTCTCCTTCTGTGAAGGCTGAGCACAATTCTGCCTTAAATAGCCTCTCATGGTGCTGCAACCTTCAGAGTGGCATTTGACTCATTGGCAGAAATTTCTCAGTAACCCTACAGCGTAGAGTGGTGTGCCTCAGCTACCCATAGTCTGTCGAATAGATATGCCTGTTCTGTATGCCTTGCCTTTATCTATAAGTCTTTCAAGAGTTGGGTCTGTTGTTTATTCATTTTGATTTTTGAGTACTAGTCCTAGGTCCTAGAAGCACAGCGATGAATGGGTTCTTTGAAGTTCTTGTTTTATTCATTCAGAACATACACATCCTTAGAATCCTATGGCAGAGCCAGGTACAGTGCTACCCACCTGTAACCACAGGCGCCCGGGAGGCTGAGAATGAGGGTTCAAAGCTTTCCCAAGGAGCTTAAGGCCTTCCTGGGCTACCTAGTAAGTTCAAGGTCAGTCTATGCTACATAGCAAGATCTTGCTCAGAAATAAAAAATTAAGGGCTGTAGATATACCTCAGTGGTAGCGCACTGCTGAGTACTGCTGAAGGAAAAAAAACCTAAAAGCCAGGCATAGTTGGCCAGGCTTTGTAATCTCTTCTCTGAGGGAGGAGAAACTAGGAAGATTGCTAGAAGTTGAGGCCAGCCTGAGCTACACAGCAAACAAACCAAAACCAAAAGAGGGTAGAGGGAAGAATCCTATATACTGTGTGGAACAGGAGTGTGGGAGAGATGGTGGGATTGGGTGAAGGGGAAGTTGGAGGGGAAATGTGTCCAGCAGGGGCAGATGCCCTCACCACACGAATGTTTGATCTAGTCTCTCATCCTCCAGCAGTGTTTAATTTGAAGCTCCTGCTTCAGAAGCGTGCTCTCTTTACCCCATCTCCACCCCCTGTCTCCAGACCCTACCCAGACCCCGACCCTAACCCTATCCTTACCCTACCTACACCTACTCCTAGGATTACCCGTGCCTCTAGCCCTGCCCCTCCAGGACACTGGTTTAGAAGTCCAGCTTTCTTCAGGACATGCTGGTTACTCACTCAGGATTCACGTGTCTGAAAGGTCAGCTGCCTTTCTGAATCAGAACGTAACGCTGTCATTCTTTTCCAACTGAAATGATATGCCTCATCCGTCAGTCTGGCACTGGATGGCCCAAGCACAGGGCTGTTCCCAACCAACAGGTATATGATTCAGACTGTACAAAGAGGGCAATTGGTGTGGCCAAGGTGACTTTGAAGAGAAGCCCTTGCTGTTCACTGATGAACAGAGTGCTTTGAGAGCAGTAAAGCCTCCTTGTCCATCTTTCAAGTCTCATGTAAGCCATGTTCCTCCTTTCTTCCTCAAAGTGTAGATGAAGTAAGATGACCGTACTAGCTAGAACTGGGACAAATCCTTCCCTAGTTGAGCATTTAAGAAAAGACAGTTCTAAACCTAGGTGTTGTGGAGAAGACCTGGGCTTGGCTGGTTGGAGCCATAAATCTGTCTGGTAAGACGGTGTCTTGCTTTAGTTCTTATTTGATAAAGTGGAGCTTCTTTTGGCCTGAGACAATTTGAGCTGCAAAAAAAGGACTCAGGAGACCTGAGATTTCTGTTTCTTATTTGTTTCTACTGAGCCTGTGCTCTCCTCTAAAGTCGAGATGACCGAGTCGTACCGGGCTCTTCTAAGAAACAGATCATAGAAGCTTTGTTTATCCTGAAAGGCACATGAAGGTGAATCAGTGCCTGGAGTAGAGGCAGACAGTACCATTTGGGACTTTCTAAGCTGCCTCCCCTGCTAAACTCCCCAGTGATGTTGGAGACCCTCAGTATTGCTCAAGTCTTCTCCTTACTCCTGCAGAAGTGTCCAGAAAGCCACACCTCTCTCCATTCACCTTGGTGTCAGTGAAGAATGGCTGAGGGTATGGTGTGATACCAGTGCCACATGCTGGGAGATCTGATGTCCACTCAAGGTGGACAGTGGTCACTGACCCAGCAGTCAAGACAGCTTCCATGAGCCAGTGCATTCCTGTCGCCCAGAAGCACTATGGTTCAGACACAAAGAATTAGCATTTTAGCTTCCTTCAAAGAAGAATGAAGGTACCGGCTGTGGCACCAGCTTGTCTTTAATTCCAGCACTGGAAAGCAAGGCAGAGGCAGGATGATCTCTGTGCTGGACTACCTGGAGAGACCCTGTCTCAAAAAAAAAAGGCAGCCTAAACCTGAAATTTTTGACCTATTTTGTCAATTGTGAATGGTTGTTCTGGGTTCCTGAGCTAGTGTCGGTCATTTTGTGGCTTTTCTGACAGTTTCTGGCAACCGTTACTTCTCTTTGCTCCAGGCCTGTGTACTCTGACTTTCTTAGATTCAGTTTATTTTAGTTTGGATTTTTTTTTCAATTAATTACGTGTGTGTGTGTGTGTGTGTGTGTGTGTGTGTGTGTGTGTGTGTGTGTACATACCACATGTAGTGACAGAAAAGGGCATCAGATCCCCCAAAATTGGAGTTTAAAGGGTGTTGTGAGCTATCTGGGAACCAAATCCAGGACTTCTACAAGAGTATGTGCCCTTAATTGCTGAGCCCCAGTTAGGTTTTTTGAGATGGAGGTATCTGTAACCAGGCTGGCCTGGAACTCCTTATAGACTGAGAGTCGCCCTGAACTCAGCAGTCCTCCTGCCTCAGCCTCCTCTCCTGAGTGCTGGGATTACAAGAATAAACCCACTATATTGGGATTTGGGTTTTGTTTTAGCATAGTTTTGGTTTTTTTGAGGTAGGTTGTCATGTAGTTGAGGATGATACTAAACTCCTGATCCTTTTGCCTCTACTTCCAAATGCTGAGATTATATGGCCTGGGGTGGCGTTTGTTTGTTTGTTTGCTTTCTTGCTTGCTTGCTAGTTTTTTGAGGTTTTGTTTGTTTTGTTTTTTTTTTTTTCCTGACAGGGTTTCTCTGTGTAGCCCTGGCTGTCCTGGAACTCACTCTGTAGACCAGGCTGGCCTCGAACTCAGAAATCCACCTATCTCTGCCTCCCAACTGCTGGGATTAAAGGCGTGCGCCACCATTGCCCGGCTGCTTGCTTGTTTTTTAAAGTAATTACTGGGCTTTAGCATATTAATTGCCTATATTAACAGTGCCCCATTTGAGTACTCTATTACTTTCAGCTAGTTAGTCTCAGGAGCTTTAATTGACATAGGCTATTAGTTATATGTTGAGGTCTAAGCCCTAGGGTCCTGCTCACTGGCTGAGAGAAGAGCAACTGGCGTGTGAGGAACTCCGACTAGAGTAGCAGCCTGAGGCTGAGCGAGGCTTGTGCCCTGGAAGTGAGGGGGCATGAAAGCCAAGGGCCTGGAGCCTGAGCAGCTGAATCTTGCTTGCTGGGCTGCACAAGGGTCACCAGGGGGAAATTGAGTGTCCAGGACAGGCATGTTGTGAGGGTTGACTGTTTGACTATAGCCTCTACCTCCTTTTCTACCATCTTGGAAATCAGAATATGGGCTGGCCTCCTGAGGCCTTGAAAATCCCTGGGAGATGGAGCAGAATTTGCAAGGGTGAAGCCAGAGTTTTGTAGTCAGAGCTAAGGACTCTTCCTGGCAGCCTGTCTCTATGAGGGCCATGCTTCTCCACACACTTGCCTCCCTGTACAAAGCTTAATCTGTCCACTCTGCCCTTTTTATTACCACTATCTAAGAAGCCAAAGACTGGCTTGGTCCCTTCATTGAGGACCACCCTGTTTCTTTTCTCCCCGGGTCTCACAGTCCACTTCTGTCCTGTAAACCTTGCCTGCCAGACTGGCCTAACTGTTCCTTGGGACTGCAGCTGAAGTGCGTGCACTCCTTCCTGGCCCCACTCAAGTCTAACATTGTTCCAAGCGGTGGAGCCAAGCCACTGTCGTGCTAATTTGTTTCTAGACCTGCCTCAGCTTCCGCTTCCTCCTTCCTCTATCAGGTAGAAATAATGAAATGGCTTTCATTCGTGGTGTGATCGCAGGGGAAGTGATTGAGTAAGACAGCCTGAGTGTTGGCTCTAGTCTCTTTCCCTAGATTGGTTTGGATATGAATGTGCCTGCCTAGCCTAGATGCTCAGGTTGGGCCAAGGGAAAAAGGTATCTGCCCTTTGGAATCTTGAACTGTAGATACATACATACATTGTGGGCAGTGACATTCTTGTTGATAGATTTGTGGCTACATTCATCGGAATTGCAGATAGCTTTTCTACCTCTACACATCATGTTCAGACTTCACACTTGAGAAATAAAATCTATGCTTCCGTGGTCCTGCTAGTAGCAAATTGAGATGTCAGAACCCATGTTGGTCATTTATTTAGACATATATCTGTGACACTCAGCCTAAAGCTTTGGAGCCCAGTGCAGAAGCAGACGGGTGGAGAGAAAGGTCTCCCGAAGCTGCTGCAGGCGTGCTTAAAACCCCCGGACTGAGCCGGGCAGTGGTGGTGCACACCTTTAATCCCAGCACTCGGGAGGCAGAGGCAGGCAGATTTCTGAGTTCGAGGCCAGCCTGGTTTACAGAGTGAGTTCCAGGACAGCCAGGGCTACACAGAGAAACCCTGTCTCAAAAAACAAAAAAATAAAAAAACCCTGGACGGTTGGGTACTGTACAAGACCCGGGCCTTGAGTGTGGACTGTGAGGCCCAACACCTGGTCTCCACCAGTTCTTAGCATCTTCAGTGAGAGCCCCTGCTTCATGCCCTAGCCACAGGCCTTCTGAAGTTTTCATATTCAACCCTTCTGTCTGAAAAGTTTTATATGACCCAATAGGTAGGTGTATAAGGTAGACAAGTCAAACATTTAATAATAATAAATCATAAATAAATCTATTTTAAAAACGATTCTTTGGTATACAGTTTAACTCTTTATTGAAGACAAAACAAATTTGCATACTAAAAGCTGTGTTTGTCTATCCAATTCAAGCTATACGAATTTGATACGTGCTGAAGAAACACTAAAAGCCTTTGCTTTTGTAATTAAACCATTATGTTTCTATAAAAGCAGAAAAATTTGTAAACACAGCAAGATTGTAAGTTTCCTCAAATCTGAACTGAGAGCTGGGTGTGGAGGCCACACCTTTAATCTCTGGGCCCAGGAGGCAGAGATAATCAGATCTTGGTAAGTTTGAGTCCCACCCTGTCTACATAGAATTCCAGGACAGCCAGAGCTGCATGGAGAGACCCTGTCTAAAGGGGAAAAATTTGGCTCTCAAATCCAAGCTGAGGTTGATCAGACAGTGCTCGCTGATGATGTATGGTGATGTAGTGTGACCCCTGTGTAATGTAAATACACATGTTGCATGTTCAGAACCAGTGCAGCTGTGGAAGTCATGTGATGCCACACAGGTGAGCTCTGCCAGAAATAACTCAGATTCAGATTCATGAGACTTTGATTTTGAATTAATGTTTAGTTGTTGTGCATTCAGAAACCTTTTCCTGTTGATAAATTTTAGCAGTCCCCACATTCGATTGTGGCACCTGATAGGGGCTTCAGACCCACTGTTGAGAAAGCTTGGCGAATCTCTATCCCATAGGCCCTAGCTTTCTGTATAGCTTTGGTGTGAAGAGCTCTCCCTCCCTTCGTGGTGCACAGGGTTTGGCCCCTCCCAAAGACTGAACTTCTGTTTCCTTCTTTAAAATCCAGTGTCAGTTTTTCCTGTGCTTTGCTCATAGGCATTTCATTTGCAATTTGAGTGACAGGGCCTGACCTCCTGCTGCCTGCTGGGAGGGGTTAAGTTGGGCGCATGCTCATCCAGCCTCCTCCCTCTGTTCTTCAGGTGTCATGTGAGTCTCCTCGAGAGCTGCTGCCCGAGTGGAAATGCTCTCAGTGGAGAACGGCCTGGACCCTCGGGCTGCCATACAGGTAGGTGGGCAAAATAGGATGGGGGGGGGGGGGGCGGCGGCACAGGGCCACTGATTCACCAGCTTCTCCAAAGATTTATTTATCTATTTTATGTATATGCACTGTAGCTGCCTTCAGACACCAGAAGAGGGCATCGGATCCCATTACAGATGGTTGTGAGCCACCATGTGGTTGCTGGGATTTGAACTCAGGACCTCTGGAAGAGCAGTCAGTGAGTGCACTTAACTGCTGAGCCATTTCTCCAGCCCCCTCATAAGCTTTTCTCTTAAAAAAAAAAAAAAATTGTTTTTTTTCTCTATTTAGATAGGGTCTCATGCCATTTCTCCAGCTCCCTCATAAGCTTTTCTCTTAAAAAAAAAAAAAAATAAAAATGTTTTTTTCTCTATTTAGATAGGGTCTCATGGGGTAGCCTAGGTAGGCCTCAAGCTCACTTCATAGCAAAGGATAAACTCCTGATTTTCCTGCCTTGACCTTCAAGGTGCTAGGATTGCTGGCACAAATCACCGTACCCAGAGAGAAGCCTCAGGTGGAGAGACATTTACAACAAAGTCAGGCTTCCAGGAGATCCTGACCATTCTAGATCTCTCTCTCTCTCTCTCTCTCTCTCTCTCTCTCTCTCTCTCTCTCTCTCTGTGTGTGTGTGTGTGTGTGTGTGTGTGCGTGCGTGCGTGCGTGCGTGCGTCTGTCTGTCTATTGCCTGTCTGTCTGTGTATGTGCCCTATAGCATGTGTGTAGCAGTCAGGAAAACCTATGGGAGTCTCTTTCTATCATGTGGATTCTGGGGACTGAACCAGGTCAGGCTTGGCAGCAAGTACCTTTACCCTCTGAGCCATCTTGCCAATCTCCCACACCTGCTTTTTTGGGACAGGGTCTCTCACTGGATTTGGAGCTTGCTGATTTGGTTAAACTAGTTGGGCAGCAAGTCCTTGGAATTCTCCTCTCTCCTCCCCAGTGCCGAAACTGAAGATGTCGCCATGCCCAGTTTTTTATGTGGGTGCTGGGGATCCCAACTCAGGTTCTCAGTGTGTACTTTACAGTTTGCTCAAGCCCTTAGTTTTGTCTAAAGCAGCTGATACTAGTTTCAGTAGTGGTGTTAAGTTGGCATAGATAGATAGATAGATAGATAGATAGATAGATAGATAGATAGATATCTTTGACATGTACTACTTTTCAGGGAAATTTCAAGCAAGCATATTTGTGGCCAGTTTACCAGAACCTCTTCAGCAACCTCTTGTAGTGATTTTTTTTCTTGTGCTTGGCTCTGGACTTGCCTAGGCACTGTGGACTGGCTGGCTGTGTCTTTGGAAAGTCAGGAAGTCACATAGCTTTTTGACTCAGTGGAATCCTGTGGTAGCTCCTTTGGAGAATCCTTTCCTCCCAGTACTGCTCCCTAGTTACCAAAACCTGCAGCAGCCCTCAAAGAGCTGCCTTCCCTCTCCTGGCCACTAGAGGGTCAGCTCTACCTGTTTCCCTGCTGGCTTCTGCTAGGCCCTTGAAGTCATCCTTGTCCCACCCTGGGCCCTTTGGAGCAGAGCCCTCACCTCCTCCTAGCAAGAGGTGTACAGACCGGCCCTTGAGGTGTATGTCTGGTTATCTCTGCATTCCCTGACACAGCCCCTGGTAGGCACTCAGTCAGAAATAGTTTGAGCCTTTTATATGATATATAATATATTTTAAGTAACATTTAAAATTCAACCCCAAGATCGAAATCTTTGTTTCAAAGCACACACTATTCATAAAGTGTTGGAGGAGAGATGAAAGATATTGTCCATTGAAAAAGAGAAGATATTATCTCCGGAAAAGGTCTGGTATCCAAAATATATAGAGGACTATTTCAGCCTTTGAGAGAGAATCTGGGGGCTGGGAAATGGCTGTCCACAGTGTGTGCTGGTGTGAAGCCCTGTGTTTGGATCTCTAGAACCCTTGCGGCAGTCCTTATCTATAACCCCAGTTGAGGAGAAGGAAGGCACATTTCTGAGAAATCCCCAGGGTTCACTGGCCAGGTAGCCCATGAATTGGTGAGCATAGGTTCAGGAAAAGACCTTGCCTATAAGAACAGTGTATGTGTACTGGGCATGGTGGCACACGTTTTAATCCCAGCGCTTGGGAGGCAGAGGCAGGTGCATCTCTGAGTTCCAGCCCAGCCTGGTCTACAGAGTGAATTCTAGGACAGCCAGGGCTACAGAGAGAAACCCTGTCTGGAAAAACCACAACAATAACAAAAAAACCTAATGTGTAGAGTGACTAAGACACTCAGCCCACATGTACGTGCTGATCTACACATGCACTGACACACACAAGCCCACACAGCACACATGAAAACAAGTTATACAGTAGACAAAGCATCTCTCCAAGGAAGATATACAAATGACCAGTAAGTATACAAAATGATGCTTTTTAAAATTACTATTAATTGCTTTTAAACCCAGGGAAATATAAGAGAAAGCCATGGTAAGGTGCTGCTTCTCTCCATAAGGTGGCTGTAATCAAAAAGACAATAGCAAGTGTTAACAAAAACGTGAAAAAGTTGGACCTCTCCTCTAATCTCTAAGAATGTAAAAATCGTGGCTACTTTGGCAAACAGCCCTATTTTCCTAGAAAACATAAATAGGGCTTTTGAGGTTGGATTTTTTATTCCTTTTCTTTCTGGTGTTGGGGATGAAATACGGGATCCCACAAATATAGGCAGTGCTCTGCCCCTGAGCCACATCCCCAACCTGGTATGGGGAGCATAGACTTTATGTGATTTAACGATTCTTTGGATTTGAAGGCAGGTTTTACTATGTAATGTAGGCTGGCCTCAAACTTAACTGTCAAGACAGCCTCCAACTCACATGAAAGTGCTCAGCTTTTAGGCATCAGGATTGCAAGTCTGTCACTGTGTGAGCTCAATGGTTCATTGTATTTACTCAAATGGCTCATCGGTTCTAGACCTGAAAGTATGTCTGCATAAAGATGTGGATAAAAACACTCAGAGCAGGGCCTGGAGAGATGGCTCAGTGGTTAAGAGCACTGACTGCTCTTCCAGAGGTCCTGAGTTCAATTCCCATCAACCACATGGTGGCTCACAACCATCTGTAATGGGATCCGATGCCCTTGTCTGGTGTGTCTGAGGACAGCAACAGTGTACTCACATACAAAATAAATATTTCAAAAAAACCAAAACACTCAGAGCAGCACTGTAGTGAAAAAGTGAGATCGAGCCAGGTATTCGTTTTCTCATGAGTAGCCAAATAAAGCTCAGTATATCTGTGCAGTAGAGTATACCTGACGGTAAGAAAGAACTAAATTCTGATAATGTGCTGTAGTACAGATAACCCTTGAACACATGCCAAATCACAGAAACCAAACTCGAAGTCACATGCTGTATGCTTCCATTTCTTTGAAATGTCCAGAATAGATAAGTCTGAGAGACAGAAAGTAAAATGATCCTGCAGCCACCCCACCCCCTGCCACTGGTGTTGAAATGCTCTAAAATTAGCCAGTGGCAAAGGTTGCACAATTCTCTGCATGTGCTAAAAACCACTGACCTTCCTTTTCCAAAACTTTATATATTTTATTGACTGTCAATTTTTAGATCAAGAAGTTTAATTAACTATAGACAGAGAAAATACAATAAAACCTTTGGGCTTTTGGTATTGTTTGTTTTAGGAATACATCTATGATTAAAAGTAATAATAAAAGATAAAATAATGCTGGAGAAATGGCTGAGAGTTAAGCACACTTGCTACTGGCTTTGTTTGTTTGTTTGTTTTTTGTTTTGTTTTGTTTGAAATGGTCTCTTGATGTAGCCCTGGCTGTCCTGGAACTCACTAGTGCACCAGGCTTGCCTCAAATTCAAAGATCCACCTGCCTCTGCTTCTCAGGTGCTAGGATTAAAGGCGTGTGCCACCACTCCTGGCCTCACTTGCTGAGAGGACCCTGATTCAGTTTCTAGTACCCAGTGTTAGTTCACAACTGTCTATAATTCCAGTTCCAGGGGGATCCACCACCCTCTTCTGGTCCCGTGAGTAACACACACACACACACACAATGTACTTATATATAGGCAAATATACACATAAACTAAAAAATAAGTAAATTTTTTAGAGGTTTTATTTTTATTTTATATGAACATTTTGCTCAAAACTGTAAATGCACCACCTGCGCATGGTGCCTGTGGGGGCCAGAAGAGGGCATCAGATTTCTGTATACTGTAGTTACAGACATGAACTTCCATGTGCACGCTAGGCATCAGACCTGGCCCTCTACAAGAGCAGCCAGTGCTCCTAAGCTGAGCCATCTCTCCAGCTCCCAGTAAGCAAATCTTTTTTCCTTTTGAAAATTTCATATGTGAGTACTATATGTCATTTCTAGCCCTCCTACCTCCAGCTCCTCCTGTGAGTCCCCCACTCACTTCCAAGTTCATGATCTCTTCTACTATTGTTACTGTTACCCTTACACACACACACACACACACACACACACACACACACACACACACGTAGATATAATCTACTAAGCTCATTAGTAATGCTCTTGTGCATATGGGACTGGGCAGCCTATTAGTTAGTGCTCATCCCTATAGAAGACTGATTCTCCTCTCAACAGCCATTGTAAATGAGTCTGTCTGTCTGTCTGTCTGAGACAGGGTCTTACTATGTAGTCCTGGCTGATCTGGAACTCCATATGTAGATCAGGTTAGCCTCAAGCTTACAGTGATCTGCCTGCTTCTGCATCCTGAATACTGAGATTAATGGAATGTGCCACCATGTGTCAATAAATTAAAATAATAATAATAATAATAATAATTTGTGGAAAGTAAAAGTTACCAAAATTTAAGAATGTGGTTACTTCTGGCATGGACCAAAAACAGCAAAACAAACAAACCCAGAAGTTCGTAGTTTAAATCAGAAAAGTTAATGTGAATTATAACTTGTTAATTAATCTTTAAAATTCAACTTTTCAAACAACACTTTCTGTTCAGATTAAGTCAGAATAAAAGTGAAGTATTTGTCTATACCATAACACTTCCTTCAAACCGGTTTTTCTGCAGTTCTTTCTAGTTCTTTGTCAAATACTAATATGATTTGATATACTCATAATTATGGTTGTATAATTTTTCCACCAACACTTGGTGTACATTTTGAATTGCACACCTTATATATGCTTATTATATCAGACACAGTGGCAAGTGTTAGAAACACAAGGAGGAATGAAAAATCAACTAATGTCCTCAAGCAATGGCCACTGCTGGGCATGGTGGTTCAGATAGATCTCTGAATTCAAGGATAGCCTGGTCTACAAAGTGAATCCAGGACAGCCAGGGCTACAGAAACCCTTTCTCAAAAACCTTGATGATGATGATAATGATGAAGAAGAAGAAAGAAGAAGCCATGTCCCAGTGCTGAGGATCACAAAATATGGAAATACCACTGACATTTAACCTTCAGGAATTAAGGCTCAGAGAGGTTAAGTGGAATGTTTGCAAACAGCGCTGGGACTGACTCTAAGGCTCAGCTCTCAGTCTGGGCTCTTAGCTAATGTAATTATACTTCTATGCTCTTAGCTGCTCCCCCATCCCCTGCAGTGTTGGGGAGCTTACTCTCTCGAGCCACACCTGCTGGTCCTTTCTTTGTTATTGCTCTAAAGAAATACTCTCTGCTTCCTTAGCTTATCTCTGCAGAGTGCCCCCAAGCCACCACGGTGGTATTTAGATACAAGATTGATGTTTAGTTTAAAAAAACAAAAGATGGGTCCGGAGAGATGGATGCTTCACTGGTTAAAAGCTCTTGTTGCTCTTACAGAGGACCTGGGTTTGATTCCTAGCATCTACATGGGGTGTGGTCCACAACCATCCGTAACTCCAGTTTTAGGAACTCTGATACCCTCTTCTAACCTCAGACACTAGGCACACACGTAATATACATACATGTAGGCCAAAAACACATAGACTAATAAATCTAATTAAAACTTTTTTTAAAGCAATATATAAGACCATTTCTTCTGTATACTGGATCTTCACTTGCCACACACAGTAGCTAGCTCTGCAAAAGGAGTCTAGGTGTGTGTGGTTACACACATTGAAATACAGGCCATGGACAACATTGCAGGGACTCCATGTAGGATTTACCTCTAAAATCTGCCCTTGTGTTAGGTCATCAAGAAGAAGCTGGTGGGGTCTGTGAAGGCCCTGCAGAAGCAGCACGCGTCTCTGGACACAGTGGTCACCAGTGAAGATGGAGACGCCAACGCCATGTGCAGTGCCCTGGAGGCCGTGTTCATCCATGGCCTGCATGCCAAGCACATCCGTGCCGAGGCTGGCGGCAAAAGGAAGAAGCACACTCATCAGACGCCTCTGCCTCAGCCTGTCTTCTGGCCCCTTCTGAAAGCCGTCACCCACAAGTGAGATACATCAGGGCAGAGCTTCAGAGTGAGGGGCACTTGACTCCTGGAGGGTGGCAAAGACAGAAAACGGTGTCCTGCTGTGGTCATTATTCGATGGCTGTAGGACTGGGCTTAAGGGAGGCTTGTCTCCAGACCTGAGATGCTCCACTGTCAAGAGCCTGTGGCTCCTCCTCACCCCAGCACTAATGACCTTTGGACTCTGCTAGGCTGAGTCACGTACTTACTGCTGAGTGGTGTGGCCTGAGAAAACTAAAGTATTCTCTGCTCCTTTTAACAGGACATTTTGCTGACTTGCCTTTGAATAGTCAAGTCTGTCTTCTAAACTTAAAATAATTTTAAAAACTTTTTATATGTGTAAATGTTTCCCTACACGAAAGTCTGTGCACCATGTATGCATCTAGTGCTGGGCATACAAGCCAAAAGAGGGTGCCAGATCCCGGGAACTGGAGCTGCAGATGCTGAGCCACCATGTGGGTTCTGGGAATCGAACCTGAGTCCTTTGCAAAAGCAGCCAGTTCTTTTAACCAGCGAGCCATTTCTCCAGCTCCTGGGTTCTAAACTTTATGTTCATGATGAGGTATGCGTGGCATTTAGCCAAGAAGCCAGATATATTTCTGAATATTCACCCCAAGGCCCTGCCTTTGACCTTGTCCTTGGCTGCTTAGGCCCTACGCTGGTAGTTGGCACTGCCTCTGATAAGTATTAAATGCCACTCTTAGCCTGAGAGCCTGTCAGTCTCTGGTCTGCCTTCCCGTACCTGCTGCTGCTGCCCTGTCTTGGTTTTTAGCTCTCTTCTGACTTACAGTGATTTTCTTTCTTTTTAGTTTTTTGTTTTGTTTTTAAGTTTATGTGTATGGGTGTGTGTCTGTGTATATGCCACATGCATGTGGGTGTCCATGGAGTCTAGAGGGGTAATCAGATCCCCTGGAGCTGGAGTTATGAGTACTTGTAAGACACTCAACATAATGTGCTGGGACTTGAACTCAGATCCTTTGGAAGCTCAGCAAGTGGTCTTAACCACTGAGCCACCACTCCAGTCCCAGAGAATGATTTTCTAATTGTCTCTGTGTCTCATTCAGTGTTTCCTTGGGTCAGTTAGCCATTTCGATATGTACTGTGTTGAAGTTAAGTAGAGATTAGCCACTGAGTCCAGAGGACTGTGGGTGCACTTCTGCGTCGGACACTGTGACAGCAGAGAAGGGGTTTATGTCAGACCGAAGCTTTGGGAACTGAGTTTGTACACCTAGGGTCTGAGTGTTCCCTTCAGTGCCAGTTGCTCGCAACTGAGAGCATATCTCAGTAGTCGAATGCTTGCCTAGTATGCACAAGCTCTGGCTTTATTCCCTAGGAATTGGGGTTGGACTCAGCAAATATGTCTTGGGTTAGTAGATGACATCTGACAGCTATAGCTCAACAGCTCAGCTTTCCTATATTCCCGAGACATTGTTAACCGCAGCATTTTTTATGTCTAAATATGATCGTGTTTGCAGTACTTTATCACTGATTCTTGCTAAGCAGTAGCTTGAACCGTGTCTCTGAGATTTGAGGTAGTTTCCTGAAACACATCTGCTCTGTCCCCCTGCAGACACATCATCTCAGATTTGGAGCACCTGGTCTTCATCAACACAGATGTGGGCCGCTGCCGGGCCTGGCTGCGGTTGGCCCTCAATGACGGTCTGATGGAGTGCTATCTGAAATTGCTCCTGCAGGAACCTGCGCGGCTGTGCGAGTACTATCAGCCCACAGCCCTGCTTCGAGATGCTGAGGAGGCCGAGTTCCTGCTGAGCTTCCTGCAAGGACTAACATCCTTGTCCTTTGAACTCTCCTACAAGTCAGCCATCTTAAATGAGTGGACACTCACCCCATTGTCTCTCTCCGGGCTCTGCCCCCTCTCTGAACTCGACCCTCTCACTACCTCTGGTGCAGAACTACAACGGAAGGAGTCTCTGGATTCAATTTCCCATTCCTCAGGCTCTGAGGACATCGAAGTCCAACACTCGGGCCATAAGATCCGCAGGAACAGGAAGCTCACTGCCTCTTCCCTCAGCCTGGACACAGCCAGTTCATCCCAGCTGTCCTGCAGCCTAAATTCTGACAGCTGCCTGCTCCAAGAGAATGGTCCCAAGAGTCCAGACCATTCTGAGGAGCCCATGTCTTATGACTCAGATCTGGGCACAGCAAACGCTGATGACTCCGACAGGTCTCTGCAAGAGTGAGTACCTCTCTCACCCTTACTCTGCCTTCCTGTACGTGCAACTGTCACCGAACGGTGGCATATAAAGAAGGCAAAGGAAACAAGGGCTCCCACTGTAACTGAAGAAATAGCACAGTGGGAGAATTGATTGCTTTGGTTTTTTTGAAATGGCTTTCCTCTGTAGCCCAGGCTGGCCTGGGACTCATCTGGTTCTCCTAAATGCTGGCATTAGAGGTGTGAGCCACCACTCCCAGCTGGAGAATAGGTCTAGTACTCAGAGTTGAACTGAGTCTTTAGCCTTTCTGAGGTCCTTAGAAAATATGTCTTTTTCATCTAGAGGGAAGGAGCTAATAGACGAGAGTGTGTGTACAGCTTCCAGCAATACAGTGCAGTAGAGTGCATAGGCTGTGACTTGGCAGAGCATCTGGCGGGCACAAGCCCTGAGCAGATGGAGACTAGTGAGTGTGGCGGAGCATGCAGAGCAGACTCCGTTAACTCGCTTGACCAGAGACGGGGATGAGGCAGAGCTCCAGCCCCAGTCTCCAATGCTAGATAAGGGGTCTGCCCTGGAGCTGCACTGCCAGCCCTGATAGAGCCTTCTTCACACCCCACACTCATGGAGTGCTGGAAATCAAACCAGGGCCTTCCATGAGCTAGACATGCTCTCTACCCCTGAACTACATCTCCAAACCCCAAAGTTTTTTGGTTCTTGTTTAATTTTTATTTAATTGTTTTTGTGAGACAGGGTCTCATACTATAGCTCAGGCTGGCCAAAGACTTGCTCTAGAGCCGAGGGTGGCCTTTGAACTCTTTGATCCTTCTGCCTCCACCTCCTGAGTGCATGGGTTTCCAAGTTTCTAAATGTATCAGTAACAGATACAGTGTGTTTTTACTTTATTGTCTGTTTAAAATTTCTTCCTATTTCTTCTCTTTTCTGCAAAAAGTAGTACAGGTATATTTCTGTATAGCTGGTGTGTCAGAGCCTCTTCTTTCTTTTGCTTTTTGTTTTTTGTTTTTTTTCAAGACGGGGTTTCTCTGTGTAGCCCTGGCTGTCCTGGAACTCACTGTGTAGACCAGGCTGGCCTCGAACTCAGACATCTACCTGCCTCTGCCTCCCGAGTGCTGGGATTAAAGGCGTGCACCACCACTGCCCGGCTGAGCCTCTTCTTCTTTCTTTTCTGATGTATATAGTTCCACTCAGTGGACATTTAGATGACTCAGCTCCCAGAAGCACAAGAATTGAATGAAGAAAAACTGGTCTGCAGTTTCCACAAATGCTGTCTGTTAACACTCTGCTAGGAATGTCCCACAGTCTCAGAGTCATGCCAATGGAAGGTGTTGGCATGGCTGTGGGTATTTGGTAACTTGTTGTTGAGTTAACCTCCTTCATTAAGTCTATTCCTTCCATCAGCTCATGTCTGGGATCTTTTCACTACCACTGCCTGCCCCTCAGCCTTGGTTCAGGTCCTTCTGGATTGCCACCCGGGATAGGATAGATGTGTGGGCAGGCCTCACAGAAGACCTACTTTCCAGGTCTGCCTCCATGGTTTGCAAGTTGAGCAGAGGAAGAAGTGGGCTGGACATGGCCTGCAGACTAGAGCCCGCCAGGTCTATCAGTGAGAGAAGGGAGAATAAATAGGCAGAGGCAGAGCATGGTGAGCATTCTGGGCAGGGGGAAAACCAAGAGACCAAACAGGGGCCTGGGGAGGAGAGAAGGGCTGGGACACTAGTGGGCTGTGGAATGGGTAGCAGGTACTTGTGATACTGAGGCAGCCTGGAGGCCAGCATGTGCTTTGTGCAGCTACAGGTACATGTCCATTGGAAAGCCTGTGTCCCCTCTGCCAGAGGCAAGGGAACGGCTCCTTTGGCAGATGGAAACCAGTTTCGTGAGTTCCTGAGGAATGCTGGGTTGGGTTTTTTTTGTTTTGTTTTGTTTTTTTCCAAGATGGGGTTTCTCTGTGTAGCCCTGGCTGTCCTGGAACTCCCTCTGTAGATCAGGCTGGCCTCAACTCAGAAATCCACCTGCCTCTGCCTACCAAGTGCTGGGATTAAAGGCGTGAGCCACCACTGCCTGGCAGGAATGCTGTTTTTTATAAGTCCTCCTATAGGCCCAGTTGAGCTCATTTCTGGATATTTGCACAGCCTTTTGGAGCTTGGAGACTTGGAGTTTCCTTTAGACCTGACAGTGAGCTGCTCATGTGAGAGTGGTAGGCCCCAGAGGTGAGCACTGAGTCTGTGAGATGGCAATTTCAGGTGTCAGATAGAGCACACCAGGGAGTAACCCCAGGGAACCATCTCTGCCTTGAAGTGCTGGGGTGGGGTGATAAGCATGACTTAGGCTAGCCTACCCATCTTGGGCCTTCTCTCTATCATGTGCCTTGGCCTTTATCTCTCATGAGTCTTATGACTGGAAGATTCCAGCACAAGGTCTTTGAATCAGTGACTGTCTACCCTGTCTAGGAATCACTGACATGGTTCTTGTTGGGAAATTCAGAGTTGGGGGTCAGGATGCTATAGACAAGCACCAGACACTGATGTGAGTAACTGGAGCCTGGAGCACACAGATGCTCATGCACAGGCCCTGCTGCCATTCTCAGAGCTGGGCTGAGTTCCCCTCTTTGTGGGGGAGGGATGCCACACCCACATGTGGGGTCAGAGGACAACTTTCAGGAGTTGGTTCTCTTCAGAGGATCAAAGTCAGGTCCTCGGGGTTGACAGCAAGTGCCTTTACTTGTGAGCTGACTCCCTGGACCAGCATTTTTCTTTTTAAAGATGGAGTTATGCCTAGGCTGGTCCTGAACTCTTGATTTTCCAGAACTGGTTTACAGAAAAGCACTCCCACACTTGGCTTGAGGTTAGCCTGGAAGCTGCAGAGACCAGCATTTCTAAGTGTGTGTTTTAATAATAAAAGATCCCCAGCAGCACTTCCGTTGAGTTTATTCTTTAATAATATTGAACATTTAAGTTAACCAGGCGTAAATACCCTGTCCTCAATGTTTCAACTTTTAAAACATCTGCTGATTAAACAGAGCACAAAACATCAGATGAAACTTGCTCAAATACTGTAAGGGGTTCTGTTTTGCAAAAAGTAAATTGCAGCTTGCTGTGTGGGCTGGCTGTTCTTTGGGTCTGCACTATAATTATGGAGGGTTGTAGACTCAGCAGCTGAACTGGCAGGGTTGTCCGATTGCCAGGCTTCTGCCTGCTCATCCTCCCTGACCTTGACATGAGGAGTAGACTGTAAAGGAACGAGGATAAGGAGGAGTCAGGATGTAAAGCACTCAGCGCCGTGGGGGAGGATGTCAGGAGTGCTGGATAGGTGCTTTGATTGTGTCATTAATTGCTACGCACAACCGTGACATCAGTTCTCTCATTACTTGTCTTTGCATAAACAGCTGCAAAAGTTTTTAGAATATGTATTTATTGAAAGGAATTTTTTCATGGAGTCTATTCTGATCATGGTTTCCTCTCCTGCAACTTCTCCCAGATCCTCCCAACTTTTCCCCTGGACATCCTGACCTAGTGGTGTCTGGAAGACACTGTTTCCTTGGTGTCATCCAACTCCTCTGGCTCTTACAATCATTCCACTGCAAAACTTTGTTAATACTTGTCAGATGTCTTAGCATTAGAGCTCACCTCTGGGCTTTCTTCAGTGGCCCTCACCTGCCAGTGAAACAGAACCATGTACCACAGGTATGAAGTCAGCATGGTCAGGGAAACCCAAGCCCTGCTTGGCTTGGCAGAACTGCTCGATAAGGTGTTGTCTGCGTCACACACACACACACACACACACGAGGACATGCGTATGCATGTGAACAGACAGGAGACTAGGGAGATAGCTTAGTTGGTAAAGCACGTCTTACCTGAATTGGATCCTCAGAACCCATGTTGAAAAGATCTGGGAGTGATGGTGCTTGTTTGTAATTCTGGAGCCCTGGGGCTCACTGGCCAGCCAGCATAACTCGATAGGCTAGCTGCAGGCTAGCCTTGTCTCAAAGGACAAGGTAGCTGATGTTTGAGGAATGACACAGGGTGCCCCAGGCCTGCACACAGACTTGTCCTTGCACGTACATAATCCCTCTTTATCTCTCCCTCACACACCAGAGGGGAGAGCTCAGCGCTTCCCACTCCCTAGTTTTGGTTTTTTTGGGTTGTTATCTTTTGGGTTGGGGAGATTGTATACGGGATTGAACCTAGAGCTCATTTATGCTAGGCAAACTCTACCACTGAGATATATCCCTAGCCTTCCTTTGATTTTTTTGTTTTGTTTTGTTTTGTTTTGTTTCAAGTTTTTCAAGACAGAGTTTCTCTGTGTAGCCCTCGATGTCCTGAAACTCACTATGTAGACCAGGTTAGCCTTGAACTCACAGATCTATGCACAATCTTTTCATTTTTGAGGAAGGGTTGCCTTGAACTCACTGTGGTGTTCAGGTTGGAACTCAGGGTCCTCCTGCCAGGGCAATGCTGGGATGACAGGTATGAGCAAGCACCCCAAGCTTCTTGATCTTTTTTTTCTTTTCTTGTGATAGCATCTCACTTTGTAGTATTGGTTGCCCTTGGAACATTATGACCAGGCTAGCCTTGGGCTCAGAGATCCACCTGCCTCTGCCTACCAAGTGTTGGGATCAAAGGCCTTGAACCACCATTTCCATCTTGATAAGTTATCATCTGACTCAGGCCCTCTCCACTCACAATGATAATAATTATACTGTTAATAATTTCACCTGAGCATTTTCATATATGCGCATGTGTTTGGACCACATCCCTCGTATCTCTTTTTTCCGGCCTTCCTCCTTTTCCCATTCAGCACCCTACGATTTCCCCTTTTGTTTTCAATGTCTTTTAATCCTAGATCCTATCTGTGAGAAAAAATACACAATATGTGTCTTCCCAAGGTGCAGTTCTCATAACGCGATTGTCTCCAATCCCTTTCATTTTCCCGTAAAGGGTGCAGTTTTGTTCTCATTTACAGCTGTATGTCTACGTGTATTCCTTCCCCAGTTATCTGTTGGTGACTGGCTGATGCTGTGACTTGTTGAGTCCTTGGGACCTACCCAGGAGTAGTGTGGCTGGTGAGGAATATAATGTGGTGAGGAGCCCCGTACTGATTTGCATAGTTCTACACTAACACTATATATAGGTTCCTTCTCCCCCACGCCTGCCACTTACTTTTTTTTTTTTTACATTTTAATTTTTTCTGTGTGTCTTGCCTGCCTGTGTCTGTGTACCACATGCGTGCAGTGCCAGCAGAGGCCAGAAGAGGGCACCGTATCCCATGGATCTAGAGTTATAGACAGTTGTGAGCAACCATTTGAGTAATGTAAATCAAGCCCTGGTCCTCAGCAAGAGCCACCAGCGCTCTTAACTGCTGAGCCATCTCTCCAGACTCCCGCCTGTCTTGTTTATGAAGATGAGATACCAAGCTCATACTTCATAAAATTCACCTTCATTTTCCTTTCAGATTTTTGAGGCAGGCTTTTGCCATGTAGCCCTGACTGACATGGAACTCACTATGCAGACCTAACCTCAAACTCATCACAATCCTCCTACCTCTGCATCTTAAGTGCTGGGATCAGGCACAAGCCGGAATGCACATTTACAGCATCTTAGTGTCTGACTCAAGGACATTTTACTGCCATGGAAGGAAAAGACAGTGCATTGCCATTTCCTCTGTCTTTGCCCGTTCTGGACACTTTATACAAACAGAACCATGTGATATGTGGCCTTTGTAGCTGGTTTCTCATACTTAATATATTTTCAGATTCATCCATGCTATAGCACACATCATGTCTGAAGAATATCCCATTTGCTGCATCTGCCACAGTGTGCTCATTCTCCAGGTAGTGGACTGCCCTTGCTTTTGACTGTTAATAGTGCTGTGAGCAGTCATGTGCGAATTTTATCCCGATATGTTGGATTCTCATAGGTGTAGACCTAGAAAAGAGTTGCATGCAACTCTGATTAACTTTTTGAGGAGCTACCAAACTGCTTTTTATAGCAACAGTACCATCTTATGTTTTGTACTATTGACATATAAGAGCTAATTCCTTAGTTGGGAAAGAGAGGTGGAGGGAGGAGATTCAGGTCCAAGGCCAGCCTTGGCTAAATAGCAAGTGTGGGATCCTGTCCACAAGAAATACATTTTTAAAAAGTTAGTTTTCCCAAATCTTTGCCAACGCTTGTTAATCTCTTTATTATTATTATTATTTTTTTTTTTTTTGGTCTTTCGAGACAGGGTTTCTCTGTGTAGCCCTGGCTGTCCTGGAACTCACTTTGTAGACCAGGCTGGCCTCGAACTCAGAAATCCGCCTGTCTCTGTCTCCCAAGTGCTGGGATTGAAGGCGTGCGCCACCACTGCCCGGCTTATTATCATTATTATTATTATTATTATTATTATTATTATTATTATTATTATAGTGAGTATGAAGTAGCACATCTTTATACAGTTTCCCATTTCCCTGGTGGTCAGTGATGCTGACCACCTCCTCATGTACTTCCTAGAGATATCGTCACAAAAGTATTTTCAATCTCTGCCCATTTTTGCTTCAGTTATTTGTCATTTTATTGCTGAGCTGTAGGGGTTCTTGATATATTCTGGGTACTGAATGGGGCAAGGGCTTCCCCTTGTGTTATGAGTTATCATTTTTATCTTTCTTCTTTCTTCTTGCGTATAATAGGCAAGTGCACTACCAACTGAGCTATGCACCGCAGCCCTCCCACTTTCTTCTCTTGTAGTCTATATGTGTGTGTGTGTGTTGTTGTTGTTGTTGTTGTTGTTGTTTTGAGACAGGGTTTCACTTTGTAGCCTGGAACTTAACTGTGTAGCCTAGGGTGAACTCAGAATCAGTCTTCCTGCATCAGCCTCCCAAGTTTTAGAGCTCAGGTGTATAGCACTCCATGGTTATATTTTATGAATCTTTTCTGCAGGCATGGCAGTGCATACTGATAATCCTGTCATTCAGGATGGTGGAGCAGAAGAGGCAGCCTGAGTTACCTGGCAAGTCTCTGTCTCACACAAATTTTTCATTTTGATGAAGTCAGTATATTATTTTGATTGATTATTTATGGTTTAGATGTCACATCTAAGAATTACCTAACTCAAAGATACATTTATACCTGTGTTTTCTTCTAAGCGTTTTATAGGTTTAGCTGTTACTTAGGTCTTTAATGCATTTGGTTACTTGTGTATGTGGTGTGAGATAGCAATCCAGCTTTATTTCTCCCATGGGATTGTCCCCTTTTCATAGCACCATTTATTAAACTGTTCCCTTACCCACCGAAGTGTCTTGGCACCCGTGTGGAAGTCATCTGTTTACATGGAGTGGGTCCGCGAAGCCTGTTGACTCCATTGACTTGGAATGTAGGTGGGATTGGGCTGGTGTAGGTAAGAGCAGAACTCTGGTTCTGGTGACCAGGCAAGCACTTTGTTCTAAGAGCCTTTCCATTAAGGGGAGCTTACTCCATCTAAGCCAGTGGGGCCAACTCATGCCATCTTTTGTTTTGGCTCCAGTCAGAAGCCTTGTCGCCTTTTGAACCCACATTTATCCATAGCATACTTGTTTTGTAAGTGGAAGAGGAGATAACAAATAGTTTATTTTAGAAAGGGAACTTGGATTCCCAGAAGCCCAGGAGAGGGAGGAGCAGTCATTAGCCAGGGCACATACCAGAAGGCCCAGAAGTATATATGTATACAAAGGCAGTAATGTTGACTCTCCGTGACCCCTCCAAGAGGACAAGGGCAGTAACCCCACCCACAAGGATACTTTAGTGAGTTACACCCTGTGTGCTTGTGCACACTCTTCCACCATTTGGAAAATCACTGAGTCCCAGCAGTGGATTGGGGGGACAGGAAGCTTCTCTGTCTAGTCAACCTTGATGAGGCCTTTGCACCTCTCTGCAGCCCTGGTGCTCCATGTGGACGAAACACATCCTCCCTCATCCATTCCCTGTCTCAGCACACTTTTGGGGCCTCCGCTCTTAGCTATTGAGGGACTCACTCTGAGATAGCACCTTTTCGGGAGGCTCTGCCACAGATGAGGGGAGCCATTGACGATACAACCGTGTTTGGCCAAGCAAACTCCCCAGGCCTCAGTTAGCCCTCTTAAGAATGGAGTCAGTTTCCACTCACATCAGATTCTCATTTCTGCCATGTAAATGTGCCACCTGAGATGGGGCCTCCCAGCTCACCTGCCTGCCCACTGTGCCTGAGTCCAAGGCTCAGTGAGGAATCTGAGAGAAGGGCTCTGTGGGAGCCGGGGGTGTGGTGAGCAAGTAGAGGGTCCGCCTCGTTTGCTTTTAATAAGCAGCGGCTTTCTGTTTTTACCACTGCTGCAGTCACCATGGGCATCCTAGCCGTCAAGTTGTCACAGGGGTTTCCTTGTTTCTCTGTCTGTTTTCAAACTTCTAGGGTATTGTCGGAATTCAGCAAAGCCCAGGTAAATTCTGCACCAAGCAGCGGACCAAGCCAAGAGCCAGACACCCCCATGTTCCAGACCCCCCTCTCTCTCCGCAGCCTAGCTACCAGCACACACCTGCACTTTGAGGGATCTGAAGAGCTCTTTCCTGCCCACACTTCCTCTGGGACATCAAGTGGCGGCCACAAGCATCAGCTACTGCCCCAGGAGACCCCAGATGTACAGCAACGAGGCACTGCCCAAACTGGCCATCCACAGAACACTTCAGACCAGGAGCCTTCTAGTCCCATGGGCGGAGCAGCTGGCGGAGGAAGTGGCCCTGGGAAGGCCCTGGAGTATGGCAGAGTCGGACCGAAGCTTCTGGTTTCCTCTCCTACAAGTCCGGTGAGTGTGAAGGCTGTTCAGGGGAATCTCAGAAATAACTCTAAGCTCAAGTTTGCCCATCTGGTGACCCAGAGTGGTTCTGCCAGCCTATTAGCATGCCTGTCCCTGAGTGGGCAGTTTTAACAGCATGGTAACGATAAATTAATGTGTCTTGGTGTGTCAGTAGTGGAGATAAACCAGGCTTTATGCCGACTGAGTCCCATAAATATTTCCCCTTGTCTTCACAACCAATCCATGAAAAAGGGATTCTCATCTGATACTACACTCTGCATGGATTTTTATTGTTTTTTATTTTTAAGACAGGTCTTACTATGTAGCCCAGGTTGGTCTTAAACTCATTTTGTATCCCAGGTTAGCCTCTGACATGTGATCTTTCAATACTGCCTCCATCTCCCAAGTGTTGGTGTTACAGGCAGGCACAACGCTGTTCTAATCTCTGTTCTTAACTATCACCATTCACGAGTTTACACTCTTGGAGAAGCTGTTTCACCTGCCTGAGACTTGACTTCCTATTTAATACTTAAAATCAAATTTTCATAAAATCCTGGCTGTGAAATACTTACTTTCAACATGAACCAGTTTGTGAACTTTGTGGTCAAAGTGGCAGTCACTACACCAACAGTGGCTGTTGGGCACTCAGGTATGCCCTGTCCCCAGATGGTCGTGGTCATGCATTCCTATAATCTCAGTGCTCTGAGACAGAAGCAGGAAGATCATGAATTAAAGGCTCCAGAGTGAGATGCTGTTTCAAAAAAAGAGAGAGAAAGAAAAATGTGGCCAATCTAGATTTAGATGGCACAATTAAACTGACTTATTGGGGTATAATTCACACACCACATAGGGGTATATTTCAGTGCCTTTTCGTTGGTTTGGGGTATGTAGCTATCACTGCAATCTAATCTTAGCATTTCAACCCCTCATTTAAAGAACGGTGTTAGCAGTCATTCCCTCAGCCTCAGATAGCATCACTGTTTGGTCTCAATAGATTTGTCTGTTCTGGAAAATTCGTATAAACAGGACTAAATAACGTGTTTTGGGGGTTTGGCTTCAGCTATTTGTGTATGTGCACATGTCTATGTGGAGGCCAAAGGTATGCTGCTTCATCCATCTTTGTACATGGGTGCTGGGGATCCTAAGTTAGGTCTTCATCTTTGTTTGGCAAGCATTTTACTGACTGAGCCATCCCCTGTGCCCCTAAACATGACATTTTAAAAATTAATTGAGTGTGATAGCTCATGCCTGTCATCCTAGCACATAGAAGGCAGAGGCAGGAAGATCATGAGGCCAGCTTAGTCTGCATGACAAGACCCTGTCTCAAAAGTAAGACAGCAAGAAGGTTCACCCATGTCACAACATGTCAGTTCTTCACCTCTGTTACTGCTAAGGAATAAATAGCCCATGGTATTTTTCATTGTGTGACTAAGTTGGGTGGTATTTATGTGTTGATAGGCATTTGAATTATTAACACTTCTTGGTTATTACAAATAATGTTATAAATATGGTGTACAAGATTTCATACGGGTATATATTTTTGATTCTCTTAGACACATAAAGTTCTATTAGTAGAATTTTTAGATCATATAGTAACTCTATATTTAACTTTTTTGTGGAACTGCCAAATTGTTTTCCAAAGCAGCTGCCCTGGTTTCCGTCTCCCCCAGTGTATTCTCCAGCATCCTTACCAACAGTTGTAATTATCTAGTTTCAAATGGGTCTGTTATTATAGCCGTCCTGGTAGACGGGAAGTGCTAGCTCATGGTGTTTTATGCTGTGTGCTTCTGGTGATTAAGGAATACCTTTTCACTTGCTTGTGTAAGGCCATTTTATCTTTTGAGACACCAGCACATTTTATTTTGCTTTAATTTTTATATTTTATGTGTATGGGTGTCTTGCATGCGTGTATGTATGTGTACCACAGGTGTTCCTGGTGTCCACAGTGCCAGAAGAGGGCACTGGATCCCCTGAAACTGGAGTTACAGATAATTGTGAGTTGCCATGTGGGTTCTGAGAATCGAACCAGGGTCCCCTGAAAAGCAGCCAGTGTCTTAACCACTGAGCCATTTCTCCAGCCCATTCTTAAGTTGAATTCAGTGCTTTTTTTTTCCCCCTGATTTTTAAGACACGGTCTCTTGTAAACGATGCTGGCCTCAGACTGGCCACATACCGAGCCTAGAATGACTTTACATTTCTGGTTCACTTGTTTTCACTTCCCTGTGCTTAATGTGAGGTGACAGTCAGCTTCTCATTTATTTATATTTATTGATTGAGTGATGTGTGAATGTGCAGGTGTATCTGTGGACACTTGAGCATGCTACAGCACACAAATGGAAGTCAGGGGACATCCTCTGGGGGTCAGTTATCTCCTTCCACCTTATTTCTGGGGACCATTCTCCAGTCACAAAGCTTGGCTGCAAGCACCTTACCCACTGAGCTACCTCTCCAGATCCAATTTATATATTTTTATGTGGACATCTGATTGATCTAGCTCAATGAATTATCTATGACTGTGAGAATCATAACATTGTATAACTGGGTCAGATTCTCTGTTTTTACCATTCTGAAGGTGGTTCCAGATTTACTTCTAGAAGATGCATTTTATGAGGCCTTGAAGAGTCTTAAGGCAATAGTGAAGATATCTTGAAGCTTGGAGGGTCCACAGCTTCTGCCTCAAACTGCAGAGAGAAAGATGCTTTTTAAGAGATGGCTGCCTGTGTCCCACCCAGGTTCCCAAGTATGGCCTTGACCATGCTGACCAAATTCACCCTTGTCCTGTACTGGCTTCTGCTTTTTGGTCTCAGACACAGTACCTTGTCAGGGTCCTGGAGCTGATGGGACACGGTAGCTAACTTGTCAACAGAATTCTTCTCTGTCCACAGTTTTAACCCTTGAGCTTCCTACCTGCTCCCTGGATAAGGCAAGCTCCTTACAGCGTCCAGCTTTTACAGTGCTGTCCCCTGTGCCCTTTCCTGACAGGCTCCTGTGCCTCTGTGCTGAGTGCTGTCCCAGCCTCCAACTCCCAGGTCTAAAAAGCACTATGGAGACTGTCCCAGTTTTCTGTTGGACCTTATTTACAGCTTTCCCCACTCCCTCCTTAACTGTCTTTGTTGTTGACAGAGGAAGTCCTGAGAACCACTCAGTCTTTCTTTTTTCGGAAGTTTCCTTTGTAAAGCATTGCCTGCGAGGCAAGTGCTGTGATGGGTGCTAGGGATAGAGTGATGAAACAGGACAGACAAGCCCTGGCCTTTGGGGACAGATTAGAGAGCACACATTATAACCGCTGAGTGCTGTGGAGGAAGGTTGCAGGGACTGAGGCTCGTAGGGTGACCAAGCCTGGCCTAGTCACTGCCCCCCACACTCTCTGCCTGTGGCATGGGTTCCCCTCCCGCAGTTGCACATGCAGACATAATGAGAACAGTGAATAGAAAGCCCAGTCCTTTGGTCCAGAGACCATTTCATTCCTTAGCCATAGCCTCCTGCCACCTAATGATGCTGGCAGCATTCTGCTGACTTAGATCCCTAATGGCAGACGCTGCTCTGGAGTAGATCCCAGGTCAGCGGTGATCTCCTCACACTTTGAAGGAACAGAGCCGGCCAGATGTGGGGCCCTGAGCAGGCAGACGTGGGGGGGGGGGGGGGGGCAGAAAGAGGCAAGAGAAAAGGGAGACGGAGAGTGGCTGTGCGACTGCCGAGATCCATCATCACTTGCGTGTTCTCTCTCTACCTCCTCCGCGAGGCAGATACACCCTCGGTGCTCTCAGTGGAACCTCCCACACACACACACTCTGCTTCTGACCGCTGGAGAGGAACAGAGCCTTCCTCTAGAGAGTCATCCCCCAGTGGCTGCTTTGAGGTCGGTTAATAGTCGTCTTCTTTTCAGTGGAGAGAGAAGTAAGTCTCTCTCACCTGTAAATCTGTCTCCATTCCTTCAGGTCCTTCCACCCAGCTCTGTTGTTTTACACTGAAGACACTTGGATAGTCAGGAGTTAGTCCACTGGGCTGGCAAGATGGCTCAAAGTGTCAACATACATGACATACAAATCTAGCGACCTGGGTTTAATCACGGGAACCCAGATAAGGGTGGGTAGAGAGAACTGACTCCAGAGTTGCTCACGTACTTGTCCCCAAACATTCACACAAACTAGTAGCGATGTCTCCTATCTTTTATGACTCAGTGATGTGCAGTTTTGCTTTACATTATCAAATGATAATTCAGAACAGGCTTATAGGATGGGGGTAAGCAGAGAATATCACCGGATAGGGTGATGTGTTGTCTGGGCGATGAGGGGATCTGAGCTGAGGGCTTGTAAAGAGGCTTTCAGGTGCTGACTGGTGGGATCCTAAGGAATAGTGCCCTCTCCTACTAGGGCTTATACAGGGCAGGGCCACCAGGTATGTGTAAGGTCACCGGCATGCCAAGCGGCTCCCGGGAGCTAGTTCTCACACCCATTTTCCCCAGGGAACCATCTGGGTCTTGGTGACCTGGACAGGCTTTGTTTAGACCAGTTTTACATGGTCCCTAGCAGCCATCCTGCCTGACACATCATCCTGTCCCTAGTAGAAGGAAGCACCTGCCAACTCTGAAAATCACATGAAGAGGCCCTAGGAGCCCAGTTCTGGATAGCTCCCCCTATGCCTGAATCAGAACTTGTCTCTCTTGGCTTCAGGAGTTTTGTCACATCTGAATTTTTAAACTGTCTAAACCAACCCCTCTGACAGAGCTGTCACCTGAACGCTCCTCCCTGTCTGTATCAGCAGGGAAGTCAGTCTTGATTTAGGGGTTGGAAATAGCAATGTCAGAGCTAGATTGGTAGCACTTACCAGAGCAGTGGGGCGGGTTCTGCCTGTGTGACTCATTTCCTTTGAATAAACAGCCACTTAGCACAGCCAGCCAGCTTCCTTGCCTCTGCTCTTCCATGTCTAGGCATCGAAAGGCAGAGGGGGCTTATAACAGTGAAAATTAGGAACCAAACAGTGTTCTCATAGGCCTTTTGACTCCAGATCTCCTCAACTTCTCCTGTCAGTGAGCAGCTTCAGGCTCACATAGTAGACCTGTGAGGGTGGGGGAGCAGGATCTACTGCTAGGAGCTTCAAGGACATGCTCAATGTGGGGAGCAGAATTAGAAGCAATAATTTAGGTTTAAGCCCACACACCACACCTCCCTCACCCAGATCTCCAAGGCTAAAGAGCCTGAGGTGCTAGAACACCTGCATTTCCACCTGCAAGAGAATCAGGTTGCACCCTTCCTTACACCTTACACAGAAGCAGACTCAAAATGGGTCACAGGAATGTAAGAGCTAACAAAGCTCTTAGTGAAGACGTGGAGTAGATCTTGGTGGCATTGGCTTCAGCAGTGGCTTCTGAGATAAAGCAGCAGGAGCACAGCAGAAGAAAAGCAGATAATTAAGCTTCAGACATCTCAAAGCTCCAGAAGGCACCATTAGGAGTGAAAAGAGAAGAAGCTGGGCATGGTAGCTTGTAGTCCCAGCACTAGAAAAGCTGAGGCAGGGGGCTCTTGCATAGCTGCCCTGGGCTATATAATGAGCTCTAGACCAACCTTGGCTATAGACACTGTCTCAAAAAGAAAAGGGAGGGGAAAGAGAGAGGGAGGGAGGGAGAGAGAGAGAGAGAGAGAGAGAGAGAGAGAGAGAGAAGTCAAAGACAACACATAGAATAAGAGAAATTATTGGTCAGTCAAGATAGCCTGCTCAGGTTCTGGTACCCAAAGTCTGCCCAGAACTCTTGTAATTTTTATTGGTTTCCTAAGCAGTTATAACAAAGTAGCATAAATCAGATGGCTGGAAACAGTTTCTTACTAGTACTAGAAGCTGAGTGGAGAGCCAGATGTCAGCCGCAGTGGTCCCTTCTCCAGACTGTGAGGAGTAGTCTCCTGTCTTTCTCTCCGTTCTTAGTATTCTTAGCATAGGCTTGTAGGTTCATGACTCCAGTCCCTCCCGCCACCATCCCGTGCTCTCCTCACTTGGCACTTTCCTTTGTGTGTGCGTCATCTTCTCTTCTCTTGTTTTGAGCCAGGGTCTGTCCTGGGCCTTAACTGTGTAGACCAGGCTGCTGTAGAACTCACAGAGATCTACATGTCTCTGCCTCTAGAATTAAAGGTGCGCGCCACTATGTCTGTCTCCTCTTATTAAAATACCAGTCCAGTTGGATGAAGGGCTCACCCTGCTCCAGTACAAGGACGTCTGAACTAGTTACTAGGGTTTACTAGTCAGTCAACCCTGATAACCAATATGAAAAGGTGTTCTCTTGCCATTAGACATTAAGGAAATGCAAATCAAAACCACAGTGAGACCGCACTTCACAGACCAGCACGGCAGGAAGACTTAGTGACAGAGATTGGAGAGGTTAGAAGGACACTGTTGGCGAGAGGCTCTGCATGTAAATAAAGGGCTTCCACTCGGTCCTGACAACTGAATTTGACCTCCAGAGCCCCCATAAAGATGGAAGGAGAAACCTGACTGAAGTTGTCCTCTGCCCTCCATGTGCATGCCCTCCCTCCCCCAGTAATACCAACCTTGTACACTGCTGGTGTAAATGTAAAATGGGTGAAGTGGGTAATTTCATTATATGTGAGCTGTGACAAAATATTTTTAAACTCTTAAAAGACTGCCTCATTACTTTTTTCTTGTAGAAAGGCAAGAGCTGGATTTCTGAAGATGACTTCTGCCGACCTCCCCAGGAGCATGCTCTGAAGAGTGCTTCAGATCTCTGCACATCTCCTCTGCAAGGGACTCCAGAGGCACGGACTGCTCTCCACAGGCCTTTTTCTCAAGGACCAAGAAAGAGCTGTTCCCTGGGGGCATTAGACAAAGCATGTGTGTCCTCCCTGAGCTACAGAAATGCCCAGCCAGCTCCAGCTGCAGTGGTGACACAAGACCATAAAAACTTCTGCGTGGTGCACCGAAGGCAGATGGGTAGGTGACTGTGCAGTCCCATCCCCAGGGACATTGTCTTTCAAAAGGCAGCTCACAGTCCTCTTTGCCATTGCAAACAGGTGGTGTATCCTTCCAGTTAGTCCTTGCACGAGTGTAGAGGTAAGGTGCACTGACACTTAGACACACGCGACAGCACTTGAGGAAAACTGCTATGCTTGCTTACGTAGTCTCACTAGAGCAGTGTCAGAACTGCCTGAGGATGCCCACTCAGCAGGGCCATCCAGGTAGGCTGCCTGTGCCTCAGGAAAACAAGAACAAACAAAAGACCCGATTACAGAATATAAAAATACCTTCTTTTTTTTTTTTTTTTTTTTTTTTTGGTCTTTTGTTTTTGTTTTGTTTTGTTTTGTTTTTCAAGACAGGGTTTCTCTGTGTAGCCTTGGCTGTCCTGGAACTCACTCTGTAGACCAGGCTGGCCTCGAACTCAGAAATCCACCTGCCTCTGCCTCCCAAGTGCTGGGATTAAAGTGTGTGCCACCACTGCCCAGCTTTTTTGGTCTTTTGAGATCGGCTCTTGCTATATAGCCCTGTCTTGCCTAGTGCTTACTATGTAGCTAAGATTGGCCTCAAATTCACAGCCATCTTTGTTCTTTCACCTCTGAAGTGCTGGGGTTCAGGTGTGTGCCACTGCTCCTAGCTTATGTGGTATATTGAAATGGAAATATTCTCAATAAAATTATGCTATGAAACAGGATGGCAAGTCCAGCCGGGTTCTAAAGTTTTGTAATATCAGCTGCTCAGTAGGTGGAAACAGGAGGTTCTCAAGTTTATAGAACACAAGAGTGAGTTCAGTACCAGCTTAGTTAACCTAATATAATCTTACTTCAAAAAAATCAAGCCAGGCAGTGGTAGCACACGCCTTTGATCCCAGCACTGGGAAGGCAGAGGCAGGTGGATTTCTGAGATCGAGGCCAGCCTGGTCTACAGAGTGAGTTCCAGGACAGCCAGGCTACACAGAGAAACCCTGTCTTGAAAAACCAAAAAGGAGGAGGAGGAGGAGGAGGAGGAGGAGGGGGGGGGGGGGAATCAAAAGACATACTGGGAATATAGCTCAATGATCAAACACTGACTGCAAGCGTGAAGCCCTAAGGTCAGTCTTCAGTACCATGAAAAACTCACCCAAGACATTTAGGATTCCACAACTCATAGGAAAGCCTACTCTTGAATGCCAGCTGTTCTAATGGCTCCTTCTAAAGGCCCTTATCTTGGATGGTTCAGAAAATAGCCCTAGCAGGGCGGACCAGATCTGGTCTATTTCAGCCTTCTGTGTGCTGCTTATGGTGTGGTTCGACCTCAACCCTGAAAATTCCAGAAAGCATTAAATAACCCTAGCTTAATTATATTAGCTCAAAATGTTTTGGTTCGTTGGTTGCTTGCTTGCTTGATTGGTTGGTTGATTGGCTGGTTTTTTTTCAAGACAGGGTCATACTGTGTAGCCCTAGCTGTCCTGGAACTCACAATGTAGACCATTTGGCTTCCAACTCACTGAGATTTACCTGCCTCTGTCTCCCAGATGTTGGGATTAAAGGCTGAAACACCTTGCCCAGCTGGTGTTTTGTTTTGTTTTGAGACAAGGTCTCACACTATAGCATAGGTTGGCCTGAATCTCAGCTGTTCAACCTAAATTAGCCTCAAATTTGCCACAGTCCTCCTGCCTTAGCCTCTTGAGTTCTGAGATTAAATGCATGAGTCACCACACCTACAGATTTCCCCTGACACCAGTCTCTGTCTTTTCTGATGGTAGGGACTTGGCAGAGAATTGTGCCAAAGCCTGTTGGCTTCTCTTGGTTTGTCTCTCATGGCTGACGGTGGTCTATACCCCAGCTAGAGAACCAGTGCTTCATGCATAGGCTACTAGACTGTCAGTCACTGTAGTCCAAACTGAAAGAGAGAGAATTCTGTGTCTTTTAGACTCTGGTTGGGGCAGTTCCAGGGAAGTAGAGAGCAGTGAGCATTGTGTGGCACATAGGTTCTCACTCACACAGTAGCTATTTCTGTGGATGGGCCAGGTTCCATCTGAGATGTGCCCGGCACTGCCTCTGGTGCTGAGAACAGTGTCCTGTCTTCCTGAGACTTACTTCCTGCTCTTCAACCATCACTACATAGGAAAATTGACCAGTAAATGTTTGTGGTCAAATGGTGATACTGGGGAATGATCCCTAGTGGTCAGGGGACAGAAGTCGTCATAGTGTGACGGAGGCCATTCTCACCGATTAGGTGGCATTTAGGGTGGGAAAGAGAGAGAATAAGATGATCTGCCTTCCAAGCAGGGAGAAGAAGGTTAACAGCGCTCTTCTGGGAACACGCTTGACGTGTCCAGGGAGCAATGATAGCCAGAGTAGACGGGAGTGGTTAGAGGTAGGAAGGGCTGAGGTGTGTGGGATCAGGGCCTGTGGGCCACAAGAAGTGCTTAGGTTCTTATTGTTATTTACGTACATGTACACACATTCATATAAATCCCTGAAAGCAAGTGAGAACAGCGAGGAGGAGGATAGCCATGGAGCTGAGGCACAAGGACTAAGCCCCAGGTGCTCCAGGCCTAAGAGATCAGAGAGGTGCCGGCTAGAGATGAGGGCTTTAGGGGGGGCCTTTTTGGATTTACCACAAGGTAGGCCTTAGTGTCCCTCAAAGGAGTAGTTTCTGTGGCATGAGGAGAACCCAGTGGGGCCAGGTTCAAGAAGGAATGGGGACAGGGAATCCAAGGCAAAGCTATGACTGTTTCCTGGAAGCGTGGTAGCCGTTAGTGCCGGTAATCACGGAAAGGTTTGTGAGCGTGGGTGGAAAGACGGTGCTAGGAGTGACCCAGCAGAGGACGAGGAAGGGCAGCCTGGGAAAGGAGAGCTGCTGGAGAGGTGACTGCCCTCAAGCCAGTGAAGGGGGTTGGGAAGTGTGGACTCAGATGCACTGGAGGTTGGGGGGGATGGTGCAGGTAGACGGAATCTGAGTGCTTCCATCGTTTCAGTGAAATGTTGGAGGCGAGGTCACCTGCTGAGGGGAGGACAGGTGGTGACATGCAAAAAAAAAAAAAAAACCAAAACAGCCGGGCGGTGGTGGCGCACACCTTTAATCCCAGCACTCGGGAGGCAGAGGCAGGCAGAGGCAGGCAGATTTCTTAGTTCGAGGCCAGCCTGGTCTACAGAGTGAGTTCCAGGACAGCCAGGGCTACACAGAGAAACCCTGCCTCGAAAAAAAAAAAAAAAAAGACGAAAAAAAAAAAACCCTACTCCTTCTAGTTGCAGGGTCCCATTTGAAAGCACCTGGAGCCAGCCTCTGATGGCAGTCACTCGCCCACAGAACACGGGGCACCAGTTGTGACTTTGAACTAAAAGGGGACAGGCCCATTGTCTAAAGTGCCTCTTTTCTTCCCCTAGGACTGTCTAACCCGTTCCGGGGCCTCATGAAGCTGGGCACAGTAGCCAGGCGCGGAGCCATGGGCATCTGGAAGGAATTCTTTTGTGAGCTGTCCCCATTGGAGCTCCGCCTCTACCTGAGTGATGAGGAGCGTACCTGTGTGGAGAGCTGCTCTCTGCTCCGATGTGAGGCTGTGGGCCCAGCACACAGCGATGGACGGTTTGAGTTGGTCTTCTCGGGCAAGAAGCTGGCTCTCCGCGCCTCCTCCCAGGACGAGGCTGAAGACTGGCTTGACCGTGTTCGAGAGGCTCTGCAGAAGGTGCGCCCTCAGCAGGAGGATGAGTGGGTGAATATCCAGTACCCAGACCAGGCTGAGGATGCCCCAGAGGCTCCACCAGATAGCCTTCCCCCCTGTTCAACCCTTCTCCCAGAGCCTGCAGGTGCCCAGGGCATGCAGTTGGACTGGACATCTGCCCAGGTTCCAGAGCCAGATGCTATCAAAGAGTCCCTTTTGTACCTGTATGTAGACCGGACCTGGGTCCCCTATATCTTTTCCCTGTCCTTGGAGTCTCTGAAATGTTTCCGTGTGAGAAACAATGAGAAGATGCTAAGTGATAGCCATGGAGTGGAGACCATCCGAGACATCCTGCCAGACACCAGCCTTGGGGGCCCAGCCTTCTTCAAAATCATCACGGCCAAGGCCGTCCTCAAACTGCAGGCCAAGAACACTGAGGAGGCCGCCCACTGGAGAGACCTGGTCCGGAAAGTGCTGGCATCTTACCTAGAGTCAGTTGAGGAGGCTGTGACACTTGGTGGGAGTCTGGATGAAAATTGTCAGGAGGTGCTGAAGTTTGCCACCAGGGAGAATGGCTTCCTGCTACAGTACCTTGTGGCCATCCCGACTGAGAAGGGCCTCGACTCCCAGGGCTGCTTCTGCGCAGGTGCTGACTGACTCTCCCACCAACCCCAGCTGCCTGTGTTCTTCCTCCTATGGAGTCCTCAATTTGGGCCCCCAACAATACAGCAGATTGGCACCCACGCTGCAGCCTCTGCTCCTCCACAGTGCCCTCTGTGCACAGCCCCTGCCTGTCTCTTGACACCTAGTACTGGGTGGGACCTGTGGGTGGCAGTCCTGCTTCCTGGGCCTTCCTGCTTTATATTATTGCTACACTGCATGTACTTTTGTTGCAAGGGTCTAGGATCCTTCCCAAGCATGTTTGCTTGCATGCTTTTGTAAGACATGCTACTCGGTGCTGTCCAGTAGGGCTTCTGTAATGATGAAAGTGCCTGGGTCTGCGCTTTCTAGCTATAGTTCCAGGTTACATGCGGTCACTGTATGCTTAAAGGATGGCTGTGTATAACTAGGAGCTGAGTTTTCCATTTAAGTATAAAGGCGACCTCTGACACTGAGCCACTGTGTTTGACAACATATTGCTCCACAGTTTGAGGGCTCATCCACCCACGTCTCATGTAGTCTAGACTGGCTTTGAACTCTTGGTCCTCCTGCCTTCTAGTTTCTGGGATTATAGGCATGTGTTACTGGGCCCCACCAACACTTTTTTTTTTTTTTTTGAGATGCAGTTTCACTATGCAGTCAAAGCTGGTCTTGAATTCTTGCTGCCTCAGCGTCCTAAGTAGTGAGGTTACAGGCATCTGTCACCACACCTAGTTGGCTTTCCTGTGCTTTTCTCTTATGCGTATGATTCTGTGGAAAGGATTCAGCTGTGTCGGTATCATCATGGGATCTGATCCTGTGCAGGGCACAAAGCCAGATGCTTTGTTTGGATTATCTCGTTTACTCAGTACGTCCTTGTAGAGTTAGGGGCTACTATTTCCTCATTTTATATTACAGGTATGGAAACCAGAGCCCAAAGCTAGTAGCTTGTCTCAGGCTTTTAGTATATTCAAGAGGCGGAGCTGATGATTGTGTCCTTGAACCTGTGCACATTGGCGTGGCACCTCCCAGTTTCCTGATGTCCCACTGTCTGCCTTCCACTGGTGCCTCTTCCCACCTGTCCCCGGGACGTGCTGTCTGGGAGAAATGTAGAATTACTGAGCTGCAAGCTGTCCTGATGGGGTGGAGTCCATAAGACCATAGAGGATAGCCTGCTTCAAGTGCCCGGAAGGAAGTGGCCTGCAGCAAGCCTTGCAGGGTGCTGAGCAGAGCTTCCTGCAGAAAACCGGCAAACCTCTGCATGGCCCTGCACTCACTCTCCAAATCTGTGGGGGAGGCTTCTGTCTGTGGGTGTGAGCACTGTAAGAACCCATCCCGCTGGCTGTCACCTGCCAGCCTGCTGGCTGTCACCTGCCAGCCTGCTATCGGAGACTAGTAGACCCAAGGAGTTCAGGCGTTCTACACTGCTGTACTGTCCAGTGGCCTGGAGAATGCCGACCAGAAATATTTGTATTGGAATTCACAGTTTACAGGGCACTTGTATTATTTGCACTTTGTAATGACCTCACTAGAGAGCTGGCAGTAGCTAAGTGAGACAGTGAGGCAGACTCTTAGGAGAATTGGCGAAGGACCGGATGAGGCCGCTCACCAGCAAGAAAGCCAGCCCTTTGGCCTGAGACCAAAGGGACCTTTGCCCTCCCACACGAACTTTTGCCCTGAGTACTCCTGATCCTTGACTCTGCTCTCTGGTATGGAGAAATTACTGACCACATGGCTACCGCTGTCACTGCCCACTGTCCTGAGATTTGCTGCTGGAGACTCAAATGGAGACCATGATATGTCCAGGCCATGCTGTCCTGCCAACTTCCTCTCCACAGCCCCCTCACTAGTCAAGGTCCTAGCTTTGTTGCTTTTGTTTCTGAGCCCCAGTGGAGAAGTGGGGGTGCAGGCTGGCAGTGGGGAGCAGGCAGGGGATCGAGTGAACAGAGGTGGCAGTGGGGGAGAATGATGGCTTTGTGACCAGACCCAGCTTTGAGTGCCACCTCTCACTTAGCCTTGGTGTGTCCTGACAGATGTCTTCCTGTGAGTTTGTCCTGAGAGAGGTTCTTACTGTGTAACCCTAAGCTGACCTCAGACTCAGACTCCTCCTACCTCAGTTTCCAAGGGCTCCCAGACCCAGCAACAATCATTTAATATCATAATTAAGAGTTTTCCCAGGTGTGGTGGTGCACAGAGTGCAAGCCTTTAATCCCAACACTTGAGAGGCAGAAAACTGGCAGATATCTCTGAGTTCAAGACCAGCCTGTTCTACACAGTAAGACTCTGTCTCAAAAAACAAAAACAACCACAAAAGTTTTTATTGTAAGTGGTGGGATTATGAGTGATTAGAAAGATTATATATTTATTCATTGGGAGGGAGGGGTCCGACGAATCGGCTCTCTCCTTTTGTCTTTGTACTTTACATGCCTTCCCCACTACTGCAGACTCCGTGACCCATGAAGCTGACTCAGGCCCTCCCTGCTTACTCACCCACCGTTGGTCTCCCTAGGCTGCTCCCGGCAGATCGGCTTCTCCTTTGTACGACCCAAGCTCTGTGCCTTCTCTGGCCTGTATTACTGTGACTTCTGCCACCAAGACGATGCCTCAGTGATCCCAGCCAGAATCATCCACAACTGGGACCTCACGAAGCGCCCGGTAAGTCTGTAGACCAGGCTGCCATTGGCCACACAGGGCTGCTCAGTGACTGAGGAGTGTTGTCCCCTAGGCTGCTGCTGTTTGTCTGTTTGCAGGACTTGGCTGTAGGGAAGCCAGGATCACTGGTTCAGGCCTGAGATATGGACTGGAAGCTTGGTGTCTGTCTGCAGCCCCCGAGCAGGGCTTTGTAAAACTCCTCTTTGCTCCCCAGTGTCCACCTGAGGACAGTACCCTGAAGCTAAGATAGCCACAGAGATGTTCAAGACACTGCCAGTAAGATTGGTCAGGGAGAAATTCGGGATAAAGTGCATTTAACACACTGATGGATGGATAAACTCCGTCCATGGGTAGGAAGACAGTAACATGGGCCGGCCACAGGCTGCACCCCTTATACAGCCTTGCTGTTGCAGGTTCTCTGGGGCCAAGCCGATTACACTTGCTGCAGGAAAGAGTATTTTTCTAGGTCATACAGTGTGGTTATTATTTGACACCTGTAACTTAGAGAAGCCCAAAGACAAATCAAAATTAGGTGTCATCACTAATAAATAACCACTATTCCATTTTCAACCTCTGAGCATCAATGTTTTCAGCTGTAAAATGTCAGTGCTGATTTTAGAGTATTTGGGGGAGATTTCTGGGTATTTGTTAAATAAGCATACGGACTCATCTTGTTTTTTACCACATTTTGTTTATTTAATACTATACTTTGGATATTTTATTTTTGTTATGTGTGTGTGCTTGTGTGTGCATACGCATGTTATGTGAGTCTGTTCTCTTCTTCCAGTATATATACCCTGGAAATTGAACTGGCTTATCAGACTTGGCCACAGACACCTTAGTTATTGAGCCATCTTTTTTTTTTTTTTTTCTTTGTTTTTTATTTTTGTTTGGTTGTTTCGGTTTTTTACTTTTGGTTTTCAGTTTTCCAGACAGGAATTCTCTGTGTAGCCCTGGCTGTCCTGGAAGTCTCTGTACAGGCGGGGATGGCCTCTAACTCACAGAGATCTGCCTGCCTTTGCCTCCCTAGAGTGCTGGGAGTAGAGGCATGCACACCCACTGTGGGGCTCTACTGAGCCCTCATGATGGCCTTTGGGTACCTTTATTGTGGGTACCAGGTGCCTCTGAAGGAGATTGCTTGCTTGTGTTAGCCTCATCGTGCCTGTCAGCAATGCCTTTCCTTCCTGGGAAGCCTGCTACACCTCCTGTCCCTAATTCACTTGTCCAGGGACCTCCTCAAGAGGAACAGACTTGGCTTTCTCATAAGGGCATGGACTAGAAACACAAGCAAACTGTTTACTTCTCTCAGAGCCTACGGATGTACAGTCTTGGCTTTGAATGTGCCCGAGGTACAGGGATGGTGACTCAGGCAGCTTCAGCCCTGTGGTGAGAGGAAGCCCCAACACTGACTTTATTTTGCCCTTCTGTTGTTTGCCTTGTCTCCATTCCTGCCCTTAAGTATTAAGTATTCAACTATGAAGAGGAGAGTAAACTCAAAATTCAAAGATGCATAAGGGCCTTTAATAGTAAAACAGCTCTCCTAGCCTTATACTTCCATGGAGCGAGCACCTCATTCACTGCTGTGGTCTTTATACCTCATCTTTCCCCTCTCTGGACACTGTAGTCCTGTTCTAGGTGCTTCTGGGACAAGGAAATAGCTAGTTCTCCCTCAGCAATCACTGGCCTGGGAAAGACAGGAAAATTCAAAACTGAGTAATTGGCCCAAGGATTTGGGACTCCATTGTTCTCTGCTACTGCGCTGGCTGACCCACTTGTGCTGAGATCCAGCTGGCACCTAGCAGAACGTCAGCCCAAGACCAAGTTTCTGCTTTTGCCTGTCTGCTCTAACATAACATGCCTGCAGGATATGAACAGACTCTGGGGAGCACGAAACCCCGTGGCAGTGCTGCAGTTTAGCACACATTGCCGGGGCGTTGTTTCAACTGAGCCTTAACGAGGGTCAGAGGCTGAGTTGTGGGAGGGCTGGGCTCAGCCTAGAGGGTAACAGTTTGACTCCAGCAACCAGGATTAGCCACTGGGATTTGCCCAGACTAGGAGCTGTTATCTCAGGACTCTGGCACATGGAAAATGGAGTTACTTATTGCTGGGTGGGGGTAATAGCTGCTGGCAATTGAGAGATAGGAAGTCAGAGGTCTCTCCTGTCCCCACGTGTATGGGCAGCTCTCCTGAAGATCCAATTATACATTCCCTGACCCCCGGGGACCAATGGGACCAGGGTAGGCTCTTGCACTGTAATGGCAGCAGCTCCCATTTTCTGAGGACGTGCAGCATGCCAGGCCCTGTGGCAAAGCTTATGTCTTTTAGTCTAAACTCAAAATAATGTCATGAAGTGTGTTTTGATTTTCTTCTAGCAAACCTTAGCTCTTGGCCACAGAAAAGAGAGTTTCTGGCAGTCCCCATGTGGAGAGACCACCCGTGCTGGCCTCCACCACCCACAGGAGTTGGATGAGCCACTTGTGTGTCTCTGAGGCTGTTTCCTCATCTATGTAGCAGGCACTGCCACCTCTCCCTAGGGATGGTCCTGAAAATGAGCAACTGCAGAGGGGTCACTCAGATCTGCAGTAGAGAGCACAGATGGCTGAGACCCTTTAGGACTGTCCTGAAGTACTGGCGAGAGTTGAGGGCCCTTGGGAATGTCATGGAGCTGTGTCTGCTCTGTAGCTTCCTGGAGCTGAGCCTGATGCCAGTGGAGTCACCTGGTTCCTGAGCTAGGGCCCAGAGGACAGCATGTTTCCTATAGGCAGGAAAGGGGGCTGGGCGGACAGGAAAGTGTGTGAAGGCCGTGAGGCCCATGGAAAGGGAACCCTCCCTTGTCTCAGCGTGGTCAAAATCAGACAGCAGCGGGGTTTGAGAGTCAGGCTGGTCCAGATATTGACTCAACCATTTTCTGAGCTGTGTGACCTTGGTCAAGGGGCCACAATTGTCTGACATTATTTCCTGTTCCTATAACATGAAAAAAGCACCACTCAGTGGTGCAGACTGCAGGCAGGTTTGAGCTAGCTAACACAACATCCAGCTAGAAGTCTTGGCTGAACAGGTGAGGTCTTCATGGATTTTCTCAGGTCTGCCGGCAAGCCCTGAAGTTCCTGGCCCAGATCCGGGCCCAGCCCCTCATCAACCTGCAGCTGGTGAACGCCTCTCTGTATGAGCATGTAGAACGCATGCACCTCATTGGCAGGAGCCGGGAGCAGCTGAAACTTCTGGGGGACTACCTGGGCCTGTGCCGAAGTGGTGCTCTGAAGGAGTTGAGCAAAAGGTGAGCACTCTTCATATGCACATGTGCCTGCGAGTATCCACACCAGCCAAAACCTGGGCAGTGTGTCCACTTGGGAGATGCCAGAGCTGAGTTGGGAACTTCCCACTGGGCTATGGGAAATCACTTCACCCTTTGAGGGTAGTTTGTGGTTTTGTTCATATGGTCATTCATTTGTTTAACAAAAATTACAAGAATAACTGTTCCTGAAGAAGTAGGCGGATATTGTGCTGAGTGAGGCAGACCCAAGGCCTTCCTTCAGGAAGCCACTGATCGGGTGGGAGGCAGGTGAGCCAGCAGCACCTCCCACCAGGGCAAAGGGTGGGAGAGAGGATGGATGGTTCAGATGTACAGAGGAGACACATCTGACATGAGGGGCAGGAAGATACATCAGAAAGGACCAAAAGACATCCTGAAGGGAGTGACTTCTGAAATGAGGCCTAGGAAGAGAGAAGGAGGAAGAGGGTTGTCTGAGGAGTGGCACCCATGGGCCGTAGAGGAGAGCGCCATGCATGGGAAGCTCAGGGCCAGCAAACTTTGGCTGAGGAAAGAGAGGGAGTGGGCAGATGGTAAAGGGTGGCACAGAGAAGGATGCTAGCCTGGCTCGTCCTGTGGCTGCTGCTGTCCTTGGCAGCACTCCTCTGCAGATCGTCTCTGGCACGTGCAATTGGCAACACCCAGGAGATCCCTCTAGGAGCCCCTGGCTACCCTGAGCCTGGTCCTTGGGTGCTCAGGGCATAGGGGTGACCTTAGACTTAAGGATAGTCTTGTAAGGGTTCTGTGACTGCCCCATACATCACCAGGCCCTACATTCATGAGCAAAGATGCGGCTCTTTGGGAGGGCTGTTCTCTCTAGGTGTCCTCAGGAATGCAGGTCTTGGGGAGGAGCAAGGTACACTCCCTGTCCAGTATGGAGTCTGCGTCTGCTTTGCTGGCTCTCTGTGGAGACTAGTGCTACCTGCAGTCTGTCCTTCCCTAGGCTTGCTCCCTAGAAGCCAGCACCGAGAGCACCATCTGAGCATGTCTCCTCAGGCCCAGGCATATCCAGTTCTCCCAGAGCCAGCCTGCACTATACCTTGGGAATAGATGTGTCTAATGGTCCCCTGACTCTTGGGGATATCAGAGATGAATGCTGGCCCTTTTCTGCCCAGTACAGCCAATGAACCCCCGGAGTTTTACCTCCTTCCATCAGGCCTAGAAGAACAGACAGCCTTTTAGGGTCTCTGCCACCTAACATCAGCCCAGTACATGGGTCTACTTTTTTCTATGATGTTGACCCATTTTCTCCTTTCAGAGATTCCATAGGCCAGAGCTTCAAAGAATTTGTGCCCTTGCCCAGGGGTAAATTCTCCATGTGGGAGAAAAGTCTCACTTCCCTTTCTGGCACCCACAGAGACCTGAAGATCTGTGTAGATGGGTGACCACAGCGTGGCTCCTGGGTGCTGGCCCAGGCGCCCTCCTTACCTGCTGACTTGTTTCCAAACGACCTCTGGTGGGTGCTTAGGCAGCCTATGTCTGTCTCTGTCTCCATCTCCCTGACTTGCTGTCTGCACCTTGGCATAGCCCTGCAGACCTGCCTGTGGAACACCTATCTTATTTAGAAATTGTATTTGTATGTGTGTACATGGGGGAGGGAGGTTGCACAGCCTTGTGCACACGAGTGCAGAGATCAAACAGCTGTCCTGCTCAGTCACTCTTTGTCTTATTCATTGGGAACAGTCTGCCTCTGAACCCAAACCTTGCCATTTTTTAGCTAGACTGGCTGGCCAGTGAGTCCCTGTGGTCCTGCTTCCTTTGCTCCCCAGTGTTGGGGTTTAGGCCACAACTCAGCATTTTACAAGGTAGTGGGGATTCTAACTCAAGCCCTCCTTTCTGGGCAGCAAGCACTCTTTCTCCTAAAAGATCCCTTTTAGAGGAAGCACAAAGGAAGAGAAGAGCATGGAGCAGCCCTTGGCTGACCTAGACTGCTGCACGGCTCCAGAAAGTGGTTTTGGTGCTCTAAGCCTGTTTATCCATCCATGAGATGGACCACTGATCTTGACTATCTGCCCTTTCTGAATTGTGGTGAGGGCCATGTAAGGGCTCAGTGTTTGGGCCTTAGCCAGCTACAGAGGGTCAAGGGAATGACTGGGTCAGCACTTATATGTCCTGAGGAGGGTTCCCAAGCAAGCCTGAGCGGGAGCTGGAACATGGAGGAGGCTGGGAAGTTTCCAGGAATTAGTGTGTGAAGGGGTGGCCACAGGAAGAGGGGGCCTTCTGTGAAACAGGAAGTCAACCCTGGCCATCCATGCAAGTCTCCCAGGTCACCTGGCCTCTGCAGGGTTCCCACCTCCTTCTCTAGGCAGGAACTTTGTTACAGAGCACTGAGAGGGGTCTCCTTATTGTACAGGCAGAGAAACTGAGGCCCAGGCCAGGCTGTGTCCATCTCTGTATGCCCTTGACCAAGCCTTACAGGAAAATCATTGCAAAGCCACACTGAGAATGACAAGCCAAGGATTCATTGACTCCCAAGGAAGGCCCTGGGCCTGCTGGCTCCTAAGCCTGAAAAAGAGAAGATGACAGGGAGAAAATTCTCCATCACATCAGCCCCACCCTTCCTGCCAACTCAGGATCAGTGTTTGTGCCTTCCATGTTTTCCTGGCCATAAATGGCAGCTCCCTGTTCCCAGAAAGCTGGAGGCTTACTGGGGGCAAATTGGAATCCTCAGCCACAGGGTACCGAATAGCCCGCCAGGTTGTATGGGTTTCACCATCCTAGACCCAGATTGGGCTCCTAGACTCCTATGTTCAAGTTCTAGCTCAGATTCTTAACTCTGTGACCTCAGGCAAGTCATTTAACCTGTGTTTCCTGTCTTCTCAAGGTGGGAGTTAAAATGGAACTGGCTTCCCAGGGTTACTACACAGACTAGATACTTAGCCCAGTTCCTGGCTAAGTGTCAGCATGCATCACCCTCATCGCTTATTAGTCATGTGTTTACTGTGTACTGAGTGTGTTCGGTAAACTATTCAACCCTCAGAACAATCCCATGTCTCCTGGGAGGTTACGTAGCTTGCCCCGGGTGCTGGGGGCTAATCAGTGTCCTCCGTAGCTCAGATGGGAGCTCAGGCAGACTAACTTGAACCCTTGGCCTGCCTGATGACCCAGACCTGTGTTGCTGGCTGGTAGGTAGGGCTGAGGGGAAGACAGCCAGGAACTGGAGGCCTGACCTTGGAAGCCCTTCTGAGGAAGTGCTTGTGTTGTCTTTGCAGGCTAAGCCACAGGAATTATCTGTTGGAGTCTCCTCACAAATTCAGTGTTGCTGACCTCCAGCAGGTGAGCGTGCCATGCTCCTCACCCCTAAATCTTAGACTCATAAGTATGTCCTTAATCCTGAAGAAATCACAGAGAAGTAGCAGAAGGGACACCTGCTGTTAGGCCGCCCCTCAGAGTGGCTACCCTTCTGTCCTCCACCTCTTGACTAACCAGGGGCTCCAGCACCCCAAGGGTGAGAGCAGATAGGCCTTCCCTTCAGGGACAACATCCATAAGGACCATGCCCCACTCTCCTGCGGTGCAGGCTAATGCCTGCTTCACACAGCCCGATGCAGGGAGTTCTCCTGGCCCCTGTGGAACCAGGGCAGTTCTGAGGTAGGTGCTATGGTGATGCAGTGGAGCCGTCTAAGACTGGATTTCACTTTCTTCTGCAGATTGCAGAGGGGGTGTATGAAGGATTCCTCAAAGCCCTGATTGAATTCGCCTCCCAGCATGTCTACCACTGTGACCTGTGTACCCAGCGTGGCTTCATCTGCCAGATCTGCCACCACCAGGACATCATCTTTCCCTTTGAGTTTGACACCACAGTCAGGTGCGAGGAGTACACAGCCAGCTACCCCACAGCCACATCCCTGCTTAACCCTCAGCCTGTTCTGCAGGGACATATGAATACCCACATCCACCTCTACCAATGCCCAGAGCTACCCGGGCTCTCAGCCCCTTACCTCCTACCTCCACTGCCTTAGAGAAGGGGTGGCTGCTGCCTCTTGAAGTGGGGTATCTATGATTCAGTCTACAAATGGGTTGAGGGGTTGACAGAGTATGGCCCTAGAGCACTGACATAAGGCTCAGCTAAGTGGGCACTACACATTATTATTAGCCCCTGAACAGAGTATATACCCTGGTCTTCCCTCACCCCAGGTAGGAGTGGAAAGCTGAGCTGGGGGGATAAAACCAGCCAGTATCAGCTCTGGACCTGGGCTCGTTTAAACTGCTCTAAAGAGAGGCAAGAAGTCATGTAAGCAGTCAAGCAGCACTGGCAAGGGGTGACATGGGACATGTCAGTGGGCATAGGGATCCTTACGGGTTCAGTGTCTGACGTGCTTTCCAAGAGAATTGGAGGGCGGCACGTGTGGGTGCCGGCTGCCAACAGATGGCCCCAGGCACATCTAGATGACTGGCACCAGCAACGCCCAATGCTCTCTTCTCAGGTGTGCTGAATGCAGAACTGTCTTCCATCAGAGCTGCCAGGCTGTGGTGAGGAAGGGCTGTCCCCGCTGTGCCCGCCGGCGCAAGTACCAGGAACAGAACATTGTCAGTTAACCCTGCTGTCCTGACCTTCTGAGGCCATCCAGCTGGGTTTGTCATCAGCCTAGACTTCTCCCTATAAGGAAGACTCTCGGGTATGCCCAGAGCTCCAGCCTACAGAGAAGGTGCAGGGAGTCCCTGTGGCCCCTCACAACCCTTCTGCTCCAGGAGGAGGAGATCCACCAGATGCCTCTGTACAGGGCCTGCCTGGCCTTCCTAGCTGTCATGACACCACCATTAGGGCTGTTCATACACTGTGGATACAAAGCTTGCTGAGCATTTTCAAACCATGTTCCTGATTAAAAGGTCTAGTTTTTTAAGGTGGGTTTTTTCTCCCTTCATATTTAAACAGAAAATATTTTTTTATTCTTGACCTACCCAAGTCACCTAAGAAATACAACCCTTCGCCCGAGCAGATGGATAGAGCAACCCCAGCCCAGAGGCAGGCATGGAGCTGGGTGGACAGGCCTTTGTGGGCTCAGCCTGTCTGTGGACTGGGTGCCTTTCCTTTGCCCTTTCTGGCACATAACTGCCAAGAGTGCAAGTGTCACGTGCCAAATGGCCTGTCGTTGTAAGGCTAGTCGGTTTCAGCAACCACCTTCCCCTCCCCTCCTGCTCACCTGGAAAGCCTCCCTTCCTCTGTGAGGTCCCCCCCCCCCCCCCGCTTACTTAACTGGGAGTACAGCACAGCAGGAGCAAGGGAATGACCAGCACCAGCACTGTCAGCACTTTGAGCCTTCCTTGCTCAGGAAGGCCATGATCTAGTCCACCTCATCCCCATGCCCCCCTTAGTCCTGCAGGGTAGAGTAGGCTAGAAACCAGAGAGCTCCAAGCTCGTCTGTGGAGAAGAGGTGCCATCCTTCAGAGCTTCATCAGCCCTAGTCTCACAAAGCCTTGAGTTCATAACATTTCTTGAGTTTTCACCTTGCCCAGCAGGACACTGCAGCACCCACAGGACGTCCTGGGAGCAGGGTTGCCCTTAAGAGGCTCTTGGGTCTGATGACCATATCCTAGATTTGTTTTCACGTTGATGGCCATCGCCTGAGGCATGTAGGAGTCTAGGGGTGAACCACACAGCCCCTCTGGCTATCCCAGAGCACTCAACTTAGAGCCAGAGGCCTCAGATGGAGGGCCTCCCTGGAAATGTGCCTGTCATGTCTAGAGTTGTCCCCACCCTCCCTGAGGTGAATGAGCTGAGTCACCTGAAGCTTGAAGAATTGTGCAATAAAACAGGCAGTAGGCAGATGGCAGAGGCTGCCACACAGTTAAGTTCATCTGTCCCCATAGCAGAAGACGGCGCTCACCAGTGGTTGGAACACCAAAGCCTCCAGAACCACTCACCCAGTGTATGCACCCCCAGCTAGCATTAACACGGCCCCCAGACGACTGCCTGGTCAGAGCCTCCTTGTTTTTGGATCCTGAATGGGCAAGAGACTGTCCCCTGTGGGCCTGTCACATGAGCGTGTATTCCAGAACCTGCCTAGGAGGTGGAGCCCTCCCACTGCCTGCACTGTGAGCATTAGAGCTAGCCCCGCCCCTTTACTAAGCTACTGATGTGCTCAAGTGAGACTCCCCCACCAGAAGAGAGCTCACGTGAACCTCTGCAGTGCCCACACTATTGAAAAAAATGCTATTTTATGCAATATTCTGACAAGTGGGCCTTGGCAATGTAGAAACTGCTGCTGTGTGGTATTTGAATGATTTTGCAGTAAAGAGTTGGTCTTTCTAATCAGTCTTGTTTCTGAATCTCAATCCTGCGGCTTCTGGGGAAACACCAACCGGCTCCCCTTAATCCTGTGCACTGAGCATTTCAGGGTCCATGAAGCACACTTGCTAGACCAAGCAGCCGGGGAGAAGAGGTAAGTGAGAGTATTCAGGTTGCCCTGGGTAGAGGTGGGCGGCTTTCAGATTTACACCCCTCAGCTGTGACAACTCAAACTAGCTTTCTGCCTTAAAAGCCTGGACACAGACCATACACCACACGCGCACGTGCGCGCGCACACACACACACACACACACACACACACACACACACACACACACCCCTGTAAAAGCAGGAATCTGGGCATGGAGAGAGGCAAGAAAGGAAAACAGGCCCTGGCTCCTAGACTCATGGATTAAAGACCTGTCTGCTGCTAGCCTTCCCCAGGGGCTCCAGGAGAAGCCCACACCCCCACACCCCCACTGCCCATGTTAGGACAAAAGAAGGAAATAGACTAATTCCTAGGGAAACCAGGTTGCAGGAAAATGGGACAGAAAAAGACAACATCCAGGGCTTCGTTTCCTGACCTTGAGGACACTCAGCCAGTGAGTGGGGTGCTCCTTGGCCATCTTTGAGCCAGGTTCTCCAGGGGCCTAGGCTCAGAGAAAAGGAAGAGGAACTGGATTTGGAGGTTGGGGGTGGCAGGCCCAGGGGAGGTGGCTGACACTTGTGCTGAGGCTGCTGTTTTTGGTTCAGTCTTTCCACCTTCAGCACAGTGCCTCTGAGAGCAGTTTCCCCTTTCTCCCCTCTGTCTAGAGGGGGTGGGAAAACTGGAGTTCCCATCCCCAGAAAGTACCTTCTATAATAAAAATAAAAAATTAATAAAGTGCATGTGCACACCACCATTGTGTTTAGTGTATATTTTGTTTAACCTTCACGGCAAGCGGATAAGGTCATGGGAGGAATTGAGACCCAGTAAGGCAGTACTCCCGTGTCTATAAGGGCTAGCTTGTGGCACAGTTGGGCATCAGGTTGCTTGTACGGACAAGGACCTGGCTGGCTGGCCAGGTGACTAGGGCAACTAGGGGAAGGAGGAGGGTAGAGGGAAAGGGCTCACCTCATCTTATGCCTTGTGCCTTCCCTGATGGATCCTAAGATACCCACCACAATGTGGACTCATTAGTGGACAAGACAAACAAAGTCAAAATACGGAAGATACAGCTGAACCCTCAGCCCTGTAACACTAGAGGGACATAGACCTAGTGTGGGGGCTCCCTTCTCTGCTAATGGAGCACCTAGTTGGATCCCACACTTTCTTGGAAGCCAGAGAAAATAAGCACCCCGGGTCTGAGGCTTGCTCTTGTCAGAAATGTTCACAGGCACACCTCAGTGGTAAGGCTGCTTTCCCAAGAGGAAGGTAGTTTCCAAAATGGGAGGATCCTGCTGCCTTCAGAGGACTGGACAGTGACTCTTCTTCCTACAAGGATGAGGGTCAGTGGGAGTGTAGTCTGGCCAGAAGCTGAGAGAAACTGCCTCCCCCGCAGATAGGTCCTGCCACCGCCTCCTCCCCAGAGACAGCCAGGTGTGGCCCACGATCCCGGGGAAGAGGGGGAAGGGTGGCGTCTCTGCTCCTAGAGCGCTGGCCCGGCCCAGAGGGGACAGGAAGCCAGGACACCGGGGATTGTCTCTTGCAAGCACAGCCCAGCCCCGGCTTGGGAGGAAGTTCTGCCGAGCGCTCTCCGCTGGTTCTATTGTTGAACAGGAAACAGAGCATCGCCGGAGCAGGGCTGTGGAGCAGACAGCACCGGACGCGGACCCCACGCGCGTCTGCCCGGACAAGTGGAAGCTAGGCCAGCGGGCGAAAGTTCCAAGGTGCCCGGGCCGGGCTGGACTGAGGGAGGGATGACGTTGGGGAGGATGGCGCTGAGTAGTGGGAGGGCGGGAAAGGTGCCCCCAGGTGGCCGTTCCCACCCTAAAGCCCGGTGCACCCCCTGCTCTTCTTGCTGCGCACAGGCTGGAGCAGCGCGAGCCTGGAGGAGGGCCCGGAGGCCCAAACCCCGGGGAGGAGCTTTAGGCGTAGGGCTGGCTGCCTTCTGTCTGGGGGCGAGAGGTGAACCAGTCCCCCAGTGCTGACTTAGGTACTGGTGACGCTATGGCTAGGGACGACCCAGAGCAGAAGATAGAGACCTACTGGCTAAGGGTTCGTTCTTGCTTCCAAGGATCCTCCCCGCTCTTGCATCCCTCCCCTTCTCTTCGCTCTCCCCGAATAATGGAAGGATCTGAGGCACAGGTCCCCTTGTCGCACAACCCGAGACACTGCGCTCCTGTCTGTGAGCGTCCCTGCAAGGGGACTCTAGTTTTTCCAGGCCCGGACGGGCTGCTCCCAGAGGGTGGAGGTGCTCCAAGAATGGGTAGTGCTCTTAATCTGGCTGCAAAGGGCTCTCAGTTCGTGATTCAGGGAGCAAAAGGCCTCGCTCGAAATGTGTATGGCAGGACAAGACAGCCAGCGCCGCCGGGCATTCCCAGAGCATCGCGCCCGCGGAACACAGGGCCTCGAGGACAACAAATCCCTCCGAGGGTTGAGGGGAGAAGCAAGACCTAGTGACTCTTGGGCTCTGCTCGCTATCCATCAGCACCCCTTCCACGCAGCCCCTTCCTCGTGCCTTTTCTTTTTTCCTGGAGACCCAGTCTCTTACGTCTCCCAAGGGCCCCGGCACAGGCATTATGGCTCCCCTCACCCTCCCAGACAAGCTGTATTGGGGACTGCGGACAGCCCTACTAAGTGTCGGTCTCCGCCTCTCCTCCCAGTGACTCCAGTTTCGCGCGATTTCTTCAGTCTCAGTCCTTGGAAGTCCCGCCCACAGATATGGTAGAGACCTAATCTGCTTCCCTCCGCCAGCCCCACCCATGGGCAGCCTGAGATCCTCCCAGCTAACGTGAGTGCACGGTTGGGGTCCTGAGGAAGGGGGCGTAACCCAAGCGTACACACTCCTAGGATTCTGCTCATCCAGTTCTGGTCTTCCATATTACCATCTCCCGGGTCAGGATGCTCAGCGACTAAGTTTACACTCCTCTCACTATCAAGGAACTCTTGAAAAAAGAAATCAACCATAGCAAGACGGTGGACAACCCGCTGCTAATCCCCAGGCCACCTTGTAGGGCACTAAACGGAGTGGTCATTGTAGGGTTTTGGAGTGACCAGTACTTCCGGAGTAGGCCACCGGCTTCACTTTGTTCAAGACACACAGTTGGGATTGTACACACACACACACACACACACACACCAGGCACCAGACTAACCAGGCATGGGGGGGGGCATTATAATGATCACTCCAAAGAGATTTAGAGGACCCTGGTGATACTGTCGCAATGCATTCCCTAGAAGCTACTTCCACGGACAGGCAGTCCTTGTAGGGAGGTATCCCTAGGCAGGTGAGCGTACCAGGAAGCCTCTTAAGGGACTGCCTAGGAGCTGGCGTGCAGGGGGCGGTGCTAGCCCTAATGGGCGGGCCAGACCTCTCGGTTCACGTGTGCGACGAAGCCACTGGGAAAGGGAAGAGAAACCCAGAAAACCGGTTCTTCAGCCTTAGCTGTCCAAGCCCCTACGTCAAAATCACCAGACTAAATAAGGCAGGGACACTTCTAAGGTAGAACAACTCGGGGACTGCTCTAAGAGCCTGCACCCCGACGCTAATCTCGCCCTCCCGGAGGCCAAACTCCTAAAGGGAGGGGGCGCTTAAGAGCTTTCCACGGATTCCCTGCAGACTGGAGGCGTCAGGGTGGGGCGAGACGGGGGCAGAGGAGCGGCGGGAAAGAGGCCTTAATTCCCAATTCGCCATCCGGGAAAACGAGGCTCAGCCAACCTTCAGGCAGATGTGTTATCTTGCAGTCACCGCAAGTCTTTAAGCCAAGGTTTCCCCTAGAGTAAAGTTGGAGTCCCAGCACCCTCAAGTTCTCACCAAGGGATAGCAGGGAGACACATATCTCACAATCAACGACACAGAATGAAATCTTAAGAGTGGGAGCTTTGGAGATGACTTTATCCACGTCCCCATTTCAGAGAAGGAAAAACTGAAGCCCGAATGCAGTGGGCGTGGGCAGAAGCAGGACTCAAACCCTTGGCTTGGAGCCCCGCACTCTATGCTCTTCCCGGCGGCGCAGTCCTGACCTTGGCGGCTCCTTTTCTTGTTGCCTGCAGGAAAGCACGGCGGCCGCGATGGCGGCGGACGTCGAGGGGGACGTGTACGTGCTGGTGGAGCACCCCTTTGAATACACCGGCAAAGACGGGCGCCGCATCGCCATCCAACCCAACGAGCGTTACCGACTGCTGCGCCGCAGCACCGAGCACTGGTGGCACGTGCGGCGGGAACCTGGGGGTCGCCCCTTCTACCTCCCCGCGCAGTACGTACGCGAGCTGCCCGCGCTCGGCGACCCTGCCCCGGCCCCGCAGCCTTCCGTACCGCAGCAGCGCCCCGCAGTCCCGGAGCCTCTGGCCTACGACTACCGCTTCGTGAGCACCCCGGTGGGAGCCGATGGGTCCTCTGCCGAGCCCCGGGGCCGCGCCAGCTCCCTGTGTGGCCCTGCACGACAGCGCACCGGTAGCCAGCGCCACAGTCTGGCTCCGGGAGGGCCCGCCTGCCTGTACGTGCGGCCCGCGGCTCCCGTGCGACCAGCGCAGTCCCTGGATGACTTGGCTCGCGGCGGCACCGCGCCCCCTGCCGGCCTCCTCGGCAGCGCGGGCCACTTCAAGGCCTCCAGCGTGGCGGGTTCCTGGGTTTGCCCCCGGCCCCTGGCGCGTAGCGACTCCGAGAATGTCTACGAGGCCATCCCAGACTTGCGCTGCCCTCCGCGGGCGGAGAGCCCAAAGCAGGTAGGTCGCCGCGAGCGAGGATGGGGGAGGAAGGTCACAGTCCAGCAGAGCCTAGATGATTTTTTTTAAAACTGAGGTCACTGGTTGTCCCTCCACCTCACTTATCGTAAATATTCACGTTTTCATGCAAAACGCAAATGGCCTTGATTACAGGGGGCTGCCCCTAAGCCTGCTGGGAGGTTAGCTAACCTATGACAAGTGCATACGCCGAATTACATTCCTAAAATGCCACCTGCTCTGTAAGGAACCGTTTGAAGAGGTGGACTCTCTTCTTCCCTAGAAACTTAGGATGGAGGTCGGGTCAGATGAGATGTGAAAGTCAAGCATCTGCTTCTCTTTGGCGCAGCTTCCAATATTTCAGTTCCTTAAACAAAAACAAAAATTCTTAATGTGCTTGTTTTAAGTTTAGTTATGGTGAGGTCTTTTCTCTTTCGGAATCCGATTGTGTTAATCTGAGACACTGGAAACAGAGCGCGTTTCTTACACTCTTACAGCCTCGGAATCCTCTTGCTCTGTCCTGTCCTCTTGAACTTTAGAGCCTCTTAGGGAAGGACAGACTGAGGGAGGAGAAGTGATGCCTCCAAAAGGTTGACATCGGCCACCCGCTGTGGTATTATCCACAACTCACTTCCTCTCTTTGGCACTGAGTCCCAGAAGGTGCGACCCCATAGGCCCTCTACTTGGCCTTGCCTCTGCTAGGGCTCCTCCCAGCAGAGTTCAGGTTTTGAGGCTACTGAAACCCGAATTTGACTCTGCTGGGTCATCTGCCAGCTGCTGACGAGCTCGGTGTCCTCGTATGTAAACAATACCCAAGGAATAAAGTTGTTGTGAACCTTAAACGCAGTGAGGCGTGGAAGCACTTGGCAGGAGCGGGTCCCATTCGCTGTCCGCTGCAGCCCAGAGCCTCTGCGCTCAGGTTTCCGCGGATCATCCCTCCCCCTTGTGGGCACTGCGGAGAACAACACTCGGCGGGCTTAAGTGTCTGCGGCCGATCAATGGTCGTCCTGATAATCCGCCAGCTAGCTGGTCAGGCGCCTTTGGTATAGATAGCTAAACGTCCGCCCTCGGTTCCCTGGCGCCTTTGAGCAGGCTGCCTTCCTCTAGAGAATTCCTGAGCCTTTCCAGATTGTAGGTCCTAGTAATATTGTGAATGTGTCTGCTGCCCCCACGGGCTCCTGGCTGTGGGAATGGCCCCCATGACCTTGAAAACCCCAGCGTCTGGCCAAGGGCTTTCTCACACTGTCTTAAGAAGAGGGAGCTTCAACCCCTTCACCCATGAACCAGGACTATGTAAGTCTGTCCGAGGGCAGCTATTCAAGCTCTGGGACCAAAGAGAAAGAGACCCTCCATCCCCATCCCAGCTGCCAAAACCTCCTGAGAAATTTTCCCAGTTCAGAAATCTGCCAGGGTTCCTAACCAAGTGGTACTTCCCCTATCCCTCCTCCCGCTCCCCGCAGGCTCCCAATTGCCAGTAGTTTGGGGACACCTTTGAAGGTGGACTGTTACAGACACAAAAGGGAACCAGGAAGTCTGCCAGAGATCTGGATGCTGGACAAATAGGCTGCTGCCTGTCTCTAATTAACTGGTAGGCTTCAACCGAGTGCTCAGCATCTCTGGTCCTGTTTGCTCCGAAGTATAACAAGAGTACATTCTCTGTTGTGGCTCCTCCGGACCCTCTGTCCCCAGCAAACTGCATGGATGGAGTGTTTGTTCTCCCTTGGAAAGGAAATCTCACCCTTGCCCTTCCTGGTCCCAGACAACACGGGAAGGAATTTCCTGAAAGGTGATCCTGACCGTTTTCCAAAGAGTAAAAATGCACAGGCGCGGGAGTGCACGGGCGCAGGAGCGCGAGGGAGCGGGAGCGCGCACACACATGCGCGCGCGCACATCCCTGCTCCTACGCCCATTCCCACTCCCCACCCTCATAACTCCTCACAGCCTCCAGCCACAATCCCCCAGACTATTTTCTTCAAACCCCCCCCCCCCATGAGCTTTCAGACCTAGGGATGATGGTAGCACAACTGCCTGCGAGGTTTAGACGCCCCTGCCACACATTGTTCGGGCTGTATGGAGCTATGGTGAGGGTGCTGTAGAGCAAAGGCAGAGGAGAGATGTGGACAGGCCCTTATGGGGGTCTTGTAGTTCTATCTTAGCCCATTGTTTGTGCTAGCTGTGGTATGTACCATCAGTCAGGGCTTTGTGGGAATTTGGAATTTGGACGTTATCCTGAAGCCGCTGGAAGGCTCTCGGTTGGGAGTGGAATGGATTTGAGAAGGACCCCTGGGCCAGGGAAGAACAGTTGGGCGGAGTCCTAGCTTTCCACTCCCACTGGTGGGCGGCCAGCGGCACTGTTTACAGACGGAAGCCTTGGAGGGATCATGAGGTGGGAACAGATGGGGTGCACCTGGATAGAGTTGTCAAAAGGAGGAAGAGAGGGATTCAAGGGGAAATGAAGGGACCTGAAAGCCAAGGTGACTGTGCTCAAGCTCAAGTCAAAGGCCACAGGACATTATCTGACATGGCCACCAAAAGGCTGGCTTGTCAAGGGATTGCAGAAGACAGAAGGCTGTGGGTCCAGGGCAGAAGAGTGTGGGTGGAGACGTCAGGCAGCTGGCAACAGCTTGGTAGAGAACAGAGAGAGATGCTGTGGTCAGTTGGAAGTGAATCAATTACATCATTCCAACGTGAATGAATGAGGCCAGAGCGGGAAAGGCTGAAGCAGGAGGAGGGATGATCAGATAGGAGCCATGGAAGAAGGGCGGGACTGGAAACGGGAGCAAAGGCGTGGACCACAAGGTGTCACGGGGTGAAAGGGCATCTGCTTGTCACATACCAGTTCAGGCCTTAGGGCAGGCCACTTAGCAGACACCCAAGGAAGAGGGAGCTTGGACCATATTTGGCATTTTATGTTCACAGCTCATGTGCGTACCACACACTGCACCTGGTGTGCATTGGTCATCAAGCTGAACACCGTGGACTGAGGTGTAATAAGACAGTCCCCAGGGGCTAGCAGTCCTATGTCCTCTCACTCAGAGGCCTGCGCACACAGCTCGGGCTAGTGGCTAGCAAGCAGCTCAGGAGGTAGCATAGGATGCCCTTCTGCCCTCAAAGCAAACAGGATCATAGAGGAAGTGAGTTCCAATCAGACCAGGAATTTGGACTCCAAACCCCACCCTTGCCGCCAAGTTTAGTCTCATTGAAGTGGCCTTCAGAGGTGGCCAGCCTTGTTCCTCTGGGCCAAAACAGTGGGAGCAGAAGACACGCAAAACACTTCTGAGCACACTGCCCAGCCCAGGACCCTCTAGCCCTCACCACCTTCATCCAGGGCACAGGGTGGAGGTGAGGGATTAGCTAGCCAGTGCTCCTGACAGGGTTAGAACCACACAGGAGGCCAAGCAACAAAGTGGCCTCTGAGACCCTGTCTGTAATCCTAACTACTCAGGAGGCTGAGGCAGGGGGAACCCATTTTCAAGGGCACCTTGGGCTATAGAGTCTGTTAAAGGCCAGCCTGGTCCACACAGTCTCTTAAAATACTGAGTAAAAAGAGAGCTGGAGTGTATGGATGTTTCAGACACTGAGTTCAGTTCCCAATATTGCCCTTCCCCTGTGGCCTCTGGCCTCCCTAGTAAGTAGATTTCGGGGTGTGGTCAAAACCCTGCCCTAACCTTGGAGGTAGGAAGGTCCAGGCAACAGATGGTCTAGGGCCCGCCCCTGCTGCCTGGGCATTGGCCACTGGCAGGACAGGTTACAGGCCTTGCTGGAATTTATGCAAACAGCCCCAGAGGCATTGCTTCTGAGCTCAGACACAGCCTGGACTGGAAGAAGCCCCCAAGAGCCTTCGTTTCTCCCACCTCAGCTGTTGGGAACTGTGAGTGATCTCTCCCGGGTATTGAGAATCCAGGGAGCGGGGTGGGGCGGGGTGGGGGGTGGGGCGGGGTGGGGGGTGAGACAAAGGACTTGCCTCCCTCCCAAATTCCTCACCTGATCCCTCCCTGTCCTGTATACTTCCTGGGACGAATGTCTCAGGGACAGACTCAGCCAACCATGTGCTCTGAAAAGCTAGGAGTCAGTTAAAGCAGGGAGCAGAGGCCAAGAGAAGGAGATCCAATGAGCTGCCCCCCACCTCCAGTCTCCCAACAGATCCCTTGTTTGGGCAGTTGCTCACCTGGTTTTTTCATACCTACCCCGATCTTTTCCACCCCACTGACCCACCCTGCAGCCCCAGGACCTGGCCTCAGGGTCTGGCTTAAGAGAGAGCAGGAAGAGCAGGTCCTCCCATACCCCCTACCCTGCCCCCCAACCTTCTTTAACTCACCCTACCTGGACTCCTATTCACTGCCCTCACCCCAGCAAGCTGGGTGGCCACCCTGTGTTCTTTAGATCCTCTGGGGCTGAAATCTTGTTCGCTCTTGGTCTCTGTTTCCTTCATCCAGCCTTAAAGCTGGATCTCCCGAGGCTTCCATCTATCTGAACTCTGGACTCTGTTTTTTCTCTGCCCTCTGCTCAGGAGTGGGAGGGGATAGTCTTCAATACCGACTGTCAGCTGGCTGGGTGGTCAGTGCTAGGTCTTGAGGCACAAGAAGGCCCATGGACATAGTAACTGGGGTCTAGAATGTGCTCCAGGCTCTGTGCCAGAAAAGGGTCTGGGGTGATGAGCAAGGGCACAGTGGTTGGTCGATGTCTCAAGAAGCAGGAACAGCTAGGCCTGTGGCTCTGGGACATAAGAATGCTGGGTTAAATTAGGGAAGCTCCAGTTTCTAAATTGAGGAAGGACTGTGGTACTGAGGGGATTTACAGATCTCCCCCACTGATCTCCTGCCCAGCACATCTGCAGGCTCCTGGGGGTCCCTGCATCCTTCCTGACTGGAGACTGGCTAATCCTGGGACCCGGAGGAGGAACAGAGGCTGCCTCGAGGATAGCCTCTCTCTTCCTTGTCCCCAGGCAGGAACATTTCCCAGGCTGTTTGAATTGTGAATTCTCTACCCTCCCCTGTAAAATGGTTTGACTTTTTTTTTAAATGTTGGGGGGGTAAATTGCGGACTATCTCTGCCCGCTTTGGGGTCCTCCCCATGCATCTGTTCCCCAGGCTTCCTTGTGAGAGTTTGCCACAGGCCAGTTCAGTTGGCTGATGGGAAAGGCAGCCGCTGGGGCTCTCTCTCATTCAGTCAGAGTGGTGGGTGCTATCCCGGCCACCATGAAGGCAAACAAAGCAAAGCCCTGGTTGCAGGTAGCTTATTGACCAGGACAGACCAACAAATGTACCCTCAGGAGATGTGTACCAAACATATCCCCAAGGTGCCACAGAAAACACTTTGAAAGCTGTCGCTCTCCAGGGATGGGATTGGATTGGCAGAAAACATTTCAGAAGAAATGAATGTCTCAGATAGTCCTGAAGGATTCTGATTTCTTCCCACGGAGACTTCCCGACCAGGGCACTACCCTACGGCAGCTTCCCCACCATTATTAGTCATCTGTCTGTTTCAATAGTTTTGCTAGTTCCCTAGTTAATTTTGGCTATTTGACATTTTATTAGGAAAGTATTCATTTTCCCTAGATTTGTAAAATTTCCACTTTAGAAATTTAGTATGAGTTGGGGGTGATGGCACACACCTGTCATGCCAGCATTTGGGAACCAGAAGTGGCAGAGTCACGAGTTCAAAGCCACCTGGGACAACTTACCAAGAACTCACCTCAAAAACAAAACTAAACCTGGGCCAATTGCCTGTCTTTCACAGGAGCATTCACTCTGCTCGTGTTTCATTTATCAGCCGATTCCCTCTGCTGGACTTTATTGTATCTGGAGTTTATTGCCAGTTTTGCATTTCTTTGTTGGCCTTGTGGTCTTCCCCCAATGATCCGGTAGTAACCGGCTTCCCTTTTCTTCTGTCATATTTTCCATTTCATTGCTGGCTTCTGCCTCTGTCCTTGCATTCCAGTCAAATGAGAATCCTATGTCCCGTCCAATGCTTATGGAACCTGCTAGACTCAGTCCCCGTATGATTTTTCGTTTCCTTTGCTTTCTTTCCCTGGAGAGCTGGCTCTCCTTACTTGGTCCACTCCTTTATTCATGTCACTTTGTATTTGTGCATTGGAGAGAATTTCTTCTGCTTAAACTTGAGCCCACAAGTTTGAATCTGGTGAAGAAAACCTTTTCCTTCCGTGAGTACGGTCATACGTGATTTGACTCTCCCTAAGAGATCTCGCTCCTCAGTTCAAGTTGTAATTGCATTGACTGGCCCTTCCTTCTGCTAAATAGTCTTAAATTTTTTAAATAGACATATGTGTGCAGAGTTTTTAAAAAAATAATATTTTTATATTTTTATATGCGGTAAAACCCTCACAGGCCCCTCCCTGCTTCCTTGCCTCTGTGGGCCACATTTCTTATTTTTCTCCCGGTTTCATTACACAGACACAAACTAGTATAAATAGGAATTGGGTAACTTCATCTTCTGTGTCGCCTACACTAAGAAAGCTGGAGCCCTGTGTACAGTGTCGTGCGTTGTGTTTTTCACCTTTAAAAATGCATTATGTTATGTGTATCGGTGTTTTACCTGAGTGTACGTCCGTGCGCCACACATGTACAGTGGCCAGAAGAGGGCGCTGGATTCCTTGGAACTGGACTTGCAGACAGTTGTGAGTCACCATGTGGGTGCCGGGAATTGAACCCAGGTCCTCTGGAAGAGCAGCCAATGCTCTCAACAGCCATTACTCCAGCCCTAATATTTTGATTTTTAATTGACATAGCAGTCATACATATTTGTAGCACAGTGAGATCCCATCCATGTATAAAAAGCATAATGATTACTGTAAGCATATTGATCATCACAGACATTCATTTGTGTTGGGAACATTCAAAATCCTCTCTACTCGATATTCTTATATTTTTGGTTGTGAGCCTAACCTTTAACGGCTGAATCATCTCTCCAGCCCACTCACTATTCTTAAATGTATAATTTCTGGCTGTCCAGCTTAGGGGCCCTTCAGTGCTCTAGCGTGCTGAAAATTACTCCTCCATCTGACTGAGCTCCTAGATCCACCTACCATTCTTTCTCTGTCACCCCCGGGACACCCTTTCCAAGCTCTGTTAACCAGGACTTTCTGTTCTATTCCTTCAAAGCCGACACTTTGGTTCCCACATTTAAGTGAGAACATACATTCCCATGCCTGGTTTATTTTGCTTAACATAGTGTCCTCCAGTTACCTAGAATTTCAATCTATTGGGGCTGCATAGTATTCCACTGTGTGTCCAGTGTGTGTGATGGGAGACTAGGTTGATTCTGTATGTTGGTTCTCGTGAATGGGGCTACAATGATCATAGCAGTACAGATGTCTTCTTAGCATCCTGTATTCAATTCCTTTGGATATGTGCCCTTGATGAGGTGGCTGCAGCGTATGCAGCTCTGTTCCTAGCTTCTTGAGGAAGCCTCACACTGATTTGCATACTGACTGTACCGGTTTACATCTCCCTGCAGGGGAATTCTGCTTCCCCCATATCTCACTAGTGTTACTTTTTTTCTAGATTTTAAAATGTGTGTGTGTGTGTGTACGCGCGCGCTCGCGCCTGTGTGAGTTTATGTGTACCATGTGCATGCAGAGGCCAGCAGAGGCCTTGGAACTGGAGTTATATGCAGTTAATTGTGAGCTAGCTGCTCAGTGAGGGTGAGACGGGAACCAGCCCTGGATCTTCTGCAAGAGCGGGGCAGCTCTTCACCACTGCACCATCTCCCCAGTCACCGTTTATTGCTTCGAGTTTTCCAAAATTTCTTTTTAGCTTTTATTTTTTTAGTGCTGGAGATCAAACCCTGTCTTATAGGGTTGTTTGTTTGTTTGTTTGTTTGTAAACCAAACACAATATCATATGCTTGTATCTGGAGACTGAAGCAGGGGGATCATTTGAACCCAGGAATTTGAGACCAGTCTGAACAACCTAATAAGATTTGAGCAGGTATGACACACGCCTTTAATCTCAGGATTCTGGAGGCAGAGGCAGGTGGATCTCTTGAGTTCGAGGCCACGTAATGAGACCCCAACCCAAAACAAAAGACCCTGTCTTAATTTAAAAAGAAAAAAGTTAGCCGAGCAGTGGTGGCGCACACCTTTAATCCCAGCACTTGGGAGGCAGAGGCAGGTGGATTTCTGAGTTCGAGGCTAGCCTGGTCTACAGAGTGAGTTCCAGGACAACCAGGGCTACACAGAGAAACCCTGTCTCGAAAAAAAAAAAAAGAAAAAAAGAAAAACAAAAAAGTTTTCCTTAATCACATTTATGTAAGCCCAGCAGGTGAGCACCCATTTGTAGCCTCTGCACTTCAGAGACTGAGGCAGGAGGATTGAAAATTGGAGAGTAACTTGGGCCACTCATCAAGACCTTGTCTAAAAATAAAAAATAAAAAGAGTTGGAATATAGCTGAGCAGCAGAGCCCTTGCTTGATCTCCAAGAAGCCTTGGGCTCGAGAGCCAAGGCCATGAAAAAAATAATAAAATAAAATAAAATATTAAGTGTATTGTTTATTTTGTGGCTTTTAGATTCTGGCCCTTTATTACAGACTGAGTTAAACTGTTACAAATGTGCTAAGGTTTTATGTGTATATACCCTGTCATGTGTCACCATGGGAACACTTCTGAGAGATGCAGTGTTAGGTGATTTCATTGTCTTGTGGGTGTCACTGGGTGTGCTGGACCAACCCTAGATGGCAAACAGGTTGGTCACTTGGCGTGATGTGATCAAGGGATGTGGTTAGCAGATTTTTTTTTTTTTTTTTTTTTTTTTTTGAGACAAGGTTTCTCTGTGTAGCCCTGGCTATCCTGGAACTCCCTCTGTAGACTAGGCTGGCCTAGAACTCAAGAAGATTCATGTGAGTGCTGAGATTAAAGGTGTGGCCCACAATGCCCCGGGGGTTAGCAGATGGTCCAGGCTGCTGGCCATCTCACAGTAAAGTCTCTATTCTCAGTAGACGGTGGGAACTGCAGTTATGATGGAGCTCAAATGCACGTGTCGGGCACTGTGCTGTACATAACCCAGAGGCTGTGCTATGGCCTTACACAGCTACCAGATTAGTTCGCCACAGCATCACCAAGAGCTCTGACTACTGTACTGCACTGCCACTTCCCAATGGCGCCAGTGTTACTCAGGAATAAGAGTGTTTCTGCTTAAAAGAAATGAAAGATTATTTATTTATTTATTTTATGTATATATGAGTACGCTGTAGCTGTCTTCAGACACACCAGAAGAGAGCATCAGATCCCATCACAGATGGTTGTGAGCCACCATGTGATTACTGGGAATTGAACTCAGGGCCTCTGGAAGAGCAGTCAGTGCTCTTAACCACTGAGCCATCACTCCAGCCCCCAAGAAATCTATTTCAACTCCATAAAAATTTTACCAGATCATTATTGTTGGTGGTTGTTAAGGAAAACCTCCATTGTGTACAACTGTGTGTGTGTGTGTGTGTGTGTGTGTGTGTGTGCGTGCGTGTGTGCGCGCGCGCGTGTGCATGAAAACTTTGGGAGTTTTTAATTTTCTTCGTCTTTCTTTCTTTTTCCATCAAATTCTGCCTCAGTCTCTCCAGTGCCCAGATTAGAAGACACAAGGATGTAACCCATCATGCCTTTTAAAATTGTCATTTTTACTTATCACTTAATTATTGTTATTCTTGAGTCTCATCATGTAGATCAGGCTAGCCTTAAAACTTGTGGCAGTCCTCTGCCTCCGTCTCCTGAGTGCTGTATGACAGGAATGAACCACCAAACCTGGCTACCACTCAGTATTTATTTTTATGGCTTTAAATTTTTTTTTCCTTTTTTTATCTTTAATCCTGGGCCTGGCAGGATGGCTCAGCAGTTGAGAGCACTGGCTGCTCTTTGGAAGAAGGAAATCCAGGTTACTTCCCAGCACCACCATGGTGGAGAACAGCAGCCTGTAACTCTGACTCCACGGAGAGCTGGCGCCCTCTTCTGGCCTTGGTGCACTGCGTGTATATGGTACACACACATATACATAAAATAAAAACAAGTAAATATTTTTTTTAAAAAAAAACAACCTTTAATCCTTTGAGGGTTTATCCCTGTGGGTAGAGTGAGAGAGGTAGATTTCCCACACATATCTTTATATTTCTATCTACACGGTAGCTCCTTGTTCCACGGCCTTTTACTGATCAGCTAGTTGTCCTAATGTGTGTGCCCTCACCTCCCCAGCCCCATCCCAACGACTTGGCCAGCTCCAACCATGCTGGCCTCTGATAGCAGCTACGGGTTTGATTACCTCTCCTGCCTCTTCCTAGCGGCTGATCAGTCAGTGGAGCAGATTTTGCAAGTCTCTCTTCAACAGGCTTTGGTTGAGCTGTAGGAGTCCCCTTGGCTGGGCTGAAGGGAATTCAAAGTGTGAAGAAATGATGGCCTCTTCCTTTAGGTGTTAGACAGGGCAGGCTTCTCTGATCAAAGCCGGAGGTTTTCCTGCTCCCTGCCTTACAGCCTTGAGAGTAGACAGTACCCAGACCATGTATTTGGCTCCTAGGTACTAGAGAACTACTAAAGGTCCTGGCTACCCCAGGGTTCCTCACAGGCACAGCCTTTTGCTGAGCCAGAACCTGCTAACCACCTGGCCTGGCCCTGCTTGAATCAGACAGAAGAGGACCCGCAGCCCTGAACTAAATTGTTCATAAGAGATTGGGGGTTGGAGGAGCTAGAAGAGCAAAATGCTTCCAGATAAAAAGTAATGAACAAGTTGAATGGTGGGATCGGTGAGGGTGAAAAATAGTTTTGAAAGCTTCGAAGGCAGCAAGGCATGGTATAATCCCAGCACTCACAAGGTAAGGCAAGAGGACAGGGGGTGGGGGTGGGGGTCTTAGGGTTTCTATAGCTGTGATGAAACACCATGACCAAATCAACATGGAGGAGGGAGAATTTATTTGGCATTTACTTCCGTATCAATGTTCATCTTCAAAGGAAGTCAGGACAGGAACTCAGACAGGGCAGGAACCTGGAGGCAGGAGCTGATGCAGAAGCCATGGAGGGGTGCTGCTTACTGGCTTGCTCCCCATGACTTGCTCAGCCTGCTTTCTTATAGAACCCAGGACCACCAGTCCAGGGATGGCACCACCCACAATAATTTGGGCCCTCCCCCCATCAATCACCAATTAAGAAAATGTCCTACAGGCCTGCCTACAGCCTAATCTTTTGGAGGTGTTTTTTAAATTGAGGTTCCCCCCTCCCAGATGACTTTAGCATGTGTCAAGTTGACATAAAACGATCCAGCACCAAGAGTTTGAGGCCAATCTGGGCTGTACAGTGAGTCTCAGGCCAGCCTGTCTATATAGCTAGACACTGTCATTAAATAAATAATAAATAAATAAATGCAAACAAACAACAGGGTTGTAGAAATGGGACCAAGGGCTGAATGAGTGATTGAACTCAGCACCTCACACATGGGAGGGGCTCCACCACCGAGTTACACCCCAGCCCCATTCCCTCGGATTTCCTTTTCTCCTTTTGCTCGGGTGTGTACAGTTGTGTTCTCATGTATGTGGATGCACAGGTGTGTGCACACAAGTGGAGACCCTAGGCTGATGTCAGGCACCTCCAAGCAGGTCTCAGCTCACTGTTTCTTTGTCAGATCTGGGGAAGGCCTGTCCCCGTTCCCCTTGCTGCGATTACAGGTGAGCCAGCACACTCACCCAGCTCTTACCTGGGATCTGGAGAAGTGAACTCCAGTCCTCATGTTTGTATGGCAGATGCTTGCTTTACCTGCTGAGCCATTCCTAGTCCCCACTTTCTGTTTTGTTTTAAGACAGACCTGGTTAGGAATATAGCTCAGTGGTAGAACACTTGCCCAGGTCTAGAAACACTATGGTTCAATCCCAGAGCTTCAAAAGCAACACGGAAAACTGGGGCTGTGACTCAGTTGGTAAAATGCTTGCCAAGAGTGCATGAGGCCTTAGGTTTTATCTTCAGAACCCCATAAGCTAAGTGTTTAGAAGGAAGGGAATTCCCTCTCTCTCTCTCTCTCTCTCCTGCCTGTGTGTGTGCTTGTCTGTGTGTCTGTGTATCTGTCTATCTCTCTCTCTGTGTGCACATGCGTGTCTGTCTGTCTGTCTCTCTTTCTCTACTGTCTGTGTGTGTGTTTGTCTATCTCTCTCTGTCTACTGTCTATGTGTGCTCATCTGTTTGTGTATCTGTCTATCTCTGTGTGTGCACGTGTGTGTGTGTGTGTGTGTGTCTCTCTCTCTCACACACACACACACACACACACACACACACACACAGAGGATAGAGAAACCAAGTTTATAAAGCATCATCAGGACCAGGGTGATTAAGAAAGAGGGGTGAACGGAGGTTGGAGGTGAGGCCTCCATAGCCAGTGGAGGCTCTACAGGCCTAAGTTAGGGAAGCTGGCATGAACAGGAGGCCCCTGTGCCCTGCATGGAAATGAGAGAAAAGTTTGAAGGGCACGTGGGTAAAAGGCAGTCCCTGGTCACAGTTTCTTCCTCTGCAGCTTGGCACTGGGCAGCCCAGAAGTTCCTTGATGGGTCCTGTGGGCCCTCTGCCAGCACCACCTCTAGTGTGTGCCAAGAAGAAGCCGCACCCAGCTTGCCCACCCAGGAGGAGCAGGCCCAGCAGGCAGCTCCGTGAGGTCATGCAGAGGCTGGGGCAGAGTCCGGCGCTTAAGGTGCCCAATCCGAAACCCAGAATCAGAAAAGCAGAAACACACCCAGCTTTCTCCCCAGGGCCCTGTGGGTGTGGGAACCCAATGACCAGCTGTGCTTTCACAGAAACCAGCCCTGGGGGTGGGGAAGAGGACAGCCCCATGCTATATAGCTAAAGAAACCAGGGCCCAGAAATTCCAGCCAGTGCTTGCTGAAACAGAGCCTACCCAGACCCTGGATATATTCATTCTGTGTTTCTCAAGATAATTCAACCCTAAACCCATCGTGTTCGGGATTCCGCTGAAGTGGGCACCTGCCTGGGACTGCGCAGTTACTCCAGATAGCAGTGAAGTGCTCTGTCCAGGGCTCTGCTCCCCGATCTCCCCAGTACAGCACTGAGCTGTAGCTCTCAGCCTGGCCTGGGTGGATACACAGGGATACTCAGTCACTGGCCTATAGAAGATCTGGTAGGGGAGGGACCCACTGTGTGACAACATTGAGATTAAAGGCACATTCCTGCCTGCTGTCTCTCCACCCAGTCTGGGTGGCAAAGAGCAGGCAGGCTCAGAGAGTGGATGGAGGCCAGTTCCTAACTGAGTATTTGATTTGTGCGCTCTCTCTCTCTCTCTCTCTCTCTCTCTCTCCCTTGCTTGCTCTTGCTCTCCCCCCTCCCTCCCACCTCTCTTTCTCTTTTGTTTTCTTTAGAGATAGATTCTCACTAAATGGCCAAGAAGCTACAATGGACAGATTCCAGGCTACCTTCCAATGTACAGCCCTGCCTCAGTCTCCTGAGTGCTGGGATTACAGGCACGTCCGGTTCCATGCAATATGTTTTGGGGCCATTTATTTTGCCTCTTAACCCAGGGGGCAGGATTTTCCTCTTGCACTGTCCTCTCCCCCTCCCCTTCCTAGGAGGGTTTTGAAGGTGAGGCCTGGAGAGGGGGAGAGGGGGTGATTGGCAGCTGGTCTGGGCAGGTGGCTCTGCCCCCTCCTGCTATGTAACTCTCAGCGTGGTGTGCTTGTGGGCATCACCTCAGCTTGCTGGGAGAGGCAAAGTCACGATTTAGACTGAGAGCTAGCCTGTGCGCCTAAAGTGGTACTGGCTTCCCGGGAGCCGCCGACTGTGGACCATGTACCCTGGGGACTGGGTTTCTGAAAAGGGCAGAGGGCCACAGAGCCTCAGCCTTCCCACGTTCTCACCAAGTGTTTCAATCCTATGTCTTGTCTCTCTGAGGTTTCTGAAACGGGAGAGCAGACAGGGGGCAGAGTCTAAACTGAAAACAGGCTGGAGACTGGGAAGCAGGACCCAGGAAGGAAGCACCTTGGGGAGGGGCAGGACAGACAAGATGGTCCCCGGGGACTTGGAGAAGCAGCCATAGCTGCTCACACCGGGCATACTGGATCCACACCTGCATGAGGGGATGGAGGGAGGAGAAATCAGAAGAAAGGAGCTGGCTGCTGTCCTCCCCCTTTTCCTCAGTCCTCAGTGGAGGTGAGGGGGATTAGCACATGGATGTGGAGACGGCTATGGGGATGGGTGCGTGTGGCCACCCAGGAGGAAGAGGACAAGGACGCCTTGGTAAACAAGTCTGGAGGAGGCAGAGCCAGGTGGTCGAGTGGGAAGACAGTGGTGTGGTCACTGTCTCTTCTGTTCTCTTGGCTGGCAGAGTCTAGACACCAGCTTCCCCATACCACGTGTGTCCAAACCCCTTCCTCATCTGAACCGTCTCTTTCCACAGCCTTCCTCTTTCCCTCCTGGGCCTGCGGGGAGTCCACAGCCACTCATTGTCTTGTGTCTGCCGCAGGAGCCTCAGTACCCTAGGCTAGCCCAAGTTGAAGCCCTCTCCTCAGAGTTTCCTCCCACCTGTCCCCATCTCAACCTCATCTTCCACGCCACCCGTGACTTACATGTAAGCGGTTTGGTACGGGCTGCTCCGAGCTGCGTCTGGGGCTGGGATGTAGATCCTCCGTGTCACCAGAGCACTAGGCACAGGGGCAGACGGGGGTGGGGGGACAGCCAGTGGAGTCCAGGAAACATGAAAACACCCCAACCTGCGCCACCCCACACCCATCAGGCAACTTTGTCTCAAGCACTTCCGCAGCCCTGACAGGAAACCAGACACAGTCTCAGCCTCCCGCCATCTCGAGGCAACTTCTTGTTTCCCAGTTGCCTTGTGCCAGCCCAGAGTTGTGGTCCTGGGCTCCACCCCCTAAGCTTTCCCAGGCTCCATCCCAGCAATCCAGAGGGGGCCGGGATGGTGGACATGATTTCAAAATTGGCCAAGAGGCAGAGCCGGGCCCTGCGGGCACAGGTAAGGCTAGAAGGACTTAGGGCAGGCTCAGCCTGGGAGCCGGTGGCCGGCTGGGTTTGGAGCTGCAGCAGAGCCTGCGCCTCACTCTCTTAGGAGCTGATTGTAGACGCTCCGAACAGGACATGTGTGGGTCTGTCCTTGGAAGGATAGACAGAGAGTTCTGAGATCCACATCTTGGGGCAAGAGAGACGGGGGTTTCCACCACTGTGGGCAAGGGGAGGGAATTGAAGGCAAGGGGCGCAGAACCATAAGGAAGTGAAGGGGAATCTCTTGGCTCTGACCTGAGGTGAGGAGGCCTCTTCCTCTTCCCCACTCCTGCGCCTATAGGTTACAACTTAGGAGCCCTTGATACTATTTTTAGGCTACGGCTGCTTGTAGGTTTCTGAAAGCACGGTGAAGAGCCTATGCAGCCCCCAGAAGCAATGAGAACCCAGCTGAACCCTGCTAGCAAAGGAAAGCTCCTTTAGTCTATCACTGTGGTTGGGGGTGAGGGGAGTCCACGGAGAGCTCCAGAGCTGCGTGGCTGCAGCTTGCAAACCACGGCAGAGGAGTGGGTTCTGCCCGCTTGCCTCTATCAGGGTGCCTCTCTTCCACCCCAAGTAGTTGGTTTCTCTGGGGCAAGCCTGTCTTCCTAATGCTTCCTGCTCCCCCCACCACCACCCCCGCGTGATTCTGCATCATCTCTTTTTTTTAAATATTCATTTATTTTATTTATACGAGTACACTGTAGCTGTCTTCAGACACACCAGAAGAGGGCATCGGATCCCATTACAGATGGTTGTGAGCCACCATGTGATTGCTGGGATTTGAACTCAGGACCTCTGGAAGAGCAGTCAGTGCTCTTAACCGCTGAGCCATCTCTCCAGCCCGCATCATCTCTTCTTGTGTTAGCCCTGTCACTCTAGGGACCTAAACCTCTCTCTCTCCAATATTCCCCATACCTGCTGGGGTGTCCTGTGTTCAAGATCCCTGTTAGCTCCAGTAGCCTGTCAAGCATAAATCCCTGCTCTAAAGAGCCCAGCACCACGCCATCTCCCCACCCCCCATGGACCTTTCCAATCCCAGGCCTGGAATAGGCAAGGCCACATCCCTGGTGCGTCCAGTTGTGGGGCAGGAGGCACATCTGCCCTCTCTGTTCCCTGTCATTACAGCTTCTGTCCTGTCCCAGGAAATCTCCTGAGCACTGCGGCTCAAAGCTTTATGCCTGGCAAATCCTTTCTCATCTCACACTCTGTTCTGTGTGTATGTGTTTGTTTCTGGCATTTGCCACAGAATTGACTTGCCTATAAAGCAGTGTCTGAGTACATCCGCTATGTGCTTCGGACATTGTTTCACCTGAAGGAGGCCAGTGGCGCTGGACCATCCCATGTCATACTCATAAGAGATGCATGCCTGGGACTAGGGAGACGGCTCAGTGGGTAAAGAGTTTGCTGTGTAACCATGAGGCCTGGAGTCTGGATCCCTGGTACCCATGCAGAAGCCAGGTGGGCGTGGATCTCTAGAGCAGGCTGGCTAACTGGACTAGCCAAGTCAGTGCGCTCTGGCTTCAAGTGAGAGATCCCGCCTCAATACATAAGGTGGAGTTTATGTGGACTTAAGTGGAGAAAGAAACCAGTGTCAACCTCAGACCGTATACATATATGTACATATCACATATACATGGAAAGAAAGAAAAGAAAGAAAGAAAGATGGTCAGGTAGGTGGTCAGCTACCCAACCTCCAAGGCAGAATGCCATTGGACCCAAACAAAGTGATGAGCAGCTTAGACCTCTCTCCAGAGAGACTGTGACTTGAGGCTCCCCAAGAAGCAAAGTCAAAGTGAGCAGGAAGGGAGAGAGAGGAAGTCAGGCCAAGGGAATAACCTACGGAAAGGCAAGGAGGTGGCTAGGGACCTTCTGGAGAGGTAGGGGAGCAGCCTGGTGTAGCCAAAACACAGGCTGCCACATGAGGTTTGGGGTCAGGGAGAAAGGAGAAGTGAGTGGAAGGTCTGTCTCCACCACAGGAGCCTAAAGGAGTAAAGGAGGGGAAATGGTGGGCTCAAGCCACCTGTGTCCTGGGAACTGCAACTTGACGAAACTGTGATCTCCCAGGTCTCACCATGCCTCAGTTGGCTTATTATATTATATTAATTTATTTATTGTATGCCCACGTGAGTACACATATGATCATATATACCATGGCCCATGTGTGAAGTAAGAAGCAACTTGGGCAGAGTCAGTCCTCTGCCTCCCCCAAATGGGTGCTGGGGTTCAAATTCAGGCTGTCAGGCCTGGCATCAAGTGCCTTCAACGGCTGAGCCCTCTAGCCAGCCTCCGGCTTTGCCATCTCTCTCAGCAGTGCCCGACACTGACATGCTGTGCTTACCACACCTGGGGGCCAATCCCACCAAGCAGGGACCTACATCCATTTGTTCTCTGCCACATTCCCAGTGCCTGGCTCAGTTCCTGCCACAGAACAGAGCAGAGTAATCTTTGTAGGATGAGTGACTGGGGTTGGGGGGTTAAGATTTATTTATTTGTATGTGTATATACATGCATCACATGTGTGCCTGGTGCCCAAGGAGGTCAGAAGAAGGAATTGGTTCAGGCCTGAGCTGGAGTTGCAGCTTCATGAGCCATTGCGTGGGTGCTGGGAACCGAACTCGGGACCTCTGCAAGAGCAGCAAATGCTCTGAACCACTGAGCCAGCTCTCCAGCCCCAAATGAGTGATTTGTATGTTTCTTCCTAAACCCTAGGGAGAAGCTGGGTTAAGTAGAACATGCTTCCCTTACACAGGTGTCTCAGCCAAAGAGGAGGGATGTTTGTGATGATTTAATAAACATATATTAGCAGTGTGTGTGTGTGTGTGTGTGTGTGTGTGTGTGTGTGTGTGTGTGTGTTTTAATTACTGTTACAAAAATTGGAAGCTCCAAAAGTTTTAAAGGAAAAAGAACTGAAGCTGGGGCTCAATGAACGAGTATCTATTTGCCTTTTGTACTTGAGGCCTAGGATTCAATTACCCACCCCCAACCCAAGCATAACCCCTATAATCACGCTGCCCAGAGAGATCCTTTGTTTGCCTTTTGTTTGGCTTTGGTCTTTTTAAGAAAGGGTCTCATATACCCCACCCTGGCTTCAAACTCCACACGAAGACAAGGATAACCTTGAACTCATGAAGTTCTGCCTCTATCTTCTGAGTGACAGGAATGTACTGCCTGATGTGGCTGGTTGTATGCAGCATTTAGAATCAAACCCAGGGTTCCCTGCATGCTGGGTGAGTTCTCCCACCCATATTGGCTTTTTGAGGTATACTGTTTGCTGGGGGCATCAAGTGTTCTTAGAAAACTATCAGTCCTGGTGCATTTTTGCCACCTTGGGTTTGATAATGTTGTCTGTCTTTCTAGGGAGCTGGCCTTGCTGGGCTTTGTGTGGTGGGGACACTGGAGGGATCTGGGGAGAGGTCTGGGAGTCAGCTGGGTGAGCTGGGTGGAGTTGGACACAGACCGGCTGGCTGCAAGGGAGCTGAATGCAGTGGACCTGCTGAAGTTGCCCCATGGGTAGGGAAGGGGGACCTGAGCCACTGGAGCTTAAAGTTCAAGGCCAGGGGCAAGGAGTGGCCGGAAGTAGAGCCCAAGCCCAGGCAGGTGATGGATGGCCTCTCAGGGCTGAGACTTTGCCCCTCCACCAGCAGAGAAGCAGAAAGTATGAATCACAACGGGAGCTCTCTTCCGTGACTAACCAGATGAAACCCTAGCTGCCCCAGTCCTTTATGGAGAAAGGGACCGCTCCTTGCTTTGAGCTTTAACCCAGCCCATCTGGCTGCTCTGCTCTCTCCTGCGCACGTGCACTCGCCTTCAGTGTGCCCATGGAATACCGGAAGACCCCAAATGAGCTCCACTCAAGAATTGGTCCCAGGCCATTGGTCTGTTCCTGCTGATGTTTCGCTTTTCTCTAAGTGCAGACTCCTCTGTAAATGCGAAGAGCTGAGCTCTTGTTAAAACAACAAACAAACTGACGCGCAGCACTTTCAAAAACATGGGTTTTTTTTCTTTTTGCCACATTTTCTGGGATGGGCAAAGCACACATTTTCCACTCAGGGAAACTGAGCCAGAGAGGGAAACTGTGGGTGAGAGGCGGGGCCACCCTAAGGACCGCTAATCCCAACTCCTGCTTCTCAGGGATCAGAGGATAGGGGTGGGACAATGTATGTTTGTATGAACCAGGGCTTGCTGAAGGTTGCCTAGGTTGCAAATGCCCAGGGCCACAGTGTGACTCTGGAGTTGCCCTAAAAGTCCCCTTCGGCTCCTGCAGGTGGACGACCCCCCGGAACCAGTGTATGCCAACGTAGAGAGGCAACCTCGGACCACGTCCCCACGGTCTGCTGCAGCTCCTTCTCGGCTCAGCCCAGTGTGGGAGACACACACAGACGCGGGCACTGGGCGCCCCTACTACTACAACCCCGACACGGGCGTGACCACCTGGGAGTCACCCTTTGAAACACCCGAAGGCGCCACCAGCCCGGCCACCTCCCGGGCCTCTGTGGGCAGTGGGGAGAGCCTGGAGACAGAGTGGGGCCAGTACTGGGATGAGGAGAGCCGCAGGGTGTTCTTCTACAACCCCTTGACGGGTGAGACGGCCTGGGAGGACGAGACCGAGGAGCTGGAGGAAGATCCCCAGGAACCACTGGAGATGCAACCCAGCCTGAGCCCGCGAAGCCCCCAGCAGCAGAGGGTGAGGGGCCGGGCCACTCCAAGGGCCTCTGATCCCAACTCCTGCTTTTCAGGGATCAGAGGCTAAGGGTGGGACAACGTACGTGTGGGCATACTGGGGGGGGGGGGGGAGCGGGGGTAGGGCGTTGGGAGAAAGCATTTCTGTACATACTCTCTTCTTATGCTAATCAGAAACCAGAGAATGGGGGCGGGGCCGCCTCTGAGCGTTGCTAACCCCACCTCTTGCTTCTCAGGGACCAAAGAGCAGGGGCAGAGCCCTCTCCTAGGGCCCCTGACTTTTTCTTGCTTCTTGGCCCCAAGGACTAGAGAGTAAAGTGAGGAGGGCAGGAGACAGAGAACCTCTGACTCCATCTTTCGGTCCTTGCAGCCCCCGACTCCTGAAACAGACTACCCCGAATTACTGGCCAATTACCCTGAAGAGGACTATTCTCCTGTGGGCTCCTTCAGTGATCTCGGCCCCACTTCTCCCTTGGTTGCACCCCCGGGCTGGTCCTGTCAAATTACCCCAAACAAGCAGATGCTCTACACCAATCAATTCACTCAAGAGCAGGTAGGACCTCACTAGTAGACAGACCTAGACTGCTTCGCTGTCACTCCCTCCCTGGACTTCCTCATTAGGACCTCCCCTCAAGTCTAAAGTGAACACCCCATGACATTCAACACTAAGCCCCGTGCTCCAGCGCTTAGTACCATCCTGGGCTGTAGGCTGAGGGCCCTGACCATCCCTGTGTCCACAGTGGGTAAGGTTGGAGGACCAGCACGGGAAGCCATATTTCTACAATCCAGAGGACTCCTCCGTTCAGTGGGAGCTGCCCCAGGTAACCAACTTGGGAAGGGAGATAGCTGGAGGAGGATTGGGGGTGTGGGGTGGGATTGGAAAGAATGACAGGTGACTAAGTATCTCTCCCCAGGTCCCGATCCCTGCCCCCCGAAGTGTCCGCAAATCCAGCCAGGATAGTGACACTCCAGCCCAGACTAGCCCTCCAGAAGAGAAGGTGGGAAAGGGCCATGGAGTCTGGGGTCGGGGACTGGCGCGATATATTCCTCCTTCTCTGTAAGCCTCAGAGTAGAGAGAACAGGGAAGCCCTTGAGTGATCTCCCTGTACCTACTTCTATAGGGACATCAGCCTCTCTCCCAGCAGCTGGGCGGTTGACAGGGTTCAGTGAACTTCAAGCTTAGCCTGTGGGGAACCTCCAACCAAGGAGACACTAGCTTCTGTCCCTTACTGCCTGCCCCCCTCATAATTATCCCCCCCCCCATTCTCTTAGATCAAGACCCTGGACAAGGCAGGAGTCCTCCATCGGACCAAGACGGTAGACAAGGGGAAGAAACTTCGGTGAGGGCCTGTCCAGATCCAACCCTGGCAGGGTGGGCCTTGATGATGAAGTTCCCCTAGCCAAATGCTAGGCTCCCGTATGCCACACTGTTACTAGTCAGAGTAGCAACTTTATACAAGGTCCTGTGAGGAAACAGAAGCCTAAGGTTCCTTGGCTACCCAGCTTTCTGGGGTGGGAGTCCAACCCCCTCAAGCCAGTACCCCAAGCTGTGTTCTTAAAACTCCTAGTGTGTGTATGGATTAAGTGAGAGTCCAGCCCAGGAGCAAATTTAAGCCCCACCCACCCTGACTTCCTCCTTACTCAGGAAGAAACACTGGAGTGCATCCTGGACCGTGCTGGAGGGCGGTGTCCTCACCTTCTTCAAGGATTCTAAGACCTCAGCTGCCGGTGGCCTGGTGAGACCTGTCCCTGAGTAGGGGGCACCTTCTGCTCTTTCTCTGGTCTTAAAGATGGGTACCCAAGTTCCAAGGGGCAATGATGGCAGATTCACCCCTGTACAAACACCTCCCACCACTTTAGGCTTGAAAACTGTCCTTGGGGATGGTCAGCTCCAGTCTGGAGAACAGGGAGGCTGGGGCCTAGGATACCTGCTCACAGAATGGGGTTGGGTTCCTTCCTTCTCTTCCCTCCTGCTTGCCAGCAGATTCTAGGGCAAAGATGCGCCAGGGGCCTGGTGTGTCAGAACCAGTGCTGAGGCAAGCCCACCTGGGTGGGTGCCCCATAGAATTTTGCTTCCTTCCTTAATTCCTTCCTTCTCCACAGAGGCAGCCTTCCAAGCTCTCCACCCCTGAATATACTGTGGAACTGAAGGGGGCCTCTCTCTCTTGGGCCCCCAAAGACAAATCCAGCAAGAAGAATGTGCTAGAGGTGAGTGGTTGGACAGGGAACATGCCCTGTGAATCCCACTGCAGAGTGGCTTTCTTCCTCTCAGCCTGAGACCAGGGACTCTGATTCTAGCAGCTGACTGTGATGGGCTGAGCCAGGAACCTGCTTTCACAGGCCAGAGCCCAGATTTTGGTTTTTATTGGGTCCCCATCAAATAAAGCAGTGACAAGCTGGTCTGGCTTCCCCAGCAGGTAGAGCAAGAAGATTCTGGCAAGGTCTCAGTACCACACCCTTCGGTGTTTGGGGGTTTGATGGTTCCTAAGAGCTTTGAGGCAGAACACAAGAAACACACACAGGCAGTGAGGACTGAGAAGATGGCTTGGTCAGTAAAGTACTTGTCACACAAGCAAGAGGACCTGATGATCCCCAGAACCCATATAAAAGCATAGTGTGGTGGCACGTGCTTGCAATCCCAGGGACGGGGAAGTAGAGACATGGATTCCCTGGAGCTTGCAGCTCAGCCAATCCAGCCTAAATGTTGAATTCTGAGTCAGTAAGAGACCCTATCAAAGACAAATAAAACAAAAAGTAGATAACACCTAGGTTAATAAAATAATAATAAAACTCTAGCTTCCACCTGCACACATGCACATGCAAGCATACACACACACATATGCACACGCACACACACAGGCATACATACACACATATGCACACGCACACACACAGGCATACACACACACATATGCACACGCACACACACAGGCATACACACACACACATATGCACACGCACACACACAGGCATACACGCACACACATATGCACACACACACACACAGGCATATACACACACACATATGCACACGCACACACACAGGCATACACACACACACACATATGCACACGCACACACACAGGCATACACACACACATATGCACACGCACACACACAGGCATACACAGGCACATGCACACATATACATACACCCATACACAGGAACACACACACTCACACACGTATTCCTACATAGGCACCCACACATACACACATAGGCATACATAGTCATATGCACACGGACACACACACACACACACCATAGGTTAAAAAACAAAACAAAACAACAATGATGAAACCACCAAAAATCCAGTAGCCAACAGCTGGCCAAGCAAGTTAGGGATGGTCCAGGATGGGGAGGGCAGACAGTGAGTATCAGGTGCTCTGGTGGTCACAGAGAAAGCTAGGTTCTCCAAGCAGCAAAGGAGAAACGGGGCAGCAATCGGTTACAGAGATCTTTACTGTTAGGGAGAGGAGCCTCTCTCGGTTCTGGGGAATCTAAGTTGTTTCCTAATCCTTGGTTCTTAAAGAGCTTTCTAATGTGTAGCTCTGTGACCTGGGGTCTAGAGGGATAACAGCCCTTCTAAAGAGCTCCAGAGAAGCTGAGCCAGGACATTAGGACTGCTTCAGAGGGCGTATTATGAAGAAGTTCAGAAGCACGGCCGGACGTGCTGCAGGGAGCCCGGATGTTTTGTTTTTTTATGATTCTTCAAGCTTTATTCAGTTCTAGATATATTGATTTTATATGTGTGAACATTTTGTCTTCGTGTGTGTGTGTGTGTGTGTGTGTGTGCGCACGCACAAGCACCCACATCACATGTGTGCCTAGTACCCCACAGAAGTCAGAAAGGGGTATTGGGTTCCCTGGAACTGAATGGCTGTGAGCCGCCTTGTTTGCGGGTGCTAGGAACCAAACCCAGGTCTTCTGCAAGAGCAACAAGTGCTCTTAACTGCTGGCTGAGCCATCTCTCCAGCCTCTTAGTTATAATTTTAAAAGGAGAACAGCCAAAAGACAGTTTTCTCTGACTCTAGAGGTTGTGTGAGCCAGAGTCTGTTTTCTGCCTCTCTCTGGACCAAAGGGCAAGGCTGATGTATACTTCTAAAGGCAGGCTTTGCAGCTGGCGAAACTCCATAGCCTCCAGGTGTTTGGGACCAGCCATGGGCCAGCCATGGTCTGTTTCTGCTCCACCCTGCATTTTCCCCCCGTTGCTGTTCTGGCAGCTAGGATCTTCCATAGGAATTTTCTGTCATTTACCCGTGCCCTGTGGGGAAGCCTGCGGTGTTCTGTGGCAGGTAGCAATGAGCCCTGCAAAACTCTGTTCTAGAACTACTAGCTGTAATGCCCATAAAGAAAGTGACTCAAATGTACTGGACCTCACTTTAGTAAACACTGTTACCCCACAGCATTAAACAAAGAGGAAGAGTTGGGCCTGGCTTGTGGCCTTTGCTCTAGTAGGCTCTGAGTTGCTTAGGGCAGGGACAGAGTACACACACACACATACACACACACACACACACACACACATTCTAAGCCTACTCCCAAGGTAGATGAAGGAACAGGGAACTGCCTGACTTGTGTCCCTCCAGCTTCGAAGCCGAGATGGCTCAGAGTACCTGATCCAGCATGACTCAGAAGCCATCATCAGCACCTGGCACAAGGCCATTGCAGAAGGCATCGAGGAGCTGGTAGGCAGAGCCTGGAACCCCCGGGGCTGATGGGGAGGGGCTTGGGCTTTTTTTTTAATTTATTTATTATTATATGTAAGTACACTGTAGCTGTCTTCAGACACACCAGAAGAGAGCATCAGATCTCATTACGGATGGCTGTGAGCCACTACGTGGTTGCTGGGATTTGAACTCAAGACCTTCGGAAGAGTAGTCAGTGCTCTTAACTGCTGAGCCATCTCTCCAGCCCCTGGCTTGGGCTTTTTATGCAGGACCCTCAGCTATACACAGAGAACATCATGACACCAGCTCTGGAGCTGGTTTTGCAGGACTCTACAGGAAGGGACAGGCACAACCTGAAGAAACTTAACATTTTGAGGGAAGGAGGGAACCAGACTCGGGAATGGTTCTCAGGAACCAGACAGGACTGACAGCTACAACTAGAAGATAAAGCATTAACAGATTGAATCAAGGGCCTTATGTCTTCTAGACTTCCCTGGAGCCACTGCCCCAGTAGTGCCAATTATGGGTTTCGAATATAGCTTAGTGACAGAGGGGTTGCCTAGCATGCAAATGGTCCTGAGTTTAATCCTGAGCTCTGACAAAATCAACAGCTATTTATATGACAATGGCTTGATAATATTTGACTCTTAATTCCATATGGGTTAGTCCTGGGTACAGATTTTGGTTGTAGGACTCCAGAGGCAGGAGGTACCTTTGGCTTGATCAACAGTGGACTGGCCTAAATGTGAATTGCAAGCTCATAGTGGCAGCCAGTCTAGTGGGATGGAGAGAGATGAGGAACTGGGAGGTGGCTACAGAGGGCCTAAATAAGAAAGAAAGGGAGAGGAGAGAGTAATCTTGTAGCTTCTGGAGGACTCTGCAGGCCAGGATGGTGGAAGGTCTGATTCCCAGAACAATAAACTGACAAGAGAAAACAGGCTTTTCCTGGGGCATCTCCAGGCCAGAGCTGCTCGGGAGAGGCCCCAACCTGCCCCAGGCCTTACTTCTCTGAGGTTGTCTGATTTCCAGTCTGCAGACCTGCTCCAAGGGGAGGAAGGTGAGCCCAGCAGTGCTGATTTCGGGTCCAATGAGCGCCTCGGGAGCTGGCGGGAGGAGGAAGTGCGTCAGAATGCAGGTGTGCGACGGGGTCAGGTGGGAAGGCGACCGAAAGACTCCCCGCTGAGGGGCGGGAAGTGATGCCCTGGTTGGGGTCTAGGGCCAATGCCATCACTGCCACCTGCTGACTGAGCTTGGTCTGTGGCAGCCTCACCCTCGCTCAGCCCCGGAGGCCTGGAAAGCGACTTGAGCAGGGTCCGGCACAAGCTCCGTAAATTCCTACAGAGACGACCCACTCTGCAGTCTTTGCGAGACAAGGGCTACATCAAAGGTACCTGCAATTCGCTGGGATCCGGGCTCAGGTGGCACGGGGCTGGGCAGCGCTGACCAACCTCTCCCCCAGACCAGGTGTTTGGATGTGCTCTGGCTCAACTGTGTGAGCGCGAGAGGAGCCCTGTGCCACGCTTCGTGCAGCAATGTATCCGCACCGTCGAGGCCCGGGGTATGTACGCATGCGCACACTAGGTAGCGCGCCATGACCAGCTTTTGGGGAGCCAAGGGTGGAGACCTCCTGGATGAGCACAGGGTCAAGAAGAAGGAGCCGGAAAGACTCTAAGTAGGAAACCCCTGAGTAGAAATCGTTAGGAACCCCAGTCCTTCCAGGGTCAGCCATTTCATTTCCCGCAGGGCTGGACATTGACGGACTGTACCGCATCAGTGGGAACCTGGCCACCATCCAGAAGCTGCGCTATAAGGTGGATCACGGTGAGGCCCTTTCCCAGTCCCTGCCCTGGGGCCTGAAGGCACAAGGGGGTGCTGACTGCCTCTCAATTCCTGCGGGCCCTGCCCTGCTGCAGACGAACGCTTGGACCTGGACGATGGGCGCTGGGAAGACGTCCACGTGATCACAGGTGCCCTGAAGCTCTTCTTCCGAGAGCTGCCGGAACCCCTCTTCCCTTTCTCGCACTTCCACCAGTTTATAGCAGCCATCAGTGAGTGGCTTGGGAAGAGGAGGGATGGGGAGGTTGGCCCGCTTTTGTCACAGCCAGCAGACCATCTCTGGTCCCTCCTCTCACTCAGAGCTGCAGGACCCAGCCCAGCGCAGCCGCTGTGTGCGTGACCTGGTGCGCACGCTGCCAGCCCCCAACCACGACACGCTCCGACTTCTCATTCAGCATCTGTGCCGGTGAGCAAGCCACACTTCCTAGAGCAAAAGAGGAGGTTTAGTCGTGGTGGAGCCCATGTCAAGAGACTTCTAACCTCTTGATCCCACCAATCCTACTGCAGGGTGATCGAGCATGGCGAGCAGAACCGTATGTCTGTGCAGAATGTGGCCATAGTGTTCGGGCCCACGCTGCTGCGGCCTGAGACGGAGGAGGGCAGTATGCCCATGACCATGGTGTTCCAGAACCAGGTGGTGGAGCTCATCCTACATCAGTGCGCAGACATCTTCCCACCGCACTGACTATGGACCCTGGGTTAGCTGGAGGCCGTGAGGCTGGACCTCCTCTGAGGCTCTCCGCTTGCCACCGTGCTGCACTGTGATTTCAACACCCCTCAATTCAGAGGGTACGGTGACCCCTGGTGGGCAGTTCATGAAATGTGATTTCTCCCTGTCGCATCCCCTTTAGGGGTTCTTTAGGGCCCTTTCCTCCGATTACAGCGCCGCCTATTGAGTGGGTGTGAGAATGTGCCTGGGAGTGGGAGGTGAATGTTTGTTTTCTAGTCGTCCCCCCCCCAACCCCTCGCACGCCCCAGCTGGAAGAAGGGATTTGGTGAGGGCATTCTGGTTTCCTCAGGCCTGCACCTGGCCAGGCCTTGGTGGCGACCCTGTAGGCCCCATGCTATGCAGGAGGTCATGAAGCAGCTACTGACATTGTCTCTGCTGCCAGGGACGACTGACCCTGGCTGCCAGCCCAGGCCACTGACTGCTTTTCTCAGCCTTACGCTCCAGTGCCACCCTGATGCAAGCCACCTGAGAACTTTTCCTAGGCTTCCCTCTCTCCCTGGCCCACACCCGTTCTCCACAGGAGTCCTTTATACTAACCACATGCCAACCCTGCACCTACTCCATATGGTTCCAGGGGCTTGCAGAAGTCAAATTATTTCAAGGGTCCATAGTTGATCTGATTCCCTGAAAAGATATCTCCACAGCAAGCCCAGCTTCTAGAGAAGGAATTGATTCCCCCATCCCCACTACAGCACAGCCTGTAGGTAGACCAGAGCAAATAGGCCAGAGCACTTTGTGTAGGTTAGAGGAAGGCAGCAGGGAACCTATCACAGGTGTTGGGGGGCAGCATAAATAGAAGCCCCCAGCTGCTGTCTGCACCCTGGCTGGGTGCCTACCTGAAACCTCCAGCCACTGTCTGCACCCTGGCTGGTTGGATGCCTATCTGATACCCACTTGCCATGCAGAGCTAGGAGAGGCCTGTCCTGGAGGTCACAGCCTTAGTCAAACAGTTGAACCTGTGTCAGCTGCCTGCTTCCTCCCTCATGCACACAGCACCTCAGTTTATGGATCTGAGCCCCTAGCCCCCCCCCCCCCCACCGACTCAACAAACAATAATAGCTAATATTTATTGAGCATTCATACTATGCCAGCCGCCAGCCTTTCCCTCGGGTTTCTCCCTTGTTTTCATGAAGTCCATATTTATTGTGGGTCCTCATGTGCCAGGCACTGTGCCCTGGGGCAGGGGTTCTACGCATACGTTCTGGAGGTTGGGGCCCAGTTAGTACAGATGATGCAAGCCCAGCCCTGATGGTTGCAGGGCACAGAAGAGAACAAATGGAGGCCTTGTGCTGTGCACCTATCTATTTAAAGTCCTAAGGCAAGCTAATAACTAACTGTTAAATAAAATGTTTATTCTCCTACTTTGGCGAATGTTCTTTGATAATAGCCTGGAAGACTGGCTTCTAGCTTAAACACCTTGGACTCTTAGTTGACCATTGTGGTATCCTGCCTCGGTGTACAGCTGAGGCTGGCCTTGAACTCCTGACCATCCTGCCTCTGCCTCCCAAGCATTGACATTGCATCATCAGGCTCAGCTGACACCTCTTCTTTCTTTCCTTCTTCCTTCCTTTCTTTAAAAGATCGATTTGTTTGTTTGTTTGTTTGTTTATTATGTATACAGTGTTCTGTCTGCATGGATGCCCACAGGCCAGAAAATGGCGCCAGATCTCATTGTGGATGGTTATGAGCCACCATGTGGTTGCTGGGAATTGAACTCGGGACCTCTGGAAGAGCAGTCAGTGCTCTTAACCTCTGAGGCATCTCTCCAGCCCCTGCCATCTTTTCTTAATTCATTTGCTAACTGAAGGATCGTGGGTTCTACCCCCTCAGAGGCTGTCGAGACAGACACCACTGTACCAGTGTTTCTGTGGCCACACTGGCTTAGAGAGCTGCAGCTGCTATTGTAACGCTGCAGACCGGGTGGCATAATCAACAGAAATGTATTCCTCACAAAGCTGGAGGCTGGATGTTCAGGCTGAAGCTGCAGCACGGCGGGGTGGGATGAGGACATCTTTGGCTTGCAGGCAGCACTGCCACGTTCTGAAACGGCAGTAAGGCTAAATAAAGGTCTGGTGTTGCCACACAAGGACTTGGATCCCAACATCAACCATGACTTAAACCTAGTCACTCCCAAAGGCCCTGTTTCCAAGCTATCACACTGGGGCCTGGGCTTCAGTGTGACTTGGGGGGAAGCTGCGAGCTTCCATTCGATGGCCTGTGTGTTTCTATCCTCTGGGATACGTAACTGTTGCCAGGTCCCACGTGACCCTTGTGGACGTCCCCCATCCTCTTCATCAGCAGCCATGGGAAGGGGGGTGTTGTACTGTCTGCCACCATAGGCTCTCACTAGGTCTCCTCAGAGCCCCATCTGCCTCCCTCCCTCTCCACAGGTGGCTGGCCTCTGGGCCCAGCAATGAGGGAAACACAGCCACCACAGTGAGGCTCAGAAGAGCTCCTCCTCTCCCTAGTTCTCCACAGCTCCCTGGGGATGACAAGTTGCCCTTGTTTCTTAAACACACCCACGGCTCTCCGTGGTTCTCCCATACTGAGCTGTTGTGTCGGGTGTGAAGATTGGGCAGATCAGTCTCTGAGGTCAGCGTGAAGCACTCAAGACAGACACCTGTACAGGAATGCGGGCCACACTATGGGGCCCACGTCCAGACTCAGCCAAGCTCTCAGAAGCTCTGGGTGAGCTTACACATAGTCTGTCCTGTGCAGACTGCTCTATTGACCACCCAAGTTGCCTGACAGATGGCACAGGTCAGTGTAAAGCATCTCTCATTCTGCCCTGGGCATGTCCCAGCAAGGCTCGATGAGAGCTGTTGGTAAGCACCCCTACCAAGCCGGACCTCCATCCACTGGGAAACTTCAGTCATGGAGAAGGTTGTGATACCCACGGTGTCCACTACTACACCTACCTGATCCCTCGGGAACATGTTCCAGTCACTGTCACACTAGGAAACCTTCACCACACACTTCCCTAAAACCAGACCCACTCTCCAGGCCAGACTTTTTTATTATATTTATTTATATATATTGTGTGTGTGTTAAAGGAACATGCATGTTAAGGCATGTGTGTGTGGAGGTCAAAGTTCAACTCGCAAAAGCTGGTTCTTCCCTTCACCCTGTGGGTACTGGCGTTGCTGATGGCAGCACCTATATGTACAGCTAGACTTTAAAAGATGTCCGTGTTCGCCACCCTATCCACTGTCCTCAACCCCTGCATACCACCAACCACAGACTCTCTTGTGGACTCAACAACACACCCCTGTTGATAGACACTTTGAGTCTCCAGTTTCACTGGCTTCCCATGACATGCAGGCCTTCCTGGAAACATCTCTCCCTCAGTCCCTTCATGTTCCTTCCACCTCTGGCCAAGCACAGGAAGAAGGAATTCTCAGGCAAGACCCTGCTCCCTGTCCTAGCTCCCAGCATGACACCAGCCATAGCATCAATGATATCTGCCCTGTGACAGACCTCAGCCTAAGACTGGATTCTTGATTTTCCCCAAAACAAGTCTTCCTCCATTGTTTGCTTACCCCAGGAAATGGTTCTGTCACACCCCAGACAGACAAGCTGAAACCTTGGAATATGGCAGACTCACTTCCTGCCCGTGTCCAAAACCTTGGCCTCTACCTTGCCAACTCTCTCCTCCCACCAACCTGGTTTAGGGAGCTAAGGTCTGCCTGGATCCCCGCTTAGCACCTTCCCTATCCCCTGTCCTCAGGCTCCCCCCCTCATCCGTCCATATAGCCTCAGTTTAAAACCCAGCCCTGGTTAGCTTATTGTCCAGCGAGGTGGCTCAGCTGGTAAAGGTGTCTACTGCCAAGTCTCTCAACCTGAGTGCAGAAGAAGGAAACCGAGTCCCAAAAGTTGTTATCTGACCTCTGACCACCACATGTTTGCTGTGACATGTGCTCCCTCCACAAATTAATGTTATTTTTCTTTTTATCTTAAAATGTTTGGAATAAGACCACAAGCTTGGGTCTTGCCCACCAGGCTCAGCCCTTGCCCCTCCTCACTCCTCAGCAGAATGGCATAGTAGGAGGGCACTGAAGCCAAACTGCCTGACTCAAACCCAGACTGACCTCTTCTGCACCTCAGTGTATTCGTCTGGAGAATGGGGGGTGTAATAGCAGTACCTACTCTATGTGGTGGCGTGAAGAGTGTATGAACTGATAGTTCCAAATTTCTAATAACACTTTTGGCTAGAGCACACACCCACTCAAGTCCCTGTGAGGCCTGCACCTCACACACTGTCTTGGTTTCTGAGCTATGACTACAACAGCCTCCCATCAGGTTCCCAAATGTTCTGTGTTCTTTCCTGCCCCAGGACCTTTGCATGTGCTGTGTTCTTTTCTACCTTTTCCTTTGCTTAGTCAGCCAGCTTTCGGTGCTGTTCTGAAGTCACCATTTCTCAACAGCCCCTCTGAGTGCCCACCTGCACTGCCCTCCCTGATATACACCATTAAAGACCTCTATGCATCTCTTTTCCCCGTTTACCACTTTATAGTCATATAACATGATGAGTCATTAATCCCCATAAGCCTCAAAAAGGAGACTTTGTTGTGTCCTAAGTACTTAACATAGAGACTGACATAACGGGTGTTCAATAAATACTTGTTCACGGGTGGGGGAGATGGCTCCACAGCAGGTAAAGACCCTTGACATCAACCTTAAGGAGCCAAGTTTGATCCCTGGAACACATGGTAGAACAGAGAGAACTGACTCCCCCAAGTTGTTCTCTGCATATTTATGTGCACATGGACACACACACACACACACACACACACACACACACACACACTGTAAATAAGCGTAATATTCATTTGCAACTGAAGATGTCTAAAAGCAAGTACCTGGAGACCGCATTCCAACCCTGCCATTTCTTTAAATATATTTTTATTTTATTTTTATTCATGTGCATGGATGTTAGTGGAGGCCAGAAGAGGATGTCAGCCCCTGGAACTGGGGTTACAGGTGCTTGCAACGCACTGGTGTTAATGCTGAGAACCAGACCCAGGTCCTCTGGAAGGGCAGGGAGTGCTTGTAACTGCTGAGCCATCTCTCCAGCTCTCCCCTGACGTTTTTTTTTTTACTGAGTGATCTTGGCAGGTAGCTTGCACCAGGCCGCTCATCTATAAAACTGGGACACCCACCTCCGCCTCAGAAGCTAGCCACGATTGCACAGTGAGACTTGTGCACGAGCTTCCCCAGCCCTGAACTTAGTGCAGGGACATTTGTGACATCACATTAGTCTTCTAGGCTAGCCCGGGTCCTGGAGAGTGACAGCCACAGAACTACCGTGCTGGGCCCATGAGTCCTTTGATCCGAGGGCCCTGTAGCAGTCTTTTCTGAAGACCTGGGAGCAGCAGTGCTTCAGGAAAGCTACCTTCTCTATATGCTTTGAGGCAAGGGTATTTAAGGTAGAGTGCCTTGAGGGACCCAATCGGGAGAGGACTCATCGGATTGACAAGAGGACCAGGAGGGAGCCTGTCTTCCTGGGCCTTTCAAGCCTGAGTGTTCTCCTGCTACAGGCCTTAGAAAAAGACCTTTAGTAAGAGATTTCTTTTACTAAAAAGGGGTGGGGTGGGGGCCGCCCACAGAACACGCTCCATCCTGCACTACTCACATCTACCACTAGGTGGCGGTGATCAGAAGGACTGTGTGGTCAGGTCTCCCTGGATCATATTGTAGTGTTGAGACAGAGTCACAGTGCATTCAGTCTGGCCTCCACCTATATAGCCAAAGATAACCTTGAGTTTCCGATCCTCCTGCTTCCATATCCCAAGTACTGCCATAGCAACAAACCAAGATCCTTTCTCCTTTTCTTTTTTCCACCTCCTCTTCCTTTGCTTGTAAGTCTCAGGGTGTGTGTGTGTGTCCAGTGTGTACGGGTATCTGCTAAGGCCAGAAGAGAGTATTTGATTCTCTGGTGCTGAAGTCTCCGGCCATTGTTAGCACCCAGCACCCACCATGACAGCCTACATAACTGCTGTGCACACCAATCCTGAGAGACAACGGTCTCCGTAAGCCCCGCTGTGCTATGGGGCTATCCACCCCTCTGGCCTTTGCACTCTTTACTGTGTCTTTATGTAGAATTCTGTATTTTATCACAGGCACAAAGTGTCACAGCCACCACCACAGCCAAACAGAGTGGTTCTATTGTTTCAAAAACTCCATTTCTGCCAGACATGGTAGCGCACGCCTTTAACCCCAGCTCTTGGGAGGCAGAAGCAGGTGAGCCTCTGTGACTTTGAGGCCAGCCTGGTCTACATGGTGAGTTCTAGGCAAGTCAGAGCTACAGAGTGAGAACCTGTCCAAAAAATTCTTGGGAGACAGCCTACTCAAAGAACATTTGCTCAGAACGTGAGAGGCTCTGAACCAGCCTTGCTTCTCACAGATGCTTGCTTCCCTGTAGCATCCTCAGGGAGTGACTGGGCTGCTTGGAGCAGATCTGCCAGCAGGGGGCACGAGAGCCCTTCTACCTGAGGGGTAACTCCAAAGACACACCCAGAGCGAGAAGGGGAGCTTTGGAACTTTGTGTGAGCCAAGAGAACCCAAGTGTCTTCTCCAGTATGTCCTAGCTCACAGGTTTCTGTTCAACTTTAAGCTCTAAGCCTAGGGTGAAGCAAATGACACATACCTCAAGAAGAGACAAAACTTGGAAAGGGAGAAGGGAAGGAGGGGAGCTCCCTCAGACAGAGGGTGACTGTTGTTCAGGATGCCTGAGCCCCTCCCTGCACCCATGCTACCTCACATTTTCAGGTCTCCCAAGTTCACAGTGGCCTGGGCTCGCCCCATTTGGCACTGGGTCTTTATTTCTCACCCACTCAAGGCATCTTCTTCTCCAGAGGCCCCCTCACACTCCGAGCTTTCTCTAACACACTCTCAAAGTGTGTGTCTGGCCTGGGTGAAGGACCTTTATGAGCCTTTGCTGTGTGCTGGCACCAGACGACACTGAAAATCTGGAAGGAAGCCCTCCCTCAACGTTCCCAGGGCTCTGGGATGCAGAGCCTCTGGTCTCTGTCCGAGTGGCAGCATGTTGTAAAGTGATAGGCACCTAATATTAACCTCTGGTCTCCACAGGCATGTAGACACAAGGGCACACACATACACATGCACACATATCCTACACAACTGTGAGTCCCCGTCCCCTGTAACCTCTCAGTGGGTGTTGTGTGTATGTCAGTCATCAATCATAGTAATAGAATCTTGCTCACACTCTTTGCTTAAGTGTTATTCACAGGCTTGTCTCCCTAAGAGACTTCTCTATCATCTCTGGTTGCCCGGAGCCTGGCATGCAAAGGGGGTCAAAGTTTGATTGAAACTGTCAGTTATCCACATTTTTCTCTTCTTGTCATCCCCACAGCCCAGTGCTCCAAGGGTGGCTGTCTTTATGGGGGTCTCCTTCCCTTTCTCACCTGAGAGCCACTCTAGCTCTCTCCCTCAGCCTATTCCTGGGCAGGCGCAGCCCCAGCCCAACCCCCCCCCCCCCCCGAGTTATAACTGCAGCCCTTCAGTTGCCAGGACTCAACCAACCCTGCAGCCCAGACCTCTGCCTCCCTGTACAACCAAACCCCCGCTGTGCTCCAGCAGTGCAGGCCCTGAAGCATTCACTCCTTGTGGAGGGAAGGAAAGGAGGAGGCTCGGGAAATTCTCAGGAAAGATCTAAGAACTCACAAGAAAGTTGCAAGTAACACAGGAATCTTGAAATGCCCCTTGGATGAGTCACCTGACCCAGACTGAAGCAGGCTTTTTCATGATGCGGTTGCCTGAGGCACCCATGCTCCTGAAGAGTAACCCCCAATAATCATTGTCTTCACATACACGATTCAGAGCTAGAGGCAATAATCTCCGGTCCATTGTTGGTGCCCTGTCCAGGGTAAGTAGACATGTGTGCACATCTCTTAGGGAAAACCGCCCAACACGCCCACTGCCTCCTGTTTGCTGGAGAAACCTTTGCCCTCCCCAGTCTGTCTTTTCCATAAACCCGAGAGTCCATCAGAACAGGAATTTTTGTCTGTCTGACTGGCTGCTGCACCCTGCCACCTACACATGAACACTGAACGATGACTGTCCCAGCGTCTCCCTTCCCTCTGCACGCTACTCCATCCGGCCTTCTCTCTCCTCAGTCTTCTAGCTCTGAGCTCCCAGAAGGTTCTCTGCCCTCCTTCACATCAACCAACCAGCCTATGTCACAGTCTGTCTCCACACCGTCAGCCGTGAACTACGTTCCTCGATTGTCTACCTCACTCTGTCACCCTTCCTAAAGACCCTCTCCGCATTCATTGCTCAGATGCTGGTTGGGCCATGTGCGAGGCTCATAAGGAGGATGGCACCAGCTGGCACAAGTACAGGAGGTGCTCAGGTCCTATCCAGAGTGACATGGGCACAGAAGAGTGAGCATGGGGTTTTGCCGCCTGGAAGCTGTTTCTTTTTTAACTCTGTGAGTCTTTCCCGTTACGTCCAGAGGAAGTTCCCAGATGCCCTGAGTACTCACTTCTTTATTCCTTTCTAAAACTTATCTTTACTACTTTTTGTGGTGTGTTTATGTGTGTGTGTGTGTGTGTGTGTGTGTAGGTGTGTCTGTGTGTGTATCTGTGCCTGTACATGTGCATACACTCATACATAAAAGACCTGAAGTCGATGGACTTCATGGTGGCTGTCCCCCTCAGTGCCTCTACACTCCACTCATGGAGTCAGGGCCTTGCAGTTGAGCCCAGCATGCACACGCCTGGCTAGGTAGCTTGTCCCCGGGGACTCCATGTTTCTGCCTCCTGAATGCTGGGATTACCGTTCCCACCACACCTGGCCGGTTTTATATAGGTCCTGGGGATTCAAACTCCTTCTTCACACTTTCAGAACAAGGACACTGAGCCATCTCCTCAGCCCTTTTTACATTCACTGAACTCTCTTGTTAATATGGACCGGGACGGTGGCCGTAGCTGGCCACTAGCAAGATAGCTAGCTAGAACATAAAGAAAACATATTCTGCCGAGCAGTGGTGGCTCACGCCTTTAATCCCAGCACTTGGGAGGCAGAGGCAGGCGGATTTCTGAGTTCGAGGCCAGTTTGGTCTACAGAGTGAGTTCCAGGACAGCCAGGACTATACAGAGAAACCCTGTCTGGAAAAAAAAATTCTGTCCTCATTCTACTTATTTTACAGTATCTGAGACATATGCTACAGCGTTTCTAGCTATAGTAATAATGTCCCATAAAGTATATTCACTGGCAACATCCTACCATATGTAAATCATATCCATCAAAAGATTAATAACTAGAATATACAATGAATTCTGCAGGAAAAAATCAATGAGCATGGGTTGTTGCCATCTGGACGCTGTTCCTTTTTCAACTCTGAGATTTTCCCATCACATCCAGAGAAAGTTCCCAGAGGTCCTGAGCACCTACTTCTTTATTCTTTTCTAAAACGTATTTTTACTACTTTTTGTGGTATGTATATGTCTGCGTGTGTGCATGTGTGTGGGTATGTACACGCATAGGAAAAAAACCTGTAGGAAAAATCAATAGAAAATGTTGAAAATCTCGTAGAAAAACTGGCAAACAACTCAATGCTTCACACAAGAAGGTATGTAAGAAGCTAATAAGCATGCGTTGACCTCATTAGGCATCAGTGAAATGCAAATTAAAAGCACCACATAGTCTCAGTGTATGCTCACCAGAGCTGGGATGAAAGACTTGGTGTCAAATGTTGGCGAGGTTGTGGAGTCATTAGAACCCCACTGTCTGTGAGTACAGAGTGTGTGTGTGTGTGTATGTGTGTGTGTGTGTGTCTGTCTGTCTGTCTATGTGCATGTGTCTATGTACATATGTCTGTCTATGTACATATCTGTGTATCTGTGTGTATGTCTGTATGTGTGTATATGTCTGTGTATGGTATGTGGTATGTGCATGTCTGTGTGTTTGTGTCTGTGACTACGTCTGTGTGTATGTCTGTATGTGTGTCTGTCTGTCTGTCTGTGTGTATGTATGTGTCTGTGTGTCTGTCTGTCTGTGTATGTGTATGTCTATGTATCTGTGTCTGTGACTGTGTGTGTCTGTATGTGTGTGTATATGTCTGTGTGTATCTGTCTGTGTCTGTCTGTCTATCTGTGTCTGTGAGTCTGCATACATTTTGAGAAACTGGCTTCATCTACTGAAGCTGAGCACACGAAGGAAGCCAGAGATTTCTGAAATGAGTATATAGTGCTCATCAAAAGTCACAAACAAGAATGTTCAAAATGGCTTGGTCCATAAGAACTGCAAGCTACAAGCTACAAGCAGCGTGCATGTCCGTCGGTGACAGAATGGCAGCATGCACTGTAGCGTGCCCACAGGATGAAGGACTGTGCAAAAATGTGAACCAGCAAAAGAGGCCAAGACAAAGATGAGCAAAGAGAACCGTCTCCACGCTTCCACTTATGTGAACTTCAAAAGCAGGAGGAATTGGGGAGCAGCAGTCAGTAAACTGCTTGCTGCAACAATCATGTGGTGTGTGATGGCACAGGCTGATAATCCTGGCACCAAGGCGGCAGAGACAGAAAAGATCTGTGGAACTCCCAGACCAGTCAACCTAGCCTAATCAGTAAGACATCCCTAGGAGGGACATCCAGGGCTGTTCTCTGACCTTCACACACACACACACACACACACACAGAGAGAGAGAGAGAGAGAGAGAGAGAGAGAGAGAGAGAGAGAGAGAGAGAGAGAGGCATGCACACACACAGGCATGCACATACACACACACATGCAAGCATACAGAGAGAGAGAGAGAGAGAGAGAGAGAGAGAGAGAGAGAGAGAGAGGAGAAAGAGAGACACGCACATACACACACACATGCAAGCATACACACACACACACACACTTCAGACACACACAATTAAAAGAAAAATTCCTTAAACTTAGGACTTTTTTAAAAAGTAAATTACTAAAAGAAACATTAAGAAAATGAAAGTTTGAGACACTTAAGTGCCTTGCTGGCAGAATGCCCAAGGCAGACATTTGGGGAGCTTGGCTTTCTGGGATCAAATCCAAGTTCTCTGGCCCCTGCCTCATGCTATGAAGAAAGCTCAGCTAGGCTGGTGGTTTGAGTTCAGATTTGGTTCTGTGTTGTGCAGGGCTGTGCTTTGTTTTGCTTGAGACAGTGTCTAACCATATAGCTCTGGCTGGACTAGCACTAGCTGTGTAGACCAGGTTAGCCTTGAACTTGAGATGCTCCCCTCTCCTTCAGCCTCTTAGTATTGGGATTACAGATGTGTGTCCTCACACCCAGCTAAGAGCTTGAGACCTGCATATTTACAGAACAAAATGAGCATGTCTTCAAGTGATACAAATCCATGCAGGCTTTTATTTGGGGGGGTGGGAAGAGTTCCTCTTACGTGCTCATGAGTCCACTAGACATGTAGCCCTGCGTTAGGGCCTCACCTCTCTCTACGGAGAACTGGTATACCACGAGATGTGTTGTGGGTGTATGGTTATCATGATGACATCAGCTTCAAAGGTTAGGGATGCCCCAAGCCATCCTAGTTCCCCTTCCAGCCCTATATGGATAGGTCACCCAGAAGAGTGCCTGAAACTTCTGCTTAACCTCTCTGTAGTCCAGCAGCTTCCCCATGAGCCAGGTGCTCCCTGACAAGAAGCAAGCAGATGCTGTCTTAAGCTCTGAGAGGGGAGAGAGTAACTGGGTCACATGTCATTTCACATGTGACCAAGCCTGTGAGTCCCTTTGAACTTTGGTCAATCAAGTCAACCCTCTTAGTGAGAAAAGACCATGGGCTCAGTAGATAAGGTGCATGCCATAGCCTGAGGACCTGAGTTCGGTCCCCAGGACCTACGTGGTAGAAGGAGAGAACCTAGAGCCAGTTCGTACAAGTTGTTCTCCATACACACATTGTGGCATATGTGTGCACATGCACACACACACACACACACACACACACGTACAATGAATGAATGAATGTAAGATTACATGTAAAAACTGAGTGTGGTGACCTTTAATTCCAGCACTTGAGAGACAGAGGCAGGTGGACCTCTATGTGTTCAAAGTCAGACTGGTTTACAAAAGAAGTTCCAGGACAGCCAGGACCACTGAGAAGCCCTATCTCAAACACACACACACAGAGAAAGAGAGAGGGAGAGAGAGAGAAAGAGAGAAAAAAGAGAGAGAAGAGAAGAGAGAAAGGAAGGAATAAATTCCATAGGATAACCCTTACCGCCTTTCAAGATGCAACCTGACATTCTTGAGTCCCTTCATCCTTCTCCCCACACCCCATGCTCTCCCCATACACAGGCATTGTCACTGCCCCTAGCCACAACTTTTTTTTTTTTTTTTTTACCATGGAGTGCAGCTCCAAGGATTGGCGGCCATCGCACATGGCTGTGGTGCCGACCAGAGTAAGATGGGAGAGGCAGGAATCTCAGCCTCCCACACAGAGACAGACAGACAGAAACTCATCCTTAAGGTGAGGTGTACGTACATGGGCCAACAGTCTGTCAGAAACAGACGTGACTTGGAGCAGCACAAGGGAAGGGTTCCTGGAGGCTCGTGTTCAGTGGTGCTTTTGTGTGGCTGGTGCTGGGGATCGAACTCAGGACCTTTTATGTGCTGAGCAAGCACTGGGGTCAGGCAAAGCCTGGAGACATGAAGCCAAAAGGCAGGCAGCACAGTTGGGGGCCTTGTCCTCCCCGTTTCTCTTAGGAGACCCCACCTACCTCACCTGGTACTGAAATCCTGCTTCCCGCTGAGGTTCACTCATCAGCACCCACTGAACACCTACTGGGTACCAGGTACGGTGCTAATGCAGAAGCATCTCGAGTAGGTGGCACAATCTGTCTCCAGGATCTCCCATCCATCCAGTAGGGTGCCACAGATAGGGGTCACGCCCCCTCCCTATGTCCACACATCAAGTCACATGCTCATCTATTTGAAATAATATATACTGAGTTCTCAACCTACGTCAGGAGCTGAGTACATGATGACAGGGAGCCAGGAGAACAATCCCCTGAGGTAAGCACATGAGCCATGGACGTAGGTCGAGAAACAGTTCTCTGGCAGCACCACAAGTGGGCATAAGACGAGGAGCGACTGGGACAACTGGCAGAGCAGGCTCTCTGGAAGGGAACCAGTGGGCAAAGAGCTCAGTGGATGTACACTAGAATTGGACAGCGTCCAAGCTTCCAAAGAACAGAAGGAAGGTGTCTGATGTCTGGAGAACTAGAATGTTCTATGGGGACCAAGGGAGGAGGAGAAGGGAAAGGAGGAAGCCAGCAGCTGGGACGGGAAAAGTTTGTGGAGTATTTTAATTTGTTTTACAGTGGGCTGTAAACCCATGACGTGGAAGTGAACTGGTGCGTTCAGATTGACTTTCTGTCTACGTGGGCTTGTTTTTATGATACTGTTGATGGAACTCAGGACCCCTTGCATACGTGGCAAGTGCTCTGTCTACACATCCAGCCACCTCTGTCTGAGAGTCAGCAAGACTACAGGCTGAACAAAAAACAGCGGATGTCTCTAGCTCGGTCTGTGCAGAGACACTTTTGGAAGCAGCACGTGCACACCCCAGCCTAGCTCTTCTGAGTCTTACCTGAATGCTTTCCTCCTCACTCTGACTTGCTCTGTGGGTGTCCACACCAAGGACCCAGACAGCTCCCAAGCAGTGTTGAGTGTGCACTTGAGGCCAGGTAACCTAGGCCACCTGGCCTCAGCTCCTTTCCATTCCGCAGAACAGGTAGAGAGACCATAGACAACTGGCTTAGGTGGGCAAGACTCTTCTAGAGGCCATGACGTGGGTAGTAATGGCCAGGATTCCAGCAAGACAGTGATCAGAAATGCTGGCACACAGATAGCATGATGGGAAACGAACATAGAAGGGTGGGGGTGGTGGACCATGGGAAAGTGGAGCCTCGAAGGAGCTTGCAACAGAGAAAGTGAGCTCAAGGGCGTGAGGCAAGGCCAGGGTGGAAATCCGGAGCAGAGCTATTGGCAGTGCCATCAAGGAGCAGAGTGGGAGTGTGGGAGAAGTGCTCTGCAGAGGTGAGAAGGTCAGACACGCACAGGCCAGAATCATCAGGAATGAGGCTGGGGTGAATGCCAGGCAGTGAGCTAAGAGCCCAAACCCCAACCCCTGTCCTGAGTAGGAGTGGCTGGGACATAGTGGAAGCCCCCACAGGACATGGGTGGCTAAGGCATGGGTGCTTGAACAGAACATGGACGGCTAGGGTCTGTCTCAAAAAGCCGGAGCTTGACAGGCATGGTGATGAACACCTCTAGTGCCAGCCCTTGGGAGCCTGAGACAGGAGGATTCTGAGTTTGAGTCCAGCCTGAAGTGCACGGTGAAACTCCATCCCAAAATAATCTTTAACTGAGGTATAGCTAGCGGAAGAGCTCTTAGCTAGCATAAGCAAAGTCCTGGCTTCTGTCTCAGCACTGCAAAAAAAAAAAAATACAGGCCTGGAGACAGGAGGACCAGCTTGGGGCTGCCGAGGGGCAAACCTCCTACCCCCACACCCCGACTTTGAGATATTTGCTATGGGGAAGATTCTGGGAAGCCTCCACAGGACCAGTGGATGGGAAGGCATCCTGAGAAACACAAGGTCCCCAGAAAGGACAGCAAAAGATTCCAGAAGGAGCCTCGTGATGGAACTGGGCCAAGACGAGGCTGCTCTTGGCAGCCTCTGCACCTGGTTGAGACAGAAGACCAGGCAGGGACCCTGCTGGTAGACAGAGATACACAAGGCCCGAGTTGAAGATATTCAAGAATGCTGTGGGGGTGGAGGTTCCCCAGGTGGGTGAGAAGTCACAAGCTTTGGGTACAGTTTATTCAGCTTTTCTAAATATGATCTGAGTCCGAACCTGGGAACTCCCAGCATACCTAGCAGCTGCTGTGTTTTCTCCACCAGTTCAACTCCTTCCAGTGCCCTGGGTTTTGATCATGGCTGTAAGCAAAGCCTACAGTTCTGCTTGGCCAAACCATTACACATGGCTGGGGGTTTCCTTGGTGCCCTGACTGTGTTCAGACGGCAGCTCAGGGTTCTAGAAGTGTGTTTTCCTAAAGAGTTGAAGGCAGCTGAACTGTCCCTAAGAGCCACTCTCCTAGCCTTCTTTCTGCAGAGACCTAAGCTGAGGCCATCCTGGCAGACTACCCCTAACTGGCCAAGGTAGAAAAACAGCCAGGGCCCCAGTGGTGTGGAAAGGACATGGAGGCCCAGTGTCTTCTACACCGTTCACTCAGCTTTAAGGAGAGGAAACATGGACACCACATCTTACTAGAAGGTACAAAGCTCTTGTGGACAGCTTAAGTCTTTTTTTTTTTTTTTTTTTTTTTTTTAGTATAGAAATAGTTTATTTGGGGCATGGGGAGGGGAGTTAAGAGGGTAGTAGAGGCAGAGAAAGGCAGAGAGAGGAAGAGAGTAGAGAAGTAGAGAGATGGAAGCCGGCCGTGACCACGTAGAGAGAGGGGGGAAGGGAATGGGGAGAGGTAAGAGATAAGAGATGTAAGAGAGAGGCAAGAGAAAGAGCGGACAGCTTAATTCTTTAATTTTTGATTAATGTGTATGCATTCACGTGTTTATGTGCATGTGGATGCACACATGTGTGTGCATACAGAGGCCGTAGGACACCCTCACGTGTCACCTTCAGGAACGCTGTCCACCTCCTTTGAGACAGGGTCTCTTGTGCTGGAACTCACCAATTTGCCTAGACTGGCTGGCCAGTAAGGGGTCTACATGTCTCTGCTCCCCAGAGTTAGGATATAAGCCTATCCCACCAGGCCAGGTGTCTTACACGGATTCTAAGGCTCAGACCTGGTTCCCTATGCTTGCCAGGCAAGCTGTCTACTGACTGAGCCATCTCCCCCAGTCCCCAGGGGTGAGCTTCAGGGCTGTCAAACACAGCAAAGAAAGGTAGGTGGCATTGGAAGATAAGGTAGGATGTCTTACAACAGAGTCCACACCCTGGGCCCTGGGACCACACGTGACCTCAGCAGCCAGGAAGAGGAGGGGAGTCTGCCCTGAGGCGGTGGGTGTAGGTCTGAATGGAAGCAGGAGTCACTAAGAAGTACTGTCCTGTTTGTCACGGGCAGCTGGGGCATGGAGACTGGAGGTCCACATGCCCAGGTAGCTCCTACTCCTGGCTGGATGGGGGAGCAAGAAGAGAGACGCACTCCTGGGTAGATGGGCTTTGGAGAGGATGCTAGCCAGCATCAGGAACTATGGCCACCTCAGGCCCTAGGAAATGAAACTCCTTCAGGGTCTCCTTTGTTATTTGAGGCTGGCTGTCAGTAACTCCCCTACAAAAGAACAGGCTGAGTGAAACTGGCTTGGGGGATGTGGGAGAGAAGAGAGCTTTCTGGTGACCCTATGTGGGGGATTCCCAGGGAGGGAGAAAGGGCCAAGCATTCACAGGCCTTCTCCTTTAGCTCTGCCTCTGGTGAGGGAGCGGGGACTTGGTGGGGAGTCAGGCTGGTTTTGGTGGCCACAGCACCCGGAAAGATCTGTGTGACCTACAGAGGTCACTTTCCTCTTTAGTGCCATTTCTTCATCAGTGAAATGTCAGGTCGGTTGATTTTCCTGGTCCTCTCCTACCCTGACATCACCAGAGATCAGTCTCTCTGAACCCCTTCCCCCAGTCCTTCAACCAGAGCCAGGCTGTTCTACAGACCCCACCTCCACATGATCTCTCCTTAGCTCCACCTGCCCCCCCCCTTGCTGAGACTGGTAGAGAGTGGGCAGTACCACTACTGAGTCCCACCCCCTGGCCCCGCCCCCTCCTTCCAGGATACTCCTGGCCAGGGTATCCTTCCCAAGATTTCTCTCTCTGGGTGGGGAACAGAAGTGGGAGGGAGAAGATGGGAAAGGTACAAGCCACTACCCCCATGACCAGTGTGGGGCCCACGGTAGACTGTCATTGCATTCAGGAGTCCTTGGGGCTTATTACATAGTTACTAATCATTTCGGGAATTTAATAGTCTGCTTCCTTGCCAGACTGGAAGTACCAATGAAGACTGGCACCAGGGCTGGTTCACTGCTGTGTCCCCAAGGCTCGCAACTGTGACTTGCATATAGGAGGTGTCAATGTCAGTATGTAACTGTTAAAGGAATGAAGGAATGAATAATCACCCTGAAGCACTAAAGAGGGTTAGCTACACACAAACGGATGATAGAAGCCTCCGTGCCATTGGGTATCATTATTGTCAGTGGTGCAGGAAACTGAACCAGAGCTTCACGAGCACTAAGTACAGATTCTAATACTGAGCCAGACCTCCAGACCCTCAGCATTTATCATTTACACACCAGCTAATGTAAACTGGGATTAATCCCGTGGCAGATAAATTTGCCAAGCTTAGCAAAGGACAGATTCAGAATGCCTGGTTAAATTTTTTTTTCCAGAAGATTCCCTATATTCATTACTGAGCTAACCCCTTAGTGTACATGAAAGAAAAAGAAAAATCTTATTCCCAATTAAACATGTCCAACACGTATAGAGGATATAGACATTTTAGCTTAATATAGTATCACTGATTATTGATCAAGAATAATTCTGAATTTCAGTTAAACGATGAAAGGGTTTCTTTTGTTCTGTTTTTAATATAACCACGTTTCATGAAATAGGTGCATGTGCTATATTTGGTAGGCCTGGACCAAGCCACGTTCCCTAAGTTACGCCAACCCTTTGACAGAGGACTCACTATTTATTATTACTCCTCTTTACAAAGAAGGTTCAGGAGCACAGATGAGTAACCTGCCCAAAGGCACACAGCTTAACAGTTACCAAACCAAGGCTAGACCCTGGACAGTGAAAGGCCTACTTTATGTGTTTTGCAGTACTGGGTATTGAACCAACGGTTTGTGAGTGCCAGGTTAGCAAGAGTTCTTCCACTGAGCAATTTCCTCCGCCATTTTGTCTGGGTTCACTTTGAGGTCTCAAGTGTCCCAAGCTGGCCTCAAAATCACTGTGTGGCAGAGCAGGGCCTTGAACTCATGATCCTCTTGCTCCGGCCTTCCCCACTGCTGGGGTTACAGGCGTACACCACACACACACAGTTCCAGTCCTTTCTTTACCCTTTGTTTTGAGTCAGAGTCACTCAGGCAGGCCTTGAACGTACAACCTTCAACACCAAAACACAGCTCTCCCCTTAGAGAAAGTAAGTGACAGTTCTTGAGTTAAATATGCATGACCAGCAAGACACAATCCACTATGGAAGTGGTTATGTGGGGGGCTTATTCATTACAAGACAAAGTTGTATTTACCAAAAACCCTGGTGGGACCACAGGTAGGGATGGCCAGCAAATGGGGAAACGCCCCTAGAGGCCTCAGATGCTGTCTTGAGGACATTGTTAATGCGATCTTAGAGCTTTCCTCCAAGTCAGTGTCCATAAATACAGGCACGGGGCTGGGCTCTGGAACCCCGTGGGAAATATCACCAGACAAATAGAATAATATTTGAGGGGGACCAGAAGGACATGGGAGGAGAGGCATGGTGGGAGTTGGGGAAGAGAAGAATCCTATAGCATCTCCTATTCCAAATCCTGCGACTAGGTGTGTTTGGAAACTCAGAACTCCCTGGATTTTTTTTTAAACAAACAAACAAACAAAAACCCAAAACAACAAAAACCTTTAGAGTTGGGAACATGACTCAGTAAAGTGCTTGGTGTGGAATCATGGAACCTTAGTCCAACCCCAAGATCTCCTGCACAAAACGCCAAGCTCAGTGGCCCAATTCTAACCTGGAGAGTCAGACATAAAGGGGTCCCTGAGATAAGAAGAACCCCAAGATTTTCTGGCCAGTGAGTCTAGCTTAATCTGCCAGTCCCAGGTCTCATTGATAGAAAGACCCTGTCTCAAAGAGCAAAGTAAATAGCGGCTGGAAGAACGACCCTGCCCTACATTCTTACATAGACACATACACATGGACATTAACTGAAAGACAGAAAGTAAGGCAGTTCTCAGATTCTTGAGGCAGGAGGATAACCTGGGCTACAAAGTGAGTCCCTGGGAGGAGGAAGGGAGGAGGAACGGAAGAGAAGGAGGAGGAGGAAGAGGAGGAGGAGGAGGAGGAGAAAGAGGAGGGAGAGGAGGAGGGAGAGGAGGAGGGAGAGGAGGAGGGGGGAGGGGAAGGGGAAGGGGAAGGGGAAGAAGAAAAGAAGGAGGAGGAGGAGGAGGAGGAGGAGGAGGAGGAGGAGTCTGGGGACCCTGAACTTTCGGGTGGCTGAGATGATCACATCTGTTGTATATTACATAGCGCCTTGGGGTGCTGACTGCTCCTGTCTGCAATCTAGCATAGGCCCGTCTCTGCAGTAAACCTCCTCAACATTCTCTTTAACTGGAGACATTAGTACCATATCTTGGCCCCTCCCTGCCCCTCAGATAGTTCGTGTCAAGATTCAACATCCTAAATTCCATCATGGATTCTGGATCGGGATTCCAAGCATGCGTGGAGCAGCGCCCAGAAGGAGCCTGGCTGGAAGCAGAGGTGGTGGCTAAGGGGTTTCCAGAGAGGAAAAACGGCAGCCGTGAGCCCGCGAGACGTGGTGGAGCGAGCTGCACCCCCATCCTGTGAACGGGCGTTCCTAGGCTGTCTGTGCCCTGAGTCACTGGCCCGCGGCGGAGTGGAGCTCAGGAAGGCGGCGGGCCAAAGGCGGCGGGTGGCGGGCTAGGGCACAGCCGAGGACAGCGCCGCGTGACTCAGAGAGACCCCCGCGGGCGCAGCTGAGCATGATGGGGGGGGACCACACCGGCTATGTCCCAGCTCCTAGGGAAACACCCGTCTGAGGCCAAGAGCTCTTCAGCAGCCTCCAAAAGGGACCACAGGAAAGAATGGCACGCATTCGTTTCTGTGTATTCTGTGCCATCCTTTTCGATGTTTTGTTCTTGTTTAAGATGGCCTCACTTTGTAGACCAGGCTGACCTTGAACGCCTGGTTCTCCTCCAGCCTCGACCTCCCAAATGCTGGAATTACAGGCATGCACCATCACACCTGGTTTAATTATAATTTGTCTTTTACATAACACATCCATGCTTGGAAAATGTTGCCCCCCTGTGTGTGGAAGCTTTGTAGCGCTAGGGCAGGATAAAGGTATGAACAGGACACCGCATGTAGACAAGAAGTATCAGCATTAAGACTGGAAGACGAGAGCATGATGTCTCAGGCCTGTAATCCCAGCACTGAGGCAAGAGGATTGCTAGAAGTTCCAAGCCAGCCTGGGCTCCACAGTGGGTTTCAGACTTGGTATCCAGAGTGAGATCCTATCTCAAAATACATGGATGGAGCTGGGCAGTGGTGGCGCACACCTTTAATCCCAGCACTTGGGAGACAGAGGCAGGTGGATTTCTGAGTTTGAGGCCAGCCTGGTCTAAAGAATGAGTTCCAGGACAGCCAGGGCTACAGAGAGAACCCTGTCTCGAAAAACAAAACAAAACAAAAAATACATGGATGGATGGATGGACAGATAGATGGATGGACAGACAGATGGATGGACGGATAGGAAGGCAAGCTGGAGATGAGTAAGAATAAAGTACATAGTAGGTACGTATAGGAACGCCATAGTGGAATATATCATTTCATATGCTCTTAAATATCAATTCAGTGGAGCAGGAGAGATGGCTCAGCAGATGAGAGCACTCACTGCTCTTGCAGAGGACCCAGGTTCAGCTCCCAGCAACCACATGGGACTCCAAGGGATCTGAAGTCATCTTCTGGATGGGAGACACCCATAAGTACATGGTGCATATAAACTCACACGGCCTCACAGATATACAAACAAACAAGGAAATTAATTAGTGTTAAAAATTAATCCAGGGGCTGGAGAGTTGGCTCAGAGATTAAGAGCACCGACTGCTCTTCCAGAGGTCCTGAGTTCAATTCCCAGCAACCACATGGTGGCTCACAACCATCTGCAATGGGATCTGACACTCTCTTCTGGTGTGTCTGAAGACAGTTACAGTGTGCTCACATACATAAAATAAATAAATAAATAAATCTTTAAAAAAGAATTAATTCAAAAATTAAAGGCCGTTTGAAATGCTATAACATGAAGGAAAATCGAAGGCCTGCCCCCCCCCAAATGCCAACCACACCTGCAAAATACAGCAGCACGATTCTACTTATATGAGGTACACAGAGCGACCTTGTTCGAAGAGGCCCTAGGTAGCATGGTGGTCACCAGCATAATGATCTAATGTGCAGTGTATCAATGCAGCATTGAAAATGGATGGTGATAACAGTCGTGAGCCATGCTCATGTGTGCGCGCACACACACACACAGACACACACACACGAGGGAGGGAGGGAGAATAGCAGTTACTTCAATAGCACCAACTGTACACATTCATTCGTGTGTTCTGTGCCATCCCATTCCATGTCTTATTCTTGTTGAAGCAAGCGGTTAGTCACTTGAGCTAGGCTCTGCCTTTCCTATTAAAAATGCAACTGGAGACCTTTCTAGACCTTTGCTTAAGTAACTTCCTCATCCCCTCCCCCCCCACCAAACAGCTCTGTTAAGAGTGAAGTCATCCACAGTAGGGCTGCAAAGGCTATGAAGATCGCATAAGGCCACGCAATTGTTAGCACAGTCCGGCTGGAGTGTGTTCCATGGTCCCATCAAGCTCCTTAGGGTCCCTCGGGGGTTGTCCCAGCTGGTCCCTGAGTCAATGCCTCTGTCTGCTGCCTTTCCCCAAATCTTTATATTGCAATCATGCACGTGGAATTATTCCATATTGTTGCACACGTTTAATGATTTAATTATTCCATAGTCTCCTTTTTGCTGTGAGTATTGTTTTTTTTTTTTAAGATTTATTTATTTTATTTATATGAGTACACTGCAGCCATCTTCAGTCACACCAGAAGAGGGCAACGAATCCCATTACAGATGGTTGTGAGCCACCATGTGGTTGCTGGGAATGGAACTCAGGACCTTTGGGAAAGCAGTTGGTGCTCTTAACCGCTGAACCATCTCTCCAACCCGTGAGTATTGTTTTATGACATACATTCATATTTTGCTTATCCATTTACCAGCTGATAGACATTTCGATGTTTCCAGATTTATCGTTATTATTATTATTATTATGAACATTCTTGTTTAACTCTTTGTGTGGGCTCACACGTATATTTCTGTTAGACACCAGAAGAATTAATTACTAGGCTGTCTGGTTAAGTTTATGTGTTTGTGTGAGTCCATGTGTGCATGCATAAGTGTACACGTGCACGCATGTGTGTATGTGCGTGCACACACATACAGTTTTGCTGAAGATAGAATCCAGGGTCTCAAGAACGCTAGGCAAGCACTCTGCCACTGAACTATTTCCCCAGCCCCAAGTTTATGAATTCTAAGAAAATGCTAAATTGTTCTTCAAAGTGGCTAAACCATCTTCCTCACATCCCACCAGAAGCAGTGGGAGTTTAATGCTTCCATATTCTCACTGAACGTTTTAAGATTTACAGCCAAGCCAGTGCATGTGGGGTGGTATTTCACTGTGACTGTGTGTTTCCCTAACAATGGTTGGCACCGGGCGTTTCCACGTGCCAATCAGCCGTTCATATAATATCTTCGGTAAAATGTCTGTTGGAATCGTTTCTGTATTATTTTTGTTGTTGGTTGATTGGGATTTTGTTTGTTTGTTTTGTTTTCTTTTTTTGGTTTTTGGAGACAGGGTTTCTCTGTGTAGCCCTGGCTGTCCTGGAACTCACTCTGTAGACCAGGCTGGCCTCGAACTCAGAAATCCACCTGCCTCTGCCTCCCAAGTGCTGGGATTAAAGGCGTGCGCCACCACTGCCTGGCGGGTTTGTTTTATTTTCAAGACAAGGTTTCTCTATTGTAGCCTTGACCATCCTGGACTCACTTTGTAGACCAGGCTGTACTCGAACTCACAGAGATCTGCCTGCCTCTGCCTCCCGAATGCTGGGATTAAAGGCATGTGCTACCACACCAGGCTCTTTTCTCTACTTTTAAATTTTGTCCTTTGCCTCATTTTCTGTTTTTGTTCTGTTCTGCTTTGCCTGAGATGGATCTAGCTGTCTGTGTAGCTCAGGCTAGCCCAGGACTCACAGTATTGGCCAAGCTGTCCTCTGACTGTTATCCCCCCCCATCGGCCTCCCAGGCTGGATTATAAGTGTGCCACACCATACCTGGTCTTTTGTCTCCTTATAGAGTAATGAGCGCATCCTTTTGTAGCTCAGGAGTAGTCCGTCATATAGATAAGCCTTAGTTTACTTGTTTACTGCTGATGGATCTCTCTCCCCCCTCTTCCACCCTTCTTCCTCCTGACTTCTTCCCCCTCTCCTTCCTCTGTGCCAAGGTGCTTGAGCTAAGCAAGGTCTACCAGTTAGCTCCATCCTCAGCCCCAGATACAGTTTGGAAATGTCAAACATTCAGAAGGTGGCTTTCCCATCAGCAGTGTGAGAACATGGTGGCTGCCTGGACTGCAAGTGCTCTGTGTTCCTGAGGGTATATATGAAAGACAGTGTAGTTTATAAGAGGTGTTCAGGGCTGTGACCAGTACTGAGGATGGATCCCGCGAGCCCAGGTTTCTCTTCTAGAAGCTGTCCACCAAGGGGGCAGAGGTAGGGGGAGTGTGCCAAAGGGGAACTTTAAATTTTTCAAAACCTATTTTTAATGATGGTTCTCAAAAGTTTTTTACTACACTTCCACCACCAGAGGTAGTGGAGACGAAAGGGTACTGGGGAAGTGGACCTGTTTAGAAAGGTTCTTTGGTTTGTGTTGTCTGGAAATCAGCAGTTCAGTTCACAGGTCAGCAGCAGCGGCTCGATCCACTCGAAAAACACTTCACAGATATACCAGCAGTCCAGTTCAGTAGAGTCCAGATAGCAAACACAAATCAGCAGTGGTGGCATGACCTAGCGGAGACGGCCAGGCCTCTGCCTCAGCTCCAGTCAGCAGGAGAGACCCGGAGGGACGCCAGAAGTTCTCGGCTGTGCCTCTCAGGGAAGCAAAGATCAGCGAAGATGGGAGTCCCAGAAGCGTTTGCATAGCTAGCTCTATAAGCAAGCCTAGCTCAGCCTCCATCCCTGTCCGTCGAGTCCTATTTATACTCTCTCCAAACATCATGTGTCCTCCACAGGTTCATCTGTCTCAGCTGACATCACTCTGCCAATCAGCCCGAGTCTGAGCAGCACACCACCAGAAGTTTTTTGGTGCATTTCTCTCTATGAAGTCCCTGACAAATGCAGCTCAACTATGCAATGTAAGGTGGACCCATACATGTGTGTTGTCAGCAAAGAATCCCTCATCACGTGTCCTTTCATGTGCTTGCTTTAGCAGGACACCCTTTCACCTGTGTGCACTTCAGCTAAACGTTCCTTCTTGTGTTTGCCCCAGAAAAAAACCCCATCTAACCGATTTTCCGAAGAACCTTTAAGTTTCCACTTCAGGGAACAGCTTGGGAAGCCAGCAGTGTGGACTGACTTCATACAGGCAAAGGGAGAATAGATCAAGAGGCCCAGTTTGCTGATCAGGAGCCAGGCCCAGAAGTGCCAGCTGCCCATGGCATATTCTGCTCTGTTGCCCGCAGGTCTCTTCAGTCCCATCTCCACTCTAAAGCACCCAGGGTTTACAAAACATAAGGAATGTGGGCCACCATGCTGCCAACAAAAGGAGCCCTGGTGCCTGGCTCTGGTGTGTTGTGATGACTGGCCCCCAAATCTCCATGGAAACCAGCATAAACTTCTTCACACAGGTGTCTTTTCCATACATGCAGGACAGTACAAATCTGGCCAGTCTCCAGGTCAGCTGTCTCTTCTTGCTCAATGACCTAGAGATCTGGGACGCTGTCTTCCAATGGCTCCGCCATTTAAAGCCCTTATATCGGTGGCTGCGGAGGAACAGAGAAAGCAGGTCGCTAAGGGAGGTCTAGTGCCTGCACACTGGATGTCCCCCAAGGAAAGAAAACAGAAGTACCTAAGGAACACAGATTTTGTGCTAGATACCAAAGTTAAAGCTAAGCTCTTCTGCTATAAGCTGAGCGACCTTGGGAGACTTAATGTATCTCTCTGAGCCTTTCTTTCCCTCTGTGCAAAGTGGGGATGAAGCAATAGTTCCTACCTCATTCATTCTGCTTGCTGCAAAGCCAGACCAGCTCACACTAATGCCTAGCACATGGGGAGCCATTAGCAGGTGGAGAGAACTAATTAGTTCATGCAGGGAGAGTTGATAGAGCTCAGCACATGACTGGAAACCACAGCAGAGGTCTGGGCTGTGGCTCAGGAGCAGAGAAGTAGTCTACCTCATGGGAGGCCTGAATCCCTATCAGGAGGAGGGGAAGTGGGAGAGCGTAGGAGAGGAGAAGGGGGGGGGGGGACCAAGAGGGAAGAGGATTACGTATGACATCAACAAATGCATTAGGCACATAGGCGCCCTTTCGATAAGCAACACCCTTCTCTGCTTCGTGGGACTCAGACCTGGAGTCCCGTGAGATCTTCCTCTCCCTTCTAGAAGGATCCCTTCTAACTCCTAACCAATGAGTGTGTCCATTTCCCATTCCCAGGGCACACACCAAGCAAGCCTTGGTGGAGCTGGAGAAAGGACCTTGATCCTCAACTGAAGAAGTGGCTAATAGTGAACCAGAGAAGATGGAGGCTGTGTCCCCAGACATTGCTCCCACTCCCACTCATGACAAATGGGCGCCTAAAGAATGGGTGCCTTCCATGTGGATATTACATTCCCAGAAAAGCTTCTTGGGGGACATCAGATTTAGGTGAATGACTGGGGTGAAGTGGAGGGGGCAGAAGAGTGGCCCAAACCACTTCAGAGATGGAGAAGACATGGAAACCCATGATGGTGATGGACCAGAAGACAACCCCTCACTTCCCAGAAGCCCCCTCCAGCTTACAAAGTGAGGCCGCAGGACTGGTGGGAACTCCAAGATGTTTGATGGCAGGGGCACCAAAATCTGAGCTCTCTTTCTGGTATTAGTTGTCACTGAGAACCATTAGGAAGCAGGGACATTTCCAGGCCTCTTTGGCCCCGTGACAGGTTCTTACCAATGGAGCTGAAATAGCATGTGTCACTTCTGGGCTCAGTGTGCGTGTGTACGTGTCTGTGGGCCATTCAGAGATGGATGCCCTGTCTTCTTCCTCTACTCCACCTTACTTTTGAGACAATCTCTTTACCGAGCCTGGGGCTCACCCATTCAGCTAGACTAGTGAGTGAGCTCTGGGTGATTTACCTGTCTCCCCAACACCACCATCAAAGAGCTGAGGTTACAGAGATACCATGGCACACCCAGCTTCTGCACGGATGTGAGGATCTGAATTCAGATCAGGAAGCTGCACAGAAGTGCTTTACCCACCGAGCCATCTCCCGAGCCCTCTGGGCCAAACTTCTGAGCAATGGCAGGATCAGCCCTCACAGAAGAACCTTTTCATCCCCTCAAGTCTGGTGAAGAACAGAAAGACTTAGGGCCTCAAAAGTGACAAGTCTGGTATCTAAGTCGCTGTATGGAGGACAGAGACCTGCCAACTAGGTCAGCTGGCAGTGACTAAGGTATAGACACTGAACTTGAAGGTCTGTTTGTTATAGCAACTAGTGTGGTCTTCAGGCACAGTGAGTGTGCCTTTCTTTAAAGAGCTTTGAGTATACTGTCAGGGATAGAGTAACAGAGACCCCTTTGGCACAACCCCCTCTCAACCCATTTGCTGTGCCACAGGGAAGCTCTCTTGTCATCTTCTCCTCTCCTTCCTCACCCACGCCCTTCCCACCGAGACGGTGATGGGACCCAGGCCGGGTGGGGTTGGGGCTTGTCCTAGTTTTATGCTTCTTAAGAATCTTTCCTCATTGCATGAGCTGTAAGTTTTGGCTGCTCTGAGAGACGTGGGCAGCCTCTGTAACTGGGTGGAGCACCATGGAGAACTGGAGCTAGTAGCTGTCAAAGAGACGGAGATCCAAGACAGTAGAAGCTGGGCTGTACACTGGGAGTAGGGGATGCCTAGGTTTCAGCTTCCATCTCTTCCCATAAGTGGAGACAGTCAGGGGCAGAGGCGATGCAGCTTCTAAAGGGGCAAACTGTACCACCTATACCAGTAAGCTCGTTCATCAGCCCCCAAGGGCCACGCCCAGGCTAGCCCATGGCAGCTCTGCCTTAGGGCCTGTGGAGATGGTGCTTCCAGAAGGGTTCTAGGAAACAGGAGTGCCCTCCCAGGCCCCCCAGCATCACCCTGACTTCTCTTTTCAGGAGAATGTTGAGGAGAGAGCACCTGTCAGAGATAGGGAAGTCAGCATCCCACGCTGTTATTCATCCAACCTCTCTCTCTCCTGTCACATGACCACCTTCCTCCCATCTTCCCAGATCAACAACTACCAGTAATTGTTACCTCTCCAGTTCCCACTTCCCCAAACCTACAACATCTTGGCAAACTGTCTTTTCTGC